>JBCAML010000004.1:1407148-2007148 GCA_038503075.1 Gyromitra esculenta
TGTGCTCGAAGAACCTGGTACAATAGGCACGATACTCATTGCTCCCCGCCCAATAGGACGAGACATGTCTCGTACATGCTGCTGTTGTGCTTCAGTGCAGCGGCGCTGCCTTTAGACGCTGTTTGCCAAGCTGGGTCGGTGAGGCTGGTGTCTTTAATAGCCGCGCGTGGTACGCGTGTAATTGATGCTTATCCCATAGTCTGGTAAAAAATGCTGACCCCTGTATATTATTTGCTGTCTTATGTCATTAATCCGCAGAAGATTGATTCAAAAGATCGGTGACGCGTATTTTAACACATTGTATACTCCATCGAGCGTATGGCGATTGGTACATTTAATTTATCTGCAAATAAAGCAGACTTTTTACTAAACACAGTAAGGGTCCCCCCCACAAATGAAATTACATCATCCGATGATCTCTTAGCACCCTAGAGGGCGGCCAGGGATAGCCTAGCCCACCCCAGTGGATACCTCTTTCCCCAGGTTTGGAAATGGCTGACTGAAACATTCCCGAACCTGGTTCTGGCTGAGGAGGTTGCAATCTTGCTTAACTTTATGATATCTTTGGTTCGTAGATCGTTATATGTCACCCTGACGTCGTGCAGAGGTGCGGCAGGTACTGAGCTGGGTTTCCGTCCCCAGTCGAAGCCTGTCCCCTTTGGTAGTGGGTATACTTCGAGTGTCTTTGGACCCCGCGAGAGAGCTTGGGGTTGGAGCCGTCCGAGAGTACTTTTGTGCCGAGGCCCAGCGCTGATCATAAAAGGTCACTCGACAGATTTGGCACACGTGATGTTATTTGACTCGATAGACAAGTTTGTCGATGCTAGACTGGGGTTTCGTCCTAAGCGGACCCTAGCTACGTGCAGTATCAACATCGTAGACTGTAAACAAACGCCGTGATCTCGTAGTCCATTTACCGTAACTTCTATCTGTGCCAATCGATCCAGTTCCGTGGTCTATCTCAGTGGCTGATTACTAGAGCTGAGATATAGTCATAGAGAAGGCTGAGCTTGGAACGAAGGCTGAGATTGGCTATCGCGTCATCCTTGCAGCAAGAAGTGTGATATCTCGAGCGATGCACGTGCAGACCTATAGCTATCTGTCACTTCCAAAGCATCATTTGCTCTAATCACGTCGCCAAAAAAATAAATACATATACTTTATCTCTTTTTCACTTCTCCACTCATATCCATCTTTCAGTCTGTCCTCTATAGATGCTCCACTTCTCTATCTTTAACCCCCTATAATCCGCCCTACTATCAAGCCCCTTTTTCAGATAACGTGTGCTTAGTGCGCGCAGTAACCGTCTCCTGGTTGATGTGATTCGGCTCAGGCTCAAGCCACTGGGAAGGGAGCCGTGATCAGGGTTCTACATCAGAGCTGTGTCAATTGTCTTGGGTTCATGTAGTGCTTTTTGGCTGACTCTAAGCATTACATGTATCTCCATATCCCAGCAGGATTACTGGGGGAGGCCCAAGAGCGACGAGCGCTAAGAGTTTGTGGGGCTCGTAGTTTCGCTGTTGTGGGGTAGATCGGGTACTGAAATCGATTTTTTTTTAGATTAGTTTAGTGTAGTGGTACTGAGTGTGCTTGAGGAATCGAGGTATGATTAGCGATGGGTGGTGGTATAGTATTGACATGCATACATAATTTTTTTTTGTTGATTCTATGCTGGTGCCAGGTAACTACGGGGGAAAGGGAAAAAAAAGAACTGATAGAGAATCGAATGTGCTCAGACTGATTTGTGGACGGGGTCACATGTGTTAGAAAACAGTGTGTAAGCCTCGGAAATTGACGGATATAGGAATCAGCTGTTGGGAACTGATGTTCTATTTTAAATCATCCTCTGAAGTCCCCCCCTTCAAGGTATTGGAGAGTATATTACTTTGGATTGGGGGGGGGGAGGGTCGTGGGTATTTTCGATAACATTGAAGTTATCAGTATGCAAAATGTCATCAAATCTCACTCGCTGGATCGAACCGAATCGAGCAGATTAATCAGTATGATTATTAATCGTAATATTGGGTCCAGGGTTTTTACAGAACTCGATTTAATTCAAGCAGTCGATCCGGCCGGGGCGATTCGAATCGTACTGGTGTGGATCGAGGGATAATCCTCTTTCTGCCATATAAGTGCCATGCCAGTTCTTTTTTTTCGCTCGATACATGCCAAAAGCTTCGTGTAATGTGCTGGCCGTTGGGGTCCGAATACATGTAGTTTGTTGTCACCGGCATACAATCGGGTAAAACCCTCATTGATAGCTATACCCGGTGTGAGTATCGGTATCGACAATTAGAGACGTGCCATCCAAAACCTGATATTCATCTCTAAATCTTCTAGGTTAAAACAGGGTTCTGGACTATCACCGATAATATCTGCATCCATATGCATCTGAGAGGTGTTAATAGAGCAATATGCCCCAAGATCGGATGACCCGCTGTCGATATCAAAGCTTAAGGCCCGGTCTGCTGGCTTGAATTGGACACGTCTCAATAAACCGAGTTTTTCTGCTCGCCGATGGCTATTTGAGAATGTATGGAACTCTATGGTAAGTATGATAGAGAAAGTAGTATGGATGCTAGGGCGAGTCTGTGGACAGGTGGTGGTGCAGCTTTTTTTTCTGGGGGACTCAAGCTCGTTTGGGTTTCGTCCTTTTGTGAGCTAACTTTGTCTAACTTTGTCTAACATTTAATACATAGCACTCTTAGTTCATTTGGGCTTTAATCGGGTCTCTCAGGGAGTTGTGGAGGTGTAGAAAGTTAACATCTCTTGCTTGCACCGCCACATGTTCACAGACTTACCCTGGCATCCGTAGTACGTTTAAGCGGAAAGCAAAAGAAATTTGAGGCCTTGTCGACAAGCCAAGCTTGTGTGCGGCCTCGAGTGATTTTATAACTATAAGAAATCGTAACGCTATGCAGATTTGTAAGTTGTTTATTAGTCACGTGATATGAGAAATACTTAGTCTTCTTGGAGGCTTGGCTGACTCTTCTATGGCCGTTAGAAGGGGTCATTAAGTGGAATGGATGAAATAGAAGAGTCTGCAGTCAAATACAATACCGGGAAAAAGCGATGTAATTGCTACAACATATGTGCGGTAGTTCTCTAGAATCAAACTCGAATTTCTTAACAATAAGGTAGCAGATCCACCCCATTTTTCCGCATTGTAGTGAAAGAAATGTAGTGAGCTCACTCTAACCCTACGCCCTGAACAAGAACTACATGTACACATAAGTGGGTATACCTATCGGAGTCCCGCGAGAAGTAGTCACATGATACAGAGAACACCACTCATCCTCTTCAGGCCCAAAAAACTGTTCAAAACTAAACCATCAATCCAACCGGTTATTAGGACCACGTTTGCATGGCTGGGATGGATCCAATTCAGCAATTCCATTGGGATACATTACTAATTCGCTCGTAGTTTTTCGTATTTCACCTCGGTTCTCGCCCTCTCCATCAATATATGCCAGTTCCACTATTACTGGGAAGCAGATTGGAGGGTGCTAGGGCCAACCAACCCCAATCTAATTGGGCTGACGACGTCGCCGGGTTTGGCGTTACGAGCCTACTCCTCAAAAATTCTCACTGCTAATGCAAATTCATCATTCCTGCCTCCTTCACCCTCCTTCTGCGATAACTCTCCCCATCCTCTCTCCCCGTCCCTGAGTATCCTCTCTTCTTCCTCCTCTCCAAGGGAACGAAGTCAATAGATTCATCCCAAAAAGACAGTTCAAATCCACCATAAACAGATTCAATGAGAGGCTATTGTCCAATCAAACCCCATGTTCACAGTTCCTAGTGTTTAGTGAGGCGGACGGATCGATTTTCCAAGACCTCAATCGAAATACAAGTAGCTCACTTAGATGTTCACACTACACAAGCTATGCCTTGTTAGTTGTGAAGTTTGTGCCAAGGGTCGAGCATCAGGCTGGCACTAAAGCCAACCACGAGGACCGGTACCCACGAACTCCCTTCGTTCGTAATCGAGACGGGGTTATCGGAGCCCTTGTTAAGATTGAGAGTTGATGCAGACTAATGATTGGTTCATAGGAATGAAGATTTACGGATGGTCCTTCTCATTCTGGAGCATGTGTTGATAGAGAAGTTTCCTGGCAGAGGGCTTTTGAAGGGTTATTTCTGTAGTCTGGAGTTTATTTAGAGTTTTTAATAGATGGCTTTTGCTTCTTTTTGTTTCGACTAAGGTGGATCGAAGGTTCTCTTGCGAAGGAGAAAAATCATCAGACAAACAGGAGACAAGAATCTCAATAACCTCATCCCCTCGCCGATAGACAGGGAAACGATGGCAATAGGTCTCATCGCCCGAACACCAGGGATGTAGACGGGGCCAGGGCCATGAGCTCGTTAAACCCCGCTCATTGCTGCCGATGCTGGTAAGAGAAAGAAGAGGAGAAGATGGTTGAAGGAGGAGGGATATCTATACTCTAGAGGCTTGGCATTTGTGCTCTAAGACTACGATGGGGTTTCACCGCAGCGAATGGGAAGGGCGGGATGTAATTATGCGATTATATAGTGGGCGGCAGGCTGTTTATCGCGTTGCCCTATCTTGTGTTTCCCTCAGGGCAGAGGATTGCTAGATACATGTAAACTGTGAATGGGGATTTTCCAGTATCCCCCTCTAGTTATCGTCGCGGTTCCGCTCTCGAGACTAATCCGATCATGAGCAATCACTCGTTGCAATTTAATTAGTGACGGAGGTAACGGCGATAAGCCGGCCATGGGAAATATTAGTAAGAACAACCCCTCTAACTCCACGGATAGTGAACTATTACTAGTACGTCATATATAAATTTCTTCCCTCCTTCCCTCCCCCCACAAAATACACAAAAAAACCCCCAATTCCTCCACACAGATACCAAAAATGCCACATCCCGTCTTCGCCGCCTCCAATGTCGCGCTCATCACCGGTGCCGCCTCAGGCATTGGCCTCGCTATCGCGCGCGTTTGCGTGTCCCACAATCTCCGTCTCCTGTTAACCGACATCAACGGGTCGCTTCTCTCGGAAGCGGCTCAGTCACTCAATGCCCCTAAGGGGAGCGTGGAAACAGTGCAGATGGATGTCGGCGACCGGGAGGCGTGGAAGAGCGTGCGGGAGAAGATCGATAGCAAATTCGGCGGGAAAGTGGACTTTCTGGTGCTGAATGCAGGAATTGGACCAAAGACGAATTGGGAGGATGTGGAGAGTTTCCAGAAGGTAAGTTTTAGCTGAGCAGGGAGAGAGAGGGGGGGGTCGGAGGATAGCTAAGGTACTAATCCAGCACAGCTGTTTAATACAAACATCTTTGGCGTCCTGAACGGAATTGCAGAGTTTCTTCCCGTGTTGAAGAAGAACAGCTCTCCAAGCTCGATCGTGATCACAGGAAGTAAGCTTCACTCTTCAATCGGTTTAGCTGTGCCCTGGTTTCTGATTACCCCCCCCCAAATAGGTAAACAAGGCATAACCAACCCTCCCTCTAACCCTGGCTACAATGCCTCTAAATCCGCCGTCAAGACGCTCACCGAGCACCTCGCTTTCGACCTTAAAGAAACACCGATTTCGGTTCATCTTCTCGTTCCGGGCTGGACTCACACCGGTATGACCGGTGCTGGCAAGGCTGCGGAAAAGCCGGCTGGGGCTTGGACTGCTGATCAAGTTGCTGAGAGGCTGGCGAATAAAATGGAGAAGGGGGATTTCTATATTATCTGCCCTGATAACGACGTTACAGAAGAAATGGACAAGAAGAGAATTGCATGGGCTGTAGGAGATCTGGTTGAAGGAAGGCCAGCACTGAGTAGATGGAGAGGGGGGGAATGGGGGGAGAAGCATAAGGAGTTTATGGAGAAATAAGGGATATCAATATATTATACAGATGGGCCTAACTATAGCATAGTCAGGTTGGGTGAGAGAGAATATAGCTACCTAGCATAATCTCAATATAACCCTTTATTCCGTTATCTTTCCATCTTGCATAGCCTGCAATTCGCCTCGCTCTCTCTCTCCGTATTCCCTCAACAGCTTAACAGTAGGCTCGCCCGCCCAGCCCGCCAGATCCAGAGCCGTAAACCCAGCACCATTCTGAATACTAAGCGCTGCCCCCTTCTTCAACAACAGTATCACCATCGGCGATATTTTATCTCCTGTATACCTAACAAGCTCCACACTTCTCATGAGCGGGGTATTTCCCATCGGATCTACAGTATTGACATCCGCCCCAGCTTCCAGTAAAGCTTTCACCATCACCAAATTATCAACTTTCACCGCAGCGCTCAGGGCCGTAACGCCCGCCCCATCTCTGATTTCCGTGTTAGCCCCCAGGCTCAGCAACAGCCGGACCAACAGTTTATCACTGGCGCGCACCGCGCAATGGAGCGCCGTAAGCCCGGAGAGTCGCTGCGAATCGACATCGGCTCCGTACTGCTGCAGCAATCTCATGACTAACTCGCTCTCCGAGCTGGTGCCCACGGCTTTGTGGAAGGCGGTTTCTCCAAGCCAGTACTCTTTGATTTCCGCATCGGCCCCCCGCGAGAGCAGCAGCTGAACTAGCTCTACGGATTTCAGCCCGGCTGCGAGATGCAGCGCGGTCGAGTTGTAGTATATGTTGAATCGGAGCTGCGTAGAGAAGTCGAGATCTATTAATGGGCTCGTGGGCTTGAATTGGGTATTGATGTCTACGCCTTGCTCGAGCAGGATGGAAATCAGCGGCGCACAGCCGTGTTTCGCTGCCCAGAGGATTGCAGGCAACTCGTCTCTGTCTTGGTTTGCATACCTATTATGGAGGGCGGATCGGAGGAGTTGGGCGAGAAACTTGCTGGTTTTTAGAAAGCTGAGTAGGTCTGATTGGGGGAGGTGTTTGCTGATTTCTTGGAGTAGCTCGTTTGGTAGATCTAGGAGCTGCATCGTGGGCCCTGAGATTTACTTGGAGTGAGAAGTGATTTTAAGATCTCTTGGGCTGGTTCCCTGATGTACATGATTCTGAAGATATGAAGTTTAATAAGGGTTCGTGACGCAGGAAGAGCTGTAGAGAATATTCAAGACAGCGTCTGAAAACCAGTAAAGAAATAACGCCATTAGTACTGTTCTCCCTGGCTGATTTCACTGGCTGATTTCACTGGATCCAGCTGTAGATATACTACATGCAGCTCTCTTTATCTATGCGAGAGTGGACTGGGAACCGTCGAGACTACACTACACCATTCTTTTTGACACGCTCTCTGTTTATTTCTCTATATATCTCCTTCCATATTTAGTCGTCGAGATTTATTTAGATTCTCCACGCCCTCACCACTACCTGCTCTTGCCCATTCTCCCTCCACATCCACGTCCTCACCCCCATCAACTCTCGTCTCCTCACTTGCTACGGCGCCGTCCTTCTTAGGCTTAACCTTCCCTATGCGCTCCGGCACAATAAAGCGCCTCCTAACCCAGTCCCGCTCCCTCCTCATGATAGCAAGCGACATCTTCCTCCCCTCCCCCCATCCATCCGCAATACGCAGCGCCGACTCAGTCCTTACCCGCTCCGGATTCTTCACTTGTATATTCATAAACTCGAGCACTTGCATATAGTTCGCATGGTCTTGTCTAGCGGGAGGTTTCGTCCTTGACGACAGAAGCACTTTCATGTCTTGTATAGCTGCAACACCACTCTACAAGTATACACTACTGCCAACACCGCCAACACCGCCGACACCGCCAACACCAGCACCAGCACCAACCCAAAACCCACTAACCTGCAGCAAGTATCCTCGCTTTTATATCCGGATGACTTTTCGACCCCGGTCCCGCCGGCCACCTTTCTATAACCTCTGCAAGAACCGACTGCGACGACGACAACAGTAGCGGCGCAGCAGAATCCGTAGAATCCGTAGAATCCACTACAGGAGCAACTATAGAACTCCCTCCAACAGCCCCGTTTTTACTCCACTGGGTAAAATGTCCTCCGGGCTCAATCCTCCATTCTGTCGCGTCTAGCTCTTTCCTGAGGTTGCGCTGCCTCTGCTTCCATAGTGCTTGTTTCGAGACCATGGGTCTGCGGTGCTGCTGCTACGGGGTTTCTCTATTCGGTCGTAGTGGTCGTAGTGGTGGTCGTGGAGGGGTTGTGGAGGTGGAAATGGTAGGACTCAGAGTATGGTTCGATGTCGCAGTCTACGAACGGTGCATGAGTGTACTCTACAGTAAGGTTGAGAAGACGAGATGTGCTTGATGGCCAATGACGTATTCACATATTTTGTTTCGCCACCCAATTTGGAGGGGGTGAGACATGCACAGAGGCCTTTTTGATGTGTGGCACAGTCACTCTGCCACTGGACGGATGGAGGGAGCGAGTGATATTGGGTGATTTGGGCGAGGATGGGCGGGGGTTGTGTGTGTGTTTTGGAGGGATGAGGGGTTGGATGGTCGAGGTTGTGGTGGGAGATGGTGGGAGAGACGTCGCAGATACACGGTGAATGCGAGGGAGCTGTTTGCTGCATTCTCTGTTTCTGCGTATGTCTGCTCTGCTGCATTTCCGCGCAGATTGAATATAACTCTGAAAAATGAATTGTAGAGACCATAGACAGGCAGTCGAGCGACTGCCAGCGATGTAATACATATAAAACACCTGTTCCAGCCCACGGGCTTGCTAACGTTCGATCACCCTATACATTCTACCTTTTATTTGCATTTTTACAACGGGAGAAGAAAAAGCTCTATAACGCCAGGACCTGTACAAAAGCCGAACAGCAAAAAAAGAGGGAGTAGAGCAGAGATGAGAGATGTTCAAGAGAAACAGCCAACCAGCCAGACAGTCCACCCGCCACCAACACCCCTTCCATGTCTATCAATTCTTTTGTGGCAGCGAATAAACCCCCCTCCCCCGTATATCAAAACCGTGATATTACAGAACCCAACGCGATCCCCCACAGTCCATTAACCCGTTCCCGATCACCCCACTCAAAGCAACGCTTTGCTCCCCACACTCCACACGCCCGCAGCAGCACCAACCATAACAGCACTCCACGCCATCGGCTTAACGCCCCTAGTGCTCTTGAACAGCGCGCCAGTGATAACGCCCGCCAGCACGCTATTCGCCGTATCGTGTTTCCCACGAACCTGCCCAATCGTCGAGTTGACACCGTTGTAGATGAGCGCCAGCACGCCGCCGCTGTTGCCCAGGAACGGCCCGCGCCTCGTCATCCCGTTGAGCACGCTATTGAGCTTCAGCTTCGGCGGAGCATTCTGGCTTCTGCGCAGGCCCTCGGCGAGACCCCACACGCCGCCCGTGGTGAGGCCGAGGAGGTACACGCTGCCGGTGCCGTAGCAGAGGTCGTCGGTGAAGCCGCGGGACGGAAGCGCAGTCTGGGCGCCGGCGAGCGGGGACAGCGCGGTCTCGTCGAGATCGAGGTAGGAGAGCGTGCTGTTGAGGCCGGCGAGCGGGTGCAGCAGCGCTGGGTCGAGCGCTGGCGTGATGAAGGAGGAGGTCGAGGTGTCGAAGGCGTGGGACGCGAAGGTGCTTGTTGGGGCGCTGTCGCCAGAGTCGGCGGGGGCGTCGGTGGGGGAGGAGGATTTGCGCCCGGTTATGGAGTCCCAGATTGAAGCCATCACGACCAAGGATCAGAGAGGGAATAGGGATTGAATGAGTGAATGTGGTGATTGTGTGAATGCGGTGTTGTGTGAATGCGGTGCTGTGTGAAGGCTCCGGGGTAGATGTAGAGGAGAGGAGAGGAGAGGAGAGGAGAGTGGCGGAGTCGAGAGACGGCGTTGTCGGGCTGCCGGCGGAGAAAGAAAGAAAGAAAAAGACTCCGCCAAAAAAACCTGCCCCGGCTCTCGGCCAAGACCCGCGCTTCTGCGTCCCCCACCAGCGCGTGTTACCCGGACTGCGACCCTCGCTGCCCCACCATCACTTCTTGAAGCCCCTCCCTCCGCGATATCAAATTACTTCTCGGAAAATGGCTGCTGGATCTCTGCAGGAGCTGGCCGAGCAGGAGCTCGAGCTGCCGCTCAGCGGACAGTTCTTGAAAGAGGTCCGCACTGTGCTAATACACAAGTCGAAGCCCGGGTCTCCAGAGAGTGCAGACGAAAAGTACGTATCATTTCTGTATATATATCAAAAACCAAAAACCAAAAACCAAAGCTGATACTTCCCAAAAGTACTACCACCAGTACAAACCTCGCCCCCCTCTTCGCCTCACTCCTCCAAACCGCCTCGCTCCCAACCCTCGCCCAGCCCCACCGCGCCCTCGCCTGCGACGCAGTCTCAACCTGGCTCATCCGCTCTTCGGCCTCCTCGCCACTCCAGCGCCCTCTGCGTAGTGAACAAGAGGAAGACGGAAAGCCCACGGTCTGGGACGCCATGGTGTCCGTGGTGTTTGCCAATTTCGACGACGCCCAAAGCGGGCTGTCGAAAGCGCTGAAGGACCTGCTAGGGAACGTGCTATCATCCTACCCAAGCGGGTACGGGCGGCTCGAGTTCATGCAGAAGCTTGCAGAACGGGTGTTGGTGGGTATCGAGAGCGGCAGCGGGAAAAAGGTGGGGTACTACATCCTCGAAGCACTGCTCAGAAAGAGCGTTGTTGGTGCTGCGTGGGTGATGGGACGGTATAAACAGCTGGGAGCGTCCACGGAAGAAGGGTCTGCAGAGGGTGATGCGTTGGTGGAGGATATGCTGTCGTGTCTTAAGGACCGCACGCTTTCTCCGTCTATAGGGAAGGCCCTGGTTGGTTTGCTGTCGGCGAGACGGCAGGAGATCGTTGCTGCAGGTGGGACGCGGGGGGAGTGGATGGGACTCTGGGAGGCGCCTTTGAAGAGGGCTTTGGCGAGTGAGGAGTTGAGAGGGAATGTGCAGATATATGCATTGCCAGGACTATTCAAGACATCGCCGGAATGCTTCGAGATATTCGTGGAAGGGCTGGGGCTATCACAATACAGCAAGAACAGCAATGAAACAGCGGAAGTCGAAGCCAATGATAACGGAGAAGACCTCATGAGCCTGCTATGCTGTCTCAAAGTCGGCAAAGACCTAGGTTTCGTGGACGAAATAAGTGCTCCTCCCTCACCACCAATCTACAAACCAAACCCCACTAACACCCACTTCCCTATAGCTGACGACCCCTCGCCCTCCAAAAAAGACACGCTCTCCATCCCCTCCACCCTCGTCGTCCCACTCCTCTCCCATTCCCACCCGCACATACGCTTATCAGCACTAACCCTGCTGACCCACACCCCGACCCAGACCCGACCCCTCCCCGCCGCCGCCCTCCACGCCCTGCGCTCCGCTCTGCCCCCACTCCACGCCGAAACCGACGCCGAAGTCCGCAACCTCGTCGTCGGCGCCGTCCGCGGCCTCATCGAGCGTCTCGGCAGCTCCTCATACGCACTCGAAAAAGAAATCTTACACGTCTCACAGAAACACAGCCCCCCCTTACCCCCTACCCCCACCCCTACCGAGCCCCACCACCACCAGAAGACCGTATCACCACAACCATCTCCAGCAGCGCAGATTACGGACGCGCGCGCATTCACAAGGTGGTATCTGCGCTTCCTGCAGTCGCAGCTGCAGCCGGGAGCGAACTACCAGCGTGTCGCAACATCGCTGCGAGTGCTGCTGGTGCTGATCCGGTCTGGCATCGACTCTGCTTTGCTCCCGCGGCTGCTGGGAGACGCGGATTTCACGGGCAGTAGGAGTAAGAAGAAGGGGCTGTTGAGGTGGCCGGCGAGCTTTGCCGATATAGTGCTGTTTGATGCCGGCATGACAAGGGTGTTGGTGGACTGTGTCTTTAATCCGTTTGACGATGTGCGTGCTATGGCTGCGGAGGTGCTGAAATTTGCGCCTGGTGGTGGGGTTGGAGATGGGTTGGCAAGGTTGTTGGAGAGGGGGGTGCGGAGTATGGATGTTTCTGGGAGGGCCAGGGATGCAGATGGGGTTGCAAGGGTTGTGGAGTTGTGGTTTGAGCTTGCGGAACGGGGGGAACAGGTTAGTGGGTGTGTTTGCGGAGTTGAGGTGAAGGGTGGGAGGGGGATCGAGGTGGTGGAGTGGGCGTTGGAGGTGCTGGAGACGAGATACTTGAGTGTTGCGCGAAGTGATTTTCAGAAGGCAGTGAGGGAGAGGCCGGTACATGGGCTGTTGGCTGGTCTGCGGTTGATATTAGAGAGAAGGGACGTGTATGCAGGTGATGCGGAAGAAGAGTGGAGAAGAGTCCATGAGAGGATTTTTAAAGCGTGTATCGAGATTTGGGGAATTACGAGGGGAGTACTGTGCGAAGAGAGTCCAGAGGGACATGTGCCGGAGGTGGTGGGCGAGGAGGAAGATGAGGATGTAAACACCCAGACAGTCATGAGCTATAGCTGGAGGGCAGTAAAAGAGTCAAGGTACGCGCCCTTTTCCTTCTACATCTGCTTCATGGGATATCACTGACCCGCCAAACAGCACATTACTAGGAACAATCCTAAGCAATGCACCCCACACCACAGCTCCCGAGTCAATACTAACCCAGGCCCACTTCGAAACCGGCGGTGAACTGCTATTATCTCAGCTAGCTAACATCCGTCACCGCGGCGCCTTCTCTGCCGTCTCCCCCTCCTTCATCGCCCTCTGCACTCGCTGCTTCAAGTCCACCGACCCTGCACTCCAGAACCTTCCAAAAACATGGCTCGCCGAAAACCTAAGTCTAATTATGAGCAAATCCAGCGCCATCACCCGCCGTTCCGCCGGTCTCCCATTCCTCATCATTGGCATCCTCATCTCCGAGACTGACCCAGCCCGCCCACTCCTCAAATCATCCTTCGCACGGCTCGTTGAAATCGCAACCCTACCGCCAGCGAGCAGCAAAGACGGCGAGAAAATTGATCTTCCACAGGTCCACGCGCTCAATTGTATGAAATTCCTATTCACCGACTCCCGCCTTTCTACCGCGGCGGGCGAGTACGTAGGCACAGGACTCGAGCTAGCCGTCAGCTGTTTCGCGAGCGGGATCTGGGCAATTAGGAACTGCGGCATCATGATGTTCACGACGCTACTAAACCGGCTATTCGGGACAAGAAGGAGCAGGAACGACTATGCACACATGCAGAGCACATTCGATGCCCGTGGCTTCTTTGAACGGTACCCGAGCGTGCGCAGTGTGCTGCTGAGGAATTTAAGAGAGAAGGTGGGTGCGTTGGAAGGCGATGATGCTTCGAGTGTTGAGATGGTGTATCCGGCGTTAAGCTTGATTGCGAGGTTGGATTACGCGGAAGGGTATGAAGAGATGCGGGAGTTTGAGCCTTTGATTGTTGCGTGCATGCGAAGCCGTATTTGGAAAGTAAGGGAGATGGCGGCGAAGGCATATTCCACGCTTGTGGGACCGAAGGAGATCGTCAGAACTGTTCAAAGGCTGCTCGCCGATACGGCTAGTGGGAAGCAGAATCAAGTTCATGGGAACCTGTGTGCGGTGAGAGTGTTGTTAGAGCGCAGGGGCGCAAAGGATGCTGACGGTAAGTTTTCCGGTTATCAGGTTTTTGTGGGTTAGGACTGAAAGCCGATAGCTCTGGCGAGCATTTGGAAGTCGCTGGGCAGCGTCTTTGATGTCTTGGTTAGGAGCAACAGATGTTCTGTAACCAAAGCGCTTTATCTACAGATTTTGACGGACCACGTATTATTCGCTGGCCTGTTAGAGGAGGAGAGAGATGTGTGGCTCGATATGCTTACGTTCAAGCAAAATAGCAAGAAGGAAATACTTCCGAGTGAGGGTATGTGAAGCTAGCCTCACTTCCCAAACATCGCTAATAGTCCTAAAAGAAGATATTTCTAGCTTAAGAAAGTCCGTTTCAGAATACTGTAATCGAAGCGAAGAAGCCCTTTTAGAAATTTCGCACTCTTCTATCGTTGGCCGCTCTCTCCTGAAAGAACAGCTTGCGAGGTTCATGGTCGTCAGAGCAACCCGACAACCTACACTCAATAACCGAGTACAGGAGATCATCCAGCTTCTCGATAGCGCTGACGAAGAGGCCGCTTTAGCCATTGCGGCTCTCCTCCTTGATACTGAGGAGCCCCTACCACTAACCCCAAAGGAGTCAAATAGTTTAGACGCAACGCTATGGAAGATTATTGCCGACCACGAATGGGATCAGCTCCGTGTTACTGCCCTAAGACTAATCAGCTGTTACGGTTGTGGCGAATTTGAACTCGAAAAGCGCTGGAGGATGGTAATGGACCTTGTTAAAGCTCCACCCTCAGAGCCTTGCAAGGACGCCGCCTTGACTGCCCTAGGAAAGGTAACGGAGAAAATATGGCTATACTGGCAACAAATCGAAGGAGGCAATATTTGGGCTGTGTGGTGTCTCGACGAGTTAATAAAGGAGCTCCGGTTGGCTGCACACGAAGATATGCCATATCCCATCCGAGAAGCGGCGCTCGAGGCCATGAAGGCCCTCGCACCAGTACTCAGATTCAGTCGCTTACCAGACTGGAAGTCTCAGCCACATAAGCCGAGAGGCGCGTACTTCGCACTCTACGGCATGCTTAATGATGACGATGAAGACATCCGCGATGAAGCCGCAATGATCACGTGTAGAATTCTCGGGAAGAGAGTTCAGCTTACACCGCTAAAGGCCGGTGAAGCCCTCGCGGCAGCGATGGGGCGGGAATTCCATGATAATGCAGATTTCTTCAACGATGTTGTCGTTAGGCTGACGGGCGACACAAAAGATGTCGGAGCTACACTCGAGGAGGCTATGAGAGCAAATACGATCCTATTTGCAAGGGAGAAACAAAACCTATTCGTTGACCACGTTGTCGAGGCGGAACGGTGGGCATCTGTTTTAGGGGCTTGTGATGGCGAAGATAGCGAAGAACAGAGGAGAGAGTTTGTATTCTGGGGTATAGCTGGACTAATGTCACTGGTTGTTAAGGTGAAGGAGATGGGGAGGGAAGGCCCGTTGGGGTGGATAGGCGATGAGGATGTGTTTGTGTTGGGTGTGAGGGTTCTAGAGGGTCTAAAGGCTGCGGCAGCGTGGCGGAAAAAAGATGATATTGAAGACGCGGTTTGGGAGAGGGTGGAGGGGCTAGTGAAGGAGGCAGAGCAGGAATTGAGAGATGTTGGAGGACACGAGTTATGGGTGAAGAAGCTAGAGGAGGTATTATAGATGGGGAAGCGAAAAAGATGTACGGATTTCTGTTGGTTATTAGAGTATAGATATAATGAAGTATAATAAACCCTCCAGGAATAGAGAATTTTAATCACGCGATATCACTCGATATAAATTACGCTATGTCATCGTAATATTGGGGCACGTAGGGAGGAATAGAAGACTTGCTTGCTTGCTCGTTTGCTTGCTTGAGGTTGATATACGACCCCTATCTAAATAGCTCCCTCGGATGCCCGTGTGCCCGTGTGCTCGGGTACCTGTCTCTCAATCATTTCCGACTCCCAAGACCAAGCCCTGTATTAGGAAGTATCTCCAACATATATGTACTTGTTTATTTATTATTCCATTAGGTACATGCAACCTGTAGGTTATAGTTCGCTGTTTAGAAGAACAAAATACAAACACAAGACACCGCAACGGCATTTCCGCAACGTTGTGTGGTCTTTTTTTCTTTCCAAAATAGCAGACTAAAATTCAAATTTCACATATATCTCCGTTCCCTGGCTTCATTCTTTCTCTATTCCCATACACCACCTCCCTATCATCTCTAAATGCCTCCCCGATTCCTCAAACACCACCCATGCTTCCTTATCTTTCCGTGTCAGTTTTATCTTCCTCTTCTTCCACATCCATTCCACAATTCTTTTATCCTATTTCTCCTCCCCTTCGTACTCTCTTTGCACACCGAGCTCCTTAAACAACCTCAATGCTCCCAACCTCCATCGATTCATTCGCTAACATCTCACCTATCTCACTCTCTTCTCTTTTGACTTTAGGGTTCTAGTGCTTCCGGTGGATCATCCCTGAGGGGCATATATTCTCAAGGCGTTCATCTATATTTACACTCATACTAAGAACCATTTCAGTTCCACTCACCAAAGACTAACAACGCACCTCTATTTATATATACTTTCTAGCACCTAATGCGTTTAGGCGCCCTGTCTCTTGTCTCAGTCTTTAAAGTCCATACTCCAACGGCACCGCATCGGTTAAGAAACCTCTCCAGCTGAACTGGATAATCTGGATACCACCAGAAGATTCAGGCACGTGAACAAAGGAAATACAAGGTAAGTATACATATCGTAAAACCTAAACCCCGTTCACAATAAGATGGTAAACGTCAGTATACCTGCAAAAAGTATTACAAATTTAAAGGATTGGAGTGCTCGTTGCATGAAGTAACAAATAACTAATATTACAGTCTTTCTAGTAGAATCCGATTATGACATATCCTCACCTCAAACCATAAGATTCTTCTGTTCTAGGACATTCCTTCAAGCCCGATTATAGGCATCTCTAATAATATTAGACCCCAGAAATTTATGCATCAGTAATCTAACTATTTTAACTATCACCCCAGAATAGGCCTCCTAAAGCTTCAAAATACAAGCAACAGAGCCAAAAAAAAAAAATCTACTTCGTAATGTCACTTCTCGGTTTACCGAATGAACTCCTCTATGAAATCAGTAAGTACCTCCTTCGAAAAGACCTCCTCAGTTCCTCAAAACAAATCGCTTTTTGGCCCAACTACTCTCGCCTGCTCTCCACCGCTTCGCAAATCGAACCAGAGATGGATTTCCTGCAATTTTCTGGGCAGCGCTCCATGGTTATGCGCCGTTAATCTCAATCCTACTAGGATGCAACATCAACATAGATGCACTCTTCACAAACACCACAAAGGCCAAAGGCGCCACACATAAGGCAGTCACAGAGGCATACGGAAAAACAGCACTTCATCTAGCAGCCCAGGGGGGACACGAAGAAGCCGTCCGTGTGCTTTTATCGAAAGGAGCCAATCCCAGTATTCAAAGCCCCAGCTTTGGGGAGACAGCTCTTCACAAAGCCATAAAAGCGAGCCCCCGGAGAGAGGCAGTAATCAAGCTACTTGCCAACAGCGGGGTTGGGATCAATGCCCAGCAACTTGATGGAACATCAGCCCTTCATATCGCGGCGGCACGTGGAGACAGAGCTCTAGTCCAGCTATTACTAAAATCTGGAGCCATTATCAGTATCAAAGATAATTCTGGCGGCACGCCATTTCACTGGGCCGTAAGTCACAGACATATTGCAGTGGCAAGGCTATTGCTGAAGAGTGGGGCAAATATAAATGCCATAGACAATAACGGCGCCACCCCACTTATGAGAAGCGCAGCGCCACTTCCAGGACGCGGAGGTTGGGCTATGCTTAGATTATTACTAGAAAATGGGGCAATCACAAATTTCAGAGATAATGCTGGACGCACAGCATTTGATTTGGCGAAAGGGGCTACTAGGAAGAGTGCCGCTGGCGGGAAAGCAGCCGCGAAGATCAAGATGCAGCTGCTGAGAGAATTTGAGAAAAAAAGACTGGATATTTTACAAACCGCAACTCTGAATCAAGCAAAGAGGTAGATATAAACCGGATAGGTAGTCTCAAGTTATAGCAGATCCTGTACACATTGTCTATTACCTATATTAATATTTCGCTAGTCTCATGTTCAGTACGCAGTCTCGCCTTCCTACGATATTCAGCAGCCAGCAGCATTATATTAGGGGTGGAAACCAGCCTCAGAAAAGTATCAGGACGTTGAAATAAGAAGTGGCAAAATGCCAGGGTTCAGGCTCTCGTTGCTGCAGCTATCTGAGACATTACCCTACCTTCTCGAGAGATCTACTGAAACAAGAAACGTAGGGAAGACAACTGAGGAAACGTTCTAATTTATATAACTTCAAGGTTAATTAAATGGCAGGAGTATCTCGGATAGTCCCAGCTACAGCGATATCTTTACACACACCCTCGTATATCTAAATAAGCACCGCTGAATTCACCAAGTGGGTGTTCGTGGCTACTAACCATGCAATAAATTTGGTAAATAGTATTTTATTGGATACCAAAAGAAAACTACTTTTTCTCTACTGTGAATTAGCCAAAGCAGAAGAAGAAAAAGACCGGTAGCATATTACATAAACAGTCATAAAATCATAAAAATAGAAACAAGAAATAACAAGAAAAACCCCCACTCTAAAACTTAGTTTATGTAGTTTGTTGAGAAACCACCAAGCACTAACCACGCAAGCCCATAACTCCTGTATTCCCTCTAAATGGACCTGCCAAGAATAAAATTGACAAAAAGAATAAAATCGCCCTCCCAACACCAAAGACACAAACTCAACTGAGATATAGTGAATCCTACTCAAAATGCTCAAACTTCCAGTAGCGCCAATAAAAACTTCTGTTGGTCACCAGAAGTCTCATCTTTGACTCTTGCTGCCAAGGACACCTTCTTTGGGTACTCGGTCTTATATGCCGCCTTCACGGCCTCGAAGTGGACTTTATCCCAATGCAGGATAGCCAGGCGATAACCCAGTTCTTCGTTTTTAGTACCGAAGCCCTTCATCGTCTTCTCTAGCAATCTAGCGTCTCTCATCGCTTTATTCTTGGCGCCTTGGAGAATATAGAGGAGAGCATCCTCCATATGGCCCTTAAACTTCTTCTTGACAACCTCTTCCAGTGACTTCCCCTTATACTTGCTCTCGTACACCCGAGTGATCTCCCGGATCTGAGCATCACTCCTGGTCACTAGAATCTCAGAAACCCTATTTCCTTCACTCTTTCCGACCATAGCCGCATACAGATCTTTCACGTCTACTTCAACCTGGGCGTCGACCACTGGCGCAGATTCATCTACACGGCGGGCTTCAAGAGCGTTGGTAAAGAGCGCTTCGACTTCTCCAGAAAGCTCCTTCCTGATCTCGTCGAAGAGGTGTTTCTTGTATTTCCCATGGTATCCTATTTTGATGGCTTCGATATCACCATTTTTACGTCCGAGCAAGACCATATCAAGGAAAACCTCCTTGGTTCCCAGCCCCTCCATTGCACGGTTGAGTAGCCAAACGTCGAACTCGAGTGGGCCGAGGACAACTGCACGAACGGCGTCCTTGAAGGAAGAAGTCATTTTCTTGTCGACTAGTTCAGAAAGTACGGTATTCTCGGCAAGTAGACAATGGCGGATCGACTCCAACTGTGCTGGGGTGAGGAACGGGAGAATATGGATCAGTGCATCTTCGTCAGTGGTAACTCCAGCGGTGAGTGCCTTGCGAATGACTTCAGCGTCTGGTTTGGGGTGGTAGTTTGGCGCAAAGATACCGGGTGTGTACCCTTCAGATACAGGCTTTAAGATGGGCCCGAACTGACCAGTTTGGTACATAGGCACAGGTTGTGACCACGGGTTATTGCGGTCGTACGTTTGCTGCTGTGGGGGATACTGTGGAGGATACTGTGGGGGGTAACCAAATTGTGGAGGAAATCCAGGCTGTGGGTAGCCTTGCTGGGGAGGGTACTGTTGAAATGGTGCACCTTGTGGAGGGTAACCTGGTTGCTGCGGGGGATAGCCTTGCTGGGGAGGATAAGCATAGCCCTGAGGAGAGGGGAACTGCTGAGGAGGATACTGGTAAAATACATGTAAATACATGTTTCCGCTTGAGAATTGAAGATACGTATGAATGGGTAAATATATAGCTTACCTGATAACCCTGCGGAGGGTATCCTTGAGGTGGAGCCTGGTAAAACGGGGCTGACTGAGGGTACCCGGATTGTGGAGAACCTTGCGGGGCCGAGTGTGGGGAAGGGGGAGCACTACCTGCATGATAAGGTTGCTGCGGGTATTGACCTGGGGAGAGATTCAACGGTTGAGGGAATTGCTGGTTTGGAGGGATATTCAACGACGGCTGTTGAGATTGCTGCTGAGGGGGTTGCTGAGGGGGTTGCTGAGGGGGTTGCTGAGGAGGTTGCTGAGTGGGGGTTTGCTGGGGAAGAAACTGCTGTTGCTGTTGCTGTTGCTGCTGCTGCTGCTGCTGCTGCTCGTTCGCTTGCGTATCAGCATGGGCTATGGGTTTGCTAGCGTCGGCCATCTTTAATAGGGTGAGTGATATCTGGTGGAGTAGTTGATGAAGAACCTTTGGAAATGGGAAAAAGTAGGTGCTAGCGACCGATGCGCCTTTATAAATTCAAGGTCCCGTTTTCGAATGGGGGGCTATGAGGCAGAGTCTGGATCCATCACTCCCATGGTATTTTACTTTTCTTTGTGCACCACTCTTGGTATGACACTTAGTCTGAGGCGCTGCCCAACGTTGCTGCACCGCATCCGCACATCTCATCCCCATGCAGTCACATTGGAGGGGATGGCCGCACGTGGGCAAGTGGGGTCTTGGATCCGTCCAAGGCGCCTCATGATATCATTTTTCAACGTGTCTTCGCGAACTGCAGGCTTGCGAGCACCCGCATCTCAAAATGGCCCCGCCCGAGCGAGCACTCAGCATCTCAGTTGGCTGTGAAGTTTTAGTTGCCATCCGCTGTTACGAGGCGCAGGGCATCATTCCCGGCATTTTGACTTGGTGTGGTGATAACAACCGTCCGCTCACTGCGCCCCAGGCTGGGATAGAATTGCTGAGTCACCGCCTACTCAAATCGAACGACCACGCAGGGCTAGGGATGCTTCGAATTCCCAAGCCACTTTTCGATCATGCTGGCAAGCGAGCAGTTTCCACCACCGCAGCCAAACGGTTTCTGTTTGCTACTGAAATGCGGTATCTCAGGTGTTTGCGGCTATGTTTCTTCGGTCCAACCTTGCATACTATACGCCAAGTATGCCTCGCAGCCGCTACCCGCTATCTAAGGACCCCATCTCAAAGCTTGGTGGAGCATAACTTTCGAAACAGAGCAGTTTCAATATGGACCATGACAGTTTCGGTTTGTTACTTGAGATACCGATCGCGTGTAGAATACTGGTCCCAGCCTCAGGGCTCTCGGTTGCAACCCTATTGAGAGGCTCAGGAACGTCTTGGTAGGTAAGCTTGGAAGCTGAGCCTCGACATATTTTTCCTCGATGCCACCGTCCATGACACTTTTAACTTCCGAGAGGGCAGACTCGTCCCATCTGGTGATATTATAAATTCGGATGCTGTATCACGGTACGCACGAACCACAAGGGTGCTATTTCGTTTTCGTCATCGAGCCCGAGCCCTCTCGAGGGAAGCAGAGAATCTTTTTCCTTATTACTCTCGTCGAATCAGAGGCCATGTTTGCATGTTTGCGTGTTTGAAACGGAAACAGCACGCAGGTCGTCGAAAAGAGGAATGAAGTGCGGTGCAAGTCCCCAGGCTTGCGCAGGAACCGAAGCTGGGTGGAGGACCGTGAGCTCCGCTAGACAGGGAAGCGTCTTTTGGCGTTTCCCCAGCGACGAGAGCTTCCCTCACGTGCCGTGTCCGAAACAAGCAGCGATCACCGTGCTTATGTAACTGGCCATGATGCCTCAGGCCCCTTCCCTTCTGTTTGCGCTCTCCTGGGCAAAGTTTGGAAATGAATGTTTTCATATGTAGGAAGCTCAAGGAGGCTCGCAAATCGTAGAATAAGCTGCATAGAGATGGTGCAAATCCCTTGACAGTGGCCATGGCCTTTGTTCTGACATCGCTCCTGGCCCCGTACCATACCCGGCGGGCATGATAAGAGCAATCTCTGGGACCGACGGGCGGGAGTGCACGTTTGTACGCAGAAGAGGATCTCTCGAGTCTCTCGTAAATATCTCATGAGCCAACACAGCAGGGGGTTGGAATCGAAACCCCTGACAACCACAGACAACAAAACAACAACCCCGCCAACTCACGACGACCAAACATCCGCCCCCCGAGACCGCCCCCCAACGACTCTCACCAAGAACTGCGGATCTAGAAGTGGCAGCAGCAGCTACAACACCAGCAACAGCCGCAGCGACGTCGACCGCCGCCGCCCACAAGGATCCAGCCACCAGCAACGAGCGGAGTCGAGCAAAGACGAGACGAGACGAGACGAGACAGCCCGTGACCCGTCGGTGCATCGGGAAGTCGACGCCGTTGTTCGCCGTCGTCATCTCATCGCTCGCTTGCCTCTCCGCCCAGGCCATCGACCTCATCCCTGGACGGAAAACAGCATCTCTGGCAAAAACAACTAACCCTCTACAGCTCAAGGAAATCAGGAGGGTTGCTGCGCATGCAACTAGTTATCACGGATACACGATAGATTTACGACCTTCACGAATAGAATAGACGAATACACCATATATATAAAAAACCATGCCGTCGGTGGATCAGGAGCCTGGCTCGGCAGCCAACGATGCGAAGGAGGCTCTAGCTTTCTACAAATCTCAGATACAGGCGTTAGAATCTGAACTTGCGGATTTTCAATCATCTTCAAGGGAGCTCGAACAGGAGCTCGAAAAAGAGTTGGAAGCAAGTGAGAAACAACACAGGGATCTAAGGAACAAGAACGAGCAACTACGGTACGAGGTTGAGGAATGGAAGGCATGTTATCATTTTTTGCCCCCCGATTTCCCTCTTTAGGCGACCGCGATTGGCTGACGTCAGGGGCTATATCAGAACAAATACAAACAAGCAAAGACTGAAGCCAACAACGCCCAAAACACGCTCCAGAAGGAAATCACCACCCTCCGAGACCAGAATCGTACAATTCAACTTCGATTGCGTGACATCGAAGTATCAAATGATGACTTTGAACGCCAGGAGCGGATCGTGAAATCTTCCTTGGAAGATTTGGAGCAAAAATACAACCAGGGTATAGAAAGGGGCGTCATGATGGAGGAGGAAATCAGGATAGGGGAACAGGAGCGAGAAGGGCTAAGGATCGAATGCCAGAGGTTGAGGGAAGAACTGGCAGACTTAAAGATTGAGCAGGATATCACGGTTGAGAAACTCAACAATGCCACGGCGATGGCAGCAAAGTATGGGCACGGAAGCCTACACCACGTCCCCCCACCGAGACTCCAGTCTCCGATGTCGGAAACTTCGTCATCAGTTGTTTCACGGTCACCAACTACACCGACAACCGCATCAGCTGCATCGACGTCTACACCACAGTCGGATCATTCTCCAACACCACCTTCACCACCCATGTCAGAAATTTCAACCGCCACATCGAATACCAACGATCCTTCACTTACACCACGACCGAAAACTTATATACGCACACGCAACTCCCGAGGCCCATCTTTCGGTAGCGCTGGTGTAAATGTGGGAACGGCAATCCCGTTGCCACCTTCACGATCACTTCACCATATCCGTGGTCTCATCGGCCAAATGCAACGACTGGAACAACGGGTTCATCATGCCCGTAGCAAGCTTCCTGGTCCCTTGACCACGCCCCCGAAAGGATCTCCTCGCACAAATGGCGTCCAAAACTCTTTCATCCCATCTAACGTTACCCTAAGATCCCACAACAAACACCGTTCACCCTCTGCTGCATCCTCCGTCACATCAAGCAGCACAGATAGAGAACCCTACAATTTACAAGCTAGTCGCCTGTCGTTCGGTCAGTCGGAGCTGCCCGGATCTCGTGTAGGAGGGAGGGTTAGTACATCAGCGGCAATCGAGCGACCAAGCAGCCGCTCAACATCAACCAGCAGACCTAGCAGTCGCACATCCATTACATCTCGCGCTTCAATAGGGATCGAACGCAGCAGTACCACTCCACAGCGATCTCAAAGCCGTGCACCACTAGAACGTTCAGCAATTCCGCAGCGACCGCAGAGCCGCGCTTCACTATCAGGTCGGGGGGGACCAATGGGGAACCACGCTGAATTCGGCATGACAAGTACACTCAATAAACGAGAGCGTACAAGTATGGATAGCTATGCTAGTCCCCGTGTCCTCTCAGATCAACGTTTCTATATCCCACCAGCTCGACGAAACACTGTTGGCAAAGATCTCAACGGCGCAAGCCCAGGTGCGGGCTCTGCCATTCCACTACCAGCCTCTGGGCTACCGAGAGGGAACTTTGGGCAAAGGAGGACCAGCCACAGCATAGATGGTGGAGATGAAGGTCGTCTTCGCCATAATCTTAATAATGGATTGCTGAGCAGTGGAGGTGGAGGTTTGCGGAGGAAGAAGTTGAGTGGTGTAGGTGAAACTTATTAAGCTAGTTTATTGCTTGACTTTCAACATTCTTTTTCACTTTTTTTCTTTTATATCCCTTTGTTGAGCGCTTAAGAGGGGAGGAACTGTTTGGAAGGGGTTAATATTTGTTGCTTTGGCCTTTTCTTTTCGTTTTTCTTTTAATCAGGATGGGTTGCTGAGGAACCACATCAAGACCAGTAGCTAGAAAAGCGCTGTGTCGGTTACTGGAAGACTGGTTGACTTCGGGAGCCAGGCTCCTCAGCAGAGTTGTATAAGATAGAGCTGTTTTGCATTTCTGTATTCTTTACTTACGTGCATGCTTGCTCTCGCACAGGGGGTAGCGGCTAGTCGCGGGGGGGGGGTTGTTTGCATTCTACATTCGTGTGCCTTGTTTTAACGAGTCTTCTTGTTTCCTTTCTTTTGTAAATTTTTTGACGATGAGGGTTGCGGTCGCTATTTTTTTTGTTCTTTTTTTGTTCTTTTATTTTTTCTTTCGGCTAGCGGGCTATATGGCATGGGGTGTGTTCGTGGTTGTTTTTTTTCCAATTTCTATTTTTCCCCTACCTTTCTTGATACTTGCTTTTCCCCCTTTTCTCTCTTTTTCTTTACACCGTGCATTTATGCACTATTAGGCTAGGTAGGCTAGGTATTACTATTAGTATACTTATTTGCTACTGGGCTAAAATCAAGGAGGTGAAGAGAAAAGCTGTACTACTGGAAATTGATACGGAGGGCGAGGGGGGGTTGTTAACGAATCGGATGATAAAATTACATTATTTGTGTGTCTGTGTGTGTCTGTGTGCATGTTTTGTGTTGTTGTTGCTGCGGGAAAGGGGGGGTTTAATGGCTTTCGGCTTCTTTCGTGTTTCTGTGGAAGGGGAGATGGTTTGTATGGTATTTGTTGATATTGCTGCCTTGTAATTTGTGGATTGGTGAGTTATTTTTATTTATTTTTGTTCTCTGTATGGATGGGTGGATGGGTGGGTGGATGGATGCTGTGGCGGTGGTGGTGTGTATCTTTGGTTTTTAATTGGGGGGGAGGGAATTCGTCTTTTTCGGTTCGTGGACTTGGGCTGTGATACGATATTCGAACTCTATGCTAACTATAGTAAATGGGAATTGGAAGGAAAAAAAAAAAAGATGTTGTTTCTTATTTGTATATTATAGCGATACACACATTAAGATATTCACTAAAGATAGGTCGGGGTAGATCAGGAACTCAAATATTGCTGCTTTTATTCCATTTATTATTCACATGGGCTGTTGTTTGCGATCAGCAGAAGAGTTTGTGGCGCTGGAACTGCTGTATGGTTGGAGAAAGTACACGAGTGAGGGATCGTGACTACTGTTATGACTAGGGCGTTGCTAGGACTGCATACACCATACCCGAGTCCCCCCCCGGATCCCTCAACTACATGTATGCTTCCTACAAACCACTCCTCCTATTTATGTGGCCTATAATTCTTGGTATATACAAACATATTCATTACCAAAATCTAAAGGAATAAAAGTATATTTCTGCTAGGCCTATATATAGATTATGTGTTCATATTCGTATATGTTTAAACTAAATTAAAACATTCGCGTGAGTTTTCTGCTATACGTATACATATACAGTGCCAAAAAGGGGGGTGTGATTGGTACAGCATTTTTACGGTATTCTAAAAAATGCTGTATTAACTCCGTAACGCTATGGGATTTGTCAGCAAATGCTGCAGCGCTGCAGAATTAATCCAGCATTTCCTAAAAATACGGTAGTAGATCCACCCCATTTTTTGGTACTGTAGGTACCGCCAGAATCAATCGTTCCTTGCGGTATTATATATACATGTATGTATCTTTAGATAAGAGATACCTACAATACGAAAAAAGAGAACGAAGTTGGTATAGTAGTGGTATGGCATTTTAGTAAATATTAGATTGATGCAAGATACATCCAGTTACGCGATGTGATTCTTCACGAAGTTCTATAGTGTGCCGTAGCGCTCCAAACTTATTCCTGCACCTTTCTTCAGTTCCGGTACCGGTTTTCCGTACTGTATATATATAACCTTTCCACGTACCTTAAAACCAGAGGTTTTGTTCACGCTATAACTTCGGTTGCATGTGACATTCTTGTACCCAGATAATAATAAAAATCCGTACCCTAAAACCTGTCAACCACCTAGAGCCTATCCTGGCTCAAATTTTCATGAGTTCTTCCAAATATTCGGTTGCAGAAGAGAGCAATATTTCCTACGAATGCCAGTCGAACACCATATCATAAGACACCCGGGGATTGGAGGGGGGTATAGAACGGTATATATAAAAGCCCAGCAGCGGAGCACATCGTGTTTTACGCGCTCACCCAAGCACCCTAGAACACAGAGGCCCTAAGTATCTGCAAAGGCACCTTAAGTATCGCGCCTTACAGTCATATTTTTTTTTTTTTTTTTTTTTGTTAAATCATTGTTTCATTGTTTTATCTAGGTACAAGAATATCACATGCAACCGAAGTTATAGCGTGAACAAAACCCTACTCTCACAACCCTCCTAGACAAAAGGAAAATACAAAAGAGATGAAACAAAATAACCAGTGAACAAAATAGTTATTGAAGCCAATGATGGTGAAGTTTAGTGTGTGTGATTGGTAGAATACTACTGGCCTGGGTAGTAGCAGTCTACTGGCGCACCAAGCACAAACGAAGTAGAGATGGAGGCGCGCACTAAGCGGGGGCGAAGAGTGGCTAGTAACCGAGATCCGAGATCCGAAGAGTTGCAGCCGAAGAGAGGAGAGGGGGCCCTTGAGTCTCACTAGGAGAGGGCAAAGGGTGAGGAGTGTATCATGATGGATGCTTCCCTAAAAGGGCATCATGAGAAGAGGAGAGGTATCACGAAGCGGGGGTGAAGCCTAAGTGCTAAAGACTTTTGGCCCTGTGTCACCCCGTTGCAATGCAGAAGGAGTTGTAGCTTCAAGTGAGTGAAGTGTACAGGAGAAGGAGCATGGCGCCTTACAGCCATATGCATATGCATACATATATATGGTGAACGCACAGGCAACTCAAACGCTCAAAAGCTAGAAGACTACAAGACAATTAGTTATATAGTGTAATTTATGTGGGTTGAGTTAGGCCTTCTTCAAACTTAAGCATCTGTTTATAGTAGTTTTATAGCTATCCCTTGAATTATTTAAAAATAGAAATACCTGTAAGCTGCACACGTAGGTCTGCGAAGAACACTAATAACACACGAGAATCTTCTGAAATACAATACCCTGAATTATGTAGTTTATGTATTTAGTCTACTAGCTCTAACAAATAACTACAAGCCATTATATTTGGGGTAAACATAGAGAACCTGAATATGCAAGTGCAAATTTGACCAATCAATCCATCGATATGTTAGGTGGAGCGAATCAAAAACCGCTACCGGAAAAAGGGATGCTGAGGCCCTTTATACTTGCCCAGGTGTATTCTTCTAGATACATTAAATATAGACTAGGAAGGAAGAAGAAACTTTTTTCCAGGCGCTTACGCTTGTGTCGTTCTGGTAGGGAGCGTATATCCACTCAAGTTACACAGAAGGTAAATGTACAGACTATGCCACGATACCACTAAGAAGGAAAAAACCCAACCCCCACCCTTCGGTGGTACGGGCCGTGGTTCCGGAGCCTATCGCATCAAGGCTGTACGATTCATGAATGTACGTGTACGTGTTTCATAAACAAGTCGAGTTATTGTGTCCTTCATTCGCACACACTTTGCCAAAATTTGATGTTCATTTCAAGTTGCCAGCGCCGGAGGTCCATTTATCCTTAGCTATTTCGAGTTCAAGCACAAAATAATGCGTGAGCTAGTTGACAGGCATATTTTGAAACTTTACAAACTGGTAGTAATACTTAGGATAACCGCGGGCCGGGTGATATCGTATGATCCTCTTTGTCACTAGTTATAACCATTAACCTAGTTTAAGGAAACGAAGGCAGGGCGTCATGGAATAGTCGTTGCCTAAAATTAGAAAATTTTGAGCCAACTGCAATCAAAGTTATGCTACAGTTTTCGTTTCCTCTAAAATCCTTCTCGGGACAGCCCTAACTATAGATGGACAGTGAGAATCGAAGGAACGTCGAAAGTTACATAATATTATTTCCTTCCCGTCTTAACAGGTTGTCAAACCAACAAGTACCTCCTCAAAAGCAGAAGCCCCTGCATTAAATCAAATGTTATCTATGTGGAAACTTTGGTGCATATATGCATCTCCTCTAGTGATTCTGTGGTTAGTGCCGACAAGCCGGACAAGACATCGGCAATCCGGATTAATTATTTTGCTACGGCGCATACTGGCCACTGCACACGGGATCTGTGAGAAGCGGCTCTGGCTCATGCAGTAAAATCCTGGGAGAACAAGGCTAGATATCCAAACCAGCAGTTCCCGTTTATTATAGCAATTTGGCCGTCTATGCAGTTGTTTTTACGGCACAAGTTGCGGTTTCGGCTCAACAAGTTCCACAGACAATCTTTGGATCAACCCCAGCGCCTCTGAAGTCGTTTTTCCACTTCTTCTATATGGATTTTATTTTCCCAACCCTTCCAACCTCAGCTCCATGGATAATGCCGGGACAAACCGCAGTCTACATAGCCCATAAATCCCCAGGTGTAACATTAAAGACACTCGGAACAAGCCGAGAGTGGCTGACGATCAGCAGCAGGGGTTCTTGGACATTTCGCCCTGTCTAGATTTCAGAAAACAACAAGTAAACACCTTGAAACAGCCGTCCGCATAACTTGACAACCGCGTTCTTCTGCACGCCTTCCCCCACGCCTTTCGTCCGATTTCAAAACTAACACCCTTTTTAATGAATCAATTATACTAATAGGCCACTTCAGCAATCTGATAGGGTGGAGGTAAATTACGTATGTCTTGAAACCGAATAACTGGAAATGTTTGATGGCGGTCTTGCTTGCCAAGATATTCTCCCCAACAGTCTAAATAGGGTTCGACAAGGTTTACACAGTTCTCATTACATCTCTGCTGTGAGATTTCTGAAGCAAAAATGCTCTAGGCCTTCAATGTCAAGGTTGGCCGGATGTTTCTGCGTGCTTCCGATTTCGTAGGTGCTTGTGATCTCGCTGTACCAATGCAGGCTTAAGAGAACGCGAGTAGATATCGGTAGTCCTACTAATTAAGTGTGGTCACTTGGGCCGCCCAGATAATGTACCGCGGGGGGCTCTAGGGAAGTAGGTTAGTTACGGAAGCCTCCGGTGCTTCCAGAACCCACAATTCAGATCTATACATGCAATTTGCGGGCACCAGCAAACCTGGTAGACGTTTTCGTATATATTCCCCGGTAACTGCACCTGGCTTCCTGCTTCATGTCTCCCCTCCGCCGCATATAGCCGTGGTGTCTGTCTACCCTTCAAAAGGGCACTTTTAGTAGAGCACGCAGTGTCTGCTGCATGAAGCTCGCTCGCTTTTACCACCATTTTTCTTTCAGATTTTACCATGGGGATGGAGTGAGGTATATTTTATCCATAGACTCACCACGAATTCTCGCCCCCAAATCTCGCATGGAAGAACTCACCTTGCTGACCCTGTGCCGCGAAGTCTATCCAGGTTCATTGGCTAGCCGGTCGGCCTCCCATTTTCCGGATTATTTATGTTTGCTCGATATCAACCCGAATTCCATCCATCTATTCACCTGTGCATAGGGGAAGCTTACTTGGTTTGACGAAGGGTAAAACGTTTCTGACTGCATCCCTCGGGAACAGCATCCTTCAGTTCCGCTGCAACCTGCGAGACCTGCATACACCCACCATCCTAGGACCTTAAGAAGCCAACTGCTATAACGGCCAGGCACATATAAATACCCGTACATGGAACGAATGATCGATTAATGATACCAGGTGCACAGCATACAGGCCTGCACCTCCATTACAACTCTGTGCAGAATTTATATGGACCAAAGAAAATGCAGAGTTCATTTCCCCAACAATGAACAAAACGAAAACCAGTAACTAAATAATAAGCAATGAGATCAACTGAAGAAACTATAAGAGATGTTCAGGGAGGTTTTTTTTTCATTTATTCCCTCTTATGAGGGTTGTTTATTCTAAATGTGTTACTGACTCGAATTTCCTCCTCAATAAAACAGCCACCCTCCCATCATGGAAACTTCGACTCCAGACACCTTCCAGACACCTTGCGGCGAACCATTTCTAGAAAATAAAATAAAAAACAAAAGATAAAATGGAGAGAAAAAAAAGGGACAGAACAAGAAAAGAAAAAGAAAAGAAACCCCTGAACAGAAAAAATCTCCATTTATCTTAAAATATCATCAACCGATCACGACCTACAGTTCAGCGTCACCATAAAAATTCAATTGGTTTCGCGTTGCATGAATAAGTCCAACCTTTTCATAATACTTTAAGGAAGACGTCGGCCAACCTAAACTTTACGCAGCCGAAGGCGGGGAGGGAACCATGGCGCCACGACTTCTGATATGTTCCAAGAACTCCACTGCTTCAGGCTCTGGAAACGATGTCAACAAAGGCAATATTCTGTATTGTTTATGAAATTCTGGGTATTACCTATATCATGGGGTGCAGAATCTTCTTGCACGATAATCACATTACTCTTCGTTTCCTCCAAGGATGTCCCACCACCACCATGAGAGTCTCCAGGGGACCTGCCACGCCTACTGCCTCCGATTTTGAAGAGGGTGACGCCCAAACGGTATCTTCCGGTCCGGTTAATAACAAGATCGGGGAAGATGACGTAACTTCCCCGTTGTCGGCTGAGTGGGGCAGAATCGTCGTTAACAAGTTCAAGCTCATCGTTCAAAGGGTTTAGAGACATTGCAAGTCGCCCAGAGAGAAGAAACATGTCTGGTGGTGCTAACGGGCGCGAGTTGATACTCTCGCCGTAGATAGTAGCCTGCGCGAAAAGATTACTCAACTCATCCTCTCCACTGATTTCTTCCCCGGTTTCTGCATCAAAAATGTGCACCCGTATTCCCAAAGGTGGATATAACGGTACACCAGCTCGCGCAACCCTTGGTGGCTGAACAGCAACTTGGAGGGAATATCTCCTTCCAAATTCACCGAGGGACTGTGTGTGATTAAAGCGTCCCGACATATCTTCGTCTTCGGTAGGGACGGCTGTGGAGGGTTCTGCTTGGCTATGGGGGTGAGTGGCGCTACGAAGGCTGCGGGTTCGCTGGCGTCTTTGCTGCCTGCCTGTTTCTGCTTCAACTGCTCGGTCACGGAGAGATTGGGTAGATCCTCGATTTAGGCGGGCAGATCGACGTAAAGGAATAGATGGTGGTTCTACTGGCTGTCCGGGTTCAGCTGGCTGTTGAGTTGCTCTGCGGCGACGACCTGGTCGCTGTTGTTCGCTTTGATCTGCCTGTTGGTTTCGAAGGGATCCTGTTTGACTTCTAGTCTGTCGCACTACCTGACTTCTTCGCATCAGAGAAAGCTCGCTCAGCCTACAAGAAGTGTCGCCCACCGTCAGCACAACATCCAATGCTGTTCTTTGACTGCTTGAGCGAAGTAGAGAAACGATGAAACGATGTCGATGATAAAAAGGCTTTATAAGAAAACAAAATGCAGGTTGATCAGAGCAAGGAAGAGGTTCCTTGAAGAAAGAAAATGAACAACAGAGGATGCTACTGAAAGATCGTTCGGAAATAGAGGCCCAGGCTTGGTTTTTTTGCTGTGAGAATGAAGTTCCGAAGCAGCACATCCATGGGTCATTCCTGCCATTATTATATCTTATGGCAGGAGTGAGGAAGAGCAACTGTCAAGGCCCTCAAGGAGCTCTAGGAAAGGCTACCACACACGATAGTGAGAAACATAACTATCGAACTGGTACTAGGGTGAAAAAAGGGCCCATGAAGATGCAATGTGCCTCTCCGCTTACTTGTGAGTCTTTCTTTTGGAAACACAACCCTATAAATCTGCCAAACGCACTTTAAATCCGCGTATAATCGAAATCAATCTCTTGCAATAGCAGCACTGGCAGGGTTTTGTGAGTGCTCCTGACTTCGTCGTCGTTGTTTGAAGCAGAGGTAAAAGAAACTTGCTGTGCCGATATAAAAAAAAGGCCTCCGTTCGGAGGGTAGGCGCGGGGACACCTGACAAGAACCGCGCCGGCCCGTCATGGGGATGTCAATTTAAGAGAAACCCTTGGAAACAAAAGAACTAGGGCCCCTGAATTTAAAATGGTGGTACCGACAGTTTGGTTGGACTATGGAATTTTCGTCAATCGACCGCAGAACCGAGATGGAAGCCGGAATAATGTGATATGCACCACGCTTCCGGTATGGCGAGCAGGGGTTCGAACCAAAAAAATCAATATTCAACATTGGCGTTGGGCAGGCAACGTCTGACAGACCAACCGAAGATATGCAATTGCTCCGGTAGCGGGACTCACATTTTTGCACGGCCCGCTCGTTATCCGGTAATTATGAGGCGATATGTCCATGGGCATTTCCTTTCCGCTTCTCTCGGATGGATAATGAGTTGATATGAGCCCTAATATCGCGAGGCTAGTTCGGTTCCCCGCGTTCGCTTCGATAACGATGGAGCATGCACGGAGAAAAAGCAAGAGCCCAGAGACAGGAACCCTTGTAAGGCCCGAAACCGACCAAAGAACCCGTAACCAACAGGGGCAAGAAAATTAAATAGGAAAATGAACCAGAGAACAAAATAAAAAAATCACGAGAGGAAGAGAGAAAAAAGAGAGATGGTAAGACCTTTCTGGCGTAATCTTCCCAGTTCTCAGACCACCGAGACAATAGTATCAGGTTGGGATGGGTAGATTAAAAGTTCGTTATAGGCGCTTACTGGCGGGATCCAAGTTTGGCAGGTATTGTTCCAACGAACTAAAAGAGGCAAAGAATGCTTCTAAATGGGCACGTAAGCTGTTACAACCAGTAAGCAGTAAGTAACAATGCACTTCATCGAATACACTCCGTTCGTTACCTTTGCTATTCCCTGGATGTAGGTTGTTCCAGCTTTTGGTGGATTACAACCCAGCAATTCAATCAAAGCAGGAGTTTTGTGTATAACAACGACAACAAAGTAGGATTAAAGAGAAAGATAGCACCGTTCCAGAATCACTTTCTGGATGACACGTTTCGTCTAAGATTCTTAGACTATAGAAAGGGTTTTGGTTTGATTTCGATAATAACTTCAGGTGTCGTGAGGAGAATAATCCGGGAGAGATGGCATCCGAGGTATCTTGAGAGGCAAGCTTATCATTCCACGGATCCAGCTATTTAAGCACCAAAACATCGGTTTTATATTCCGATAGAAATGGAGGCACAGGAGGCAGGGATGTGCAGGATGAGAGAGACGGGTAAACCAGAAGAGAAACGCATATGTGGGTGGCTTGTCAGAGTCATAAGACGCCTAGAATGATTCGATGAACCATTTAATAACCAGCCCCTCCATTTCCCCACTTTAATACTTCTACAATTAGAGCTACCACAGTAACTGCACAGCATCAATAGGCAAACAACTGGCCTTCTTCCAACCAGAATCCTCATACCGCTTTGGCTGCGAGCCTGTGAGAACAAACAATCTGTATCGTTTGGGACGCCATTCCCGTAGCTCTGGGAATCTGAGAACTGGGCCATGGTCCGCCGCATATGCAAGGTCCCACAACGACACACAAGCAAAAAGAAACTTGTGATATTTCTCAAATGCGCATCTTGATTCCGCTGATGAGGCGGATCCTACAAAACGGCTTGAGCCAAATCTGGGAGACGAACAAGTCATGGGAGGGAAATGTGAAGAAGGCTTCTGATTAGGTCGCGCCAAAGCGGCATATCCCACTTTCGCTTGTCGTAACGTTTTCCACGCGAAGACTCCGCCGAAGAGGCGTTCGGAAACTACTAAAAAATGTTTCACTCCTCCCTCAGCACCGCGGTCTTGGCCGTAACGTCCGCGACTCCGCGGCGTCGACATGCAAGTATCCGCCACAACGGGTTCATTTCTGTCTAGGTTTCGCCACAATCTAATAGACGTAGAAAGTGGGTGTTTTACACTGGTAAGAAGCTCGATCAGGACCTCTACAATCTGTTTTAATCAAGATTAGATTGCATCGAGTCTCCCACGATAGATCTCGCATGATTGCATAGCTATATGTATATGTAGCTGCAGTAAATCATGGAATGTAATTATACAAATATATTTATATATAGATATATATCCATGATCTATGGTGAACAAGAAGCTGTGAGGTGACGAAAGGGATACAGGAGCAGTTACTGAAGTACATGTATTGAGATGTGAACTAGTCTGAAGATATCGCTTTCCCGCCCAAAATGCTCATTTGTGTTGTCTTATGTCTCTGTGCTTTGTGCTCACAATCAGGTATTGCGCAAAAATCTCCTCAAAATAGCCAACAAACTTGAAAGGGCCAATAATTTCATATCAGAAGACAGCGGCGAACCGGTATTCCACGATCCGGGCAGCGATTTGATACCGGGGAACCTCCGATACGTCAATTTCAGCTTCAGCTCTATGAAATCTGGCACATGCAGATGTTCTGTAAAGTAAAGATTCTCCGTGTGATGTAGAACACATACGATAGGTTACATTGACTTGAGTGCTGATGCACTATGGAGCTCATACGCATCACCAAATGCGTTCCAAATCGAGACATCCCCAATCAACTCCCCCACCACCACTTCTAGTAAGCTCTAATACAGTCTCATTGGGCTTTCACTCGATATCCTTGCTCAATAATATACTGCAAATTGACCAATCTATATTCAAGAAGAGGTGCAAGTAAAAGTCATGTGTTCTTTCGTACATCGACCAGGGGTCCTCCTTTGGTTGATAAGAGTTATTCTTTGATGGCTGGAACTCGCGGTACCTCGAAAAAGGGTTTCACCAACGAATAGGAAGGGTATATGTCTTAGGTCCTGCTAGAAGCCTAGTGCCTTTTCTTTTGACAGGTGAGACTGGTTAGAGCCCACGTACGTACGTATATCTCCACATTAAACTCTCAGAGGTCGCAAAGCGCGGTCACTGCTGGGTAAAGCAATACTTGATAACATACCCAAGTCCTACACTAAGCGACCAAAGCCGGTGTAGATATGACACCTTTAATTTATTGTAGAGGTAATTACGCCTTTTTCAAGACGATTGATAGTCGTGATCACCCAGATACCTAGAAGTCTTTTTTTCTTATTCTTCTATTTCTCTTTTCGATTAAGCTTCATGCGAGGCTAGCAAGGGAAACACGAGGGATAAACGGATAAAAAAGAGTCGGAATGTTGACAGCGTTTAGAGGTTATGGATGTGTGAAGGGTGTTGGATGGTAACGGTCTCGGAAATTAAATATGATAATACTAACCAAAATACGTTTAGAAGGGCCTCTCATTTAAAGGGCCGAGAAGGATACAGGTCTGAGGAGGGAGGGGGACGCTAAGACACCTGTCTATGTGCAGCCCACATCACGCTTGACGAGAAATTCGGCAGAGCGGTCCCATCCCAAAGAGTCGGAGGCGAAGACTTCCCAACCAAGTATTATCCCAGCAAGTGGTAAGGTCGGCCACAAATTGGAGCCGTCCACGCCGTCACTACATGTACGTAACCCTGGGGGGCTGATAAAAGAACTATAAAATGTGGGACGCCAGGAACTACCTATTCGAGTGTGATACTATCAATCTAGGCCGTTTTTATTACCAAAAATCATCTCATTATTTCTGCACCAAGTTTGGAGTACATGTATGTAACTGTCTGGCAGATGGTCCAGACTCATGTATATCATCGCCGAGAGATTAAAATAAATTCAAAGGAAACAGAGGTAAGTGGGAAAACGCTTTCCTACAGAATACTTGAGATTTTCAACGAAATTTTTCAGCTGTGTTTCTGAGGCATTTCGAATGGGGCTAGAGATCTTTGTCACCTGCGGGATCGTAGGGCAGTGGAATCCCAATGAACCTTGATCGAAGACCTTGTTGGTCATTAATTATCGATTCCAGGAATATCCTTGATGGCAACGTGATAGTGATTGAATCGCTTGCTTGTTGTGGCTTCGACCAGCATCTTGGAATTTGATCCACAAAGTGCCGCATTGCATGCAGCTGCAGACGTTCGGGAGACTGGGGAGGTGCTGGGATAGAAGTTCTGAGCACAAGATAATTCCTTTTTGAGTTGCAAAGAAAAGGAATTATTCGGAGGTTGCCCCAGTTTTTCGTTTATTCAGTGATACCATGGAGACTTGAGAGATCATTGAGTTATTGGTTCGTATTTTTTTTCCAGCAGCGAATCCTCGGGCAGAATACCGTGCCCAGGCCTTAGATTTGCAAGTCACCGGGATCGTCAACTTTCAATTGGGGGTGTATTGATCCAGTGAGGAAGGAACCCGATTTGGGCCATACCTCATCCTGCAGTGTATTGAACCGTAAATATATGTAGTTATCTTTCCGGTGCCCAGAGCTGATTTCGAAGCCCTTGAGCACAGATTTTCGAAGCAAACGAGATCCCATCAAATAATATAGTCCAAGCCGTACAGTACAACGTTGGATGCTACGAGCCCGGAAACAAAGCCCGTCTTCCGCTAATACAAAAAAAAAACACCTCGATAACAACACAAGCAACCTCACGCACAATAGCGAGCAACTGAATATCGAGAAAAATAAAGAAATGAAAAGGCTGGTAGGCTCAGCCGCCTGAGGATATCCATTTCGGCCCAGGCCCGATTCATCTTCAGCGACTTGTGTTTTCGGCCGGTTAGCAGTTCGAGGCTGGGCCTAAATTTCGCCAATTCATTTACTGAGTTCGTACTGCGATTTTTGGGTAATATCTTGAGATTGGGTCCTGAACGGTAGTTGCTCGTAATCTTTCTACAATCCTTGCGAATTTGTGTGCCAAGACCGCATGCACACTAAATCTGAGAAGAATTCCTGGCAGCGTTCCAGAATAAGTTTATCCAAATCCCCAAACGGTATGAAATTGAGACCCAATTAAATGTGGTTGAATATAAAATCGGTACGACGAAGGGCCAGCAGCCAAGAAGTGGCTTAGTCTTGGGATTCGAATGTTCGTTTCGGGATGTCTTTCAACCCCCACCCAGGTTGGGGAGAGACCTTGTCAAAGAACCTGGCCCATTCAAGACAGGCAGGGCCCACTGTTTAGGAAGGGACCCGACAATTTGGGCCGAAAACATCGGACCTGTCAAACGTCAGGGACCCGAAATATTACGGGCTGATGGTCCCCTTCGCGTTCCGCCCTCGACACAAGCTCTTGAGAACCCCGAACAGCAGCCTCCATTAGCATCCGACACTAAGCATCTGCGATGCTGGAATCCCCGGGTATAACGGAGCACTCTGCCGTGCCGCTGATCCGTCAAAATATAAATGAGCAAGAAACACCAGGCCCCAGTCGTGGAAAGGAAACAAACATGCTGTCTGGTATCATATGTAAGATTTGCGGTCATAGTGTTATATATAAGTAGGAGAGCTGATCATAAGATGCTTTTTCGTTTCGCTCAAATTAAGAACGACTGATTACTGATATAGCCTACGGGGCACGTATTCTTTCAGGGTTCGGGTTCGCAGCCATGGATGACTTCCCTTTTGCTTTTGTTGTTTTCAACCCTTCTATCGAGATGAGATCAAAATTACCGCGTTATATTTTGCAAGAACTTAGGAGGGGTATTAGATCGGCTATCTCCGACCCGAGCTTTGTATAGTATTGTCTTAATCTAAGCAGACTCATCCTATCACGTATTACTAAGTTGATGTTTATATTCACTGATCATTGCCTGCAATAGGTATCCATTTACGAATCGCTAGACATATGGGAGATTTTTGCTTGGCTAAATGTCTGGTGAACCCCAACCCACCCGCCTCAACCGCACGTCTGAAACTGTTTATCTGGGCCCAAACGCCATATGGTGTACGTTTGTTCAATTTCCCCTATCTCAGATGGGATATGCGCACGGAGTACTATTTGATGGGCATAGTAACGAAGACTAAGTCGTAATTTCGCGTAGGCCAAAATTTAAACAGAGATGAATTTTCCACATAGATAAAATCACACGCCATCACTCGATAATGAGGGTTTGGTTGGTTGGATATATGAACAATAGTGCAAACAGAAGGACCAAAGAACGCTAGGCTATACAAACCAACACAAAATTTTAAATAAAAGAGTCTTAAACACGTGGGTAGATAGTTTTTTTTATCACGTTTGTGTTTCATTTATACTTTAGAATTTAATTGGTACCGTTCAGATTAGCACCGTTCGACTTGGCGATTGATCTTTCGATAGATGATGACTGAAGCTTCGGTCCTCAAGCCAAACCGGAGCTTGATATATTTCGGGGCCCCCACGATCTTGAGGGAGTGATAAACACTTGATAAACCCTAGCTCTACTCGTCTCCGCGATCTTCACTAGGAACACCAACCATTTGTGTAGAGTATGAATTCTGGGCCCCACAACTCCCCCCCCCCTTTTTTTTAGCTCAAACTAAACCGTATTGTGCCCAGTAGCATGCAATAGAGTGTTTTAGCCATTACGTTGCAACCAAAATCCGAGCTCAAAATATGAATTCTTGGCGGATTTTCGCATAGCAATCATGCCAATAGTCCATATCTTGAGCTCGGATTTAGTTGCCATAGGGTTAGCCAAAACACTCTAAGGTGACGGTTTCTGACTTTCCTTGTCCGCTAGGTGCGATCTCACACGTGGCCTCCTGGTACTCCGTCCTCTAGCTAATCTTGGGCTAAGGGCTTGGCCCTTTATGTTGATGGCGTGGGGTTTAATTCGAGCTCCAGCCTAAATAGTCTCGAAGAGCTGTCAGTACTGCAAGGTGCCGCGTTGGGCTTCAGCTGAGACCGTAGCGGAAAATTGCCGATCCTTTCCAGAGTATTAGTGACGATGCCATTCCATTTGAAACATCTGTAAATTGTCCGCTTATGTATGCGAGGATGTGCGGATCATGCAGTGATATGGCGTAGACGACTGTATCCACCATCTTGGGGTATCTGTTGGATTCATAATCGTTACGAAGGAAAGCAAGGAGCTAGCAATCAGTCAGAATAGCCAGGTCGTAATTATAGCTAGGATAGACCTTACCGGAAACCCTGAATATCGCCCGTATACGTACGTACTTGTAAACACACTTGTTCAGTTCGAACTCACGAGCTTGTAAACATTCTCTCGTGTTGATGGAGTTGTCTTGGTCCTCATTCGTTTCTATATTTAAGGGTCGTTCGTAGGGCTAGTTGTTCGACGGGTTTCTGTAGCACTCTGTTGCATACCCTGTGACATAATATTGAAAAAGTAGGGTTTGAGACATGGGTATCAATCTAGATTGGCTTATAGGGACCTTTTGGTATGACTCGGGGCTCATCACATTCGCAAATTGACTTCAAAGGGTATGAAGCTATTGAAAGTACATTTGGATATTGGCTCGGCATAAAATTCGCCGTCATTTGACTTCTTTCTTTATCGTTAAAATGGTAATTGCGTTGATCATAATCACTTATCATCGTATCAGGGCCTGGTGCTCTGGCTTTAATATAGGAATAATTGCGCAATTGCACAGATGAAATTTTGAACACGCGCGCTGTCTCGCCGGATGTACGCGTGATGTAACTCCAATATATCCTTAACTTCCTCTCAGATTAGGGCGGGTCTGGTTTCAAATCTATTTAGTAAGGTAGACACTATATAAGATGATATACTCTTTTGACCTTGAATAGTTGCGTTTAGTGTTGGATATATGGCATATATCTATAGGCTTCCTAGGGTTCACGTCCCCCGACGAGATCCCGAACTGGTTGGAGGCTTCAGCTACTATGGGGGTTCCCGGGCCGAACTATTCGGCGCCCAAAGAACCCTCCTATAGTACCGGTTGTATGACTCCATTAGGAGTATATATATAGAGGCCCTATGTCCGTCCTTTCGTTTCTCTTCTTCCTTTTTTCTTTACCGCGTTGCACAGATCCAATATATATTCATTATATTCAACATCTGGGATTGCTTGAGGGACGAGTGACGGTTTGTGATACGTTTTCAGAGGGGTTATGGGCGCTGATATTGCGTAGAGCATCCCTTCATGTAACTGTCTTTATATGAGCCGCCTCGAATGCGACTTATCGTACCTAGATATCTTGTATTATTAGAATATTGGTGTAAACAAGCGAGCTGCGTGAATATAGGCAATGCGACAGAAATCCGCCCAAGAGAGTGCTTAGGGTATGTTGTAGCCTCGGGCACCTGTAGTAGACCGGGGCGACCCTCTTGCTGACACCCCGTAGTTAGTGATACGGGGAAGAGGAGAAGGATCTGAGCTAGTGTTCTTGTATGTATGTACATTCGCAGTAGGACCTGTTACGGCTCCACTTTGCCTATATCCCTGTCATGATCTAAAAGATAACACAGAACGGAATTTCGACTAAGTGATTGGGATTAAAAAATTATCAGCTTGTAGCGGTTAAGCATATTGGAGGTATGACGATTGTTTTTTGTATATCAGAAATTTAATCCCTGTCGACTAGCCCTCAGTTAGTTGGCACAGCCTTTTCTGGGCAGATTAAAACCAGACTTCTTGAGGCTCTATATTTGAGACCAGATATTTATTTTTGTAACCAGGGTTTTTCTAGTGGAGTTCTGGGGAACTTATTATGCTATTTGGCATTTTAACTACAAAGAGCACCACTAAAAGTGGATACAAATATCATTATATGATCATAATTCATTAATATTGTACTCATGTGGCCGATTTGAAGCCGCGCTACCTAAATAGGAAACTTTCTATTCCTTGACCAAAAAGCTTCAAACAAGTTTAAACCCAATAATTTAACATGAAATATACCAGAAAATAGTAGTATCTCATTTTGAATTGGTGTCTATGGGAGAAGGAGGAGCGTTGAAACGACAACAAAAAGATGCCAAGCGCAGCGCCGAGACTGCCTTCGGCCAATAGAAATGGTTCTTTCACTATAACTTGCCTGCTTAGGCAACGCGGCTTCAAATCGGCCACATGAGTATATCTGCGAATAAAAACATAATGGAAAAGAATAACCTTGAGACAATCTTATTCAGAAATATAATCTGGCAGAATTCCGTCTCCTGATACCCTGTTGATCTTTACTCCCCGAATTTTTTCTGCCAAAGCACACACCATGAACAATCTCTAGTAATAATAATCCCTTTTTTTTGTAAAATAGTGAGGTATAGCGTACACCAAACTAATCCAACGAAATTAAGAAAAAAGTAAACTTTATAACAACGAACAAGAAAGAAGAAAGAAGAAAGAAGAAATATATATATATACAGCAATCAAATAGAAAACGGAAATCTTAATAGTTCTCTCCCTTTTGCTATTCTCATCTTAGTTCGCGTAAGCCCCTCCAATCCTGAAGAATTTATTCAACAAAAGTATAACAGAAAAAAATAAAAACTATTGATGAAATTTTATCACAGTAACGTATCGACTAACGGTGGTACCTCACCGTTGGTGCCAAACCCAGCGTCACCCGCAACAGGCACATCCCCGGCTGGGCCTGCTACAAGCATTGCCGGGATAACCGGGGGGACAGCACTCGTTACCGCCGTTGGCGAACTCCCGGCATCCCCATGATTATGCAGCCTCTCTCCTGTCAAGTATACTTCATCCCTGATACTTTGCTTCCAAGAATCCACAAGTAGCTTCGTAGCATATGCGCTAGCAAACCATAAAAATATTGCCAACACAACGGGATAACTGTATCTGTATGTCTGACTGATCGTTGTTGAGGAAGCGTTTTGCACTATCGTTCAAATCTATATTAGCCCCCATCATATCGGAATAAGTAAAGAGAGCTTACTGAAAGTATTAACCGCCAAAAATCCTAATCCGAGCGGTAATAAGAGTGCTGCCAACATGAAACCCCCGGCTGGTGCAATGAAACATTTCGTAGCAAGCTTTACATCGGGGTCCAAATATCCCCGCGCCACCACACCCCTCAGCGCCCTTGCCCACGGGCTCTCCGTATCTAGAAGCAACATCCGTCCCATCATCTTCACATACAAAACGCCCAATGTCCAGTCCTGGATGAAATGGATAACATGCTGTTCGTCTTTCGAGAAGTACGTATGGATTGGAATGATGACGTAGAATTCGATCATGAGCGCGAAAAGCGTTGGGAGGACAATAGCGAATGCGGTGAAGACGTATGAGATCTTAGCTGCGCGAATGACCCATGCCCCTATAGCCTTCTGCAGGTGGCCGCTATCCTTAGCTGTGCGGAAACCGCGGCGTACCCATCGTTTCGCAATCCTCCATTTGGTGCCTGCGTAGAGTATGCCCCCGAGGATATAGACCCCTACACTGAAGGCATAAATATCGTTCAGCTTCACCTCTTCAGGTACTAGCCGCTTCAGAACAAATCTTCCTAACATTAGAGGCCCGATCGTAACCGCAATCCCAGTCACCGCAGCAAACGCCCAGATCCCTAGTACCACAAGGCCAATCCTAGTCCAGAACCAAGGCGGGATATACGCAAGCCGAAAATCACGAGAACCAGGCCCAGTTGACCCATCGACTGGATGAATTTTTTTATCGAGCGGAACGTTATCCTCGGTAACCGGGATAAATACCATAGTCCCTTTCGGTCTAACGGAGTCTGACGCTGGCGCCCGAACAAACCTACCATCCCGTTGGAAGTATGCTTCAGCACCACTCTCCTGAACTTCTTTGATTTTCTCTTCCCCAATCACTGGTTTTTCGACATCTCCACTCTTACGCAACAACACAGCAGACCAAGTCCGTCTCACTTGGTGTCCCTCCTCATCCGGTTTTCGTTCTCCAAACATGAAACTCGTCAATCTGAGTGCGCGAGCACACCGCTTGAACCACCAATCATACATCTTCTGCAACCCATCGGAAGGCTTAAAGAACTTGACAGCGATGGGCATGAAGAAATTGTAGAATAGGAGGTCAACCGGGAACTCCAGGACTGGCTCATTCGAGGACCAATGAATTGGAAGGACATTCTGAGTGACGCCCCAAAGGCTCCAGACGACACCGCCAAGGCAGATGAGAACCAAGACACCGTAGATAAGAGCGCTGAAACCGATCTTTTGTAGCTGCACCATGACTGGTCGGTCAAGCACATCCTTGACTGGATGGAAAGTTGGATCATCAGGATCCCGGATGAAGTCTGCAATAGCTATTAGCATCCGCCTGTGCCAAATGGAGAGAATGTAGCTTACAGAGCACCCCAGATCTCATGATTTTCCTGCACATCGAGACAAACAACGCAAAATGGAACATGTAACAAGTTCCCACAAACCAATGCACGAAAATACTCGTCAACGGGAAATCTACAAAGAATTGGATTCTCGATAAGATAGTTGCATCCTCAAATAGTGGTAACAGGGCCACATCTACGATTTGTTAGAACCCATGTTTCTCTTTTGTGCATACACTAAGAAACAACCCGACTTACCAAGTAACAGTCCGCAATACAGTGGAAACACAAACATCTCAATCCCAATGATTAGCACAACTTTCATCACCCCACCAGCCTGTGCTAGCAACTCGATCGCAATCTTCTCAACTCCTCTGCTCTGGTTTTGGTTTCTTTTTCTGGCGTTCTGCAGATATATTGCCCCTAATAGCGTAAAGAAGGCATAACCCAGAAACACTGCCGCAACTCGATCCCACACAGACCACTCGTAAATAGGATATGGTTCAGCGAATTTGGTCGCAGCCATAGGGGCCGTTAGTAAAGGAGTCTCGGTGATATTTGCGCTTCGCTGGATTCCAGAGACGAGGCCAACGACCTTTTCGAGCTTGGCGGTGATGAATGCAACTGGCGATGAAACGTTGACACCTTGTACTTCCGGCTCTTGCGCATATGTGGGAGCATATGTCTGATTCGAAGAACTTAAACCCATCTTATCCATACCCCATGCAAGACTCATAGACAATTTTGACCAGCTTTGTCTTGTCACTAATGAAACGGGCGGAATACCAGATGATGGGAACTTTCTAATAGTGGAATATGTTGATTCGAGTGTGACAAGTTTGTGGAGAACCCTGTTTCGCCCATCCATAGCCCAATTTCGGAAGAGTTCTGTAACAGTGGTGCTCTTAGATAAGCCAGAAACCGCGGGTATGATATACTCGAGTGGCTTTGTGACTGATCGGCTGAGTTGATCCAACAGCAGAAGAAATGAAAATAGAAGGCATGTTGTAGAATCTACGACGAATTCAGCAGCAAATGAGACGACGGTCACTGGTAGGATAAAAAAGAATAGTATGGGATGCGCCTACACCCATATAGTTAGTAAAATTTACTGGTACAAGTCCACAAATCAGCTCACCAAAACAATCATGACAATTTTCCCTGTGACGTACGGGAACGCTACCCCAAGCGCCACAGTAGCAGTGATTAATACACTGCTGATTGCTGCGTTCTGTACCAGTCCAGCAATTGGCCCCCTCATCCCAATCAACTCCATGATTCCGTCAAAGTCGTCTGCCGCATCCTCATCTGCGATAGCCTGCTGTACATCCGGTGGAATCGCTCCTTCATCCCCATTCATAAGGGCGTCATCTTCATCATCTTCATCATCTGTGTCCAGATCATCCCGGTTATTTATGGGAGGAGCTGGGGCAGCTCCTAGATCACCTGTGAGCCAATTCCACAGCCCTACAACTCCGCCCCTCGCTTCTGGCTGTGCAGCTGCAAGATCTTGGGGGTTTTGCGCCTGTCTCGCCTCGATTTGTCTTGGATTGTCTAATTCCCGGCGCTGGTCTACTGGGTTCTGGTTATTCATATACAGTCCTGGTTGTTGATTGGGTTGCCCAGCCGGTACCGCTTGTGAATCGCTGGTCGTAGGAGTAGAAGGCTGTGTTGAAGAGTCGCTAGTTCCCACCTCAGCGGTTGATACAGCGGACCCATTTCCGTTGAAGTTTTGCAGTAGTGGTTTTCCCATTTCTGTATCCTCATCTATCTCCATATCATCCATCTCCATATCATCTCCATCTAGATATCCTGTTGAGTAACCGTCGTGGCTTTGTGGGTCGTCATCCTCAGGATCAAAATCTAATTCTTCCACACCCTCTAGGCCATCAATATCCATTCCCTTATCCTCGACATCTTCGTCCTCCCAATGATCCGGAATCACTTTCTCAGGTAACTTTCCCCTTGCATTTTCGCTAAGATTTAACTCAGTTACTCGATTGGCTCTCCAGTCATAATTATCTTCCCCTGTTAAGTCGCGAGTCTCCCACGAATTTATTACACTGTCATCCGTGTGTATAGAAAACGAGGCCTCGTTGGTTCCAGTAATCGGCGATACTGTCATGCCTGCACCTTCGCTGTAACTGCTCCCCTCAAAACTAAATATTTTAGGCCTAGAACCCCTTCTATCAATGTGACTGCTCTCGGTAGCAGCAACGGAGCTTCTTCTCCCCTTCCAATCAACATTCCCCATATCTGTCAGGTCCATCCCTGCTCGGTTTTTAGGAAATCCCATCTCTCCCAGCAGCGGTACACTATCCAAAAAGTCGCTCGCCCTACCTCTCGCCGGTGTTCTACTTCCGCTCGAGCTCGAGCTTTCCGGGGTATAGACATTGCGTGAGGCGCTGGTGTCAAAAGCACTGATTGTGCCGGAGATCTCTACACCGGGAGTGAACCGTGGCCTCTCTTCTATCGCTCTTTGGACCTCTGTGACCCGTGCTATCGTCTCACGACTCGCTGGTGGTCTCGTAGGGTGACTGGATGAGCTTTCAGAGGAACTTCCCTCATGATAATATTCTGGGACTGCACCACCTAGGACATGTCCCCGGCCGTAATCTTCCATGTCTCGTGAGCTCGAGTTGTGATTTCTATAGAAATCATTGCCAACATTAGTCTCTTCAAGCTCAGTGAGAATAGGTTCATTGGGCGGGAAACGTCGCTTTCGAATAGGTGCGATCGCCCTAGGCCTAGGAACCGGTACTGCTTCATCTCCTTCTCCATCTTGTTCGTCGATCCGATGAGGCCCAAATGCACGCTCGTGTAGGTCCTCATCTGCAATATCTGGCCCCGTCGGAACGGGCTCTAGAGGCAGGTCACCTGCCTCTAGTCCTGGCTGTAGATTTTCTTCCCCTTCAAGATCCATCTGCGGCATCACAGCACCCCCGGCTAAGGCTGGTTGCTGTTGGACCACCCACTCTCTTATAAGGAAGATGAGAATGAAGGAAACAACTATAAGAGCTGTAAGTAGCTGACCCTCGAGGGTATCTATAATGACGTTGTTAATCGACTGGTATCGCGTAAGGTTTGAAAACGGGTTTGAATCGAAAAAGAGGCCATTTGGATAATGGCCCAAGGGCAATGTCGTATTGGTTGAAACCGTGACATTGGTAGCACCATTCACAGGGCTCATCCTCCCACCCATCAGAGTGGGAGACATGAGAAATCCAATGATTCCTCTGCCAATGGCTGAACTAGTTCCATTCCCGGCAAAATCTGATTTCGATGACAACGGGGTTGAGATCGATGGTGCTCTACTTCCAACGGTTCCTAGGTTGAACCCTCGCCAGCCCCCATCGCCTATCCAGAACCAGCCTCTCCACATCCATCGAACACACCATGGTAGCCATCCTAGCCAAACAAATCCCACCAACGCACCTCTAGCCCAGAGGATGATGTTTCGAATCAAATGCTTAAATAAACGCTTCAAGAATAATGGGGTTGGGATTGACGAGGGCATGGTAGGGTCGTAGAGTTTTGTAAACCGGAAAGGTGTTTTGCATAATTCGCAATGTTTCTTTTGGGAGTGTTGTAGCCATTCCATCAAGCTATCGTTAAAGTTTGGGGTGTTAGCCTCAGCCTTATCGAGAAATAAAAGGAAAGCACAACACTGCACTACTGAGAGAGACATACCATTCTTGATGGACAAATTTGATAGAGCCACTGCACTTGCAAGGATGAAATAACGGCTCTTCTAGAGTTCCCTCTGAGCGACATATTCGACAATGGTCGGGTTCTCCGTTGCTTTCTTGCGTGCCGTTGGTGGACGGGTTAGTATTGTAGGTGGGGTCATTCATGACGTCGACCTGCGGGTCTGGTGTCAGATCCATGGTCGCGGTTGATGATGGATGTTAATAACGGTGGGGGGTGTGTCCCTGGGGAGGTGGGGGGGAGGAGGAGGAGGAGGAGGTCAAAGTCCACGAGCGAGGTTCAACCAAGCCGCCAGCGTTGATCAATAGGATAGATAGTGGTTGGAAAGTAAAAGAGGGATGGGCAAGCTTCAGGCACACACACTCAGCCGCTAGGCACGAGGCGACGGGATGCCGGAAGAGACGCGAGGGGCAGTTAGATTTCGCGGAGACCGGATAACAGAGAAAGAAAGAATATGGGGATGAAGCGGGTTGGTGTGTGTGAGTAAAAAGCTCAGAAAATGTTGCGCGTGGAGGCTGCTTGGAGTAGGGATGCAGACGCGGAGCTGGCTCTCCGCTGGTCGGAGTTGAACGTTTTGCTTGGTCTTCTCGCCAAGTCCTGCGCTAACCGTCGTTGGTCCACGCTTTTACGCCACACATAGATTAGATAAGCCACTGACAATGTAACCTGCGGCATACCACATGCTGTGTAGCAAAAGAAAAAAAAAACCGGCTATCAAGGCAAAAAGCGTCCAGCATCCAATGGTGCTGCCACAGAATTACATCACCGTTGTTAGAGAGAGAACGAAAGTCAGATCTTGCTGTTCCCCACCAAAGACGGAAGCACAAATCGTCATTCGGTTATTCCTTGATAATGTTCTGTTTACCATTCATCAAAAGCCAACCCCCCAGAAGAGTATATATTTGTTGAGAAATCCTTCGGCTAGAGTGGAATAAAGTCATGCACGCGTTTTGAACTGACCCTTCTCCTCACCCTTCTATTTCCTCTTCTAACGCTGCAACTCGTGCTTCAACGCACGGCTCTAACCCCTGCTTGTGCTTGATACGACTGTTACAGGAAGCTCCAGTACTCTGCTACTGCTGTTAATGCACGCTACGCCTTCTAAGAACGTGTTTCATACCTATCTGTTCTAGCATTACTCGACAGGCTTTTTGTATTCTATTTATTTTTACTTTCAGATCCTTTCCCTACTTGATACTCTCCTCCTCCTCCTCCTCTCTCCTCTCCTCGTTCTTTTTCCTCTCTCTCCCCCCATCTCCCTCTCTCATTCCATCTCAGTGTTGATCTGTTTTCTCACGCGACCCTCGGGAATAGACGGACGATATTATTGTAAGGGGAAATAGTCGTTGAAAGAACCCCACAAGACATGGGTGTAGCAGATTCCAAACGGAGCGTCCGAGCTCCTTCATCCCCTTTACGAACGGGCTCTGGAAGCTCCACTCTCATCAACGTCTTTGCCAGGTAAATCACACACCCCCACAACTGTCTGTTCGCCGTTCGCAAGAAGCTTATCGTGATAAAACCGTTAGGCTCGTTGCATGGTATCTACTCTATACAGTACTTTTCCGCTGCCCTGAGGTGCCTACGAATGATTCGCCTACAATTTGTCATACTGCAAATACAGTTTCAACCACTCTACGACCGCATCTCGAGCCGTACTATAACCAATATGTCGAGCCCTACGTCTCCGAGTACGCTCCATACGTAAAGAAGGCCAACGAGGAATATCTGGCTCCAGCGTATGGTAAGGCCACCCATTCGTATGAGCAGTACGCTGCTCCACACATTTCCTGCAGCCGGAACTATGTTGTTAAAAAATACAACCGAGCGGTGAAACCCCGTGTCAACCAAGTCTCCTCAAAAGCAAAAGTGTACTACAACGAATATCTGTCTTCCCACGTCGCAAAGGGGAAGCAGATTTACACTACCGCCCAACCACACCTTTCCAAAGCCCAGAGAACCGTTGAGGAGGCGTTTAGGGATATTCTCATCCCGACTTACGCAAAGGCGTTGCCATATGTTATTAAGGCCTACGAACAGGTTTGGCATGTGGTTGTTACTATTGTGGCGCCGATGGTAAGGCAGAATGGGGAGAAGGCGATTTTTTGGGGTATTGGGATTTGGAGCGATGTGGTACGCCCACAGGTAGGAAGAATTGGAGAACGGTTGGGGGGTACCGGTAACGGGTAAGTCCTTAACTGGATTTTTTTTTCTCTCAGTGTTTCTCGTTTCTTTTTTTCTTTTTTGGGTCAAAAAGGGTTTGGGTCAAAAAAAAAGTGGATTATTATGTTAGCGGGACTGTCATGAATAGACGAGTGAGTATGATGGAATACTAAATGAGAAACGAAATTTATGTAACGATCTATGTCAACCTTGAGTTGATACTCCCGTGAAAACAAAAAAAGTGGAAATTTGGAAATATATCTTTCGCGGAAGTTGGGGGATCTCAAAAAACCCCTATTATTATTTTTTCCTTACTACTCTTATAATGTGACCCTTGTTGCAGTGTGGTGTGTGTTGTTCAGAGCGAGAATTTAAGGCTAACTTGTCTTATCCTTACCGCAGAACACCTGCAGCGTCCGTGCCCGGCTCATTATTCTCTACTCTCTCGGCTGCCGATGCATCTAAAGCCACCGCAGTGTCCTCATCCCTAGCATCAATTATTGCGAGCGCATCTGCAGAGGCCGCATCGGCCAAGTCATCTGCATCATCTAGTGTTGCATCGAAAGCAGAAGTGGGCGGTCAGAGCGCAGATAATGCTAAGAAACTTACCCTGGAGGAAGCCCGGGCGATAATCGAAAAAGATCTGGAGAGCTGGAAAAATAAGTTTAAGGACTCTCAGGCGAAGACGATAGGCGATCTTAATGCGGAGATCAATAAGATTTCGACTGAAGCTAAAACTAAGAAAGCTTTCTATGTGGATAAGCAGATTGCAGCCCTGGAGAGCCTGGTGGATGCAGAATTCAAGGAGATCAAGAAGACGGCTATCAAAATTGCATCAAAATTATCTTCCGAGAGCAATGCGGAGGAGAAGCAAGCTGCGCTGGATTCCCTCTCTGCGAAAACAAAAGACGCCGGTATCAAGATTCGAGACAAAGCTCAAGAGCAACGCCTCGAATCCCAGAAATATCTTGCGAAGATTTACGACGATGTTGCAGCAACAGCAGATAGTAACCTGGAGGTCTTTGACTCCGTTTTAGACTTGTCAATGCAAGAACTTGGGATGAAATGGGCGTGGATGGACCATGTCTCGTACAAAGAATGGCGACAATATCATGCCATGAAGAAAGATTTTGACGGTCTCAAGCGTGAAGTCGTTACAGCTGCTCAACGTAATCAAGAGCTCGTTGAGATCACAAGATGGGTTGAAGGTGATTGGGAAGGTAGGGTGACGAATATTGCGAAGAATGCCGCTGAGGAACTCAAGGGGTTGAGGAGGGTTAGTAAGAAGAAGATTGAGCTTATAGACTCGTCGAATGACTTCTCAGGTTCAGTTCTTCCGGTTGTCGTGGAGAAAGTGGAGCAGCAGGTCTTGAACAAGGTCGAGGAGGTGAAGGGGACTTTTCGTGACGAATCGGAGAAGGTGGTTGGTGATGTAAAGGAAGCTATTTTTGAGACAGAACAGTCAGCGACTGAGAGTATTGTTAGTGTTGCAAGTGAGAACATTGCGAGTGCAGCAAGTGCAGCATCTGAGAAGGTATGGATATTAGGTGCGAACCAAGATTGACGAACATGCATTGCTGACAACTTCTCCAGATTTATGGTACCGAGCCTAACGCCGCCGAGAAAGCTGCAACTGCCGTGTCGGAGGTATTCTTTGGAGCCGAGGAGCCTACTCTACCGGTCTCTTCTGCATCTTCTATTGCTAGCGCAGTAACGCAAGCCGTTAAGGCCCGCGTCCCCGGTGGTGTCAATGCTGGGTTCGTTGGTGCTTCAAGAGTTGAGTATGAACAAGATCCCGACGAGGACACTGTCTCCGAACAGGTTCAGAGCTTCATCAATGCCGCGAGTGAGAAACTTGCCGATGCCTCCCGTGCCGTCTCCGAAGCCTTAGCCGGAGCAACAACCACTCAAGCCGCTAGCGAGAAATACGCATCTATCGCCAATGAGAAGTATGAATCTGCGCTTAGTGCCGCATCGAGCGCACTCTATAGAACACCACAGCCTGCTGGAGAGTCTCTTATGAGCGTCGCAACGGATAGGCACTCCGCCGCTGTCGCAGCTGCCAGCAGCGTCATCTACGGAATTCCCACACCCAAGGCCGAGCTATTTACGTCTCAAGCAAACGAGGCATACGAGCGTGCCCTTACATCTGCTAAAGATGAATATCGCAAAGCCATGAGGAATGTTGCGACTATGGTCTATCCGGAAGATATACCTCATAAGGACTCTGCTAGAGCAACCGTGAAAGAGAAATATAATGAAGCTTTGACAGCTGCTGAAAACACGTATTCAAGCTTACTTAAGCAGGCATCAGGCGTCCAAAGCCGGTATGATCGTGTAATGCAGCAAGCTCAAGCGAGCTATCAGTCTGCAGTCGATGCAGCTAGCACGGCAATATATGGGGCGCCGCAACCAGCGGTTGAGAGTGTCCTTAGCGTGGCGAAGGAGAAGTATCAGCAAGCTCTAAAAGAAGCTAAGATAACTTATGATAGTTGGTATAGCGTTGCTTCTACGGCTGTCTCACGTAAGTTTGATACTTCACTGTTCCGCAAGTGATTGTTTATGACTAACGTTCTAAACAGCTACACCTACCCCAACCGTCGTGATTATCTCATCTAAACTCGCGAGGAAGGCGGAAAATGTAGCTAGCGCAGCTTCCGAAGCCATTTATGGTACCCCGCAGCCTTTCACTGAGTCTGCTGCGTCTGTTGCTAGCGAATACGCTTCAGCTGCCACAGACGCTGCTGAGGATCGTTACGAATCTGTCAAGGCATTTGTTTCTGAACTTATATCTGGGAATGAACCAGCATACACCGAAAGCGTTATGAGCCGTTTCTCGTCTCTCATGTATGGAACCCAAGCGCCTATTATTGCCCAAGCCACATCCGCTGCCAGTGAGGCATACGATTCTGCTTCTATCATCATTGTGGGAAATTATGAATCTGCGACGAGCATCGTTGGCGAAACTTACGGGTCCGCGACCAGCATTGCTGGGGAGAGCTATGGATCTGCTACCAGCGCAATAGGTAGTATGATGACCCCACCACCAGTACTAGAAAACATTATCTCTGCCGCCAGCGAACAATATCAAGCGGCAATCACGGCTGCTAGCGTACAGGTTTATGGGACTACACAAGGGACTGCTGAGAGTATTTCCAGCGTTGTTGGAGATGCCTATGTTAGTGCACAATCTGTCCTTTCAAAAGCTATCTGCGGGCGTCAAACCGGTGCTTTTGAGTCCGCCACTCTTCGTATGCAAGAAGCTGCCGAATCAGCGCAACGAGCCATTTCCGAGGCAGTTTACGGTAACTCAAAGGGAACATTCGAATCTGCTACTAGTGCATTTGCGGAGGGTGTCGATACTGCCACATGTGTTATCGGTGAGACCTATGCCGCTGCTACTGAGGCTGTCATGGAAGGGTTTGATGCTGCTGGTTCAGCGATCGGGGAGAGCTATGAACAGGCTCGGGCAAGGATTTCTGCTGCTGTCTATGGCTCGCAGCAAGGTATCGTAGAGAGCGCACAAAGCAGGATCTCAGAGGCCGCTGAAAGTGCAAAGAGTTCGCTGTCTATGGCTATCTATGGGACACAAGCTGGATACGCAGAGCAAGCTTCTAGTTCAGTTTCGTCGGCCGCGAGTGCAGTATCGTCGGTCGTTGAAGAGACACTAGAGAATGCAACAGAGAAGGTAAAAGAGGCTTATTTGACTATAAGAGATGAACTTTGAGCTATACATAATGCCATAAGAGACGAAAAATTTCCACAGAAGGGCGGGAAGGGTAAGTAAAAGACTATATGCTGATATGAATTATTGATGAAGTTCATGGTGGATGATAATTGGGGGCCGCTTTTTTGTTGATTTCTGTTCGTTCTTTTTGTGAAAGCCTGCTTTCATTTGTTTTGCGTGAGCATGTGCGTGATGGGATCGGGTATAAAAACGGGAAGGCTTGTTTCTGGTGTTTAAACTGTACTTTATGGTAACTCTCCTTTGTTTTTTTCCTTCTATTTTATATATCTAGGTGGTCTATGATTCTTTCTTATGGGAAATAATGTGGTAGTTGCATGGGCTGGAATCACCCTTACTTGTATGTACCAAGCGGGAGTGGTGGCAGTAATTCAAGACCACAAATGGTAGGTTTAACTACATGTAGAGTATTTTAAACATAGGATAGTGCACGTGGTTGCTGGGCCGCTACTACCTGCAACTTCTATCAACGATACGTAGGCTGCTAGCACACAATCACTCGTGTGTAATGGGTTACTGGTCCAAGGATTTAACAGCAATATATTATGTAGCCGAGTCACATACTTTGGGCTAGAGGATCTCAGCTCCTTCTTCTGGACCAGTCATGAACTCCATGTCCTTTTAACTCCGCTCCTCCACAGCCTCGCCGTCCACGACGTAGAGCTTGGATATCCAGCGCTCTGATGGACAGTGAGCAACGGCTACAAACCCCTCGTCAAGTTGCTACTCGAGAAAGGCGTTGACACCGAAGTTCGCCACAGTTCGCGTTTCGGTTCCAATCGCTTATTCCACTTCAAATCACAGCAAACCGCGCGCAAGAAACGGTAGTCAAGCTACCGTATGTACAGTGGTAGTCGTTTAATGAGGCGACAGCAACAATACCCCCCTAGCAACAGGACCAACTTCACCATGCAGACAATGGACCTTAAGTATAAAAATAAACAAGTGGGTAGAACTACATAAGAAGTATTTTTATCTTGAAGCATAGCTCTAAGCTCCCTTGTGAACATGGAGAAATAGCCCACATTGCTGGAGTGTGGTATTGTCGTTGTCGCCTCATTAAACGACTACCACTGTACCACGGATGTAGGGGTAAATGACGAGAATTGTGGCACAGAAGTTGCTTTCGATAACACAAAATACAAACCACATTCCTAACCCGATCATGAAAATAGATGTAACAGTGCAAAGTAAGTTTTGTTCTAGATACTATATTAAATAGAAATTGATAACTGTATTGATGTTAAGGAGATATGATTGTTGAGAAGTCGGAGAAGGTACGCCACAGTTCATCATATTTACCCCTACACCCGTAGTACTCGTGAAATACGACCCGGCTCTGCCCCATGGCTTACGTAGAGAACGAGCTTCTAAATGGTCAAATTCTGTGGCTTAGATTCTTTTTCGTCAAGCTCAATAGTATATCAACATTCGTTCCCTGCATAAGCCACGGGGCAGAGCTGGGTCGTATTTCACGAGCACATACGGTATTATTGCGAAGTAGCGCTGGGGTTGAAATTACTGAACCAGATAAGCACTCACCATTTGCTCTTGCGGCATACAAAGGACATCATAGGGTGATGAAGCTGCTGCTAGAGCAGCGAGATGGCCTTGATCTCCTGGTCTCAGACCCATGCGGATATATGATTCTTGGTACCCTTGTAAAATCGGAGCACATAAAGGCGATAGAACTGTCAACACACGTGATAACAGAAACGATAACAGAACGGCGCTTCACTGTGCGGTTGATGAGGCGCATGCGCCAGCTATCCGGCTGTTGATAGCGAATGGTGCAGATATTGAAATTATGGATAACTAGAATTATTCTCCACTCACCTTGGAAGTCAGGAGAGGGTACAAAGAGACAATTCAGTTGATGGTTGGGTTGGGAGCTAGGCTTAATGCATCTCTGGATCCAAGAATTTACCATGCTACATGTGTGCACTCTACGGGCCTCCGACTGTCAAGAGCAGTGATCGATACAGTACTTGAGCTAGGCGCTGATATCGAGGCACCAAATCGCGTCGGAAATACGGCCTTGTTACAAAAAATCATTGAAAAAAGGTTCGCGATTGCGTCGTCCTAATGGAGAAAGAGGCAGATGTTTTCGCCAAGCGCAAGGACAAAATCCAAACAGCAGCACTCGATTGGATGGTTAGGGGGGCTTTGATCACGACAAACCGAACATCAAGATGATATTAGATATGCTCGCTCGAGTAGATTCCGAACGTTGGTAGGATACGGATGAGGTGACAGTGTTCCTGTGGGTATTATGGACTAGCAACAAGGTCATGATCAGGTTTTTGCTAGACAGGGGAGTGGATGTTATTAACCTAGATTTCTACGTGGGATACGGAGATTATGCCACGCTCCCTATGATACTAAATCTAGATGCTAAGGCTAGCAAGCAGAGGAATTTGGGGTCTATATCACTTGATCTCACGCGAATACCCGGCAAAAAAGCGGTCACCAAAATGTTGGGTGAGAGACATGAGGGTAGAATATACTGTATTGGCAGATCGAGGAGATTTTGAATTTACTCTACTGGATTTAGCTTTGATAATCAGGGGCACGAGAGGTTGAATGGGATTGGGATGTGGGCAGAATGTACTACGGGTGTAGGGGAAAGTCTGTTAATAGGTGGCGGTGCGAGCAAGGACTGCCAATCTTGTTCCCCCATAGCTCCTAGAGAGACCTGATAAAAATAGCTAAGGATGGAGAATGTTAGTATTAGACATCAAACCAAGTTAGTTGATGAAATTGTGAAATTTAAACGAGCTTCAGTCTCTCGGGGAAGGAGCTGAACCGCCACCTGTCAACAGACTTCCTCCTACACCCGTGGTACTAGGAATATAACATAAGTTGGATTAGAGGGGGGTGAGCAGTCAATCTAGTGGAGATGAGTGATCAAGTGAAGCAATGATGTCAAAAACAAGTATTTCGTGCCAAAAACCAGGCACTTTGTGAAGTGTCTAACATCTATTGTTTGTTTGTTTTTTGCTCTCTTGGACTATAATGGAAAGAGCACTAAAAACTGTGCGAATTTGACCATTTAACAATTCAACCCCAAGACCACAAGATGTAGTTCTAAAAATCTGAGAAATCTTTATAAGCATTTCAACTAACATCAGAAACCTTCTACAAATTCAAATACCTGATAGAGTTGCGAATGGGGGAATGCAGAACATGGGGGAATACAGAACAGGAGGTTTTTGCACGAAGACAACGCGTCAGTAGCAAAAACCAAATCTAAACCTCCATACAGTTTTTGTGAGCACTATTGTGTTTGGTGAAGCCTTGGCGAAAATCGAGTGAATTTTTGCGAAAAGTGAAACAGCAAATCACTATTGCAGTACCTCTAGCACAAATACAAGGTGTGAATTAGATTTAAAATAGATAGAATAACGGGTATATGCCGGGGGGTGTATCAATCCAAGTAATGGTAGGCACTGGTCCCAAAAAATAGTCATTTTGGAGGCCGAAATTGGTGATGGATAGAGCAGTTGCCGTGTTCTAAGATATTTCCACCCAGTATATACCATCACAGTGTAATAAATTAGCCCAATAGCACACTATCTAGAGTGCACGCCACCCCGGGGGATAGAAACAATAAAACATGCCAGAAAGTTATGGGACACTAAAAATATGCTCTTTATAATAGTTAAAATTTATAACACTCGTAGCTCGCTTCCACTAAAGCCGCAAATATCAATATCCCCCCCCCCACAAGAGTTTCATGATATCAGTGACGCTAATTAACCTTCAAAAACCGAACAATCTCCATAAAACCCGAACATACCTAAGATGAACAAAGATTCGTGCTTACCGCGTGAACTCAATTCCTCTGCTATAGCGACTTAATTGTACCGTAGCCGTGAACCATTGTTATCTATTCTATTATCCCGGCATCATTGATAGCCATGCTGCTCAGTACAGCGTGGGAGTGAGGTAAAACCACCTTCTCATGATTCATGAAAAATCACCAGGTACCTTTGCGCCAAGATCCACATTGGCAAAAAGAAGTAATGATGAGAGGTGAGGGAAGGACATTTAGCCAAATCAAAGTTTTCTCAAGGTGATCATGTGGGGTGGTTGACGAGGTCATTTTATATCACTCGATAGCCCCATTGCCTTGGCGTCAGAAACACGGGGGGGAGTGTGGTTTCACGAATGCTGTGCTCGTTCTTGGTCATATGAACTAGAAAACAGGGGGATGCAACCATATGTTACAACACTGTTCTCGGGCTGCATGCTGTACGAAGCCACTTCCATAGCATACAAAGCCACACTTCCTTGTTTCCCGGTTGATATGACCGGGAACGAGTAGGGTAGAGGGCTTCATGGTAATCAGTTACACTAACGCCGCAAGTGACCTTCACATGGACAACGTCGTGATTAGAGAGGGAGGGTGGTGGACCTATTTTTATTTGTTGAACCTTGATATTGAACCTCTGTATGGATGTGTGATCTTGGGCGATATCTGTAGTACAGATTGGTCAGCAATCAAGTGATCATAGAAATGATAGCTTCGCACGATAATCTGAGAAATTAGTAACTATCGTAGCCAAGTGTTTTAAATAATATAAATCCTTCGTTCCTACACCCGCATACGTCCCTCCTTACTTTGTCAAACCCTTACCACTTTCCCTATTCGGTACAATAATACCAAATATCCGCCCCTACCACCATATCCCACACAGCCCAACCAAGCATACCCCTTAAACAATCCAACACCAGACCAGAAACCCACAACACAAGGAGGCAGGAGATAATGCGAAAAGCAAACAGCTGAGAAAAAAAGTAATATCAAAGGAGAGTAGAGAGTGTACCACCCAGCCGCCAAAGAAATAAGAAACCGGACCAAAGATATAATAAGAGTTAAGAATTCCAGATAAAACTTTTCCCATCCCGTAACAAAGCCTCTAGAGGAAAGAAATAGAAAATGAGAAGCAAAGGGCGAGAGAAAAAAGCCCCTTGCCGCTAGACGCCACATGCCATAGATATACCCCAGTCTCATGTTCCCAGTCCTTGTACAATAAAACGGGTGGGTGGAGAGGAATAAAATAGATAGCCAAAAAAAAACCCCCTTCCTGAGAACCCTTAGTAGCCAGATGAAGTTTGTATTTAGTACCGAAAAAATGGCGAAATGATTTGAAAAACTGCTGGATTACCATCCTGGCCTACCGCTTGAGTGACCGACCAATGATCTTGGAATCCTTAGTGTCAACCGTAACAAAAAGAAAATATATATGCAACGCTTGCAGAAAAAAGACCAATTCAACAAGGAAAACTTTAAATTTAAGATAAATCCGGAGGAATAAAAAATGGAACTCGGCAAATCTCGAAGCAAATGGAAAATAGGTCAAAGAAATACTCTATTGGGTTCCGTAAGCTGGAGGCGCCTCACGCCCTAGTTCCCTCAACTCCCGTTCAACTTGCCACATATCCCCACATTCCCCCCTTCTTTTCCTCTCTTCTTCGAGTCTCCTCTGCATCTCCCCTGCTAGCTTCATCAAGAATGCTTTTTCCAGGATCCCACTTCCATGTGCTGATCCAGCCCTAAGCTGCGGCCTTTTTTCACTCCTGTTAGGGCTGCTAGGGACATTGTTTCTAGTGGCCGAAGAAGAAGAAGAGGCAGATGGGAAAGTGATGTTTTCCGTAGATACGGAGGAGGCTGATGATGGTGGGGTTTGAAGTACTATTGGTACAGTCTGCTCTCTCTCTTTTGTAGTTGCTGTGGTTGGGAGTGTAACCGGGTCTATTTCCTTGAACCTGACCGATCCGTTTCGTCTAGGCGCCGTGGAAGTCTTTGGTTCTTCCTCCTGCGGAACCATAGGCTCCTTGTCGGTGGTTATAGGGGTCAACACTTCTTCTGTGGTAGGCTGTGAGCGCAGATTCACAACTCTGTGCTTTCTCCTCTTCCCTCTTGTCCTGCCTGCTGCCCCAGAAACCGACAAAGAGCTACTAGTATGGTAAAGACTTGGTCTTGAAGCGGAACTGCCTGTGGTGCTCACAGCGTCGCCATTATCGGAAAATGTATAAGTGCTGCTACTGCCACTCACAGGCGTCCCTGGAGACTCCAGCGCAGGCGTTTTGTCTCCTCCGGCTGTTGTTGAGCCGCTACCTGAGGCCCATGCTCGGAATACAACATCCGGTATTGATGTTGTCCCGATAGACAGGGTTTTTTGGGAACTAGAGAGTGTTTTCAGAGCAGCCAAATTCTTTTGTGAAAATAAGATGGAAGGAGAATCCGAGTTGTCACTAGGTGATAATAGTGGGTTAATTCCAATGAATGCCGCGGCAGCTTCTTCAGCGACTTCCTCATCCGTACTACCGGACGTTAATTCGTTATTCGAGGCAAGTGTATCTAGTCCTAGAGAGGCGGCATATTCAGGGTTCCATAGACGTAATGATAATCTGTGAACCGCTACTGGCAACTCCTCCTGAAATAAGCCTCGGACTTGGCGCTCTATCTCTTTCTGTAGATATTCCTTAATGAAAGGTATCGAATCAAATGTTGACGATACCTTGAGAGACTCAAGGGGATCGTTTCGAAAGACGAGAGTGATACCCTTAGCCTTAGAAAAAACGAGGATGATGAAACCGGAGAGACGAAAATCAGATAGCGTGATTTGGAGTGGAATGGTGAGAGGTGATGACGCGGCTAGGGGTGTAGGGGATGTGTAGGCGGGGGTGGTTGAGAGATAGGTGTTGAGCGGGTTCGCCTAGAATCGGGTTAAATTATTAGCACTAGGAATGTAAGGTAATCCTGCGTGGCGTGGGTAAAATTTAATATAACCGGCTCGGATGAGCACCCCCGGTCACGTATCCAAAGCATTCTATACGGGATAAGACGGAGGCACAGGGAGCTGGACGGTGCAGAGTAACGGGCTAAAATACACACCTGGACTTTTGTCTTAAGAGTCAAGGAAGCATCTCCCTCGTAACTCATTCGGAAAATGCCCCTAAACCGATCCTCTGCGAGATCCCCAATTTCCAATATCTCCAAATCCGGCGCGCTCTGCCCCAGATTCAGCTCCTCGACGAAGATATCATCAACAATAATAGGCGGTTTTTGTGACTTGTTGAGTGCTGCAGTGAGGAGAGACTTCGCGTGTGTGTAAAAAGCAGAAGAGGTGGTGGAGGTATTAGCCAGCGGCGTCCAGTTGATGTTGAAAGCCATCACAATCTAGCTAAAGGACATTCAGATGCCTCGCGCGTACCTGACCGTGGTTCCTGAACTTAGTTTCTGGGTGACGTTTCACTGGATTCTTGGACGCTGTGGCGTGTTTACTGCTGCTCCTGCTGTGGGAACTGGAGAGACGAACGGGAAAGGGAGAAATGCTGATTGTAGGCTGATTGGCCTCAGCGTGGAGGACGGAATAGACTTGAGTGGTGCTCTTCTAGTGTCTGTGGGGTGAGCGTGGGTGGTTGCGACAAGACTTGGGAGGCGAGTGATGGGATCTCGTGCTCCAATTTTCTATCGTCCGCTGTTCAGGATGTGATTTACCGAAAGGAGATGGACTGGATAGTAATATCAATAGAGAATGCTGATAGATAGATAGATAGATGGTAATAGTAATAATAGTAGTTGCCGCTGCTGAGAGAATGCTTTTTCCGGATTATCAAGCAGAGAGAGAGAAAAGTAGCCGGGGACTTTCAATGTAGTTGCGTTAGTAATTTGCGCTGGTTCTGTGCCGTGAGCGAAGAAGCAAAAGCAGCCGGAAAAAAATGCTTCGTGGGATGACGGCCGCTTGACTAAGCGAGGTTCCCAGCATTCCAACAATCTTCGCTCATGAAAGCGTACAGAGACAACCCCACCCCCCTTTACATAAAAATAAATTCCCCATCAACCCCGCGCAAATCATGCAATTATTATTATTTTTTACCCCGCAAAAATATTCTATTCATTTTCATAGCTCTCACGAGCCTCCCTAGATCCCAGTTATGTGAGATAAAGATAGGCTTATATGACCGGTTCCCCGCGTGGAAAACAACATGCAACCTTATGTACCGAGTTCGCGTACATACAGTATTTGAACTCGCAGCGCGCTCCGGCTACATGGCAGCTTTTTCTTACACATGCTTTTAAGACACCGTACCTGTGCGTTTGCTTGGGCCTGTATTGGGCTAATATATGCGACTACTTCATCTATTGATCGCCTCGGAAAATGATTCTCTCAAAATTCAAAGGACCCTTGAAGGGGTTCGTGGCAGTAACAATGCTCCCACCATCTGAACACTCCGCCTGCACTGGATCGAATGGATCATCAACATGTGATTCCAGTCGTATTCCATCATGATTCGACAGAATATTACTTTTGGCCCATTCAATCATGATCCCAACCAATTCGCCATACGAGTAAGTCCGCTTGTGCAGAGAGAGAAGAAGAAGAAACCATCCAGATCTCCTGCATCCCACAAGAGGTTTCGTCGAGATCTATTCCCCTCAAAGAATCGACCTTTTATTCGTTCAGCTGCATGCTCGCCACACTAATCACAGGAGAGGATCCTTGATGCCAACTCAGCAGTTCTAGCGGATAGGGGGGTGAAACCAAGTCGTGGTACAAATGGGTGTCTAGTGGCGATGCTTATCCTGTAAAGTCGATCTTCCTTTGTTGCCTGTTTGACGGGCTGGCCTGCTCTTGTTGGTTTATGTAGACTACTTTTCTCGCACTCTCAAATCAACAGATCACCATTTTTGTGATGATTGTATGCAATGAAGCGGCGCTTGGTAGCCTACAGGTGGACAAGATTGCCGTTGAATCTGTGGAGTATAAAATCATATCGTATCACTCGAAACGGATGCAGATTTGAACTGGATAGTCGGATTTTGATTCTGATACTTTGATCTGATACACACGGGAGATCTAGGCATATTAAATATTCACCCAATACAATCTACACCTAAAAGTCAGTAATAGTAATTGCTGCACTCGTGTGAGAGTTTTGTAACTACCGATTGGAATTCTGCTGGGCTAAAACTTTGGGCATCTGTTAGTCTCGTTTTCAATATTCGGAAGTCGCATTTAGCGCTTCAATAGGATTTGAGGGAATGAGCAGATAAAATATGTGATCGAGATAAAAAAAAATCAGTTAACCAAGGAACTGTGGACGAAGCTAGGATTCTCGGTGAGAATTACGAAACCAGTGAATTTGATTTTTCTTAGGATGCTATATTCGAAAAATTAGCGGTGGCCAGGTAGGTATGTGATATAAAGATATAACTATAAAGAGTGGGTAGAATTTTATATCAAATAGCATGCAGCAGTTATGGCCTAATTTATCCGACGAGATACTGCCTGTTTATCACCAAGTTGTCTCATTATCCCTTCACTCGTAGCAACGGGTTTTGGAGGGCTTTGAAGCCCTCGCCAAATAATTCGCTGCCTGTATTTCCACACCCGATATACTCCGAGTTCTCAAAACTTATGCAGGTAATTTTTAGTATGTAGTGAATACTCTAAGCAAGGGGGGCTCAAGTTTGAGTGCCTAAAAATCTATAAAAACCCGAATTCCACACCTGTACTTTTTCCCATAGTAAACCCATCCTTTCGCTTTACCCTCCCATTTCTCCACCACCATGACAGACCGTGTCCTCCGCCCATGTGTAGCAAATACTAGCTACTACATACTGCCAATTGATTCACTGCCCCCAGCCCATGCCTACAAGAAGCCATCTTCCAAGATCCCCAAAACTCGTATCATGAAATCTAACTCGTGTTCTCGGAACCACCAGATTTTCACAAAAACACCATCGAACATTCAATCCTCGCTACCTAAAGCTCCATATTTTGCACCCTTCATACATTCAAAGTCTCACGGTTGAGTGCCTTGTTAAGCCCTTGAGTATCCCTGAAGGTGAGTAGTGTTACTTAAGTGAGGTACTAACACGTTCAAAGAGTGCAGCGTTTCTACAAGTTCTACGTAGGGTCTAACTCAAGGCGAGTTAAGTGTATCGTGAAGGAAACAGCGACGGCAAGGGTTCTGAGGTAGAACCGAGGTAGTATTCAAATCAATACAGAAGAAGGTAAACGATAACGTTGCTTAAGGAAAGAAGAAGAAGAAGAAGACAAAGAACGAACAAAATCCATCGCTTAAATACCCTGCTTTCCCCATCAAAAACCCAATAACCGATAACACCCGAAATACAAAGACATTATTCATCCCAACACCTAAAACCCATAACAACCAATGAACCAAATCCTAACCCTATACCTAATCCTTAATCCGTGAAACAAAGCCTCTACACAAAGCTCAAAATCGGTTGCCACTCTTTTTGCGTACTCTAAATGTGATTGGGCCATGTCATATCTTTGATTTGTTCTTTTCTAAGGACATTTTAAAACTTATGACACACAATACACACCTGTATGCTGCTAAAAAAAGAAAGCAAGACCCACATAAAGAAGAGAGCAAGCTAGAAAGCCGGCCATGGAGGCCAGTAACAGTGGCGGAATTGAGGTGCTGGTTTGGGATTATCATATATATGGGGTTAGTGAAGGAGCCTGCAGTATCAGACTACTGGCGTGGAGAGCATGACATTTTATGGCCAAGCCATGACTTTTGTGATTACATGAGCCAGACCAGATTTGAAGAGATTAAACGGTACTTTCATATCTCTCATCCAGATGCGCCCAAGCTGTCATCTACAGGGCAACAACTGTGGCATGCAAAAGTGGACCAACTCCTTGATTGACTACGATTTGCTTCACAACAGTACCGCACCCCTGAGTCAAATGTTACAATAGACGAGGCTATGATGCGTTTTGTGGGTAGATCTCACGGTTCAGTCCCAGTCTAAGCCCTTCTGTATCCCAGAAGGTGAGCAGAGCTACTTAAACGAGAACTGTTGTGATAAGAGTGACGAAGTTTTCTACAGGTCCTACGTGGGTCTAACTCAAGGCGAGTTAAGTGTGAGAGGGTTCACAGCGACAGCGACCGCGAGGATTCTGAAGTAGAATCGATATAGTATTAAAACAATACAGAAGAAGTAAACTGAGAACGTTGCTTAAGGAAAGAAAGAGAAGAAGAACGAGAGCAACCAAAATCCTTCCTTAAATACCCCGCTTTTCAATAGCACCAACAACAACCCGGCAGCAACCGAAACACAAAAACATTATTATAATAACCCACAACCTTGCCGAACAACAAAGAAATTATGTAACCATCCGAACCACAACTCATCCCTGAATCAATCCATGAAAGTAGCTCCCCCCTTCAAGCGTGAGCTCCTGCGAACATTAGGTGTAGTTGAAGTCGGGATACTTAAAAACTTTTCCAGGGCCGAAGTATCTGCAAGGTCTTCAGCGGGTTCCCAGGTAGGGTGAGCATATCCGGTCCATTCAACGAGGTATTGTTGTTTCTTGCGATATGTCCGTTGGTCCAAGATTTTCTCGATATAATATTCTTCTTGGTCGTTGACAACAACAGGCGCTGGGGGAGGAATGATTTGTCCGGGAAGAGCATCAAGGGCCGCAGGTTTCAATAAAGAAACATGAAAGACAGGGTGGTACTTAACCGAGGCTGGAAGGTCAACTTCGTAGGCAAAAGGAGAGATCATCTTCTTAATCGGATAGGGTCCCATCCATTTCCAATCCAACTTTCTAGCATTACGGGTAGTCCTAATGTTTTTCATTGAAACGAAAACATCATCATCGACTCGGTAAACTGGAGCAGGTATACAGTGTCTATTCGTGGCCGTTTCTTGGATATCTTGAGCCGTCCTTATTTGCGTTCGTAGATGGTTATAGAGTTCCTGCATGGTTTTACTAAACGAGGCAGCATCTAGGCTCTGAGGGGTCGCTCGGGTTGGAAGGAGAGTAGTATCAAAACGAGGATGGTACCCATAGTTAGCAAAGAAAGGAGAGACTTTGGTACTCGCAGATTCCTGGTTATTTGCTGAGAACTCGGCCATAGGTAACCAGTTACTCCAGTCCTCTTGTTGATAAGATACATAAGATCGTAGGTACTGTTCCATAACCGCGTTTAGTCTCTCCGTCTGCCCGTCTGTCTCAGGGTGGAAAGCAGTAGACATCCTGGCCTGAATCCCAAGGCGTTGACACAATTCTTTCCAGAAATGGGCTGTAAATTGGGTGCCTCGGTCTGACGTAATATGCGTAGGTAACCCATGTAATTTCCAGATATGTTGTAGATATAAATCGGCTACATCTCTGGAGTTGACGGTAGTATTGCAAGGGATAAGATGGCGCATTTTGGACAGTCGATCGACTACTACCATGATAGCATCATAGCCATTTGATTCAGGGAGGCCAGTAACGAAATCCATAGAGATTTCTTGCCATGGGCGGTTAGGAATGGGTAGGGGACGGAGAACTCCTTGGGTACGTTGGGTAACTGGTTTCGCCTTCTGGCAGATATGACAGTTACGGACATATTGCCCGATCGACTCCCTCATCTTGGGCCAATAGAACCTTCTAGCAAGGAGTTCGAAGGTTTTATCACGTCCTGGATGGCCTGCGGCAGGGGCATCGTGGTGTCTCTTGATCAATTCAAGGCGGAGGGGGGCAGAGTCTGGAACGTAGATACAGTCTCGGTAATAGAGGTTTCCATTTTCCTCCTTGCACTCGCTTAAGGTAATCTCCTTGGATTGTTGGTCCTTATTCCTTAACGCTAGGAGGATCTTTTCAGGAAACTTGTCAGCGATATATCCTTCTGCAAATAGCTTTTTTAGGGGGGCGTCCAATTCAGCGGCTTCGTTTGATAAAGAAGCCGACAACAAACTTAGCTTAGGGTCAAGATTTTCCTTCTTTAGCACCACCTGGCTCTGATGTGCTAATCGTTCATCCCCTTCCTTGGGGAGATCTCCTGATCTCCTGGTCAACGCATCCGGTTTTCCCCCTTGACTTCCTGGTCTATACGTGATCACAAAATCAAAGCGCGATAGGTATTCAGCCCATCTGGCTTGACGGCGGTTGAGTTGTTTGGTACTCATAAAGTACTCAAGGTTTTTATGGTCACTGATGACGTCAATTGGATGTTTTGAACCTTCCAATTCCGGACGCCATTCCTCAAACACTCGTATGATGGCAAGTAGTTCCTTGTCGTAGATATCATAGTTGCACTCAGCTGGTGAGTGTTTTTTCGAAAAGAAAGCTACCGGGTGCAGGATTCCAGCGTCGTCGTATTGGGATAGGACTCCCCCTGATACAAAATCCGAGGCATCAGTTTCCACGATGATTTTTTTATCAGGATCAAAGTGGATGAGGATTGGGGCCGTGGTGAAGGAGTGTTTTAGGTTTTCGAAAGCTATATCAGCTTCGACAGACCATTCAAAGGTGATGCCTTTTCTTGTAAGGGCGGTAAGGGGGGCAGCAAGCTTTGAGAATCCCAGAATAAATCGACGATAAAAATTTGCAAAGCCTAAGAATGCCTGAACATCTTTTACGCTTTTTGGGGTTCCCCATTCCCGGACGGCCTTGAGTTTCTCCTCGTCCATCTTTATGCCATCAGGGGTAAGAATAAGTCCGAGGTATTTAGTGGTTTGTACCTGGAACTCGCATTTTTCTGGTTTTAGCAAGATGTTATTGTCTTTGAGCGTTTGGAGGACTCTGCGAACGTGGGTTTGATGTTCGGCGAAGGTGTTACTGTAAATGAGGATATCGTCCAAGTACGCCGTGCAGAAGATGTCCAGATACTCTGTAAGACAGTCATTCACGAAGCGTTGAAAAGTTCCGGGAGCATTGGTTAGGCCAAAGGGCATGACCTGATATTCATATAACCCATAACGAGTACGGAAGGCTGTCATCCATTCATCCCCTTCGGCGATGCGTATCTGATGGTAACCGTCGCGTAGATCTAGCTTGGTGTACCACTGTGCTTTTGCTAGGCGGTCCAAGGTTTCTCGAATGAGGGGCGACGTATAGCGGTCTTTGACAGTGATCGCATTAAGGCCACGGTAGTCCACGCACAATCTTAGTGATCCATCGGCCTTTTTTACGAAGAGGACAGGAGACCCGGCAGGAGAAGAGCTGGCACGAATAAAACCTTTCTCCAGGTTATCTTCAATGTATTTTTTGAGGACAATTAGTTCTTCTCGTGACATTCCATAAAGAGGGCCGAAGGGTGCATCCTTCCCTTCCATTAGCTGTATCTTATGGTCATAAGAACGGCGAGGGGGTAATCCTTGTGTTTTTTTGTCAAACATGTCCAAAAAGTCATGATATTCCGCGGGTATTCTTTCTCTCCATTCTTCCTTGGTTGTTGTTTTCTCTAGGATCCTATTTATCTCATAAAGAGACATAGCGTAGGCTTGAGAGGTACGTTTTCGGGTAAGGGTTCGAAAACTTGCAGCTCCAATAAACGACATATTGAAACGGGGTGGTACTGTAATTGCTGAGGTGGATACGGCTGGGGAGTGTGGTGCACAGTGGGTGGTGCAGAGTTTAGAATTAAACTCAATGCGTTTTTGGGCGAAGTGAAGTTGGACGTCGTGATAGTTCATCCATGGGATTCCAAGAACGAGGGGGTAATGTCCTAGTTGGGTAACGAAGCAGGGGGCTTGTTCTTGATGTTGTTGGACAGAGAGATGAATATTGGCAATATGGGTGATGTCTCCTGATGAGACTGGACGGCCGTCTATTACCTCAAGTTGTCTGTGGTTTTTTAGGGGAAGAAGGGGTAGGGCGTGGTGACTCGCAAAGTCTTTGTCAATGAAAGCGAATCCTGAGGCTCCGGTGTCCAATAGTGCGTGGGTTTTAATGATTTTATTATTATGGGAAATGCTACAAGAAATAACAAAGTGTTCCCCATCTAACTGGTCCTCCACGCACATATCCGACACTGACAAACCTGAAATAGAAAACGTAGACAAAGGTAAAGAAAATGGAACCGAAGCAGGGTCACTGGTCGACTTCGGTGAAACTAGTTTAAAGCCTCATTGGAGGCGCTGGCAGCTTCCAGGGCGAAGAACTGAGGTGGGAGAGGTGGTGGTGGTAGCGAGGAGGCTGGAGGGGTACGGCTGGCGGGTGGTGCGGTGAGGGCCCCCCTCATCGTGGGTTTCTTTGGAGCGGAGGGGCAATTGGCGTAGGAGTGATCGGGGGCGGCACAAAACATGCATTTGCCGGTAGAACGGCGCCATTGTTTTTCTTCCTCCGATAGCTTCCTTCTGCCATTTACCATTGTGTATCTTTGATCCTGGGGGGGTTGAGAGAGATTGCTAGTACGTCCAAAAGAGAGATCCATGGGAGCAAGGCCTCCTGGTACAAACGATGAGGCGGGAACAAAGGGAGTCATTGCATTGGCTGGGGCATTAAACTGTCCCATACTCTCGCGGGCATTTCCTCGCTTCTCTGCTTTACGGGCTCGGATGCGATTGTCCATTCGGGTAAGGACTAGGATCATGTCGTTGAGAGTAGCGGGCATAGCGGCGGCGAAGACCATGGCTTCTTTTAATTCTTCGGACATACCATGTTCGAGGGCATCCATCTTCGAGTTCTCATCAAAGTTTAGTTGTCCCATGATGCGTTGAAAATCCGCTAGGTAGGCGGAAAAGTCGCGTTTGCCTTGGCGAAGTTGGTGCAGTTCTCGTCGTGCGGTACCGGTGGGGTCGGGGTCTCCGAAGGCAGTCTCCAAGGCGGCGATGAGGGCGGCGGCGTTGGTCCAGGTTGTAAGGCCAGAAGGAAGGACTGTGTGTCGAACTTGTTCCAGGGCCGCTCCCTCCAAGCGGTTGATCGTATAGAGAATCATGGTATTCTCGTCAGCGAATCGATCTCTGTTAACTGCAAGTTTTGAACGGAGTTGGAGGATGAAGCCGGGGAGTTTTGTCCTGGATCCGTCAAATTTCTCCGGGTCCGGCATACGCTCAGAGCGATGGGTGGCGATCGATGGCGGTGGGGGAGTGGCCGTGAGGTTTGGTGGAGCCGGGGGGAGGGAAAGGTTTGCACGAGCCTCATTCCGTTCTCGACGTAATCGGTCAATGAGGGTGGAGGCGTCGCTGACCCGTTGGTCTTGTTGTTGGGCGTGGTGATTGGCGTTATTCGCCTGGATCTGGGCGGTGTTGAGCTTTATCTCTAGCTCCTGCGTTCCTTCTTGTAGGACATCAATCTGGTCCTCAAGAGCCTGGTTGATTTCCCGGAGTCGATTAAACAACTCGACGGGGTCGTCTCGATAGGCCTGGGCAAAGGCTTCTTTTGTGGGGAAGCGGGGTGTGGCGACGGCGGCTCCTTCAGATGAGGAGGTGACGGGGGCGGGGGAGCTCATTGTTACTTCGGAGTAGGAGGTGTAGATGAGACAAGCAATGTAATCTCGCTTCCTCAATTGTTGCTAGAGTCTGTGTTGTTACAGACACTTGCGACGGTATTGACGCGGAGGTACTCGGAATCTAGCCACTCAGGTAGGACTAGCGAGGGCTCAGTGGTCTCTGTAGGTTTTCGCGATGTCAAACAAGGGAACAAACACACAAAGGATTGATGAATCCAAGTTGTGAAACCCATGAAGTAAGTATGACTCCAAGTTTCATGGATTGATTCAGGGATGACTCGTGGTTCAGATGGTTGTATAATTTCTTTGTTGTTCGGTTAGGTTTCAGGTTATTAGGATAATGTCTTTGTGTTTCGGTTGTTGCCGGGTTGTTGTTAGTGCTATTGAAAAGCGGGGTATTTAAGGAAGGATCTTGGTTGTTTTCGTTCTTCTTCTTTTCTTTCCTTAAGCAACGTTCTCGTTTACCTTCTCCTGTATCGATTACAATACAATCTTGGTTCTACCTCAGAACCTTCGCTGTCGCTGTGAACCATCGTCGATACTTCGCCTTGAAGTATACCTCTAGTAGAACTTGTAGAAACGCTGCACTCTTTGAACGTGTTAGTACCTCGCTTAAGTAGCACTGTTCACCTTCAGGGATACTGAAGGGCTTAACGAGACACTCAACCGTGAGATTACGTTGCTTCCAACATCTACACCTTCTACCATTTGACCACCATGAGCACCCCCACCCCCACTGACCCCTCCATGGAAGGAACCGCCATGGCCGCCAAACGCTTTCCCACCAGAGAAGCTTTTGCTCAAGCCTACAGAGATGACCCTGCAGAACTCTACAATAAACTCAGGGACCTCAACTAATCCCTGGAAGACCAAATCGACGTCCTCCAGGAAAGCGAGCGAGAAAATGAGGTCAAACTCAACACTGCGCAGATTCAGACCGACAATGCTCTCCGTCATGCTGCGGAACAAGATCAACGGGTAACGGAGGCTGCTAGCCTTATTGCCCGACTACGACAAGAACGAACGAAGCCCGATCCGCCACCCAAGACCCCCCAGCTCCACCCAACCTTACAGCCACCCCACCCCCGCCATCGAACAACCACCGCTCGAACGCATGCCGGATCCAGAGAAGTTTGATGGATCCCGAGCTAAACACCCCGGCTTCATACTCCAACTACGATCCAAGCTGACGGTTAACCGAGATCGCTTCGCCAATGAGACCACCATGATCCTTTACACCATTAATCGGTTAGAAGGAGCCGCCTTAGAACAGGTCCGTCACACGGTTCTCCCCTCTGGCCTTACCACCTGGACCAGTGCGGAACAACTCATTGCAGCTCTGGAGACCGCTTTTGGAGATCCAGACCCAACCGGTACCGCACGACGAACTTCACCAACTTCGTCGAAAACGTGATTTCTCTGCCTACCTCGCTGACTTCCAAAGAATCATGGGACAGCTCAACTTCGACGAAAACTCGAAGATGGACGCCTCGAACATGGAATGTCGGAAGAACTGAAGGAAGCTATGGTATTTGCCCCAATCGCCCCGGCAACCTCCCGAAATGATCCTTACCCTCACCCGACTGGATAACCGCATTCGAGCCCGCAAGGCAGAAAAACGGGGAACCGCTCGAGACAATATGGGACAATTTAGTGCCCCCGCCGCATTCACTCCTGCTTCCTCCTTAACTCCAGGAGGGCTAGCCCCCATGGACCTATCTTTCGGTCGCACCAGCAACCTCTCCCGTCCGCCTCAAGACCCACGATATACCATGGTCAATGGGCGAAGAAAGCTCTCGAAGAAGAGAAACAGTGGCGCCGTTCCACTGGAAAATGTATGTTCTGTGCTGCTCCCGACCACTCCTATGCCAACTGCCCTTCCGCCCCAAAGAAACCGACAATGAGAGGGGCTCTCACCGCACCACCCGCTAACCGTACACCTCCGGCCTCCTCGCTACCACCACCACCTCTTCCACCTCAGTTTTTTGCCTTAGAAGCTGCGAACGCCTCAAATGAGGCTTTAAACTAGTCCAACCAAGGCTGACCAGTGACCCTGCCTTGGTTCCAATTTCTTTTCCTTTGTCTGCATTTTCAATTTCTGGGTTTTCAGTTTCGATGTAAGCGTGGAGGATCAGTTGGATGGGGAACATTTTGTAGTTTCGTGCAATATTTCCCATAGCAATAAAATCATCAAAACACACGCTTTACTGGACACCGGAGCCTCTGGATTTGCATTCATTGACAAGAATTTTGCGAGTCACCACTCCCTGCCACTCTCTCCTCTTAAGACACCCCGACAACTTGAGGTCATCGACGGTCGTACTGGCGCCTCAGGAGGTATTACCCATATCGCCAATATCAACCTATCCATCGACCAACACCAAGAACAAGCCCCCTGTTTCGTAACCCAACTCGGACACTACCCCCTCGTGCTGGGAATACCCTGGATGAACCATCATGATGTCCATCTACACTTCGCCGATAAACGCATTGAGTTTAACTCTAAACTCTGCACCACCCGTTGCGCCCCGCTACCCGTTATATCTACATCCTCAATCCCTAATCCTCCTAGACTAAACTTATCATTTATTGGTGCTGCCAGTTTCAGGACTCTTACCCGAAAACGTTCCTCCCAAGCCTTACGCCATGTCCCTCTATGAGATCAATAAAATCATAGACGACAAAACCAGCAGGAAGAATGGAAATCACGTATTCCTACTGAATATCACGATTTCCTCGATATGTTCGATAAAACCAAAGCCCAAGGCCTACCACCTCGCCGACCTTACGATCACAGTGATACAACTCCAAGAAGGGAAAGACGCCCCATTTGGACCACTGTACGGAATGTCCCGAAGAACTCATTGTCCTAAAAATATATTGAGGACAATCTAGAGAAAGGATTTATCCGCGCTAGTTCTTCCCTGCGGGATCCCCAGTCCTCTTTGTAAAAAGGCTGATGGCTCTCTACGACTATGTGTTGACTATCGCCTAAACGCTATCACAGTCATGACCGATATACCTCTCCTCATCAGAGAAACGCTCGATCGGCTAGCAAAAGCGCAATGGTATACTAAACTAGACCTTCGTGATGGTTACCACCAAGTACGCATTGCCGAGGAGATGAATGGAAGACAGCCTTCCGCACCCGATACGGTCTATATGAGTATCAAGTCATGCCATTCGGTCTGACAAACGCCCCCGGCACATTTCAACGCTTTGTGAACGATTGCCTCACCGAGTATTTGGACATCTTCTGTACGGCCTACCTGGACGATATTCTTATCTATAGTGATACCTTCGCCGAACATCAGACCCACGTACGAAAAGTTCTCCAAACACTCAAAGACAATGACATCCTGTTGAAACCAGAGAAGTGTGAATTTGAAGTGCAAACTACGAAGTATTTGGGTCTCATCCTTACCCCTGATGGCATCAAGATGGACGAGGAAAAACTAAAAGCAGTTCGAGAATGGGGAACACCAAGAAGTGTTAAAGATGTCCAAGCCTTCCTAGGTTTCGCCAACTTTTACCGCCGGTTTATCCTAGGGTTCTCCAAGCTTGCCTCACCCCTCACAGCACTCACAAAAAAAGGGATAGCTTTCGAATGGACGATTGAAGCAGATGTTGCTTTTGAGAACCTCAAATATGCCTTTACCACCGCCCCTATCCTTATTCATTTCGACCCCGACAAAAGATCATCGTAGAAACGGACGCCTCCGATTTTGTATCGGGAGGAATCCTATCCCAATACGACGATAATGGCGTCTTACATCCAGTAGCCTTCTTCTCGAAGAAACATTCGCGGAATGTAACTACGAGATTTATGATAAGGTACTGCTGGCAATCTTCCGAGTCTTTGAGGAATGGCGCCCAGAATTAGAAGGATCTAAACACCCCCATCGACGTGATTAGTGACCACAAAAACCTTGAGTACTTTATGAGTACCAAGCAACTCAACCGCCGTCAAGCTAGATGGGCTGAATACCTATCGCGTTTTGATTTTGTGATCACGTATAGACCAGGAAGCCGAGGGGAAAACCGGATGCGTTGACCAGGAGATCAGGAGATCTAGGAAGGGATGAACGATTAGCGCATCAGAGTCAAGTGGTGCTAAAGAAGGAAAATCTTGACCCTAAGCTAAGTTTGTTATCGGCTTCTTTATCAAACGAAGCCGCTGAACTGGACGCCCCCCTAAAAAAGCTATTTGCAGAAGGATATATCGCTGATAAGTTCCCTGAAAAGATCCTCCTAGCGTTAAGGAATAAGGACCAACAATCAAAGGAGATCACCTTAAGCGAGTGCAAGGAGGAGAATGGAAACCTCTATTACCGAGATTGCATCTACGTTCCAGATTCTGCCCCCCTCCGCCTTGAATTGATCAAGAGACACCATGATGCCCCTGCCGCAGGCCATCCAGGACGTGACAAAACCTTCGAACTCCTTGCTAGAAGATTCTATTGGCCCAAGATGAGGGAGTCGATCGGACAATATGTCCGTAACTGTCACATCTGTCAGAAGGCGAAACCAGTTACCCAACGTACCCAAGGAGTCCTCCGTCCCTTACCTATTCCCAATCGCCCATGGCAGGAGATCTCTATGGACTTTGTCACTGGCCTCCCCGAGTCAAATGGCTATGATGCTATTATGGTAGTAGTTGATCGTCTGTCAAAAATGCACCACCTTATCCCTTGTAATACAACTGTCAACTCCAGAGATGTAGCTGATTTATATCTACCACATGTCTGGAAATTACATGGGTTACCTACGCATATTACATCAGACCGAGGAACCCAATTTACAGCCCATTTCTGGAAAGAATTGTGTCAACGCCTTGGGATTCAGGCCAGGATGTCTACTGCTTTCCACCCTGAGACAGACGGACAGACGGAGAGACTAAATGCGGTTATGGAACAGTACCTACGATCTTATGTATCTTATCAACAAGAGGACTGGAGCAACTGGCTACCTATGGCCGAGTTCTCAGCAAATAACCAGGAATCCGCGAGTACCAAAGTTTCTCCTTTCTTCGCTAACTATGGGTACCATCCTCGTTTTGATACTACTCTCCTCTCAACCCAAGCGACCCCTCAGAGCCTAGATGCTGCCTTGTTTAGTCAAACCATGCAAGGACTCTATGACCATCTACGAACGCAAATAAGGACGGCCCAAGATATCCAAGAAACGGCTACGAATAGACACCGTATACCTGCTCCAGCCTACCGAGTCGATGACCATGTCTTCGTGTCAATGAAGAACATTAGGACTACCCGTAATGCTAGAAAGTTGGATTGGAAATGGATGGGACCCTATCCGATTAAAAAGATGATCTCTCCTTTTGCCTACGAAGTTGATCTTCCATCCTCGGTTAAGTACCACCCTGTCTTTCATGTTTCTTTATTGAAACCTGCGGCCCATGATGCTCTTCCCGGACAAATCATTCCTCCCCCAGCGCCTGTTGTCGTTAACGACCAAGAAGAATATTACATCGAGAAAATCTTGGACCAACGGATATATCGCAAGAAACAACAGTACCTCGTTGAATGGACCGGATTTCCTCACCCTACCTGGGAACCCGCTGAAGACTTAGTAGATACGTCGGCACTGGAAAAGTTTTTAATCACCCCGACCTTAACTATGCCTAATGTTCGCAGGAGCTCACGCTTGAAGGGGGGAGCTACTTTCATGGATTGATTCAGGGATGACTCGTGGTTCAGATGGTTGTATAATTTCTTTGTTGTTCGGTTAGATTTCGGGTCATTAGGATAATGTCTTTGTGTTTCGGTTGTCGCCGGGTTGTTGTCAGTAAAGCGGGGTATTTAAGGAAGGATTTTGGTTACTTCTGTTCTTCTTCTTTTCTTTCCTTAAGCAACGTTCTCGTTACCTTCTGCTGTATCGATTACAATACAATCTTGGTTCTACCTCAGAACCTTCGCTGTCGCTGTGAACCATCGTCGATACTTCGCCTTGAAGTATACCTCTAGTAGAACTTGTAGAAACACTGCACTCTTCAAACGTGTTGTCACCTCGCTTAAGTAGCACTGCTCACCTTCAGGGATACTGAAGGGCTTAACTCGAGGCTCAACCGTGAGACCAAGGGGGTTTGAACACGTGGCCTTGTATGGGAGAAGGTACAGAGTATACCGCTGAGCTAAGCAAGCAACGTAATCTCACGGTTCAGTCCCAGTCTAAGCCCTTCTGTATCCCAGAAGGTGAGCAGAGCTACTTAAACGAGAACTGTTGTGATAAGAGTGACGAAGTTTTCTACAGGTCCTACGTGGGTCTAACTCAAGGCGAGTTAAGTGTGAGAGGGTTCACACGACACGATATAGTATTAAAACAATACAGAAGAAGTAAACTGAGAACGTTGCTTAAGGAAAGAAAGAGAAGAAGAACGAGAGCAACCAAAATCCTTCCTTAAATACCCCGCTTTTCAATAGCACCAACAACAACCCGGCAGCAACCGAAACACAAAAACATTATTATAATAACCCACAACCTTGCCGAACAACAAAGAAATTATGTAACCATCCGAACCACAACTCATCCCTGAATCAATCCATGAAAGTAGATCTTTTGACATCTGCAAAATGCCAGGCAAGCCTATTGAGATTGGGTATAAATTTCATTGTCTAGCAGATCATGGGTATGTCTGGGATTTCTGGCCACATTCAGGATCTAAAGATGGATATGATCCCCTACCTCCAAACACAACTCCATTTACCCCTGGTGGCCTTACTCCTACCAGAACCATGTGCCTGCACCTTGCCAAACAGCTCCCATACGATTCCAAAGCCTTCAATATCTATACAGATAACTATTATACAACTTTGGACCTGCTATCTAATTTTCGAGCTATTGGCATTGTCTCACGGTTCGATCCCTGTTTAAGCCCTTCTGTATCCCAGAAGGTGAGTGGACCTACTTAAATGAGAATCATGCGATAAGAGTAACGAAGTTTTCTACAGGTCCTACGTGGGTCTAACTCAAGACGAGTTAAGTGTAAAGGTTTTCACAGTGACAGCGACCACGAGGATTCTGAGGTAGAATCGAGGTAGTATTAAAACAATACAGTAGAAGTAAAGTAAGAACGTTTCTTAAGAGAAGAAGAAGAAAAATACAAGAAGCAAAAAAACCCCTCCTTTAAATACCCCACTTTTGCCCAACAAACTCAATAACCGGTGATAATCGAAATACAATGACATTATATCTCATGGTTGAACCCCTCGCTAAGCCCTTCAGTATCCCTGAAGGTGAGCAGTACTACTTAGCTGGGGAAACAACACATTCAAAGAGTGCAATGTTTTCTACAAGTCCTATGAGGTGTTGGTATCTCAATTTCATGGATGGTTGTTTTGTTGATGGATTGGGTAAACGGGTACATGGTCGTTGCGTTTTGATGTTTGTTCTTTGTGTTTCCATGAGTTTCTTATTACAATGAGTCATGTCTTTGTCATCAAAAGAGTTGGAATGTGGTATATAAGCGAAGGGCTTTCCCCTCTTATTGTACTTTTCCTTCTTCTTCTCTTAAGCAACGTCTTCTATTGTTTACTCGTGTATTTCGCAATACAATCCTCGGTTACACCTCGTAACCCATCGCTGTCGCTGCCTTCAAGTCATCATAACTTGACCCCCTCATAGAGCCTGTAGAATCTCCGTATACACTCTCGCTGTTGGTTTCCTACTCAAGTAGCACTGCTCATCTCGAGGGATACTCGAGAGCTTGACAAGAAACTTGCTCCTTGAGACTCAAGGCGAGATAGAGGCAGCAAAGTACACAGCGACAGCAAGGGTTCTGAGGTAGAACCATGATAGTATTCAAATAATACAGGAGAAGGTAACGAGAACGTTGCTTAAGGAGAGAAAAAAAAAGAGTACAAAAACAACTAAAATCCTCCACTTAAATACCCCGCTTTTCCGTAACACAGGCCAACCATCCAGCAACAACCAAAATGCAACCGAACAACAAAGCCATTATAACCAAGGGAATCTTCCATAAATACCAACCACTTCGTCCTAACCTATCACCTGGTTTCATCCGTGAAAGTAGCTCCCCTCTTCAAGCGTGAGCTCTTGCGAACACCAGAAGTTGGTTTGGTCTGTTGGGCGAGAAAGGTATCAAGAGCGACAGCATCTTTAAGGTCTTCGGCAGGTTCCCACGTAGGGTGAGCGTAGCCCATCCATTCGACAAGATATTGCGATTTTCCCCAATGGATGCGATTCTCAAGGGGCGAGGTTTTATCTTCAAGCTCCTGGGTATCCCCCGAGATGAGCAGTGCTACTTGAAGGGAAAACTTAAGCGACAAGAGTGTTTTCGGGATTCCACAGGCTCTACGAAGTGTTCAGGTATAGAGGACCTGAATTTGGGAACAGCGCGAGGTTATGAGGTATAACCGAGGTTGTATTGCGAAATACAAGAGTGTACTATAGAAGACGTTGCTTAAAGAAAGAAGAAGGAAAAGTACAAGATGAGGGGAAATCCCTTCGCTTATATACCACGTTCCAACCCTTTCGATGACAAAGACATGACTCATTGTAACGAAAAACTAACCGAAACACAAAGAACAACAACGAAGCCCGACAACCATGTGTCCATGTACCTAACCGATCAACATAACATCCATCCATGAAAGTAGCCCCCCCTCATAGCCGTGAGCTCCTGCAAACACTAATCACTCCTTTCCTTGGTTTATCTGGATATCGTTGGTGGAAAGAATCTACGGCTTCCGTCTCTTCATGGTACTTCGCAGGTTCCCAGGTGGGTAGTGCATAGCCAGTCCATTCGAACAAGTATTGAAGTTTTCCACGGTATAAACGGGAATCTAGGATAGCTTCGATAAGGTATTCCTCATGGTCATTAACTTGAACTGGTGGGGGCGGCATAATAATTTGACCGGGGAGTGGATCGATGGGAGCTGCTTTGATCAACGAGACGTGGAACACGGGGTGATACTTAATTGATCTTGGGAGGTCAATCTCATAGGCGTGAGCTGAAATAACACGTTTCACCGGGAAGGGGCCACTCCATTTCCAGTCCAGCTTCCTTGAATTCCGCGTTGTCCTCATGTTCTTCATCGACACAAACACTTCGTCCTTTTCCTTGAACACTGGAGCGGGAGTACGGTGTCGATTTGTACTTGACTCGAAGATGTCCTGGGCTGTCCTCATCTGTACTCGAAGGAAGTCTCTAAGTTCTTCCATCTTGGAGGCGAAACCGTCAGCATCGAGGGTCTGGGGAGAGCGGTCATTAGGGACGATTGAAGTATCGAAGCGAGGGTGATAGCCATAATTCGCAAAGAAGGGCGTAGCCTTAGTACTTGCGGATTCCTGGTTATTAGCAGCAAATTCAGCGATGGGTAACCATTTTGACCAGTCGTCTTGCTGATAGGAAACATAACAACGGAGGTATTGCTCCATTACGGCGTTGAGTCGTTCAGTTTGTCCATCGGTTTCTGGGTGGAAGGAGGTAGACATGCGGGCAGCAATATTCAAACGCTGGCAGAGGTGTTTCCAAAACTTTGCAGTGAACTGTGTTCCTCTATCGGAAGTAATATGAGAGGGAAGTCCATGGAGTTTGCAAACATTTTGGAGGTATAGCTCGGCAGTCTGTTCGGCGTTAACGGTAGTACTACACGGGATAAGGTGCCGCATCTTCGAGAGTCGATCCACAATGACCATGATGGCATCAAAGCCATTGGATTCCGGGAGACCAGTGACGAAGTCCATCGACAATTCTTCCCAGGGGCGGTTGGGAATCGGGAGTGGTTTTAGAACGCCGTGAGTACCGAGGGTGCTTGGTTTTGCTCGTCGGCAAATATGACAATTCCGGGTGTATCGTCCAATATATTCCCTCATCTTTGGCCAATAGAAACATCTTGAGATGAGTTCAAAGGATTTTTTACGTCCTGGGTGGCCGGCGGAGGGGGCATCATGGTGTCGTTGCAGGATAAGAAGGCGAAGAGGATCGTGGTCGGGGATATAAAGTCTTTGTCGATAAAAGAGAAGACCGTTTATCTCGGTACAATCGCCTAAGGTGATTTCCTTGGATTGTCGCTCGCCATTCCTAAGTGCTAGGAGGATTTTTTGTGGGAACGGGTCAGCATTATATCCATGATTCATTAAGGTTTCAAGTATGACATCCAATTCAGCGGGTTCATTTAGTAAAGAACCCGAAAACAAACTCAGCTTGGGGTCCAAATTCTTTTCCTTCAGGACTACTTGTTTCATGGACAGTCGCTATGTCGATCGGTTAGGTATATGGGTACATGGTTGTCGGGTTTCGTTGTTGTTCCTTGTGTTTCCATGGGTTCTTTGTTATAATGAGTCATGTCTTTGTCATCGAAAGGGTTGGAATGTGGTATATAAGCGAAGGGATTTCCCCTCCTCTTGTACTTTTCCTTCTTCTTTCTTTAAGCAACGTCTTCTTTTGCATACTCACTGTATCTTACAAATACACTTTCAGATTACACCTCGTAATCTTTCGCCGTCGCCGTCTTCAAGTCATCACAACTTGAACCATTTGTAGAGCCTGTAGAATCCCCGCACTTTCTCCTGACGTTGGTTTCTCGTTCAAGTAGCACTGCTCATCTCGGGGAATACCTGAGAGCTTGACGAAAATCTCGCTCCTTGAGATTACGTTGCTTGCTAATCTACACCCTCTACCGATACCCATCTACCTCCAACGACACCATGAGCAACCCCGCTCCCGCCCCCTGGACCTTCCCTACCTTTGAGAATTTCCAAGCCGCCGCCAATGCCGACCTCGCCTCCGCCTACGAGGAAATCCGCTCGCACTACCAACAGCGAGTAGATAACCTCACCTACGCAGACCTGCAACTTGAGGAAGCTACTCAAGAAAGAAACAACATGACAGCCAGGTTCAATACCTGCCAGTCCCAGTTGCAGGCAGCCGAAGCAGAAATCGCCCGCCTCCAAAACGCCGCTCCCCCACCGCCTGCACCATCGCTGCCACCCCCTTCCGCCCACACTCCAGGAGGCCGTTCGGATAAAATGCCTGACCCAGACAAGTTCAATGGTTCTCGCGATAAACTCCCTGGATTCGTTCTGCAACTCAGGTCAAAACTCTCGGTTAACGCCGACCGCTTCTCCAACAGCAACAATATGGTATTGTATGCTATTAGCTGTCTCGAGGGAGCCGCCCTCGAACAAGTTCGCCACTCCGTCCTTCCTGACGGAACTACCACCTGGTACTCCGCCGCCGATTTGATCACCGCTTTGGAAACAGCCTTCGGCGATCCCGACCCTCTCGGTACTGCCCGCCGCGAACTGCACCAACTCCGACAAGGGAAGCGAGACTTCTCCGCCTACCTCGCAGACTTTCAACTCATCATGGGACGCCTCAACTACGATGAGTCGGCCAAAAATGATGCTCTAGAATTCGGCATGTCGGACGAGTTAAAAGAAGCGGTAGTAACTGTTGCCGACTTCCCCACCACCTTCACTTCCCTTTGCGCCTTCCTCCTTCGCTTAGATAACCGAATCCGAGCGAGAAGAGAAGAGAAAAAAAATACCGTCCGCAACACCATGGGACAATTCGCCGCCCCTGCCGCCGCCCCCGCAGCTTTCACTCCCGCTTCCTCCTCCTTCGCCCCTGGAGGACTTGTTCCCATGGACCTCTCTTTCGGTCGTACCTCCACTTCCCGTCCCGCCCCTGAACAACGATATGTTCAAATAAACGGAAGAAGAAAACTGTCTCCTGAAGAGAAATCCTGGAGACAAACCAATAATCGCTGCTTATTCTGCGCCGGGGAAGGGCATATCTTCTCGAATTGCCCTTCTGCCTCCAAGCGCCCCGCTATGAGAGGAGCCGTCACCAATGCCGCCGCTGCACCTCCAGCTCCCTCTGTTTTTCCGCCGCCTCTGCCTCCTCGTTTTTCTGCTTTTGATGCTGCAGACTCAGTTGAGTCTTTAAACTAGTTCAACCGGAGTCGCCCTGTGACCCTGCTCCGGTTTCCTTTTCTTCTTTGTCAGCGTTTTCCATTTCTGGGTTTTCAGTGTCGGATGTGTGCGTGGAGGATAATTTGGATGGGGAACATTTTGTAGTTTCATGTAGCCTTTCCCACCAAAATAAAGTTATAAAAACACACGCACTTCTTGACACTGGAGCCTCAGGATTCGCTTTCATTGATGAAAACTTTGTGTGTCACCATTCCCTACCATTGTCTCCCCTTAAAACCCCTCGCCAATTAGAAGTCATTGACGGCCGAATGATTGCCTCGGGAGATATTACCAATCTTTGCCACTTGGAGCTTTCTATTCAACAACATAACGAAAAAGCTCCCTTCTTCGTCACCAAACTAGGACACTACCCCCTAGTGCTCGGTATCCCGTGGATGAACCTCCATGACGTTCACCTACAATTCGCCAACAAAAGCATTGAATTCAACTCTGAGTTCTGCACCACCCACTGTGACCCCAAACAACCTATCGTTTCCGCCTCTGCCATCCCGCCTCCAGCTAAACTTAACGCCGCCTTTATTGGAGCCGCCAGTTTCCGCATGCTCACCAGAAAAAAGGGTATTCAGGTCTACTCGATGTCTCTATATGAAATAAACAAAGTCCTCGATAATAAAACCACTAAAGAGGAATGGAGACAAAGAATACCCGCAGAGTATCACGAATACCTGGACATGTTTGATAAAGCAAAAGCCCAAGGACTCCCCCCCCGTCGTCCCTATGATCATCGCATTACTCTCCAAGAAGGCAAAGAACCACCATTCGGCCCCCTCTACGGTATGTCACGAGATGAACTTCTAGTTCTTAAAAAGTACATCGAGGACAACCTAGAGAAGGGCTTTATTCGCGCCAGTTCATCTTCTGCCGGCTCCCCTGTCCTCTTCGCCGCAAAACCCGACGGATCTCTACGCCTCTGTGTGGACTACCGAGGCCTTAATGCTCTTACCGTCAAGGACCGATATACCTCCCCGCTCGTTAAAGAGACCCTCGATCGCCTCGCTAAAGCACAATGGTACTCCAAACTAGACCTTTGGGATGGATTTCACCAAATCCGTATCGCAGAAGGAGAAGAATGGAAAACCGCTTTTAGGACTCGTTATGGTCTCTACGAATACATGGTTATGCCATTCGGCCTCACCAATGCCCCCGGTACCTTCCAGCGCTTTGTCAATGACTCCCTACGAGAATACTTGGACCTCTTTTGTACGGCCTATCTTGACGATATCCTTATCTATAGTGATACCCTCGCCGAACATAAAATCCACGTCCGACAAGTCCTTAACGCCTTGAAAGCCAACAATATACTTCTCAAACCTGAGAAGTGCGAGTTCCACGTCCAATCTATAAAATATCTCGGACTAATCCTCACGCCCGAAGGAATCAAAATGGACGAAGAGAAACTCAAAGCCGTACGAGACTGGAACCGCCCAAAATGCGTTAAAGATGTTCAAGCCTTCCTCGGTTTTGCAAACTTCTACTGACGATTTATCCTGGGATTTTCTCGCCTAGCAGCACCCCTTACCGCCTTCACGAAAAAAGGTATCGTTTTCGAATGGACAATCGAGGCAGAACTTGCGTTTGAAGCCCTGAAAGATGCCTTTACAAAAGCCCCTGTACTCATCCACTTCGACCCTCGAAAGAAGATCTTTGTGGAATCTGATGCTTCTGACTTCGTCTCCAGTGGTGTCCTCTCACAATTCGATGATAACGGTGTACTCCACCCTGTGGCATTCTTTTCTAAGAAACACACTCCTGCTGAGTGTAATTACGAAATCTACGATAAAGAGTTGCTAGCCATTATCCGTTGCTTTGAAGAATGGCGCCCTGAGCTCGAAGGATCTGAACTCCCCATCTCCGTCATCACAGACCATAAAAACTTGGAATAATTTATGACCACCAAGCAACTGAACCGAAGACAAGTCAGATGGGCTGAATACCTCTCACATTTCAACTTTGTCATTACGTACAGACCAGGAGTACAAGGAGGAAAACCGGACGCATTGACTCGGAGATCAGGAGATCTCCCTGAAGAAGGGGATGAAAGACTACGACACCAACACCAAGTAGTCCTGAAGGAAAAGAATTTAGACCCCAAGCTGAGTTTGTTTTCGGGTTCTTTATCAAACGAACCCGCTGAATTGGATGCCACCCTTGAAATCCTAATGAGCCAAGGATATAATGCTGACCCGTTCCCACAAAAAATCCTTTTAGCACTTAGGAATGGCGATCTCAAGGAGCGAGATTCCCGTCAAGCTCTCAGGTATCCCCCGAGATAAGCAGTGCTACTTGAACGAGAAACTAACGACAGGAGAGTGTGCAAGGATTCTACAGGCTCTACCAACGGTTCAAGTTATGATGACTTGAAGACGGCGACGGCGAAAGATTACGAGGTGTAATCCGAGTTTTGTATTCGTGAAATACAATGAGTGTGCAATAGAAGACGTTGCTTAAGGAAAGAGAAGAAAAAGTACAACAAGAGGGGAAATCCCTTCGCTTATATACCCATAATCCAGCTCTTTGATGACAAACGTATGACTCATTGTAAAGGAAACCACGAGAAACATATAGAACGACCGACAAAGCAACACAACAAAACACCTATACCGCCAACCGAACGACCAACGACCATCCATGAAAGTACCCCCTCCCTTATAGCCGTGAGCTCCTGCGAACACTAACCAGATCTTCCTTCGGCTTATTTGGATATCTTTGGTGAAACGCGTCTACTGCTTTCGTTTCCTCGTGATATTCCGCAGGTTCCCACGTAGGCAATGCATATCCCGTCCATTCGACCAGATATTGGAGTTTTCCTCGATGGAGACGAGAATCCAATATGCCTTCGACAAGATATTCTTCATGATCGTTTACTTGGACGGGTGGAGGTGGTGGAATAATTTGACCGGGGAGTGGATCAGAGGGAGCTGCTTTGATTAGTGAAACATGAAATACCGGATGATATTTCATAGACAATGGCAAGTCTATCTCATAGGCGTGCGCTGAGATTATTCGTTTCACGGGGAAGGGACCACTCCATTTCCAGTCTAGCTTCCTCGAATTCCTAGTCGTCCTCATTTTCTTCATGGATATGAAGACACGGTCGTTGACTTTAAAGGAAGGGGCAGGGATACGATGTCGATTAGTACTGGACTCGAAAATATCTTGTGCCGTTCTCATCTGGGTTCGAAGGAAGTCTCTAAGTTCTTCCATCTTAGAAGCAAATATGTCGGCATCAATGGTTTGTGGGGATCGGTCTTTGGAGATAATCGAAGTATCGAAACGGGGATGATAACCGTAGTTGGCGAAGAAGGGTGTAGCTTTTGTGCTGGCCGATTCTTGGTTATTAGCAGCGAACTCGGCAATTGGTAACCATTTGACCCAGTCGTCTTGTTGGTATGAAACATAACAGCGAAGATATTGTTCCATAACAGCATTAAGACGCTCGGTTTGGCCGTCCGTTTCTGGGTGGAAAGATGTCGACATGCGAGCGGAAATATTTAGGCGTTGACAGAGATGTTTCCAGAATTTCGCAGTAAACTGTGTCCCTCTATCGGAGGTGATATGGGATGGCAGTCCATGGAGTTTCCAGATGTTCTGAAGGTAAAGTTCCGCCGTTTGTTCAGCATTGACGGTAGTGTTACAGGGAATTAAGTGTCGCATTTTTGACAATCTATCCACTATAACCATTATTGCATCAAAACCATTGGATTCAGGGAGACCGGTGACAAAATCCATCGATAGTTCTTCCCAGGGGCGGTTGGGAATTGGGAGGGGCTTAAGGACGCCATGGGTGCTAAGGGTATTGGGCTTTGCTCGTCGACAGGTGTGGCAGTTTCGGGTGTATCGTCCGATGTACTCTCTCATTTTAGGCCAGTAAAAGTGCCTAGAGATTAGTTCAAAGGATTTTTCACGTCCTGGGTGGCCAGCGGAGGGGGCGTCATGATATCTTTGCAAAATAAGGATGCGGAGAGGGTCGTGATCGGGGATATAAAGCTTTTGTCGATAGAACAGATAACCATTTTTCTCGGTACACTCGCCCAGTGTAATTTCCTTGGATTGTTGTTCGCCGTTCTTAAGTGCTAGTAAGACTTTTTGTGGGAACGGGTCAGCAATATATCCTTGGTTTATCAAGATCTCGAGAGGGGCATCCAATTCAGCGGGTTCGTTTGTTAAAGAACCCGAAAACAAACTCAGCTTTGGGTCCAAATTTCTTTCCTTCAGGACTACTTGGTGCTGGTGTTGTAGTCTTTCATCCCCTTCTTCAGGGAGATCTCCCGATCTCCGAGTCAGAGCGTCCGGCTTTCCTCCTTGTACTCCCGGTCGGTATGTAATGACAAAGTCAAAACGTGAGAGGTATTCTGCCCATCTGACTTGCCTCCGGTTGAGTTGCTTAGTAGTCATAAAGTACTCTAAGTTTTTATGGTCCGTGATGACAGATATGGGTAACTCGGATCCTTCGAGTTCGGGTCTCCATTCTTCGAAGCAGCGGATAATGGCTAGCAGTTCTTTATCGTAGATCTCATAGTTACATTCAGCAGGTGAGTGTTTCTTAGAGAAGAATGCCACGGGGTGCAGTATGCCTTGATCGTCGAGCTGAGAGAGGACGCCGCCGGAGACGAAGTCGGAAGCGTCGGATTCGACGAAGATCTTTTTCCTGGGATCGAAATGGATGAGTACGGGGGCTTTAGTGAAGGCGTCCTTAAGAGCTTCGAAAGCGAGTTCGGCTTCAGCGGTCCATTCAAACACAGTGCCTTTTTTTGTGAAGGCGGTGAGAGGGGCAGCCAGGCGAGAAAATCCTAAGATAAATCTGCGGTAAAAGTTTGCGAAACCGAGAAAGGCTTGTATATCTTTAATTGACTTTGGGCGGTTCCAGTCTCGGACGGCTTTTAATTTATCCTCGTCCATCTTGATGCCTTCGGGGGTAAGGATTAGGCCTAGGTATTTGATGGACTGCACATGAAATTCACACTTCTCAGGTTTGAGAAGGATGTTGTTAGCTTTGAGGGCATCTAGGACCTGTCTGACATGTATTTTATGCTCAGCAAGGGTGTCGCTATAGATGAGGATGTCGTCGAGATAGGCCGTGCAGAAAAGATCAAGATATTCTCGGAGTGAGTCGTTCACGAATCGCTGGAATGTGCCGGGGGCGTTGGTAAGACCGAATGGCATTACCATGTACTCATACAAGCCATATCGGGTTCGAAAGGCAGTTTTCCATTCTTCTCCTTCAGCGATGCGAATTTGGTGGAAGCCATCCCTGAGGTCGAGTTTGGAGTACCATTGAGCTTTTGCGAGGCGGTCCAAGGTTTCTTTGATCAAGGGGGAAGTGTATCGATCTTTAACTGTGAGAGCGTTAAGGCCACGGTAATCGACACAAAGGCGGAGGGAACCATCGGGTTTGGCGGCGAAGAGGACTGGGGAACCGGCAGAAGATGAACTGGCACGGATAAATCCTTTTTCTAGGTTGTCTTCGATATACTTTTTGAGAACTAGAAGTTCATCTCGTGACATACCATAGAGTGGGCCGAATGGTGGTTCCTTGCCTTCTTGCAGGGTGATCTTATGGTCATAGGGTCGTCGGGGTGGGAGTCCTTGAGCTTTAGCTTTGTCGAACATATCCAGGTATTCATGGTACTCGGCGGGTATTCGTTGTCTCCACTCTTCTTTGGTAGTCTTGCTATCAAGGACTCTATTAATTTCGTAGAGGGACATGGAATACACTTGAATATTCTTCTTTCTGGCGAGCATGCGGAAGCTAGCTGCGCCGATAAAGGAAGCGTTTAGTTTTGCTGGAGGGGGAATGGCGGCAGCTGAGACGACGGGTTGCTTGGGGGCACAGTGGGTGGTACAGAATTCAGAATTGAATTCAATGTTTTTGTTCGCGAATTGTAGATGAACGTCATGGAGGTTCATCCAAGGGATACCGAGTACTAGGGGGTAATGGCCTAGCTTGGTGACGAAGAAGGGGGCTTTCTCAGTATGCTGTTGGATGGAAAGCCTTAGGTGGCAGAGATTTGTAATATCTCCCGAGGCAATTGTTCGGCCGTCAATGACTTCCAATTGGCGAGGGGTTTTCAGGGGAGATAGGGGAAGGGAGTGGTGACGCACAAAGTTTTCATCAATGAAAGCGAACCCTGAGGCTCCAGTGTCAAGAAGTGCGTGTGTTTTTATGATTTTATTCTGGTGGGAAAGGCTACATGAAACTACAAAATGTTCCCCATCCAAATTATCCTCCACACACACATCCGACACTGAAAACCCAGAAATGGAAAACGCTGACAAAGAAGAAAAGGAAACCAGAGCAGGGTCACAGGGCGACTCTGGTTGAACTAGTTTAAAGACTCAACTGAGTCTGCTGCATCAAAGGCAGGAAAGCAAGGAGGGAGAGGCGGCGGAAAAACAGAAGGGGCTGGGGGTGCAGCGGCGGCGTTGGTGACGGCTCCTCTCATGGCGGGGCGCTTGGAGGCAGAAGGGCAATTTGAGAAAATATGTCTTTCCCCGGCGCAGAACAAGCAGCGATTATTGGTTTGTCTCCAGGATTTCTCCTCAGGAGACAATTTTCTTCTCCCGTTTATCTGAACATATCTTTGTTCTGGGGCGGGGCGAGAGGTGGAGGTACGACCGAAAGAAAGATCCATGGGGACAAGTCCTCCAGGGGCGAAGGAGGAGGAGGCGGGGGTATAGGCGGCGGGGGGGGCGGCAGGGGCGGCGAATTGTCCCATGGTGTTGCGGGCGGCGTTTTTCTTCTCTTCCCTTCTTGCTCGGATTCGATTGTCTAAGCGGAGGAGGAAGGCGCAGAGGGAGCTGAAGGTGGTGGGGAAGTCGGCAACCGTTACTACTGCTTCTTTCAGCTCATCCGACATGCCGAATTCTAGAGCATCATTCTTGGCCGATTCGTCGTAGTTGAGGCGTCCCATGATGCGTTGAAAATCGGCAAGGTAGGCAGAGAAATCTCGCTTCCCTTGTCGGAGTTGGTGCAGTTCACGGCGAGCGGTACCGAGAGGGTCGGGATCGCCGAAGGCAATTTCCAAGGCGGTGATTAGGTCGGCGGCAGAGTTCCAGGTGGTGGTTCCGTCGGGAAGGACGGAGTGGCGAACTTGTTCGAGGGCGGCTCCCTCGAGACGGCTAATAGCGTACAGCACCATATTGTTGCTGCTGGAAAAGCGGTCGGCGTTGACCGAGAGCTTTGACCTGAGTTGCAAGACGAACCCGGGGAGTTTATCGCTAGACCCATTGAACTTATCTGGGTCAGGCATTTTGTCCGAGCGGCCTCTTTGAGTGTGAGCAGGAGGGGGTGGCGGCGATGGTGCAGGAGGTGGGGGAGCGACATTTTGGAGGCGGGCGATTTCTGCTTCAGCTGCCTGTAACTGGGATTGGCAGGTATTGAACCTGGCCGTCATGTTATTTCTTTCTTGAGTTGCTTCCTCAAGTTGTAGGTCTGCGTAGGTGAGGTTATCCACCCGCTGTTGGTAATGTGAGCGGATTTCCTCATAGGCGGAGGCGAGGTCGGCATTGGCGGCGGCTTGGAAGTTCTCAAAAGTGGGGAAGGTCCAGGGGGCGGGGGCGGGGTTGCTCATGGTGACGTTGAAAGTAAATGGGTATGGATAGAGGGTGTAGATAAGGAAGCAACGTAATCTCAAGGAGCGAGATTCCCGTCAAGCTCTCAGGTATCCCCCGAGATAAGCAGTGCTACTTGAACGAGAAACTAACGACAGGAGAGTGTGCAAGGATTCTACAGGCTCTACCAACGGTTCAAGTTATGATGACTTGAAGACGGCGACGGCGAAAGATTACGAGGTGTAATCCGAGTTTTGTATTCGTGAAATACAATGAGTGTGCAATAGAAGACGTTGCTTAAGGAAAGAGAAAGAAAAGTACAACAAGAGGGGAAATCCCTTCGCTTATATACCCATAATCCAACTCTTTGATGACAAACGTATGGCTCATTATAAAGGAAACCAGGAGAAACATATAGAACGATCAACGAAACGACACAACAAAACACCTGTACCGCTAACCGAACAACCAACAACCATCCATGAATGGCGAACGACAATCCAAGGAAATCACCTTAGGTGATTGCACCGAGATGAACGGCCGTCTCTTTTATCGACAAAGACTTTATATCCCTGACCATGATCCTCTTCGCCTCCTGATCCTACAGCGACATCATGATGCCCCCTCTGCCGGCCACCCAGGACGTGAAAAATCCTTTGAACTCATTTCAAGAGACTTCTACTGGCCAAAGATGAGAGAATATATCGGAAGATATACCCGGAATTGTCATATCTGCCGACGAGCAAAACCAAGCACCCTCGGTACTCATGGCGTTCTAAAACCGCTCCCGATTCCAAACCGCCCCTGGGAAGAATTGTCGATGGACTTCGTCACTGGCCTCCCAGAATCTAATGGCTTTGATGCCATTATGGTCATCGTGGATCGACTCTCGAAGATGCGGCACCTTGTCCCGTGTAATACTACTATTAATGCTGAACTCTCACGGTCGAGTCCCTTGTTTAAGCCCTTCGGTATCCCCGGAGGTGAGCAGTGCTACTTAAGCGAGGTATCAACACGTTCAAAGAGTGCAGGGTTTTCTACAGGTCCCACGATGGGTATACTTCAAGGCGAAGTATCGGCGGTGGTCTACAGCGACAGCGAGGATTCTGAGGTAGAATCGAAATGAGATTGTGACTTGATACAAGAGAAGTGAAACGAGAACGTTGCTTAAGGAAAGAAAGAAGAAGAGAAAACCACAGCGACCAAAATCCTTCACTTAAATACCCCGCTTTCCCGTAACACAAACAACACCCTAACAATAACCGAGAAACAACCGAACAACAAAGCCATTATATCCCGACGACCCTTCGTTACTACCAACGACTTCACCTTAACCCATTACCCAGTTTCATCCGTGAAAGTAGCTCCCCGTCTCAAGCGTGAGCTCCTGCGAACCTTAGGAATAATAGCAGCCGTCGTAGCGAGGAACGTATCAAGAGCTGAAGTATCTTGGAGGTCCTCGGCAGGTTCCCATGTAGGGTGGGCGTATCCAGTCCATTCCACAAGGTATTGAAGTTGTCCTCTATAATTGCGCTGGTCTAGAATTTTCTCGATATAATATTCCTCTTGATCATTGACAACGACTGGCGCTGGTGGGGGAATAATTTGTCCCGGGAGAGCGTTATTAGGGGCCGGTTTGAGGAGAGAAACATGAAATACTGGGTGGTATTTGACCGACAAGGGGAGGTCTATCTCATAAGCGAAAGGGGAAACAATTCTCTTTACCGCGTAAGGACCCATCCATTTCCAGTCTAGTTTCCTAGCATTACGCGTAGTCCTGATATTCTTCATTGATACAAAGACTTGGTCATGGATTTGGTACGCCGGGGCTGGAGTTCTATGCTTATTAGTGGCGGTCTCCTGAATATCTTGAGCGGTTCTAATCTGTGTTCGCAGGTAATCGTATAGCTCCTGCATCCTACTGGCAAAGATAGCGGCGTCTTGACTCTGAGGAGTGTTTACTAGGGGGACGAGAGAAGTATCGAATCGAGGATGATAGCCGTAGTTAGCTAAGAAGGGGGATACTTTCGTACTCGCCGATTCTTGGTTATTGGCAGAGAATTCCGCCATGGGTAGCCATCTACTCCAGTCTTCCTGTTGGTAGGACACATATGATCGAAGGTACTGTTCCATTACTGCGTTCAGTCTCTCTGTTTGCCCGTCTGTTTCTGGGTGGAAAGCAGTGGACATCCGGGCTTGTATTCCTAGACGTTGGCATAATTCTTTCCAAAAATGGGCAGTGAATTGAGTGCCTCGGTCAGAAGTAATATGTGTAGGTAAGCCGTGTAACTTCCAGACATGTTGTAGGTAAAGGTCAGCGACGTCTCTGGAATTGACGGTGGTATTACATGGAATGAGGTGTCGCATTTTCGATAGTCGGTCCACAACTACCATGATCGCATCATAGCCATTGGATTCGGGGAGTCCTGTGACAAAGTCCATCGAGATCTCTTGCCAGGGTCGTTGGGGAATGGGTAAAGGACGGAGAACACCTGGGGTACGATGGGTAGTAGGTTTGGCTTTCTGGCAGGTGTGGCAGTTTCGCACGTATCGACTAACCGATTCCCGCATTTTAGGCCAATAAAAGCTTCTTGCCATAAGTTCGAAGGTCTTATCTCTTCCTGGATGGCCTGCTGCTGGAGTATCATGGTGCCTCCGGATAAGTTCCAATCGAAGAGGATCAGAGTCAGGGACATAGAGGCATTCTCGATAATATAGGAGACCGTTGTTCTCGCTGCATTCGCTTAGGGTAATCTCCTTTGAGCGTTGTTCCTTATTTTTGAGCGCCGTGAGTATCTTCTCTGGGAATTTATCAGTACTATATCCTTCTTGGAAGAGTTTTGAAAGGGGGGCGTCCAGTCCAGCGGCTTCATTTGGTAAAGAAGCCGATAACAAACTTAGCTTAGCATCAATGTTCCCTTTCTTTAACACCACTTGGCTTTGGTGTGCCAATCTTTCATCCCCTTCTTTGGGAAGATCTCCTGATCTTCTGGTCAATGCATCGGGTTTTCCTCCTTGAGTACCTGGACGATAGGTAATTACAAAATCGAAGCGGGACAAATACTCAGCCCATCTCGCTTGGCGTCTGTTCAATTGCTTGGTACTCATAAAGTACTCGAGGTTTTTGTGGTCGCTAATCACATCGATCGGGTGCTTTGATCCTTCGAGTTCGGGGCGCCATTCTTCGAAAACACGGATGATGGCCAATAATTCCTTATCGTAAATCTCGTAGTTGCATTCCGCAGGGGAATGTTTCTTCGAGAAGAAGGCCACTGGGTGCAAGATACCGTTATCATCGTACTGGGATAGGACTCCTCCTGACACAAAGTCTGAGGCATCTGTTTCTACAATGATCTTCTTGTCGGGATCGAAGTGAATTAGGATTGGGGCAGTAGTAAAGGCATATTTGAGGTTTTCGAAGGCTATTTCAGCTTCGACGGACCATTCAAAAGTGATGCCTTTCCTGGTGAGGGCGGTGAGCGGTGCAGCGAGTTTAGAAAACCCTAGAATAAAGCGACGGTAAAAGTTGGCAAAGCCTAAGAAAGCTTGGACATCTTTTATGCTTTTCGGTGTTCCCCATTCCCGGACGGCCTTGAGTTTTTCCTCATCCATCTTGATGCCGTCAGGGGTAAGGATGAGACCGAGGTATTTGGTAGTTTGTACCTCGAATTCGCACTTCTCAGGTTTCAGCAAAATATCATTATCCCTGAGAGTCTGGAGAACCTTGCGAACATGGACCTGGTGTTCTGCGAAGGTATTGCTATAAATGAGGATGTCATCGAGATAGGCGGTGCAGAAAATATCTAGATATTCTCTCAGGCAGTCGTTGACAAAGCGTTGAAAGGTGCCGGGTGCATTAGTTAGGCCGAATGGCATTACTTGATATTCATAGAGTCCATAGCGAGTTCGGAAGGCCGTTTTCCATTCCTCCCCTTCGGCGATTCGGATCTGATGATAGCCCTCGCGGAGATCGAGTTTTGTATACCATTGAGCTTTAGCCAGTCTATCGAGGGTTTCTCGTATGAGAGGAGAGGTATAGCGATCTTTGACGGTAATGGCATTTAGACCTCTATAATCCACACATAGTCGGAGGGAGCCATCTGCTTTCTTTACGAAGAGTACAGGGGAGCCGGCGGGAGATGAGCTGGCACGGATAAAGCCCTTCTCTAGGTTGTCCTCGATATACTTTTTGAGAACGATAAGTTCTTCCCTTGACATCCCGTAGAGTGGTCCGAATGGTGCATCCTTCCCTTCCATCAGTTGTATTTTATGATCATAGGGGCGGCGTGGGGGCAGTCCTTGTGCTTTCGCTTTATCGAACATGTCCAGGAATTCGTGGTACTCGGTTGGGATCCTTGATTTCCATTCTTCCTTGGTTGTTTTTTTTTCTATGAGTTTGTTTATTTCATAGAGCGACATGGCGTAAGCTTGGTGGTTGCGTTTCCTAGTAAGGGTTCTAAAGCTAGCAGCGCCAATAAACGACATGTTTAGTCTGGGAGGAGCAGGGATCGATGGGGAGGTAACGATGGGGGAGTGAGGGCACAGTAGTGCAGAGTTTAGAATTAAACTCAATGCGTTTGTTGGCGAAGTGGAGTTGCACATCATGGTGTTTCATCCATGGTATGCCCAAGACTAGAGGGTAGTGGCCTAGTTGGGTCACAAAACAGGGGGCTTGTTCTCGGTGATTTTGAATGGACAAATTGAGGTTGGCGATGTGGGTAATGTCTCCTGATGCGACAGGGCGACCATCGATGACCTCAAGTTGGCGGGAGGTTTTTAAAGGGGTAAGAGGTAAGGAATGGTGACTCGCGAATTTCTGATCAATAAATGCAAATCCGGAGGCTCCGGTGTCTAGCAAAGCGTGTGTTTTAATAATTTTATTGTTATGGGAAATATTGCACGATATTACAAAATGTTCCCCATCCAATTGATCCTCCACGCTTATACCAGAAACCGAAAACCCAGAAATCGAAAATGCAGATAAAGGTAAGAAATTTTGAACCAAGGTAGGGTCACTGATCGACCTTGGTTGTACTAGTTTAAAGACCCGTTGGCTGAGTCTGCTGATTCTAACGCAAAGAACTGAGGTGGAAGAGGTGGTGGCGGCAAAGAGGAAGCGGGGGGTGTATGCGGGGCGGGTGGTGCGGTGAGTGCTCCCCTCATAGTGGGTTTTTTGGGAGCGGAGGGGCAATTGGCGTAAGAGTGATCGGGGGCGGCGCAAAACATACACTTGCCGGTAGATCGACGCCATTGTTTCTCTTCCTCTGAGAGCTTTCTTCTTCCGTTCACCATTGTATATCGTTGGTCTTGTGGAGGGCGGGCGTTGTTGCTGGTGCGGCCAAATGATAGGTCCATGGGAGCGAGGCCTCCTGGTACAAAGGACGAGGCAGGGAGTGAAGGCGGCGGGAGCACTGAATTGTCCCATACTGTCGCGAGCATTGCCTCGTTTTTCTGCTTTACGGGCTCTAATGCGGTTGTCCATCCGAGTGAGGACGAGGATCATGTCATTGAGGCTAGTGGGGGTAGCGGCGGCAAAGACCATAGCTTCCTTTAATTCTTCCGACATACCGTGTTCAAGGGCATCCATCTTCGAATTTTCGTCAAAGTTTAGTTGTCCCATGATTCTTTGAAAGTCAGCGAGGTAGGCCGAGAAGTCGCGTTTCCCTTGGCGGAGCTGATGGAGTTCTCGTCGTGCTGTACCGGTTGGATCTGGATCTCCAAAAGCAGTTTCCAAGGCTGCGATGAGTTGTTCCGCACTAGTCCAAGTGGGGAGGCCGGAGGGGAGAACCGTATGGCGGACTTGCTCTAAAGGGCTGCTCCTTCCAAGGCGATTGATAGTATAGAGATCATGGTGGTCTCATTGGCGAAGCGGTCTCGGTTGACAGTGAGTTTAGATCGGAGTTGGAGGATAAACCCGGGAGTTTGGCTCGGGATCCATCGAACTTTTCTGGATCCGGCATCCGTTCTGAACGATGGGAGTTGATGGAGGCGGTGGGGTGGCGGTGAGGTTAGGTGGAGCGGAGGGGCTGATTAGCGGATCGAGCTTCATTCCGCTCTTGTCGTAATCGGGCGATTAGATCGGCGGTCTCGTTGATCCGTTTATCTTGCTCTGCAGCATGACGGAGGGCATTGTCAGTCTGGATTTGTGCTGTGTTGAGTTTGATTTCCAGCTCTTCTCTTTCGTTCTCTTGGAGGGTGTCGATTTGGTCCTCCAAGGCCTGGTTGAGATCTCTGAGGTGATTATACAACTCAGCGGTGTCTTCCTCAGTGCTTGGGCAAGGCTCTTTTGTGGGGAAGCGTGGGGCGGCGACAGCGGTTCCTTCAGAGGAGGAGGCAGCGGGAGCAGGTGAGCTCATGATGTGGGTGTTGGGCGAGGATAGGAGTTCTGGCGTAAATACTCCTGGTCTAGCCACTCCGGAATGACTTCAACCAAGGTTTGTGGTTTTCGCAGTGTTAAGCAAGGGAAGATGCTTAGGATGGATTGGCGAAGTCGGGAGAGGATTTCCATGCAACGGGTTGTTTTCTGCAGTAGAAGGTGTAGATGATGGAAGCAACGTAATCTCACGGTTCAGTCTCTCGTTAAGCCCTTCAGTATCCCTGAAGGTGAGCAGTGCTACTTAAGCGAGGTACTAACACGTTCGAGGAGTGCAAGGTTTCTACAAGTTCTACGAGGGGTCTATCTCAAGGCGAGATAAGTGCAGTGAAGTGGACAGCGACAGCGAGGGTTCTGAGGTAGAACCGAGATAGTATTTGATGAATACAGTAGAAGTAAAACGAGAACGTTGCTTAAGGAAAGAAAGAAGAAGAAAAAACCACAGCGGCCAAAATCCTTCACTTAAATACCCCGCTTTCCCGTAACACAAACAATACCCTAACAATAACCGAAAAACAACCGAACAACAAAGCCATTATATCCCCACGAACCTTCGTTACTAACGACGACTTCATCTTAACCCATTACCCAGTTTCATCCGTGAAATGAACAGACAGCCGAGCTATACCTCCAAAATGTTTGGAAACTCCATGGACTTCCCCTTCATATTACTTCTGATAGAGGAACACAGTTTACTGCAAAGTTTTGGAAGCACCTCTGTCAGCGTTTGAATATTGCCGCCCGCATGTCTACCTCCTTTCATCCAGAAACCGATGGACAAACTGAACGACTCAACGCTGTAATGGAGCAATACCTCCGTTGTTACGTTTCCTATCAGCAAGACGACTGGTCAAAATGGTTACCCATCGCTGAATTCGCTGCCAATAACCAGGAATCCGCAAGTACTAAGGCTACGCCCTTCTTTGCGAATTATGGATATCACCCTCGCTTTGATACCTCAATCGTCCCTAACGACTGCTCTCCCCAGACCCTCGATGCTGACGGATTCGCCTCCAAAATGGAAGAACTTAGAGACTTCCTCCGGGTACAGATGAGGACTGCTCAGGATATCTTCGAGTCAAGTACAAATCGACACCGTACTCCTGCTCCATCGTTCAGAGAAAAAGACGAAGTGTTTGTGTCAATGAAGAACATGAGGACAACGCGGAATTCTAGGAAGTTGGATTGGAAATGGAGTGGCCCTTTCCCGGTGAAACGTGTTATTTCAGCTTACGCCTATGAAATCGACCTCCCAAGATCAATGAAGTATCACCCCGTGTTCCACGTCTCGTTGATCAAAGCAGCTCCCATCGACCCACTTCCCGGTCAGATTATTACGCCGCCCCCACCAGTTCAAGTTAATGACCATGAGGAATACCTCGTCGAAGCTATCCTAGATTCCCGTTTATACAGCGGAAAACTTCAATACTTGGTCGAATGGACTGGCTACGCATTACCCACCTGGGAACCTGCGGACTACCATGAAGAGACTGAAGCTGTAGATTCTTTCCACCAACGATATCCGAATAAGCCAAGGGAAAGAGTGATTAGTGTTCGCAGGAGCTCACGGCTATGAGGGGGGACTACTTTCATGGACAGTCGCTATGTCGATCGGTTAGGTACATGGGTACATGGTTGTCGGGTTTCGTTGTTGTTCCTTGTGTTTCCATGGGTTCTTTGTTATAATGAGTCATGTCTTTGTCATCGAAAGGGTTGGAATGTGGTATATAAGCGAAGGGATTTCCCCTCCTCTTGTACTTTTCCTTCTTCTTTCTTTAAGCAACGTCTTCTATTGCACACTCACTGTATCGTACAAATACACTCTCTGATTACACCTCGTAATCTTTCGCCGTCGCCGCCTTCAAGTCATCATAACTTGAATCACTCATAGAGCCTGTAGAATCCCCGCACCTTCTCCTGTCGGTGGTTTCTCGTTCAAGTAGCACTGCTCATCTCGGGGGATACCTGAGAGCTTGACGAGAATCTCACTCCTTGAGAACTTGGTGTTGGTGTCGTAGTCTTTCATCCACTTCTTCAGGGAGATCTCCTGATCTCCGAGTCAATGCGTCCGGCTTTCCTCCTTGTACTCCTGGTCTGTACGTAATGACAAAGTCGAAACGCGAAAGGTATTCTGCCCATCTGACTTGTCTTCGGTTCAGTTGCTTGGTTGTCATAAAATATTCCAAGTTTTTATGGTCCGTGATGACAGAGATGGGGAGTTCAGATCCTTCGAGCTCGGGGCGCCATTCTTCAAAGCAACGGATAATGGCTAGCAACTCTTTGTTGTAGATTTCATAGTTACACTCGGCAGATGAGTGTTTCTTGGAAAAGAAAGCCACGGAGTGAAGTACGCCGTTCTCATCGAGTTGGGAGAGAACGCCGCTGGAAACAAAATCGGACGCATCTGATTCTACAAAGATCTTCTTTCGAGGGTCGAAGTGGATGAGTACAGGGGCTTTGGTGAAGGCATCTTTTAGGGCTTCAAATGCGAGTTCTGCCTCGACTGTCCATTCGAAAACAATACCCTTTTTCGTGAAAGCGGTAAGGGGAGCTGCTAGGCGAGAGAACCCTAGGATAAATCGCCGGTAGAAGTTTGCAAAACCGAGGAAGGCTTGAACATCTTTAATACACTTTGGGCGGTTCCAGTCTCGTACGGCTTTGAGTTTCTCTTCGTCTATCTTGATCCCTTCAGGTGTAAGGATTAGTCCGAGATATTTTATAGATTGGACGTGGAACTCGCAATTCTCGGGTTTGAGAAGTATATTATTGGCTTTCAAGGCGTCGAGGACTTTTCGGACGTGGGTTTTATGTTCGGCGAAGGTATCACTATAGATAAGAATATCGTCGAGGTAGGATATGCAAAAGAGGTCTAGGTATTCTCGGAGGGAATCATTGACAAACCGCTGAAAGGTACCGGGGGCATTGGTGAGGCCGAATGGCATGACCATATATTCGTAGAGACCATAGCGAGTTCTAAAAGCGGTCTTCCATTCTTCTCCCTCTGCGATGCGGATTTGGTGAAATCCATCCCGAAGGTCTAGTTTGGAATACCACTGTGCTTTAGCGAGGCGATCGAGGGTCTCTTTAACGAGCGGGGAAGTGTATCGGTCTTTGACGGTAAGAGCATTAAGGCCTCGGTAATCTACACAAAGACGTAGAGATCCGTCGGGTTTTGCGGCGAAGAGGACAGGGGAGCCGGCAGAAGATGAACTGGCGCGAATAAAGCCCTTCTCAAGGTTGTCCTCGATGTACTTCTTAAGGACTAGAAGTTCATCTCGTGACATACCGTAGAGGGGGCCGAATGGTTGTTCCTTGCCTTCTTGGAGGGTAATGCGATGATCATAGGGACGACGGGGGGGGAGTCCTTGGGCCTTTGCTTTATCGAACATGTCCAGGTATTCGTGGTACTCAGCGGGTATTCTTTGTCTCCATTCCTCTTTAGTGGTTTTATTATCGAGGACTTTGTTTATTTCATATAGAGACATCGAATAGACCTGAATGCCCTTTTTCCTGGCGAGCATGCGGAAACTAGCGGCTCCAATAAAGGCGGCGTTTAGTTTGGCTGGAGGCGGGATGGCAGCGACGGAGACAATAGGTTGTTTGGGGGCGCAGTGGGTGGTGCAGAACTCAGAATTGAATTCAATGCTTTTGTTGGCGAATTGTGGATGGACGTCATGGAGGTTCATCCAAGGGATACCGAGCACTAGGGGGTAGTGTCCTAGTTTGGTGACGAAGAAGGGAGCTTTTTCGTTATGTTGTTGAATGGAAAGCTCTAAGTGGCAAAGATTGGTAATGTCTCCCGAGGCAATTGTTCGGCCGTCAATGACTTCTAATTGGCGAGGGGTTTTAAGGGGAGACAACAGTAGGGAATGGTGACGCACAAAGTTTTCATCAATAAAAGCAAACCCTGAGGCTCCAGTGTCAAGAAGTGCGTGTGTTTTTATAACTTTATTTTGGTGGGAAAGGCTACATGAAACTACAAAATGTTCCCCATCCAAATTATCCTCCACGCACACATCCGACACTGAAAACCCAGAAATAGAGAACGCTGATAAAGAAGAAAAGGAAACCAGAGCAGGGTCACAAGGCGACTCTGGTTGAACTAGTTTAAAGACTCAACTGAGTCTACTGCGTCGAAAGCAGGAAAGCGAGGGGGTAGAGGTGGCGGAAAAACAGAGGGAGCTGGAGGTGCGGCGGCGGCATTGGTGACGGCTCCTCTCATAGCGGGGCGCTTGGAGGCAGAGGGGCAGTTTGAGAAAATGTGCCCTTCCCTGGCGCAGAACAAGCAGCGATTATTGGTTTGTCTCCAGGACTTCTCTTCGGGAGACAATTTCCTTCTTCCTTTTATTTGAACATATCGTTGTTCAGGGGCGGGGCGAGAGGTGGAGGTATGACTGAAAGAAAGATCCATAGGGACAAGTCCTCCGGGGGCGAAGGAGGAGGAAGCAGGAGCATAGGCGGCGGGGGCGGCGGCAGGGGCGGCGAATTGTCCCATGGTGTTGCGGACGGCGTTTTTCTTCTCCTCCCTTCTTGCTCGGATTCGATTATCTAAGCGGAGGAGGAAGGCGCAAAGGGAAGTGAAGGTGGTGGGGAAGTCGGCAACAGTTACTACCGCTTCTTTCAGTTCGTCCGACATGCTGAACTCTAGGGCGTCATTCTTGGCCGACTCATCGTAATTGAGGCGTCCCATGATGCGTTGAAAATCGGCAAGGTAGGCGGAGAAATCTCGCTTCCCTTGTCGGAGTTGATGTAGCTCACGGCGGGCAGTTCCGAGAGGGTCGGGATCGCCGAAGGCTGTTTCCAGGGCGGTGATTAGATCGGCGGCGGAGTTCCAGGTGGTGGTTCCGTCAGGAAGGACGGAGTGGCGAACTTGTTCGAGGGCGGCTCCCTCGAGACGACTAATAGCATACAATACCATATTGTTGCTGTTGGAAAAACGGTCGGCGTTAACCGAGAGCTTCGACCTGAGTTGTAAAACGAACCCAGGGAGTTTGTCGCGAGACCCATTGAACTTATCTGGGTCGGGCATTTGATCCGAGCGGCCTCCTTGAGTGTGAGCAGGAGGAGGTGGTGGCGATGGTGCAGGTGGTGGAGGAGCGGCGTTTTGGAGGCGGGCGATTTCTGCTTCAGCTGCCTGCAACTGGGATTGGCAGGTATTGAATCTGGCCGTCATGTTATTCCTCTCTTGAGTAGCTTCCTCAAGTTGCAGGTCTGCGTATGTGAGATTATCGACTCGTTGTTGATAATGGGAACGAATTTCTTCGTAGGCGGAGGCGAGGTCGGCATTGGCGGCGGCCTGGAAATTCTCAAAAGTCGGGAAAGTCCAGGGGGCGGGGGCGAGGTTGCTCATGGCAGCGTAGAAAAGCGGGGTAGAGGGTGTGGATGAGGAAGCAACGTAATCTCAAGGGGCGAGGTTTTATCTTCAAGCTCCTGGGTATCCCCCGAGATGAGCAGTGCTACTTGAAGGGAAAACTTAAGCGACAAGAGTGTTTTCGGGATTCCACAGGCTCTACGAAGTGTTCAGGTATAGAGGACCTGAATTTGGGAACAGCGCGAGGTTATGAGGTATAACCGAGGTTGTATTGCGAAATACAAGAGTGTACTATAGAAGACGTTGCTTAAAGAAAGAAGAAGGAAAAGTACAAGATGAGGGGAAATCCCTTCGCTTATATACCACGTTCCAACCCTTTCGATGACAAAGACATGACTCATTGTAACGAAAAACTAACCGAAACACAAAGAACAACAACGAAGCCCGACAACCATGTGTCCATGTACCTAACCGATCAACATAACATCCATCCATGAAAGCGATGGTCTAAGATTTTCTCGATATAATACTCCTCCTGATCATTAACCATGATAGGCATTGGAGGGGGTATTATTTGGCCAGGGAGAGCATCGTTAGGTGCAGATTTCAATAAAGATACATGAAAAACCGGGTGATACTTGACTGAAGTCGGAAGCTCGATTTCATAAGCGAAAGGGGAGATCACTTGTTTAATAGGATAAGGTCCCATCCATTTCCAGTCCAATTTTCGGGTATTTCGTGTAGTTCTCACATTCTTCATTGATACGAAGACAGGATCATTAACTCGATATGCTGGGGCTGGGGTTCTATGCTTATTGGTAGCGGTTTCCTGAAAGTCCTGGGCGATCCTAATTTGCGTCCTTAGATGATCATATAGCTCTTGCATTCGACTAGCGAACATAGTGGCATCTTGACTTTGAGGGGTATTGACCGTCGGAACCAGAGAGGTATCAAATCGGGAGTGATAGCCGTAATTAGCAAAAAAGGGGGATACCTTCTTTCACGGATGGAACCGGGTAATGGATTAGGACGAAGTGGTTGGTGTTTACGAAGAATTTCCTTGGGTATAATGGCTTTGTTGTTCGGTTACGTTTCGGTTGTTGTCGGATTGTTGGCTTGTGTTACGGAAAAGCGGGGTATTTAAGTGAAGGATTTTAGTCGCCCCTGTACTCTTCTCTCTTCTTTCCTTAAGCAACGCTCTCGTTTACCTTCTCCTGTAATTGTCGGAATGCTACCTTGGTTCTACCTCAGAACCCTCGCTGTCGCTGTTTACTCCACTGCACTTATCTCGCCTTGAGATAGACCCCTCGTAGAACTTGTAGAAAACACTGCACTCTTTGAACGTGTTGTTACCTCGCTTAAGTAGCACTGCTCACCTTCAGGGATACTGAAGGGCTTAACGAGGAACACAACCGTGAGACCTTCGTACTCGCCGATTCCTGGTTATTAGCAGAGAACTCTGCCATCGGTAGCCATTTACTCCAGTCTTCTTGTTGGTATGAGACATAGGAGCGCAAATACTGTTCCATTACTGCGTTCAATCTTTCTGTCTGTCCGTCTGTTTCTGGATGAAAGGCGGTAGACATCCTGGCTTGTATGCCTAAGCATTGACATACTTCTTTCCAGAAGTGGGCAGTGAACTGAGTGTCTCGATTGGAGGTGACATGCGTAGGGAGTCCGTGTAGTTTCCAAATGTATTGTAAGTACAAGTCAGCTACATCTCTGGAGTTGACAGTAGTATTACAGGGAATTAGGTGTTGCATTTTAGATAGTCGGTCGACTACTACCATTATGACATCGTGTCCATTTGACTTTGGAAGGCCTGTCACAAAGTCCATCGAAACTTCTTGCCAGGGGCGGTTTGGTATAGGTAGGGGACGGAGGACTCCTGAAGTATGTTGGGTGACGGGTTTTGCCTTTTGACAAATATGGCAATTGCGTACATAACGGCCGATTGATTCCCTCATCTTTGGCCAGTAAAAGTTTCTACTGATCAGTTCGAAGGTTTTATCTCGTCCAGGGTGTCCAGCAGCAGGGGCGTCATGATGTCTTCTGATGAGTTCCAGGCGAAGAGGATCGAAGTTGGGTACGTAGAGATTTCCTCGGTAGCACAATCGGTTATTCTCATTGGTACATTCACTTAAAGTGATTTCCTTCGACTGTTGGTCTTTATTCCTCAGTGCTGCGAGTATCTTTTCCGGAAATTTGTCAGCAATATAACCTTCTAGAAAAAGCTTTTCTAGGGGGGCGTCCAATTCAGTGACTTCATTTGATAAAGAAGCCGACAACAAACTTATCTTGGGGTCAATGTTCTCCTTCTTTAGCACCACTTGACTCTGGTGTGCTAATCTTTCATCCCCTTCCTTGGGGAGATCTCCCGATCTCCGAGTCAATGCGTCCGGTTTCCTTCCTTCTTTGCCTGGTCGGTATGTGATCACGAAATCGAAGCGAGATAGGTACTCAGCCCATCTGGCTTGGCGACGGTTGAGTTGCTTAGTACTCATGAAGTACTCAAGGTTCTTGTGGTCACTAATGACGTCAATGGGATGTTTTGAGCCTTCGAGTTCCGGGCGCCATTCTTCGAATACTCTGATGATAGCCAGTAGTTCCTTGTCGTAAATCTCGTAGTTGCATTCAGCAGGTGAATGCTTCTTGGAGAAGAAAGCTACTGGGTGGAGAATTCCCGCATCATTGTATTGCGATAGGACACCTCCAGATACGAAATCGGAGGCTTCGGTTTCCACGATAATTTTCCTGTCAGGGTCAAAGTGGATGAGGACTGGGGCAGTAGTGAACGCATGCTTTAAGTTCTTGAAAGCTATATCGGTTTCTATAGTCCATTCAAAGACGATCCCTTTCTTGGTGAGAGCCGTTAGGGGTGATGCAAGTTTTGACAATCCTAGGATAAATCGTCTGTAAAAATTGGCGAATCCTAAGAAGGCTTGAACATCCTTGACACTTTTTGGTGTTCCCCATTCTCGTACTGCCTTAAGTTTTTCTTCATCCATTTTAATCCCTTCTGGGGTAAGGATGAGTCCCAAATACTTAGTGGATTGTACTTCGAATTCGCATTTTTCTGGCTTGAGGAGAATATCGTTATCAATAAGATTTTGAAGGACTTTTCGTACGTGTACCTGATGCTCTGCGAAGGTATCACTATAGATCAGTATATCATCGAGATAGGCAGTGCAGAATATGTCCAGGTATTCTTTCTGGCAATCGTTAACGAAGCGTTGGAAAGTGCCGGGTGCATTAGTTAAGCCAAAGGGCATAACTTGATATTCATAGAGACCATATCGGGTACGGAAAGCAGTCTTCCATTTGTCTCCTTTAGCAATGCGGATTTGGTGGTAGCCATCTTGGAGGTCCAATTTGGTATACCATTGTGCCTTCGCTAGTCGAGCAAGTGTTTCGCGGATGAGGTGAGAAGTATAGCGGTCTTTGACTGTGATCGCGTTAAGGCCACGGTAGTCCACACATAAATGAAGAGAGCCGTCAGCTTTTTTGACAAAGAGGACGGGGGATCCGGCGGGTGAGGAGCTGGCTTGGATAAAACCTTTTTTGAGGTTGTCTTCAATGTATTTCTTCAGGACTATTAATTCTTCCCGAGACATCCCATATAGTGGGCCGAACGGGGCTTCCTTTCCGTCTTGAAGCTGTATTTTATGATTGTAGGATCGGCGCGGGGAGAGTCCTTGGGCCTTCTTCTTGTCGAACATATCCAAGAAGTCGTGGTATTCAGTGGGGATTCTTGCTCTCCATTCTTCTTTTGTGGTTTTCTCCTCTAAGATTTTATTAATTTCATAGAGGGACATAGCGTAAGCTTGCAGGGATCGTTTCCTGGTAAGGGTTCTAAAACTAGCGGCGTTGATAAAGGAAACATTAAGTTTGATTGAAGCCGAGATAGAGGGGGCGGAGACAATAGCGGTATTCCGGGAACAGTGGGTAGTGCAGAGTTTAGAATTAAACTCGATGTGTTTATCAGCAAAGTGGAGTTGAACATCGTGATAGTTCATCCACGGAATTCCTAAAGCCAAGGGGTAATGACCGAGTTGGGTTACAAAGCAGGGGGCTTGCTCTTGATGTTGTTGAACAGACAAGTTGATGTTGGCAATATGGGTGATGGCTCCTGAGGCGACAGGGCGGTCATCTATAACTTCTAGTTGTCTGAGTGTTTTAAGAGGGAGAAGAGGTAAAGAGTGGTGACTCGCAAATTCCTTATCAATGAATGCGAATCCTGAGGCTCCAGTGTCCAATAATGCATGTGTTTTGATGATTTTATTGCTATGGGAAATGCTACAAGAAATAACAAAGTGTTCCCCATCCAATTGATCCTCCATGCAAATATCCGATACTGAAAACCCTGAAATAGAAAAGGCAGACAAAGGTAAAGAAAAAGGAACCGAAGCAGGGTCACTGGTCGACTTCGGTGAAACTAGTTTAAATCCTCGTCTGAGGTGCCTGGTGCATCAATGGCAAAAAACTGGGGAGGCAACGGAGGAGGGGGAAGTTGACGAGTGGAGGAAGCGGGGGGATTGGGAGCATTGGTGAGGTTGTTGAGTGCCCCTCTCATGGCGGGTTTTTTTGGGGCAGAGGGGCAGTTGGCGTAGGAGTGGTCGGGGGCGGTGCAAAACATATATTTCCCCGTGGATCAGCGCCACTGTTTCTCTTCCTCCGAAAGCTTTCTTCTTCCGTTAACCATTGTGTATCTTTGATCCTGAGGGGGGCGAGAGAGATTGCTGGTGCGGCCAAAAGAGATGTCCATGGGAGCTAGTCCTCCTGGGGTAAAGGAAGAGGCGGGGGTAAAGGCATTTCACAGATGTAACAGAGTAAACGGGTCAAGGACGTTGTATGGGTTGAGATGGAATTTCGGTTAGGATTATAATGTCTTTGTGTTTCGGTTGATATCGGTTATGAGTCATGTCGATTGGAAAGCGGGGTATTTAAAGGATGGACTTTTGGCTCGGATGTATCTTCTTCTCTTTCTTCTTTAAGCAACGTTCTTACTTTCCTTCTACTACATTATTTTAATACTACCTTGATTCTATCTCAGAATCCTCTCGGTCGCTGTCGCTGTGAACACTTTAAACACTTAACTCGCCTGGAGTTAGACCAACGTAGGACCTGTAGAAAACTTCGTTACTCTTATCATAACGATTCTTGTTTAAGTAGCTCCACTCATCTTCTGGGATACAGAAGAGCTTAAACAGGAACCGAACCGTGAGAAGGCAGTAGGGGCACTGAATTGTCCCATGTTATCATGGGTGTTACCCCGTTTTTCTGCCTTGCGGGCTCGAATTCAATTGTCCAATCGAGTGAGGGTTAGGGTCATTTCCTGAAGGTTGGCTGGGACGATGGGTGCGAATACCATGGCTTCCTTCAATTCTTCTGACATACCGTGCTCTAGGGCGTCCATCTTTGAGTTCTCATCAAAGTTGAGTTGCCCCATGATTCTCTGGAAGTCGGCTAGATATGCTGAGAAGTCGCGTTTTCCCTGTTGAAGTTGGTGCAGCTCTCGTCGAGCCGTGCCAGTGGGGTTGGGGTCTCCGAAAGCAGTTTCCAGGGCAGCGATTAGGTGTTCTGCACTGGTCCAAGTGGTGAGGCCAGAAGGGAGGACGGTGTGGCGAACTTGTTCCAAGGCTACTCCTTCCAGACGATTGATCGTGTATAAGATCATTGTGGTTTCATCGGCGAAGCGGTCTCTATTGACCGTAAGCTTGGAGCGTAGTTGAAGTACGAAACCAGGGAGCTTGGCTCTGGACCCATCAAATTTTTCCGGGTCTGGCATTCGTTCTGAGCGATGGGAATGTGATGGCGGCGGCGGAGTGGCGATGAGGTTAGGTGGAGCTGGGGGGGCTTGGGCGGCGGATTGAGCTTCGTTCCGCTCTTGTCATAACCGGGCAATTAGACTAGCAGTTTCGTTGACCCGCTCATCTTGTTCCGTTGCATGACGTAGGGCATTGTCGATCTGGATTTTTGCGGTACCAAGTTTTACCTTGGCTTCTCTTTCGTTTTCTTGGAGGACATCGATTTGGTCTTCCAAGGCCTAGTAGAGGTCTCTGAGGTGATTGTACAGCTCAACGGCGTCTTCTCTCAATGCTTGGGCAAAGGCTTCTCTGGTGGGGAAGCATGGGGTGGTGACAGCGGCTCCTTCTTTCACGGATGGAAACGGATAACGGGTTGGGGGCAATGTGTTGGTTGTAATGGTTTCGGTTAGGGTAAATAATGTCTTTGTTGTGGTTCGGTTATGTTCGGGTATGCGTTTCGGAGTAATGAAAGTGGGGTATTTAAGAGACGGATTTTAGTTGTCATTGTACCTTCTTCTTCTTCTTTCCTTAAACAACGTTCTCGTTTCACTTCTCTTGTATCAAGTCATAATCTCACTTCGATTCTACTTCAGAATCCTCGCTGTCGCTGTGAACCACCTCCGATACTTCGCCTTGAAAGTATATCCATCGTAGGACCTGTAGAAAAACCTGCACTCTTTGAACGTGTTGAGACCTCGCTTAAGTAGCACTGCTCACCTCCGGGGATACCGAAAGGCTTAACGAAGGACTCAACCGTGAGACCTTCAGAGGAGGAGGCAGCGGGGGCGGGAGAGCTCATGATCTTGGTTTATCGCACAGGATAGAATTGGTGCGTCTATATTGGTGATTGAGCCACTCGGGAATGGTTTCAACAATGGTTTGGGGTCTTCATGGTGTCAGACAGGGGAAAACTTGCAAGATGGATTGGCGAATCCAAGCAATGGGTTCCATAAAAGGGCGTCAAAGTAGGAGGTGTAGATTTTGGAAGCAACGTAATCTCACGGTTGAACCCCTCGCTAAGCCCTTCAGTATCCCTGAAGGTGAGCAGTTCTCAAGGAGCGGGTTTCTTGTCAAGCTCTCGAGTATCTCTTGAGATGAGCAGTGCTACTTGAGTGGGAAACCAACAGCGAGAGTGTGTACGGAGACTCTACAGGCTCTACAAGTGGATCAAGTTAAGATGACTTGAAGACAGCGGCAGCGGCGGGTTACGAGGTGTAACTGAGGTTTGTATTGTAGAATACAAGAGTAAAACAATAGAAGACGTTGCTTAAAGAAAGAAGAAGGAAAAGTACAAAATGAGGGGAAATCCCTTCGCTTATATACCACGTTCCAACTCCTTCGATGACAAAGACATGACTCATTGTAACAGGAAACCTGTGGAAACACAAAGAACAACAACAGAACGTGACAACCCTGTACCCATGTACCTAATCGGTCAACGAAACATCCATCCATGAAAGCAGTGCTACTTAGCTGGAGAAACAACACGTTCAAAGAGTGCAATGTTTTCTACAAGTCCTACGAGGTGTTGGTATTTTAAGGTGAGATAGAGACAGCAAAGTACACAGCGACAGCAAGGGTTCTGAGGTAGAACCATGATAGTATTCAAATAATACAGGAGAAGGTAACGAGAACGTTGCTTAACGAGAGAAAAAAAAAGAGTACAAAAACGACTAAAATCCTCCACTTAAATACCCCGCTTTTCCGTAACACAGGCCAACCATCCAGCAACAACGAAAATGCAACCGAACAACAAAGCCATTATAACCAAAGGAATCTTCTGTAAATACCAACCACTTCGTCCTAACCTATTACCTGGTTCCATCCGTGAAATTATATAACAACTGAAATCCATCACAACCATTAAACCGAAACCTAACCCTGTACCTGATCCTTTATCCGTGAAACATTGGTGGATGTGGGACTACAAGACGGAACAGAACTGGCTATCCAGAGGAGTTAAAAGTACCCGCCAACTCTGAGACAAAGGTAGAATATCACTTCACTACTGGCGCAGTTAATAGAGGGGTTGCTACGCTTCTTTGGTATGATAATGGTCTAGTATCACTGATGAATACATTGCATACTTTAACAGGATGCAATGCTGTAGTCTCAATGGATTGAAACAGACCTAGCCGTTCGAATCCTGTTGCAGCCCAAGAGCTATTTAGAGATGTTGCAAGCCTGACACTCAATATTCCTACTTGTGTTGCAGATTACAATCACAATAAGGTGGGGGTAGATGTGGCTGATCAGTATCGCTGTTACTACTCTACCCAATTAATCACTAGACGCATCTCAAGGAGCGAGGTTCCCGTCAAGCTCTCAGGTATCCCCCGAGATAAGCAGTGCTACTTGAACGAGAAACCAACAACAGGAGAGTGCACGAAGATTCTACAGGCTCTACTAATGGTTCAAGTCGTGATGGCTTGAAGTCGGCGACGGCGATAGATTACGAGGTGTAATCCGAGGTTGTATTTGTAAGATACAGTGAGTGTACAATAGAAGACGTTGCTTAAAGAAAGAAGAAGGAAAAGTACAAGATGAGGGGAAATCCCTTCGCTTATATACCACGTTCCAACCCTTTCGATGACAAAGACATGACTCATTGTAACGAGAAACTCATGAAAACACAAAGAACAACAACAAAACTCGACAACCATATACCCATATACCCGATCAACCAACATAACAACCATCCATGAAAACGCAACTGGTTTCCTATATTTTTTTGGGTTCTAGACACGGTTCTGATTAATGCTTTCATCATATACCGCGATTTAAATCAATATGATGGGCTCCAGCACAAGGATTTCCAAACGCAAGTTGCTTGGGAGTTGATTCTACAAGGGCCTCTAAAACCTAAGTCTCCTAGTCAATCAAATCCACCACTATCTGGGTCTTCAATTCCTACCAAAACCTCCAAAATTAATTCTCAATCAGCTCTGCATCTCCCTGTCTGTGTTCCAGCTGAAGAAAGAAGGGTTTGCTTCTGTTGCCGTAGGAGGGAAAAGGAGCAGGGTGGACTGCTACATAGTAGGTATTTACCAAAGACTCAGTGGAAGTGTGAAGCCTGCAATGAACCTCTCTGCTTAACAGGGTCGCGAAATTGTTTCTATGAGTATCACTGTACTTTCTAGTAGTTTCCTGTATTTTTTTTGATTTTTTTTGGCCTTGTACGTAGTAATAATAGTTCGCCCGATCTCGTTGCCATGCATCAAAATCACCCGCAAATCAGCCTACGAGCGAAGGGATAGTTAGTCTGAAGGCTTCTCCCGAGTCTACAGAAGCAGTTTGTGCTCTATAATATTCATCTACGTACCTATTCTAAATACAAAATTTATGACAAACCTCAACTGTGGTTATAATCCAAGCAGCCGTCTTCATAAATAAAACGGGCCTCTACACTTTGTCCTTCGCGCACCCTCCTTAGCAAATCTTCTCTTTGCTTTAAATCCTTCAAAACCTCTTCCAACCACCATCTATGCATCCTTGGATCGCTCGTTAATTCCGGATGAAAGCTTGTTCCAACCACGTTTCCCTGTCTTACAGCGACAATGCTACTCGCATCACTGCTATTCTCCCTGTCCCTACACTTATCCACCTGCACCGTATCCACAATTTCTCCCTTTGAATTCGTATCATGCAGCGGCCTATCAGCTGTGCTCAACCCCTCGCGCGGCAACAGCTGCCTCCTTAGCTCCGCAATCACCTCAACGTGTTCGTCATCAGTAAATACCCTCTCAACTTCTCCCCTCGGAGCCTTGCTTGGCGCCCTGACCTCAACTTCATCGCTCCTCTCTTCGCGGGGTAGGATACATTCGACAATTGGCGCCCGTATAAACACTCCATTGAACGGCCTCTCACCCTCTCCGAAGAATGAGAGATGCAATGGGGCCTCAAACGACTCCATTTGACGTCCGAAATGGTTTCTGTTGACACGCACGGAGAGACCCCCGATGAGGGACTGTCCGCCCTTCTTTGTACGGTTTGCTGCTTCGGAGAGTAGGATCATCCCTGCACAAGTACCCCAGGTTGGACGACGGTTAGCCTTAACAAAGTCGCGAAGGGGCTCGAGAAGGTTGGAGCGCTCAGCGATGAGAGCCATAGTCGTGGATTCGCCGCCTGTAAAGGGTTAGTTAGCTCCGGACACGGTGATATTTACGTAGGACGTACCTGGGATGATGAGAGCGGAACATCGGGCAAGTTCTTCGGGAGTTTTGACGAGGATGAAGTTAAGCGGTTGTGAAGACTCGAGGCCTACAGCAGCTGTTTTCAGAAGCTGTATATGCTCGCTGAAAGCGCCCTGTAGAGCTATTCCTTGTCCAATTAGTCCGTACCACCCGAGAGATGAGAGAGAAAGTGCCTACCAAGGACCCCAACTGTGATTCCGGTGCTTTCCACCATCTTTATTTTATTTAGACTTCTTTACTTGTTGGATTTAGAAGTTACGAGGATCGGTGACGGGGTCTAATCGAGTCATCATGAAACTTTTTTCTTCACTCGTGGGGGTGTGACGAAGTTTTTCGAGGATCTCTTATCGATAAGAACTAGACGGGGTGGGGTTGCAGTTACAACATGATGCCATGTCTGACGTGGGCCCGGAATAAAGATTCAAGGAGGAGATTTTACTACATATGTAGATCTGGTAGCTGGAGATTCAAGTAATTGAAAACGCAGACCCTTATCTTTTGGAACATTCGGTTTTTGGGAGAATCGCCCTATTCGTAAACTCCCGATTCCGGCGTTTGGCCTTGCAGCAGAGCCCCAGACATTGATGTCGAGACCCATCCGCACAGATCGGATACATTACCCAATAGATAAATCAGACGAACGCTCTAGTGCTGGTGTCTTGGTTGGCCTCACAGAAAGAGGGAGAACGGCATAATCCAATCCATTGATACTCACTGTAACTCTACACAGGCTCGAGCACTACGACACCTTATCGCTTCCACGCACGAACTCAAATCGGCTGAATGACAGCCTCTATGGCATCTAAAAGTATCCCCCGTCTCGTTGTCTGCGGTGGTAATGGCTTTCTTGGTGCGTTCCAAATCCGCTGAATACAGAGAGATAAGCTCTTCTGATTATGAGAACTCAGGCTCCCGGATCTGCAGATCTGCCGTCGCGAGAGGGTGGTCCGTAACGTCTATCAGGCAAGTTCACTATCACCACGGTTCCTGATTCTCCTTGTTAAAATAAATTTTCCGCCCCAGTCGTTCTGGAACACCCGACTGGAAAACTTCGACAGGCTCTGAAACCCCCCCTGCATGGAGCGAGCACGTCACATGGGCGAAAGGGAATATTCTGTCGCCTTCAACGTACCGTCAGCACCTCGTTGGTGCGACCACTGTTGTGCACAGCATGGGGATTCTCCTGGAGGCGGACTACAAGTCTGTATTGAGTGGGAAGGAATCCCCCATTGCCGGACTTCGAAAGGCATTTGATTCTACGCGAGGGACTTCACATAACCCACTTCGTGAGGAGGATGAGAGATCACAGTTGACCTATGAGACTATGAACCGCGATTCCGGTATATACCCACTTGATACCTTCCCACATCCAGTAACATGGACCTACTAGCTTACACATGCTACAGCAATAACCCTCGCCGAAGAATCTCTCTCGGCAACGAATACAGTCCAAACCTTCCTTTACGTTTCCGCCGCTGACGGCTCGTTTGCTCTCCCAGAGCGGTATATATCAACTAAGCGCGAAGCCGAAGCTGGTATCAGAGAACTTTCACAGAATGGACAAAAGTTCCGTCCAATTTTCCTCCGCCCAGGGTTCCTTTACGATTCTAGTCGGCCGATCACGTTGCCGCTAGCGGGACTTATGGGCGTCACATCGACAATGAATTCGCTACTTGGCGGGAAGGTGCCACTTTTGGGGGCTGCGGGGCATAAGCCATTAAAAGTGGATATCGTAGCCGAGGCAGCAGTGGAGGCTATCGCGAGCGAAGGGATAGAAGGCGTGGTGGGTGTGAAGGATATAGAGGAGCTGAACACGAAGGCATGGAGGGCGGCGATGTTGTAATGATGGGTATAGGTTGTTGGGGGGGGGGTTCTACAAATAAAATATTGCGAAACTGGGATTGAAATGCGTAAATGCGTATGCAATTAATTTTTTTTTGCAATTGAGAAATATTTTTATTACACGAGTTCAAGCTAGGGAACATATAGTTTAATCGGGAGTGTAGAGAGAAGGAGTAAGCCGGGGCGGTTGGGGAAGGGGCTAAAGGTGGTTTTGGGTGTTTTTTTGCGAAGAGTATCATAACCCTTAGGCTGCATATACAGTTGCATCCAACAAGTCCATGCGGTTTTTGAAGTACTGTGATGCAGAGGCCATACGAAACCTTCTCAAGAATATAAAATTTTACTCTATTTATCTTTATTATCGTTAATTATCTCATGTTTTTCTCTCTATCGAATACCAAATATTTTAGTTGAGATCTGCCTATCCATATCGAGTCCGTAGCGTTGTGGTACTTCAAAAACCGCAGGGTCTTGTTGGACGCAACTATACCTGTTGCGATAATAAATGAATAAACAAAAGTTAAGGAACATTGGTTGTCGTCAACTTGGCTCTTTGCTTGCGATACTGAGATGTCTTACTGTACCACCCAATAAGGCGATAAAGTCAGGACAGCTACTCGTCGCCGATAAATTCTTGTTTAATATGTCTGACTCGTTATTTACTTCCAGTGGCCTCCAGCCAGTTACTGTTAATCCCACAGGAATTACCGTGTTGTGTTAGCAAATTCTCGTCAAATCCATATCGAACTTATGTATAGTTTTGGAGAACGTTCTAAATTACTGATAGAAGCAGGCCGTTATTTACTTTCTGGGTGCTTTCTATCAACTTTCGTGACTGCCTCTTCCAGAAAACCGTTAACTGTCCCTCCCCTCGAAAAGGAATAGCCCCTTCTCATTTCGAAAGTCAAGCCCCCCTCACCTAGCTCGAGATGGAATTTCCTCCCTGTCTACTGTGGCAAAGTCACTACGCCACCGCACTAAGGCTAAGGAAAAAAAAGTTGAGTCCCACCATTCAGGAACAGTCCACGTTTGCCATATCTAGCACTTCTCCCTATCCCCATCCCAACACCTGTCCGCTCTTCCCCTAGTTCTACTACCTGGCAATCAAAGTTCGGTTCGTATTTCCTTCCCTCCTTCCTTCCCCCGCTTACAACTCTGTAGCTTTTTGCTGTTCCCTTTTTTTCATTGCTTCTGACACATTTCACGCTACAGGTAAACCGTCGTTTCTCGCCCAATACTCGGAAGCCCCAACAAAACAAATTTAAACACAATGGCTGACATCGCATCTACACAAGCCGAGGGCGGGAAGAAGAACCATGTTCAAAAGCCCGAGAAGCCAGATCAGGAGCTGTTCGAAAAGAACCTTAAGATCGCACAGGATGAGCATAATAGCACTCGGGAGAAACTGGTAAGTTCACATCAACTTCTCCCCGTTATTCGTTTACCTTCCATAGACCGTAAATTCGACTATAGCAATTCGTCATATTCGTCGATTGAACCCCCAATTACCCTCTGTCTTATTATTATAGTGGGTTTAAACTAACCTACTTGTCCTTCCTAGAACGCTATAAAAGCCCGCCTGGATTCCGTCAAAACCCCCGGCAAGTCTCCGCGTGAACAAGAGCTCCGCAGCCAACTCAACGCTGTCATTTCAGCGCAGCGAGAGAAGAAAGCTAGCCGTTCCAAGATCGATGAGGAGATTAAAGTGCTTGAAAATTCTATCAAGGCCAAGAGAAAGGAGCTGGACGCGGCTCAGGGAAAACTCAAGTATAAGACTATTGAGGATCTCGATGCTGCTATTGAGAAGATGAATAAAGACATGGAGAGTGGGAAGTTGAAGTTGGCGGAGGAACGAAGGACAGTGGTGGAGATTTGTTGGTTTTTTTTTTTTCATAGTTGGATGAAGAAGCTTGGTAAACATATGCTAATTTACATTGCGAGTTTCTAGCAAGCCTGAATAGGGCCCGAAAAAACTATGCAGCTCTGGGTGAAATTCGGGGGTCCATCGACGTCGACAAAACTAAACTCGATGGGCTGAAGCAACAGAAGAGGGATCCCGAAGTTCAGGAACTGAGTGACAAGTATGATGCCATCGAGAAGGAGCTTGAAGAACTCAAGGCTGAACAAGATGCTGTGTAAGTCGATAGCAGCAAGCTCAAAATTTATGGACCATCACTAATGAAATATAGTTATCAGAGCCGCAACAGCCTGCAAGATGAGCGCGCAAAGCTCTACGAGGAGCAACAGGTCAAATGGCAAGCGATCCAGACATTGAGGGATGATTACTTCTCTGCCAAGAATGCCTTCCGGGCCTACGAACAAGAAGCGTGGAGGATCAAGCGTGAGAAGTGGGCTAGAGAGCAGAAAGAGCAGAAGCAAGCTTATAGGCAAGAGATCGCCCAGAGGAAAATGGGTATGTTCGATCTTCTGCTAGACGGATATCTGATCTTGCGTGGGCCTCGGAAGAGTGATCGCTGATATTATCTACAGAGGAGGCCTCTGAAAAGGCTTACACCGCGGAAATAATCACTTGCGAAGGTCTCATCGGCTTCTTTGACCCCTCCTCCGCCGAAGCCGCACGCAAAGCTAAACTTTCCTCAGAGCCCCGTGCCCTTGCCGCACAACCTACTCGCTCGGTAGATACCAAGCCCAGCGGTGTTAAACTACTTAGCAAAAACGATCGTGAGGAAGACTATTTCATTGGCACCAGTGGTAAGAAGAAAGGTAAGAAGGGTCGTAAAGGAGCGACCTCGCCCGTCGCCCCCGATTCCGGTGCATCAACTCCGGTTGAGTCTACTTCGACTACCAGCGGGAAGTTTAACCTAAGTTTTGGCATTTTGGAGGAGCTGGCGAAAGTTGATGTAGAGACGCCTATGAGTAAGGACGATGTGCCGAAGACACTAGAGAAACTGAGGACGAAGTTGGCATGGTATAAGGAGAACCAAGAGATAAAGACTAAAAAGGTAGATACTCTCTCTCTCTCTCGTTTTCGAGTGTACAAAATATTTGTGGTGCTAACATAATCCTGTAGAATATCGCCAAGGCACAAAAGGAAATCGACCAGCTTTTGGCCGAAGCTGCCCGGGAGGATGGCGAAGAGCCCAGCCGCACTACAGATGCTGAACTTAAGGTTGAAGCTAAGGAGGAGAAACCTACCGAGGAAGAAACTACAGAAGAGAAGGCAGAGTAATGATGCCACTTTTATTGTGTACTTCACGGGCTACTGTAGAGATAGGGGTTGAATGGCATAGGTTGAGTAACATAGTTGAGTTAGGTGAGAAAATTTCGTTGGATCACTTATTTTATTTTACTTATTACCATGGCGGATATCTTTTTCATTCTGTGCAAAACAACAAAAATGGGGCCTGTGGTTTCTTTATTTGCAATTGAAAAAAGTTTTGGCTTAAAAGTTACGAATTGGTGAATGATATTGTGAATGGAATGGGTGGTTAGTTCTATAGTTTGCCTCGATTATTCTTGCGAAGAATTTACAAGCCACGCAGTTTCTTCTAATTGATATTCTCCTTCATAGGTTTTAATTATCATTGTTCTTTTTGTGGAGCTTTTAATTCCTTACATTATGGAGGGAGTCTCTATGGTAAAATAAATGCATCTAAAATTGCATGAATGGTGCCTTGTACGACAGAACAAAGTAGTGCCGCTACCTTCACCTTATCCGCCTCTTCTAGATCTTTATAGAGAGCCCGTGTTCCCTTAGGGTGCCTTTGTGAGTTTGTGGATGCATACGTTGTGAGAATATTTTTAGAATTTTATTCCCCAACTGGTCTCTTCCATTTTTCTTGCGTGCATGAAATATCTATCTATCTATCTCCGTTTTTCTTATTTGCTGCCTTCGCTTTTTGACGAGGAGAAGTGGATATACGCATATCTAGTTAGGTTTCATTCCGCTCATGTTGCGCTGCAACGCACTGCAAAATGGATACTTAAGAAACGATGACCTTTGGAGATGAAATCGGTATTGAAATCTCGTCCAACACGCAATACAAAATCTACAGTAAATATTTACAGACAAAGACAGCGAACAATCGCACCAGGATCATCAAGAAATGTTCTAGTTTCAACTAACTACGCCTTAACTAAAAAAAAAAAAGAGCTTAACCTACACTCAAGGTAGATCGAACAATACCTGATGGCGTTAGCCTGATTCCCCCGGAGAAGGCTACATAACCTATGGTTATGCATCAGTTTTAACGCACATCTTTGAGCTTTGTTTATAGTCGTTTGCTACACCTACGCTACTAGAAATTATTATTTATATGGAATCGATTATAATTTCGAAGATGGGCTACTAAAATTCGGGAATTGGGTGAGTATGGCCGCCATGCTTAGCAACCTTTAATATTTAAGTGGTCCTGGGAGCGAGTTTACTGGATGGCCTCAAGAAGGTAGGATTCACTATAGGTAAGACACCCATAAGCACTTTCTCGCCTTTGACCCTTTTAATAGTCAGTGACGCGTCGTATCTAAGACCCAAAAGGGTAGGATCCCACAAGAAAAATCACCTGGAAATCACGATGGATTTCTATGCTATCATACAATCTCGAGAATAATGAAATGGGCTAGGCCGGACGGAGCTGAAACAATTTGACTAAAATAATTTGACTAGGTAGGTAAGTGACTAATTGGGATAGTAACTCCTCAAACTCAGCAACCGTTTCAGGACTCCCCCAGTATTTCTGAAGAGCTATTTAGAACTAGTTGGCCGGCCAAGCCAGTTCGCTATTCTCGAGAGTATACGGTATACATGATTAATTCCACGTATCCTAGAGCCGTAAAAAGGTCCACACTATAGCCCGAGATAGCTTGTTCGCCTACATGTTAAGATTTCAAATACTCGGGAGGACAGTTGACTTGGATTCAAAATATAGGAGTATGAAGTGATATTAGCTCTCTGCAGCCTTCCTGGTGGGCTAACATATCTGCAGCCTCTATAGGCTGAAAATTATAATTTATACATCGATATCTAGAATAAACTATTTCGTCTTCAGTTTTCTTTTGTTTCTTAGTTTCATTGCAAACCGATAACTATTAAGAAAACACGTCCAGCGCTTAAACAAAGCAATATTCGAGTGATATTTAGTGATTACGCATAACTCCTGTGTGTGTATGGGTGGAGATCTTTATGAATCGCTAGCATTCTGCTAACTCCCTAGTTAATTTAATTTTCGCTTAAAGTAAAATTGGAAATTTCTCTGATATAAACTTTTTTCCGAGTGTGATTCGCCTGTCTTCTTTGCCAGATTTCATTTGTAAACAATTCCAATGTCCAAGTAGTAGTAGTAGTAGTAGAATTCATTTACGCATCCAACCCTTGGGTTATGGCGATCGCACTATCTAAACAAAAACAAACACAACAAAACAAAAAACACCTAAAAACAAAAAAAAAAACCCCCCAACATAGCAACCTCTTCATCTCTTATCTGCAATTCCAATGTCCAAGACCTAAATGAGCATACTAATAAATCTATTAGGGGGCTACCAGTGATACTTCATATTAACACGAGAGATACATACTTGAGTACGGCTGGCTTGTAACTAGATGGACTTAAGCTTAGATCTAGGTATTTACATCGGATATCATACTCGCTCAATGGATAAATAAGTGGATAAAATCATGCTTAACGTCGAGCATAGTGAACTGAACAACTTAATGACCACATACATGTATTATTCTAGACAAAATTAATTAGCTGGGTGTTTAGCTGGGGCAACCACCTTCCTTTCCAAGATACTATCAAGTAAGAGGTATAGAATTCACGTATCTCCATATTAATATATTGCTAGGAGCGACTACTCTCACAGAGGTAAACACACCCTGGCCAAGAGATCAGAAGAGAGATCAGAAGAGAAATGTAGAGAGGGCAGCATTTTGATGCTTCTCACACCGGCCAATGACAACGTAAATACTGATAAACTTACAATTACCTGTCCTGAAAAGAGCTCTCGGGCAGAAATTCCGAGGGGAACAAAATCCAATGAAGCTTCGGAAAACAGTATTCCAACGGGAACCTTGGAAAGGGGAAGATAACCCATCCTACGGCCTAAACTGCGTCGTGGTAATAGCCGGCAGTTTGACGCTATGTTTACCGGCCCGGGCTTCTAAGCTCGGCGAACACCCCAAATGCCCTAGATGCAGATATCAGGCTGATTTACCGGAAGCCTAATGCCGCTAGTAGTAGGTATTACAGACCATGAAAATATAGATTCCTTCTACAGGAAAACCCCTGCGGGCAGCCCCTACGATAGGTACGGTAGTCTCCAAGTTAAGAGCATTCGCGCGGAAGTCTAACTTGCTATCCTAATAGTTAGCTACTATACATACGTACGTACAACCACAGATGTAAATGGTGAGTGATTACCACGCTCGTACATAGCTATATATTCTCAAATTTAGGTTAGGTCTCTATTTTCTAGCCTATTATCATATGCCATCGCGTGCCTAACATGGCTTGCAAGCTTGTATAACTACGTGTATTATATAGTTTAGTATATAAGCATTTTATACTCAAATATTTACGGCCATGTACCGCATAAAATTTTCAAATCGATGTGTGAACCCCAGCCGTTTGTACCACTGCTCATCAGAAAGCCTATGAAAAAGAATCTGCTCGAATCACGGATTATCACTCACTAGTATAAATCACAACCATGTAATGCGTGCCTGCGCAGCCTAGAAGCCTAAGGTAGTATTTTCCAGCAGTCAGATTGGCCGGAGCGAAGACTTGACGTGTGGTATTTAGATTTTCCTATGTATGTAGCTGCGAGACTGCCCTGTCATCGGATAGCCACCCCCTGTTAGTAAATAGCGTATCGTCTATGTTGCATAGTAATTTTGACCTGCCCGATAATTGTAAATGAAGATTCTCTGCGATGTCGGATAGTTTCCTATGTATCCAGCGATCGAGTTTCTAAAGAGCAAGCACACATCTGCATTTGTGCATGTACAACTGCCAATTACCACAAACTCTTGAGGTAGACACGCATCCCGGAAGTTCCACCAGGTCATTACCGCTTTAAACTACTAGCATATAAAAAAAGTTATTTAGAGTAAATGTTTTTATGACGCTATAAATAGCCTATAAACGGTACGTGGCATTCTCGAACATAGATTTGGTTAAAATGCAGTCTAGGTTCGTACACGGAAGGTGAAGGTATGTATGTTTTACTTTGTGAATTGCATCAGGTACATATTTGTGTTCATCGTTTTCGAGGAAACCTTATTTGTAGAACCCAGCAAGATCTTAAGAGCATGGATACATCCAAGGTGGCTATTGGCTATGCAACGAAAAAAGCATTCTCTCAAGCTTTATCTAATCGCTTGATCACAACAATCGCGTTTAGATTGCCATGGCCAAGGCATGTGTAGACGAGACTATCTGCAGGCTGTTTAACTTCTAACGAGCAAAAAAGGGAAAGTAAAAAACTGCCGTTCTAGAGCCTCCCTGAGACTGAAAGACCAGTACACAATTGATAACCTGAAGGTTCTGTAGGCGAGAACGGCCTGGACTGAACTGGACTGTGGCTTCTGTAGCCAGGATTCCATACAAGGTTTGCCAGATCAGACTTGCGTCTACAAGCCTGTGGCCAGAGAGCTGGTACTTTACTGGACGTAGAAAGTTTCAAGCCTCAAGGTCCTATCGTAACGATAGGCAAATTAAATTCGGGGGAGGGTGGGTTGTGAACGCTGTTTAGACAAGGTAGGGGCCTTGTCTAGTTCACTTATTACAATGCAGGGCAAATCGGGAGGGGCTAAATTTACGTTACCCTACAATCTAACCAGGCATGGGGAAAACGTACCTTAATGCGGTGGATGCGGGGCTATCTTTCTAGTCCGATCGCGAGCCTATGAATGGCCGAGTGTGGCAGATATGTACTATGTCCGAGGATATCCATAGGGATGCTGGTGACAATATGCGATTTTCCCTGAAACACTAGCTGCCTCTGAAAAGCGGCAGATGTTCAACCATGCATGCGATCATGATAAATATCCAACCCCAGTAGTCACAAGAGTGCTCTATTTGAAGTAGATAACTGCTTAAAGGGGATCTAGGGGATCCCGCTGAGCATATCCTAGCAGCGGGATGTCCGCGGACTAGGCATTTCCTGGAACTGAGGAACAAGGTTTCGTGAGAGAGAAGCCTGGGGGCTTGATGGTTGTAAGGAAACAGCCACCTAACTCTCCCGCTTTTAAAGCCACTCTGAGTTTGATCCCATGTAATGCTTTCAACTCAATCCACAGAATACGCTCAAGATCGCTGTACCCGCTATGTATGCGCGTCCTGCAAAAAAATTAATGAATTTATCTAATGAGCACTATCGGCGGCTGCTTGTAAAACGTGATACATGCATATGCACAATAGTTCCAAATACTACATGTGCTCTATATTACTTGCGGAGCGACTAGATTCAGCATAAGTGTCTTTGATCCTTCGAAGATCTGCTCAAACTCTCGCAGACACATTGGTACTGGATGGGGGCGAGTGATCAGGCGTGTAATTACGTCATGGGAAGGATCGGATTCGTTACTTTAGATCTTGACTACATGTACCCAATCACGCTTTCGATGGTTGAATTAAAACTCTGTCCAGCCCAGAGTTTATTATTGGAACAGAATTCTGGAAGAGCCCACAGAGCTGAGGGCATTTTCAACCAACCCCAAATGGTAGTTTTCAACCCCTGGGTGTACGCGTTCAGGTATGTCAAAAACGGAATGGAAAAGATAAAATGCAGTCAGTCCCAACAATACTGAAGATAACATAGCTCGCTTAAATGTTTCACGCAAAAAAATTTGCCGTTGCTGAGCATTCTTCCGAGTAGCAAAACATTGCATTGTATGTCGTCTGTACGTGCTTCCGTCCCGCGGCACGACCTGTCAAACGGGAGGGCCGGTTTTTGACGTCGCTTGGCATCTCTCGGCAATCTAATCAGTTGTGAGTCTTTTCGGAAGATTTCAACTCCATCACCGTGGTTGCCGAGTACCGGACCATGGTAACACGCATCACATCACCAGATTCAAGATCTACAGCGATAGTTATATTAGATCCATTTATGGTTGAGGATCTCAAAGCCCCTAAATTACTTAAATAAAAGCCAATTATACGAATAGAGAAAAGGTCCGTGTGTATTGAACACTTGCCCGTAATCTTACCCGCAAGCGAAAATCATGGGTCGGATACTCGTTATGTGCAACATTCGCTTCTGGCAACAGCTCGACTCTGTGGATTCAACTGGACAAGCAGCTATGATCACGGAAATTCTCTCCGAGGGAAAATCCGGCAGATAAATCCGCAAAAAGAAAACCTTTTCGTGTCCTTCTCCTTCAATATCATCCTAAACAGAAAGAAAATGAAATGCAAGTGACCGCGTCATACCCATATTTCTCCATAAAAATGTATAGAAGAACAAATAAAAGATTCTAGCCATGAAAAGCTAGCAGTTATAATTGTACCTTCAAAAATAGAGATGCAAGGAGACCGTAAGAAATGCTCAAGTGCAAGAAATAACTCCACTGAACCCTATGTATAAACAAAAAAGAACTGAAACTAAAATTTGGCGAATGCTTAAAGCACTCTTCCTATACAAACACATGATAAACCCAGAAGCCTTTAAAGAAACAAAATTTGAATCGGCACTTGCCGTTAATGCATGATCCAATATGCACCCCGTTCCCCAGATAAATTTAACAGAAGATATTGAAACAAGAAATTCAAACGAATAAAAAAAAACGTATTTCCAAAAAGAACCGTATGATCAAGATCAAACTCCGATTTTGTTGGCGTGATTCTAGGTTGATGTCTATGACAAAGAGACCTCAAAATTTGTGAAGAAATTCGTGAACGTGCCTGACTTAACGACCCAAATGAATCACTGACTAGAGCCTGGATTTCCCATCGAATGAGATGGCTTCTGGTCCGGATCTACCCGACTTGTGTTTGTGATACTTGGTATTCTTCGTCGGCGAGCGTTGATAAACCAATTGCTTACCTGCGCTTTAAGTTAGATGGGCAATTAATGGAAAGGCGTAGCTGTTACATACTTGATTGATATTAAGGCCTGTTTGTGCCATCAACATCTGCTTTTCGTCTTCTGTTGGGTATGGATGGTGCAGATGATCGTTTAGCCAGCCTCGAAGAAGATCTGTAACGTGTTTAGGCAGGTTTCCTCTCCGTCGCTTTCCAGGACGGCCGTGATCGAAATGATCCATAGTCATGTCCACAGTGTGCCCACTAGTAGAAAATGGTGATCTATTTTCCATCATCATCGGTTGCGCGGAGGCATAGCTAGAATTTCTTTGTGGTTGAGAATAAGAAGAATGAGAGTAGTATTGATGAGAATACTGCTGTACTGGGGAGGAACTTCGGTACGAGGAGCCGCCAGACATCCCAGAAGCCCCAGAATATCGGTTATACTCTTGAGGCTGCTGATACCGCATATCATGGTCGATAGGGGATGTATAGGAAGATTGCTGGGTAGTCTGCGGATGGGACTGGCTATGGACGAATAACGATGGGAGTGTGACGGATTGTGGTCTGTCGGAGAGGTCCATATCGAAAGATGACCCTCGTGAGGATGTTAATGAGGTTACAGGCGGCAAGTATGGGCTAGGTCTATTATCGTTCACATATAAAGATGAGGTTGATGAGATGATGCTTATTCGCCTCTGATCTACAGATGAGGTGGGTGATACATAGTTCTGTCCGTCATAACGAGCATCGACAGGATCACTCGAAACTATCCGCCCGCCTGTCAGAGATATATTGGGAACTGAGCAGGTACTTGCCGTCGCCCTGCGTTGGCTAGGTGATGACGATAGAACGGGTGTACTTGAGGAGGAATCGGATATAGCGCTTGATGGGCTCTGAGACACTCTTCTATGTGCCTGGAAAGTTGGTGAACCTCGATCTGCCATCCTTCGTGGCATAGAGCTTGATGAAGCGTGCATTTCTCGCGAGTTTTGTGTAGGATTGTGTGAATAGAACTCCGGTATGGCCTTTTTTCTCTCTCTTCATCAGCTAATCAGCTCCCAGAAACGAAGTGAGCCAGATTATCTTAGATATTTCTTTACCTGATGCAGAGGCGGGAGGGATTGTTCAACCCCAGGAAAATTAGCTGAGGAAGTAGGCCCCATTGCCATAGTGCTTGCCATTACTCTGTTGCGACCCCGATCAAGTGGGGATGTGTCCATATGATATCCAACAAAGCAAGATTGTAGTAGAGTCGAGGGCGTAGATATTTAACAGAATTTATCTGCTAATGTGCTATTATTATCCTAATCGACAAACCAAAGTTAGTCAAACACCGAATGTGACGTCCCCTGCGCAGCAGGCTTCAAAATAATCGTGGTTTTCTTGTCAATGTGAAGAGCAAGCCCCATGACCCCGAAGTGAACCGTGAAACTCGTCCCCAGAACCACACGAGGAACTACAGCCAAAGCAAGAACATACAGAATCCAGCACGCACGCACTATAAGAAATATGGCGTTCAAACAAGTAAGGCTATCCTTGAAAAATTATCGTTGCAAGAAGAAAGGCGGGGCACAAGAAACAATCGGATAGAACACCTGCAGTGGTGAAACAATCCGTAACAAGGGGCCGAGTCCAGATTCCAGAAGGCAGAGATCGGAAGATTTATAACGCAAGCTGTACAAGGAGAGAAAAAGATTGGCACCTACCAAGGACGTATTTATGTGGGGATCAAGTGCGGTAGGGGGTCAGGCGCTTTATATCGGCGACAAAACAAAGGAAACGCCGATGAGCGTTGAAAAGAACTGGCTATAAGGCGTGGCTCGAACAGACAAATCGTTGCAATGGCTTTGGATTAAGCCCTACAGAGCCTAGAATTGAAGACTGGGGTGAGGCTTCGACGGATGTTCACTTTTGCTCGCTTGAGATGGATTATGCCGATAATTTCCCGATTGCCTGCGATACCGAGAGTTTGGCAGATGGCGACAATGCAGTCTTTCTTAGTTGGACGAAGTTCTGGCACGAGAGGTAAATTGTGATGCCCCAGACCCAACGATGATGACAATGAATGCTTCGCAGGCTGGTTTGTACCTGATAGGGTAAAGGAAGCACACGATTGAATTGTAACACTGTGAGAACGACCACGCAGAGGTTTGCCTGCTTAAAGACCCAACGCCAACAGAAACGTGCCTGCGAAGAGCAGAAGAGGGAAGCGCGGGAAGAAGAAGAAACAAAAGAGGGCTGGAGGGCAAACGCAGAAGACCGCTATCGGAGCAGGGACGGCGTCATGTCGCGCAGAACAGCTGTACCGCTATCCCCTCAATGTCCAACCACTAAACACTACAGCAAGAGTTCCAGCCAGTCTACCACCAGACACCTTGCGTGGAGCCGATGTCGATCGCCACACGCACCTGAGCCTGTCAAGTTTATCGCTTGTCTTGTCTCGGGCTACTCGGCGGACTATACCACCAGAGGTGCCAGGAGGTCTGTGTATATGTAAGGAGGGTGCCTGCTTCTGCTCGCCGTCTGTCAGTCGAGCTGACGCACAGTTGGGATGCTCGATCGTACAGTCGGTGAGAGGTCCCACAAGGGCACTGGCAACTGGGCAACTAACTAGCTAGTCTGTACATAAAATCGAAGTACCTACAGAACGACAACTCGATACCAGCAAGACCATGGGAAGAAGACCACATGAGCTAGGATAGACAAGGTCTGCACTGCGCAGATGTGCGGCAAGTTTCTTCATCCTATCCTAGCAACCCCCCTCCACCTAAGAACAAATATTCCTCAGCCATACCGTGGTCTCCCTGTCCGGCGCAATACAGCGGCCTAAAGCCCACCTGAAACCATACTGGACTGGTTACTGGATTTACCAGGCATTTTGAGGCTTGATCGATCGGCTCTCAAATGATGCCTACATGATTGCCGGATATGATCGTCGGACCCAGGACAGACATGACAAAAAAGGAGAATGATCACCCGGCGCCATCTGGGACATGGGTCGGAAAGAAAACACACCAGGGTCTACTCTACTAAAGGTAAAAGGAGGAAACTTGACAGCTGCTGCGGACAAGGAAACACATGTATATTGCGGTTTGAGGGTGTCGTTGTTCCTTACCTCCCCAGCGGAAATTCCTCCTCTCAAATTTCCCACCAATTTCTAGGGATTGGAATTTAGGAAACCCCGGCCTCTGTGCTGCTTTCGGTACCAATTCTCGGTCTATGATCGCCGACCGTTCTTCTCTTTTAAAAAAGGAAATATCGACCAGCCTCCCTTGCTCTAGAAATGGCGCGCAAAGCACGTCATTGGCAAATTTTCCTTTAGACTTTGCATGGTAAACGTGTGAAAAGAAACACCACCATCACCACTAAATGTGAATCAAAAGATGCTGAACTCACTGAGATTTGACACCTTAGACAGCAACTGACAAAAAAGAGAAACTGGCTGGTTTATTTGACAATCATGCACATAACCGGGCAGCAGGGGCCAGATGATGCCGGCTGAGAAGGGGGTAGCGAACCGAAAGAATTCCGACAGGGATGGAGGGCGGGACAAGGGTGGGTTGACATGGTTGGCACTGGCAATTGTCTGCCACTTTGCAAGGGGACCCCACCTATTACCGAGAAAACAGAACGCGATACGAACAAGATCTCTTTTCCTTCTACTACACCACTCCGGATCTGGAAACGGGGGGAGGGGAAAAAGAAAAGTTAACATATCTGAAGTGCAGAAAAATTACCCACTCCCTTCTCCGAAAGAAAAAAGGCTACCAGTAACCACACACGGCAAATCTGCCCTGACCTGAAGAAATTTCACTGGGGTGCTAAATGTCATGATCCTTGTAACACTCGATGTCAGCTAGACTCATGGTTAAACCGCAGTAGGAACGGGAGGAGACGAACCTCTTATCCTCGGCCTGGTTACGTGCACAAACTATCACTTGACTTGAAGCAGTAAAGGCTTGACCTTAGAAGACTGCTTGTAGCCGATCTTGATGTTGACCTGAGTCTAGCAAACTTTGGTTTATAAATCATTATCAAATAGTACTAATAATAGTTCGCAAAGTTTGCCGGGCCTCATATCGTAATCCCGTATAAAACCAACAACGTAATAAAGAAAGTTAATGCTAAAGGTCAAAGGCCCTCGGTAAGTCACCTTTGTTAAACCCGCAAAGACGACCTGCCACCAACCAGACATAGGTGCGTTGTCAGCTGGCAGACGTCACAAAAGACAGTCGCAGACTAAACTCTTACCAAAGGGGATACGGGCGCCTACGTATCTAAGAGGCGCACATAGAAACACTACTCGCAAGAGCCATCATACCCTAAGCAACGGGGAGCGCCGATTTCAGTAAGCCCTTAGTTTAGTAAATATTACCACTTCAGGTTTCCGCGAAAGGGCTCCGAATGCCTGCTGTAAAGTAGATCGTTTTTCCTGGTGATTGTGAGACAAGCTCGAAACTATGTTGTGTAGCCTAGGCTAAAGAAAGTTGCATCGATTCGTGATGTCCAAGATCTCAAGTAGTCCAGAACAAGGTCCGGAGTAGTAGCCGCGCCATCCTTTGACCCACGGTCTCCAATGTGATGGACAGCGGGAACATCATCGTAAACCTCGGTCTGCCGAAACCTGCCGAGCAAGCCACCACCTTGTTAATGCTTCTCTTTTTAGTTTTAGCACTCCCCAGATGCAAACGCACGGCTTTTTAAACCCCATACTATTAGGGTTTCGGAATCAACTCGCCGGTTTGCTAGTACTAATCGATGATTATTGGGCAAGAAGGAGGTCTAGCGTACCCTATCTGTAACTGCTATAATATAAATGTCGATCAATAACTTGGATCATACGCTTGAGGGGTCTGTAAAAGGAATATATCTAGTAAATGGTAATCAGAAATACATTAGGCCTGCTTGTTTCTGCCAATCTCCGGTCGATTTCCCTCGTCAATCGAGAAAAGTTTAGCGAGCAGGTTGGTGCATTAGTTACGCCACTTCTGCCGCGAATCCTTGTTAGCTTTCGTAGTCTGGACCCTGACGCTCATCAACTTCGTGTTGGGTATTTGGAATCGGGAAGCCCTTTTCATCCTCTGGAAACTCCCCGAGGAAGCTACCCAATACTCTCCAAAAGAATTATCAAAGAACTTCTCGGCCGTTAGATATCATGTGGATTCTCGCAGAGACCGGCTTACAGCTTCCTGTTTTCGTGCCTCCAAAAACAGCAGCCGCGCTCCCTGCCAGCTGTCAGAGCGGGCAACATTTCCAAAGGATTTTCTAGACCAGCCTCTCTGGCTGAGACTGCGCTCCCCAGGTGCTTTGACCTCCTAAAAGCTGGCCCCTTATTTCCTAAATAGGAAGCTGATGGCCGCCCATCAGTTGCACCACATCCGTTCTTTGGGGAGGATAAAGTGCTGGTTTTGTGACCTTGGTTCGACAATGATTAACCACCAGGGTCCATATCAATGTTGGCTTTTGTGAAATTTGGAGTTGGAAAGAAAAGTAGACCAAAAGCTAACCCCAACTCATCTAGATATCCAATGGGAATATATTCTTTGGATGCGAGCGACTTGACCTACCTTTCGCCCTACTATTCCTCATGAAGTTTTATTTTTTTTGCTTTTTCTGCCTGTTTCCCTGATTTCTTTTCGTGAACCCCCGCACTGTGTACGTGATTGCCGAGAATCCTGTCAGGCATTTTTTTTGATTGCGGCAGAACTTTGTGCATACCAGATCGCACCAAAAAAGAAGAAAAATCTCGGCATGTTATAGTCTTCCGGTACCGACAGCCGAATGGGTTGAGAGAATTCTCTTACCATCATCGGCAACGCCCAGCCTCGGATGTACATAACTTCGCATGTATCAGCCATAATACGCATTACTCAGTAAACAGTTACAAAGCTAGTCATGTCTATCTAACTAGTTTCCCCGTGTGGGACGGTAAGGCGCTGATATGTACCCCTCGATTTTGGGATCCCACACAGAGAAGCAAGTGCAGCAATGCCATGACCGTGATATTCTAATTCCTTTTTTTTAGTGAGCGTAGCAAATGTTGGCAGCCGGTGTCAGACGTGGGTCCTTGGCAGCATCTGAGTAACCTAAAAGTACTTCCGTTGAAAAGCATCTTGATCTGATTTGAAAATTGGCGTTATGATTGAGAGCTATGAAGTTGACTCTAGCAGAATTGAGTTTACCTTCTAGAACTCATTCTTCAAAATCTCTTTCTTGTCCACTAGTAAAAAGAAAAGATACACAGAAGAATCACACAGCATTGCATGTTGCCGAGTCTTGCTCTCAATGCTCTTGTCTCTGCTGATCTTTGACAATCCGACAAGCGATTCCAAAATGGCCCCACGTCTCTCAATGGTGGCCCGCCTCTGCCTCTCAGATAGAGCGTAGCCAATGTAAGCCATGTTTCTCCTCAAGCTGTTATGATGTATGATCAGCCGGCCGAAACATGTGTACATATTTGATACTAGTGCTGTGTCCACAAATGGACAGTGAAAACGAAGGCTGACAGGCGCCCGCATACCAATCTTCTCCTAAAAATTGGAAACGATATCTCAGGTCGTTTACCGAGTATATCCTTTCTTCCTGTCGATCTTCCAATTATTCGAGTAATAGGCCATAGGCCTGGCACAAGGAGCCCCTGGTTCATCAAGGATTCATCCAGTAACTTGATTTCCAAAGCTAGGAAGCAGCTTCTGGAAGTCTAGACTGTACCAGAAGAACTGTGAAGCGATTAGTTCCTCGAGAGACTAGGCGCAGTCTTAATGTTCAAACTTCGGAGATTCGGCACCTCTTATGGCTGTTGTCTCATTCTTGTACAGCAGCAGCATAATGTTATTTTCCTTTTGGTTGGTTCAGCGTCATGGAATGCCATCCGACATGTTAATAATCCACTGTCATGGATCCGCATCGGAGAACCTAAAGTAGTCTGATATACATCCCGCACACAAGTGAAATCGGGAGAGAAGCATGCCAAAAATGCGGGTCTGACTTTCCAATTTGACCGTGTCCGGGTCCTGGTGTAATAGAGGCTGGTGCAATAGAGACCCACCCCCCATTCTTTGGAAATTCTTCCACACATCAGTTTCTTGTTGTAGACTTTGTTTCTGGAGCCAAGTTTTCGAGAGTTGGTTGTCATATGTTTCAGTCAACACGAAAAGTATCGCTGCTGGCATGGCTAGTCCAGCAATAGCTCATCAGGCGGCCTTCGTCCTGTAATGAATATCATCTTCAAGGACTAGCAAATCGATACGAAGTGTTATCCACGTATCACCTTGAGATCGATAACTTTACAAACACGTCGATATTGACTGTCCATCGGAAAGTGGGAACCCATGTCGAATCGTTTGAAGCTGCAATAGCTATCAGAGAGACGGTACTATGACCACTAATATCCTCTCACACCAACAAAATTTGTCAGTGATTCAACCCACGGATTTTAAATCGCTAGGATACACCTAAGCAGTTTTGCCTTTGGTTTGAAAGCAGGCCTTTTCATCGTGAGCTTTGGTCTGCCGAATTAGCGAAATATTCTGTCTTAGGGAGTTGTATTTGGAGATCATCTACACTATCTGTTTGGATGTTAAGGAACATACGCTGATCATCTACAAAAGCAGTTTTTCCGATAACTTTGATCCCATACCTCGGGTCGATTAAGTTTAAATCTTAAACGGAAAGAAAGGAATTATTTGAACCTTTCTGAAAAAACGAAGGAAGATCGCAAAATGCTAGCCTGGCGGAGCTGTGCCACCCAACAACAATCGTGGCTTCACGTAAAGCAATAATTTAGCTTGAAAATATTTCCCTAAGTTTTCAGCCCCATGGGATCTCCTCAAGAGGCGGTAGTTCAGTTATTTTAGTCGAAAGAGGTACCGAAAATCCGCCCGTTTGCTCGATTCCGAAAGCTTTATATATATATAAGGAACCCCTGAATAATCGGCGTTATTAGTAGGGCGTTTATCAACGTTACTCGCCGATACCGACATCTAGAAGATAAACAGCGCAACTATTACGATCAGGAGAATGAATTATCTTTAGCCCTACACTATATTCCTTATAGACTCTGCGCAGTTCAACACTAGGTCTTACCTACATTGGGGCGGGAGAAATTAGTAAGGGTAGAGAATGTGGAACAATATGCTCCCTCCTTTATTCCAACAGGAACTGGTAGGATGCAACCACGGTCTTAGTGGGTTATATGGGGGTAGATGGTTACAAACCACGCGAAACGAATTTCGAAAGCACATGATGCAAATACAGAGCCTTGGTGTGTGCAGTTCTGCGTTCTATATAAACCGTGTGGTCGGCTTCTCTAGTATTCATGGGTAAAGGTCAGCTACAATGATTTCCTTAATAGCAAAAGTCTAATGTGGGCACTCTAATTTTTCTTATTTGCATTCATGTCCTTTTTTGTTCCGTTCCTGGGTTATCGTCCCAGTTTTGATATGGGTCGTGGTTACGGATATCTTTTTTCTTCTTTTGCTGAGGCCGAGTTTTCCTTCACTAGTCATGCTTCTAAAGTTTGTGACTTTTAGCCAAGTGAAAAAGATGTGTTTTGGTGCTTAGAGTTATGCCAAAACTTGATTCGCAGTTTTTGTTTTTGTTGCTGGATTCTCTAGATTGCCGAGTCACCCTTATGTTCGGTGTTTTTTGACCATGATACTCCAAGTTCAAAAGGCTTATGTCCCTTTATCCCTTCTCCTTTGTTCTTAGAGAGTTGGCCTTTTTTTTAATTGTGCGTTCAAGGTTTCTGTATTGTCAGTCGAACAGATCACTGGGACAAAGCTGGCAACTAGCAACTGACCTTTCAATAAGCGACAGAATCACCTCTCTCGAATACCATCTAGAATAGCCATCTGGGTTTCTTAGTTCATCAGAAGTCTGGGGTGACTGGAGCCTGGAATACCTGCATAGGTGGAATAGGATGTCAGAGTTGATGGCAGAAAGTTGAAAAGCGAGAAAGAAGGTGGGAACGTTTGATCGTCAAGGCAGACGTTGGCTGCGGAGCAAATAAATCGTACCAAGGTCAGTATTACATACATATGGGTCACGCCACTTTCACCTCACCCCTTGTACCCTCCACTCGCCTATACAAATACATGTATCTGCCCTGCTCCTTCCACCCAAATTCTTCAGCAGAGGTATCGCTTTAAAGTCGCGGGAACAGACTTTTTCTAGTTCCTTAAAAATCAAAATCAAAATAAGGTCTAGACAACAGCTTCGCTTATCACGACACGGGAACTAGCATGGCAACACTTTTGACAGGAGCAGAAACGTCACGGCTGTGTTGCCGAAGCACTGACCCTTCCACTAAAACGATGTTATTAACCGGGATGCTGGACATCAGACAGCAAACGCAACGGCCGTAGACGGCTATATTTATCAAGCCCCACTTGGCGGCTTGGATCTTGGATCTGGCGAAGGACCCAGGTCCTCACTTTTACAAGAATGTTATGCAGCCAAGTCCATTATTTTAAGGCGATTTCCATCAGCTTTTTAACGGGTCTGGGGACCTAGTAATCCCCACACATTACCCAGTGGTAACATCGGCATAAGCAGGGGTTTTAAGGTCGGCTGGCCCGAAAAGGTGTTGTCCGAATCACAAGTTACAACAGGTTACATTAAGGGATACCGGCAGGTTTCGGGTTCATTAAGCATAAGCACAACCTCAATACTCACGAATTGCTAGAGAATTGCTAGGGAAACAATGCATCCCAGAAGCTCTTTGGGCAGTTTATCACCCATGGTTCTATGAAGAGGTATGTATAACATATTGTGGGACGTCTCGAGGTTGAAAACCCGTAGACTGGAGCTTATGTGAAACTCCTTTGGCTCACACTTTAGCTATAAAATTTTAATATAAATATCGATGGAAGGTTCTTGTATAAATGTATGATTCCTCATGGGGCACAATTACAGCACTAGTCGTATGTTTCCATTCATTTAAAAAAACATGTTAAACCTTCTAATAGCATGCAGGCTTGTCTTGGAAACACAGGAAGAAGACAGGTTTTATGCCAACCGATGGGACACAAGACTATTGGTCACTTTTTTTCGTTCCCGTATTCAAGACCAACCAGAGAAGTACCAGGGTCATGGATAGCCGAATAATATCCAATTAATTTCAATTTAATGAGCAGTGATCTACATGGGGCACCAGAGGTTTTCAAGGGTATTATGGCTCTAAGGTCGGTAAGAGGTAGCAGGTAGGTTCCTTAGTTTCGGTCTTCTCCTATAAAGCTACTATCCGGAGACCGTAGATATTTTAGGACATTCTTGAAGCCTTAGCGTCGCTCATAGGCGTCATACGTGATATCGAAAGATCGCCAAGCTTTTTAGCTCAAGAATTATCAAAGTATCACTTACTTGATCTTATCCTCTTGATAAGCAGGAATAGTGAATATTTGGAATTGAGAACAATACGAACGTAAATGTAGGACAGTAATAGCACAGTTGCCTCACGACTAATCCGGATGTTGCAATAACAGTCTGGGCTGAGAGACTCATAAGATTTTATGTGGTAGGAGGTGAGCTAACATCATAGAGCTGGAAGCGAGAACGTATTCCATTCATCTATTTGTCACTTAGATATTCGGCAGGCAAAGAGTCGACGCGCAGAGTAGAAGTAATCTGTTAAAATTCGAGCCCTATTTTATAGCGCCTTCTTCAACATCCCAATGATCTAGAGTAATTTTTCGAGTGAATCATGATTGCTGGTGGAACTATGGAAATTAGTAATTTAAAATGTATTAATAGTACTATCGGAGTATTTTTTTAAAAAAGAAATCACAGTGTTATTGATTCTGGGTATAAGAATATCACATACAATAAAAGTTATGGCGTGATTCTTTCTCGGAGCCTCTTGATCAACTACATGTAGATACATGTAGTGATCGATTTACACACAATGACTTGGTTATTGGCGGTTTCAAGAAAAATATGTGTAGAGAAGAAATTTAAACTATTTCCTAAAATAGTAAATTCGCTAGCTTGATGGTAACTCACCTTAATTTGGTACTCTCTCTAACCTATCCGATAATTTCACGACTTTTTAGTGCGCCAAGAATACTGCCAATAACAGAAATCTAGCTAGGTAAAGCGGGATGACGATGCTCTTAACCAGTGTCACGGCAGAGCTGAGCGAGAGTCCACTAGTTTCGCTACTCTATCTACATGTAGTACAGTGTCTAGTATAGTGCAAGGATTTGAATACAGACGAGGGGTTAAGATATGGGGTTAAAAACACAAGTATGGCTATTTTTTGCGCTAAAGAGGTTCAATAGAGAGGCCCTACAGTTTCTAGGTTTCGAGTGATGGTGCGTGAAGTCGCTCATAGTAATTGATACATTACAGGTAAATCACTCATAGCCGTGGACAAGGCATAGGGATCTGCGGCCCCTTCATTGGACTCTGCAGCGCGTCCCCCATGCTCTCAAGATTGCTCGACATAAACAACATCCTTGCCTTACATACGGTTAGCAGCATACAATTGCCCTGATCTGACTATATATTACATGTATCCGGAGAAAGTTCTTCTCCCAAAACCGTGGGCACATCAATCCCCACACAAACAATATGCCGCGTGATGGCGTAAGATACTTCCGCAGTAAGCGGCGCTCCGTAAGAAAAGCATAAATTTCCAACATACATGTAACCTTTATGCTTCGTTTTCATACTAGCAAAGTCTCATGGCTACATACTGTTGAATAGAATGAATATTCGTGATGCTCAGTATAGTAGTAATGAGAAAACAGAATAGAAGAACGGGCATAGAGCCCCATATATATACTCCCTATGGAGTCTCATAAACAGGTTTATGGGGGCTCTTTGGGCGCCGAATAGATCGGCCCGAGCAACCCCCATTAGTAGCGATGACATGCCACTAGGAAGCCTATAGATATATTCCATATATCCGACACATACACTTCTAAGGAGGACGAGTGATGGTTTATGATTTTCATTTTAGTCTAGCGTAATTCAAAATATCTCGAATTCCTACCATAGACTTTCAATTTAACCAACCCCGGTAGTTATTATAGGGTCATAACCCACGGAGAACAAGAACCATGTTTTATTCAGTTCTTGATTTTTATTAAGATAGCAAACCTTGGGGGTGGGCAGCATAGCATCAAAATAAAGCTAGTCTTACATCCAAATAACAGGAAGCGCGGTGCTTACACGCATTCCCCTCCCCGGCTTTCTTCCTATGTGCACATACATGCAGTTGCACGTATAATCGAAAATACTGACCAAATTAATTAAATATACAGTAATGGTAAATACGTGTATGATACGTTCAGACCACTGTAGAACGGGAGCGAATTTGAGTCATATCCGATCACTCGTTATCACCCGTTAAAATCTGTTGGAGTTTTGGGCCACGATCGAGTGTCATTTGATGCCGAGAGAGATGCAAGCAAAGCAAGCACTATATATACAAGATACTGACCAATAGAAGGCTTCCAAAGCCCGTCTGGCTATCAAAGATCTACAGGGGTAGATAGATAGATAGATAGATTAATCATACACGCAGATCTACAGGGGTACTATTAGGGCGCAATATCAATGGTTTTAACAAATCGTCGTTTCAAATGTTCAAGGAACAGAAAGTACGTAAGATTCATGTAGCCCTACCCACGTGGACCTGTGAAGGCACATATTTTCATCTCTCAAGAGATTTTATGGATTCGTCATAAACCCGAGGTTTTTTGGGCTGTAGGACTTGACGCCTCACTCCGAGAATATAATCCTACTTAGTAATTATACGTGTCACCGTGTGTACCAAATTTCATACAACTAAAGATTTTTTCATGCTGTATGTGCATGTAGGTACTCGGGGCAGGCAATAAGTACTCGTAAATGCAAGTTGCTGGAGGGCTCAGTCGACTGGACGATTCAGTAGAATCTTATTGCTTAGCTGGCCAGAATAGCGTGCATACAGATTGAATTTCCGGGTACTTTTTGCCTACCCCGAGTAGACATCTCTCGCATCCATACCACGGTTACATATACATGTATCCAGGCTCGTCCTGCTGCAACCGCCCACCCCTATCCGGCATTTAGTGCTTTATTTGAGGTTAGCTTTTGCTGATCCGGCGTGGGAGGAAACAAAGTAGCCCCCAGTTCTGAATAGTGGCGAAATGCTATTTGGCATTCACCACTGTATAATATCCCTCGTCCTTGCATACATCCCCATCTTATACAAGGTTTCCAGGGTGTTAGCCCTTGCTTAGGTGCGTCTACAAACCATGGTAAATCACAGAACCTATACCGCCGGCCATCCTCAGTCCTGTAGTTCCGAATATAGTTAATTACTCGAGAAATTGACCCCATCGCTTCAAGGTTGTCCGAAACGGTAGAGATATCAGCACATGAGCGGGGAAAAATGGGAATGAGGATGAGCAAAGAGCCTGGAGGGAGGAGAGGAGATGAAAATGGGAGAGAGATGAGCGGAAAGAGGGGGGGGTTTATGCTTACGCTAAGAACTCTGCTTCTAGCTTAGATCTGTGCTTGTGTTCTCTCTAGTGCAAATAATAGGCGATGTGTCAAATATTCTGATTGCCGGCAGCGCATGTTCGGCCCCTAGTTGCCTGGGTGCGCGAGGAGCCCCAGTCCCGTACATAACCCCGTTCCCGTCTCGTAGATCGCCGCGTACCAGAAGAGGGGCTAAAAACAGAAATACTAATCCCAGAAATCACGCGTCTTCCAACAACCCCTCCAACCTCGACAGTAGGACGGAAAATCAAGTCGGGATGCGTTCCAATGAGCCTCTTATTATAATTTTCAGGGTACACACAAGAGTATCTTGAATACTCTGATCTCAGACCATCTAATTAAGTTCGTTCTCGTCCTATTAATAATAACACCTACCTAAGAAATTACTATCTAATAAGAGCTACATGATTTTCGTGGAGGGTTTCATGAAACCGGAATCGACAAATTGGCAAACTTCGGTGGTCCGAAAAAGGAGAAGCAGCAGCAGCCTTGCCGCCTGAGCCACAGCTATCTCACTCATATATAATCAAAGTTTCGAAATCATAGCCCTGGCGTTAAACACCCTAAGTCAACTTTGCGGTTTGTCATGGCCCGTCACTCGGCTCTGTCCTGAACACAGCTGTTGGATATATCATATATATCTATAGGCTTCCTAGGTTTCACGCCCTCCGACGGGATACCGGTTCGACTAGAAGCTTTTGCTACTATGGGGGTTGCTCGGGCCGATCTATTCGGCGCCCAAAGAACCTCCTATAGCCCGGCTTATATGGCTTTATATATACAGGAATTCGGCCAATAGAAAGACCCCAAATGCCTGTGTATCAGAGACCTCAAGGGGCAGAGCTCTCAGTAATAGGACACAATACTTGTGGTTCCAACAACTTGGAAATGCACGGGTAGTAGAGAGTTTAATTGTGTGGCTGAAGGGTTTCTTGAGTTTATATGTTTGAGTAAGCTTCTGAGCAGTCGTTCGGACGCTATCTCAGCAGAGAGCCCTAGAGTACGAAAGGGCAAGGAAACTCTGTGAGCGAAGGAGTAAACGGGTGGAAGAAGCGAACAATCAACTAGACTAACATGACCCTCAGGAGATAGCCCCTTTAACTAAGATAATTCTCTCTAATACGACAAGGTAGCAGAACTTCTCAAAGGAAAATGTTCCTACAGTTATCATGACTATCTCTATCTATTGCTTAGTACAAATAGTACACCATAAATTGATCGCTTAATGCCGCAATGTAAAATAGGAGAATAGTAAAAAAGAAACTCAACCCCATAATAAATTTGTCTACAGAAACCGAATGTCTACGAAGGAATGAACCTAAAAGCCCCTCAAACTCATACAAATCATAAAGCAGCCAAACCAAACAAGCAATTTGACCATGCCTAGTCCGATACGAACGCTGCACTTATCCGCTCTGCGCCCTTCACCGCCCACTCCAGCCCTAAAATCTACATCAAGCTCTCTCCTATCCCGCGCGCCCTGCTTCATGGGAATCACCTGTATTTCTAAGCCCCAAAGCAAAAGAAGAAATACATAAGAAAAAAGAGGCAGAAACAGCCGCTTCGTTCTGCCTTACGACGTCTTCTTCGCCTCGACTCCTTGAGTGGAGATCATCTTCAGCTCGTTCAACATTTTCTCCCGAGTCTTAGTGACCAACTCGTCCACGTCCGCACCCGTCAAACCCTCAGTATTTATCGGTTCCAAAACCTTGTTTCACAGAGTCAGTTCCGTCTTCATCCAGCATGTTTAGAGCATATAGGATGATATAGGCAAACCTTAACATTAATAAGACCGGGCTCAAACGTCCGATCCTGTAGATGTAGCACATGCGAGTAGTTTGCGACAACAACCGGAACAATCGGAACGCCAGCTTGGATGGCAAGATGGAAAGCGCCCTTCTTAAACGGAAGCAGGTCGGCTTTGGAAAAGTAAGATCGAGTACCTTCTGGGAATATCCAAACGCTCTGCCTGTTATCCCTGATCTCCCGGATGGCGCCGTCGAAAGCGGCAATTGCAGACTCGCGGTTCGCACGGTCGATGAATACAGTTCCACTCAAAGCCACTATTCGGTACGTTAATTAATATGACATAAAGCGAGCCTCTCGACTAAAAATTTGAGGGAGATATACTGAACCAGCCAAGGAAAGGAATGTATTTAAGACTTCGCTTCGCGGTCACGCTGCAGTGCTTAGGAAATATTCTACCCAAAAAGAGGATATCGAGCTCCCTGTCCCATGAGAAATTATTAACACACTCCTACTAAATCAGCCAGCCCATAGCTCCCTAGCCTTTCACCAAGCCTCCTCCTTCCTCCTTCGCACTTGCAATCGCGCTCACACCAGATGCACACACAAGGGGGAACTCACGATTGATGGTTAGACACAAAAACAGCCGGCCTCGTCTCCAGAAACTCCTCATTCTCCACCTTGAACTCAATCCCAATCAACGGACACGTCAAGTTCTTGAACGCCCTCGCCGTCGTCCACTGCGCAATGCTAACTTTCCCTACGGCCCTCAACGCAACGCTCGCAACGACTCCGTACGCTGCACACGTGAGGAGTAGAAAGTAACACGACAAGATTCGCGCGTAGAACCTCCCCTGCTTGAAGAACCGTCCTAGAAGTGATAAAGCCATGATAGCGCCCGCGTAGAACAGCAGGAAATTGGTGAGAAGGTGAAGCATAATACCGTGGCCGCGGCCTTTAAGGAACCGGAGGTGAGGGAGGTGAGAGAGAATCCGGGTGAGGATGGGGGGTGGATGAGTGAAGAGGAGGTGAAGTACTAGTTGCGGAAGTGTTGGTGGTGATGAGCCAGCTGAGGGTGGGCGGAACGGTGGGCGGACTGATGACGACTGAATCGTGAATAGGGTGTGAAGTGTAGACGGAGCAAATGGAAGTTGCGTATAACGTGGAATAGTCGTTTCGTTTCAAGCCATGTGAGTTCTTCCGCTGTGGGCCAGATGGGGCGGTGAATCCCGTGATAGTTTCCAGGACAAAATGACACTCCCCTGCTTCTCCTTATTTCCACTTCCTCCAAGGGGTATTTATTCGCCTACTTCAACTCTACCGAGGTTTTTTCTTCTCGTTAGTTTCGTTTCGTTTCGTTTCGTTTCTCGGTCACCAGCGCCAAAATAAAGGTTTATAGGCAGGATAAAATGGAAGCAAACTCCGGGGGAGATAAACTGTCAATGTGCTCGCAGAGTCTTGGCATGTCACAAGGGTGCTCACCCAGTATTTCCTTTCGTTCAAGACCCTGCATCCATGATTACATGTATCTCTGTTTTTTTGGTGGGGAGCAACGGCAATTCACCACAGAGCCGACCCCAACAAGAATTCGGCCATCTCTTCTTTCACATGCTATACCTTGACAGAAGAGTCCCCACTTCCATCACTAACAGCATCACAGTCTATCACCCTGTGCAACCCATGTCAAAGCTGAGCGCAAGAGTAGATCTTTAGAGTTTGGTCCATGAGATCGAACACCACCCGCATTCAACAAACCCTCACCTACCATCCACTGGGCTTCTACACCATCGGTGCCACAGCCAAAATCTCGGTTGCTGAAGGTGTAGGATATACACCAATATCAACGATCCGTGGAAGTTCTTCTCGGTCGTTGATACCCATCAACAGTACCAAAAGCAATATGGTATTTCATCGATTTCATATCTCATGCAAACAATTAAAGTGGAAGTGAGATAAATCGAGTAACGGTTGGTGATACACGAGATGGTACTAGTCGTACAGGGGGAAAAGCAATTACAGTATTAATCAGATCACATTTCGTGCAACATTGAGAGCTGTTCCAATGCCCAGGTTTAACGCTAATTCCCAACGATTTAGAATAATGTAATTTATAATATCTACTACCTAATATAGCCCACGAGGCGCCTCGTGAATTTTAGGGCTTGCCTCGAGCAGCTCGAGCAAAAGGAGATATGGCTCGAGGTGGCTCGAAGTACTTGGGGAATTAATTCACTCTTAGCAAACACGAGTGCAACAACATTCAGTGCACATATTGCACAGGGAGATATATTGGGGCTCCTTGATATATAGAAAATAGCAAATATAGCCCCACCAAAAGAGCTGAGCTCGGGGTTATGTAATGGAAGTGAATTTTGAAGAGGGGAAATATCATAGTTTTTATACTACCCTAGATATCCGAGGTAGCTCATCTTCGTGGATCCCCTACCTCGCGCTGGAGACCTCGAGTGGCCGTGCCTTATAACCACACCGCTACTGCCTCTTCAAACCTCCTCTCCCTAGCCTACTCGAAGAAAGGAACAGTCGTTGCCAGGCTACGTCAAGGGGGAGGTTTGGGAAGTAAGTAGTGAAACTTAAGACATATGACCATACCAAAGAATAGATAGTTCGATGACAAAGGCTACCTAGTATACACTTGTTTAACTTCTTTTTCCATACAGAGTGCCATTTCACATGCTCCTTTTTTTGTTTGTTATGCGTACCACAAAAAAAAGTTATTCATGAGCAGAAGCCAATAGGAGAATGAGATATAAAGAGAAAAGAAAAACCCAGCAGCGCCCAAAACATACCCATGCCCAAACCAAACGCTTGCAGAAAGGAGAGAAAAATGAAAACCGAACTATAGGGTAGTAGTAATAAAGAAAAGGGGTGGTGGTGGCGGTTGAGGGGGGGGGGGTAATAATCATGAAGAGCAAAACAAGAATGAAGGAAAAACGAAAGAAGAGCTTTACAATCAATAAAACTAACACCTCCATAGTAAAGTAAGAAGCCATCCCCATAGGAAATGGATGCATGCAATGATCCCACCCGCCCCTTCCGTAAGAAAACCCCCGAATGCGAGAAGAAAAACAAAAAAATGTACAGAGCGAAAAAAAATCAGGCATCAATAGAAAGAGGCCGATTATAAAGCAATGCAAACATCCCAACCCATCACCCTTCTTTTAATGAACTTATACAAAAAAAGTCCAAGCCAGTCATCTATTCCCCACTCCACACCTCCCTCCCTCATTATTCATATGATCATCGGATTAAAGGAAAGCAAACGCCAATACACACGAGTTTTCAGATGATTAGTGATCAAAGAACCTATTAACCTCCGGATCCTCAGCGGAGTACTCGTCATCATCATCATCGAGATTCTCAATAGCCTCTTTGATAAGATGCCCGGCCTAAATGCGTATATGTCAGCTTAGCTCTCATTATAAAACACTAGAGGAAAGAAACACCCCGTACCTTCGGATCCAGGTTCAGCGCATCAGTAAAATGTTTAATCGCATTTCTCTTGTCTTTAAGCCGCTTATACAGTTTCCCAAGCAAGAAATGCACGTTTGCTTCATCCGGTGCAATATCTCTCAATATCTGTAACTCTTTCAAGGCCGCCGGATACATCCTCAAACTCATCAAGGTCCGAGCTTTCTTGAACCTACTCAGCGCGCTTCCAGGTGCCATTTCACAAGCAATATTATACTGCCCCAGAGCACCTTTATAGTCTTTTGTCTTCTCAAGCACCATGCCAACACAACAAACTAACACAGCGTTTGTAGGATTGATTTTTGTCGCTGTACGGAAATGTTTTTCGGCAACGTCATATTTGCCCATTTTCTCATACACCTTCCCAAGACCATACCATGCATTGTAGTGTCTCGAGTCAGCGGCAATGGCGCAGCGGTAGGAAGAGAGCGCCTTCTCATATTCCTCGTTGGACACGTGTTCGTGGCCTTGAAGCGTGAACGGATATGCGAGTTTGGGGTTTAATTGAGTGGCGCGTTTGAAGCATTTAAGAGCCTGGTCGTGGTCGCGCTGGAGAGAGAAACAGTTCCCAAGTGCGCACCATGATTCGGGGGAAAGCCGGTCGAGCTCGACTAGTTCATGCGCAAGGTACGAAAGGTCGACGTCTTTGCGCTGGTGCCAAAGGATAGTTGAGAAAACCTCCATATCTCGTGTTCGAATGGGGTCCAATTGCCGGACTTTGAGAAAGCTTTTCTCGGCCTATTGTCGGACAATCGTTTGTCAGTTGCGTTGCTTATCGCTCAGTGCAACGATACCAAGAAGGATAAATGGGGGTACGAACATCAACGTAATTCGCCATCTCGTAATGGGCCCTCCCGATCTTACTTTGCACCCACGGTGTTTCCCTTTGGCTCGATGGTAATGAATTAAATGCTTGGAGGGCCTCTTTGCAATGAAACCTGCTCAAGCTGAAATAGCCACCACCCAATTTCCGGAATAGCTCTAGAACAAGATGCATGGCCTCCTCTTTCTTCAGGTCCGTCAGTGGCTTCAACGGTGCTACCTGCGCAGTCTGTTTCGAGATGGCGGCGGCATCGGTCATCTGTTTTTTTCGCATTCTCGTTAGTGACGGGTCCGCAGAGGATGCCATTTGCTTCCTTTTGGCTATTGTTGTAGTTGTAGCCCTTGTAGCACGTTGGGGCTGGGGTTCTGTGATTTCAAACGATAAAGTGATAGTGGTGGAGGAGCCGTTACGAACATTAACATCCTCGCTGTTCCCCTTATCTCTCTCCCTTTCCTTCGCAGTAGCGGCAGCCCCGCTGTTGAGATGTAGACCACTTCTACTTCGGTTGCTAGCTGTCTTCATCTTTTTTGCATCCCTTTCCCGCTCTTTCGTGGCCAATCGCGTTTCCCTTTCTGATCCAACCCCAAGTTTACTCGTAAACTTACTCGTCAGCCGTGTACTTCTTCGGGCAGGCGCTGCAGTGGCATTGACATCCTGAGAAGAAGAAGTCGTTGCTGGTCGCTTAGCATCATTGCTAACTTCGCGAGTACTCCTGTTTGAGAGCTTTCTTGCTGTGATCTCTGTAGTAGCAGCACGAGTCTTTCTGACGGGCGGGGGCTTCTCGGGAATGGTGTTCAAATTACCCCCACCAAGCATATCGTGACCTGTTAGGTTTGAAGACTGCGCCGTGGGTGTCTCTAGCTCACTAATGCCATTACCAAGACCTTCGTTTAATCGATTGAAGAATGACGGGTGGTTATTGAAAGCAAGGTCAGAGCGGTCCCTAGCACCGCCGTTTATAGTTGCAAACGGATCGTTAGGAAAGTTCTCGGAAGAATTCCGCAACCCATTCGTGGTTGTCGGTTCTTCGGGTATTGTAGCTGGTATGCTGGAGGGATTCGCAGACGGTAGCTTGAGAGATTCGAGCATTTCCGCTGTCGGTTTGAAGATGTTGTTTACTCGGAGGTTTACGCCTAGAAACTCAATTAGCACTCACACAAGCGAGTCACCAGGAGAGTTTGCAATACCGGTTTCACACAGCCCGAGAAATGCCTCCCATAAGTATGGGTTTAATTTTACGGCTGATACATAACAGTCTACCGCCTTTTTCATATCGCCAATAGCGTGCCATAGCCGTCCAACCAGAGAATATATAGTTGCAGCATCAGGCATTGCTCTCCTCTCGGTGTCCGAGTGTTGGCCTTTTACCCAAATTAGCTATAAGCCATTGATCCTTCCAACATCAATAATCTCCCGCCATTCATTCCGTAGGCGGAGGCAGGAAACGGAGAAAGCGAAGGAAATAACTCACTCCATGCGCTACTTCCACTCCACTGTTTTTTGCATCCCTCCAACGCACTGACTCCATTATTCTCCCTCCCGCCTCCCAGCTTCAGGCAACATTGCGCGTAGATATAAGCACACCCCACATGCCGAAACCAGCTTTTTGTCAAGTTTTCCGCGGCCTGATACTGCCCATCGCGATACAAGCATAAAGCAAGCAAGTGAACCGAGTCGGCGCCCTTCGGGTCGTAAGCGTAGAGTCGTTCAGCAACAAAGAGAGCGGTGGTCAAGGTGTCGGTATCCAAAGACTGCCATATCAGCGATCGAAATTGTGCGACAACATTCGGCTGTGGGGCTGCTGGCGACATATCGGCAATATTTGGTGGTACGAAAGTGGTACACGCAGCAGATTCAAGGAGCTGGGAGGCGTTGCTCGTGGGCGGGACGACGGTGACGGGGAGCTGGCGTAACGAAGGTAGGAAAGCTCTCTTGATTGAACCAAAACCGAAATGACCATGGAGCGATCTCGCGGTGGATGGAGCAACTGAGGTGGCGGATGGAGGTTGTTGGCGTCTGGGCGTGAGAAGAGGGGAAAAGAGGGAAGAAAAGAGATCCAGGGCGAGAACGGGCGCCGTACCGGGGGGGGGGGGAGCGTGCGAGAGGAGCCTCGAAAGCGACCGGGGGTGGTGGTGGTGGTGGGAGGTGTGGAGGGAGCAGGTGGGAACAATCAGGAGGACGAGGAACACGAGTGATCCACGGTTGCTACCTTGATCTTCTTCTGGTGGTTGCCGTGGCGAGTGAACGTGTTTGCTGAGTGGGAATATCAATCCACGAAGGGTGTTTTAATTTCGTTCGTTCCTCCCTTCTGTCTTTCTTTATTTCCCTCCTTCGTGGAGAGAGTGGATGGGTGAAAGTGTTGGGATTAGGTTAGGTGACAGGCGCGGGTAGATGCCTCACTCACGGTGTATGGGGGGCGACGGATGTTTATGGAGTTTGTTGTGAGGTGGGTTGGGTTGTCTGGAAGGAGCTGGGCGGGTAACCAGGGCGTGTACCGCGTTGTGCGGCATTCCTGGTCGAACACCGACGCAACAACGCCTTTGTCTGCCCGGTTGCACTGCCGTTGCGGTGGCAACCAGTCGGCCAAAACACTTTCTGTTGCTTTTTGTCAACACAACCCTGCTCTGCGGCTGTCACCTGTCGCATCAACGGCCAGCCCCCTGTTGGTTAGTCGTGACAAGCACACGCACGCAGAAGTGTCGGTCCAAGGTACATGGAACTGTCTGAGACGGGATTCTGTGGCAAATTCTCGAATTTCCATAGCCTGCTGTGGGCAAAGGATGGATCTTCCATCAATGCTATCGAAACTACCCGTAATCCCTATTTCGTCCTATTGCGATACAATATTTCTGTAAGGGAGCCTGAGCTTAAATTACATGTAGTCTCCGACTGCCTCGCACTAGCTTAGGTTCCCTTTCATGTACCGTACAGTGGTAGTCGTTTAATGAGGCGACAGCAACAATACCCCCCCAGCAACAGAACCAACTTCACCATGTAGACAATGGAGTTTAAGTATAAAAATAAACAAGTGGGTAGAACTACATAAGAAATATTTTTATCTTGAAGCATAGCTCTAAACTCTCTTGTGGTTATGGAGAAATACATGTAGCCCACATTGTCGGAGTGTGGTATTGCCGTTGTCGCCTCGTTAAACGACTACCACTGTACGGCATGCTCTATCTCCTGATCGATTATTTGGTTGTCACGAATGTGTCCTGTTGTAGAACGGCTTCCTAATTGGGGGCGCATTTGGACAAAGCAGTGAACAAAGGGTACCCGGAATCAGTGGGAGTTCTCACAGTTCTTTGTAGCCGGAAGACAAAGGTGTTGAATGAATAGAATAGATATATGATTATTCGGTATCCAATGATATGGTAAAGAGAAGACGAACCAAAGAGACGGGAGAAGAGCTCCATATATATACTCGATAGGGGGGCTCTTTGGGCGCCGATTAGTTCGGCCCGAGGAGACCCCATTAGTACGTGAGACCTTGGCTAACCCCATCGGCATCCCGAATAGTGGATACCGAGGAAACACTAGGAAGCCTATGGATATACCATATATCCAACAAAAGGCTTTCTTAGTATAAATACTGAGCTCTAGGGCGTGCTGTACTAAATAATTAAGTCAATTATTCGATACGTTACAACATGTCCATCCCTATCTAGGGCGAGTGATGGTGCATGATCTTAGGAACCGCGAATCGGTAGATCTTGCTAGATACCTATATGCTCAGGTCCGCTCATTCCTACTTCAGTCTGTATCTATGGGCAGAGCTAAAAGCGCGTTTAGGGAAAGACACTAGTTTCTTTGAAATTTGGTTATTGCATTCACTGGCGAGGTGTGAGCTTGCTGTTGTCTAAAGCTGGGTTGCATCTATGGATCAAGAGGCAGCTACAGTATGTACTATGGGTGTAGGTGAAAGTGACGAGAATCTGATCAGCCAACCCCGCTGTGGGTACTTTGCGTTTATCTAATCAGCCTCTCATCACTTTCCCTACACCCGTAGCACTACGGGTGTGGGGCAAGTCTGATGACAGGTGGCGGTGCAAGCAGGAACTGTCAGTCTTTCTTCCTACTCCACAACTCTTCGAGAGACCTAGTGAAAATGGTAAGAGATGGTGAATGCTATGTGTTAAACATTGAATAAAGTTAGTTAGTAATTCAAGTGAGTTTGAGTCCCCCAAGAAAAGAGCTGCACCGCCACCTGTCATCAGACTTTCCCCAACACCCGTAGTGCATGAGCACAGACTGAAAAAAGTACTCGTGCTGCCGAAAGGTCTTCGGGTCACGTGCAGAATAACAGCTAGCTATTGGAGTTTAACTGCATGTTACTCGTCACGTGACCCGAAGACTTTTCGGCAGCATGAGTAAATGCTGCGCATCATGCAGCTGAACTTGAGCCACACCGCCTCCACCGCCTCCACCGCCATAACCGTAGCCACGCGCTAGGTTCTCGACGCGTCGCTTGTCACGCAGCGCGACTTTCTTCCCTAGAAACAACAGCCCCCCCCACATTCACGTCCTGCTCGCCCGGTTCGCATATTCATCACCTCCCGGAAATCCGCCGCTAGAGCGCGCGAAAAACGGCAAACATGCACATCAAACAGATCATCATCCAAGGGTTTAAATCGTGAGTTCCACCCCTCCAGCATTACCGAAAAAGATAGCTAATAGTACCTCTACAACAGGTACAAAGAACAAACCGTCATCGACCCATTCTCCCCAAAATGTAACGTCATAGTCGGTCGCAATGGCTCCGGTAAATCTAATTTCTTCGCTGCGATCCGCTTCGTCCTCTCGGACGCGTACACTCAAATGGGGCGAGAAGAGCGACAGGCGCTCCTTCATGAAGGATCAGGGTCCGCCGTCATGAGCGCATATGTCGAGATTATTTTTGACAACTCTGATGAGCGCTTTCCGACGGGTCGAGATGAAGTGGTGCTCCGGCGGACCATCGGGCTGAAGAAGGACGAGTACTCGCTCGACCGCAAGAATGCGACAAAAAGTGACGTCATGAATTTGCTCGAGAGCGCAGGCTTCAGTAGGAGTAATCCATACTATATCGTCCCACAGGGGAGGGTGACAACGCTCACGAATATGAAGGACTCCGAGAGATTAAATTTGTTGAAGGAGGTGGCGGGGACACAGGTTTACGAGCAACGAAGGTCAGAGTCGTTAAAGATCATGGAGGAGACAGAGAGTAAGAGATCGAAAATCGACGAGCTACTAAAGTATATTGAAGAGCGGTTGGGAGAGCTAGAAGAGGAGAAAGAGGAGTTGAGAGGCTTCCAGGAGAAGGATAGAGAGCGGAGGTGTTTGGAGTATACCATCTACCACAGAGAGCAGGTAGAGATAAATAATGCTATCGACGGAATCGAAGAGACAAGGCAAAGAGGGATCGAAATCAACGAAGATAGTAGAGAGGCATTCGTGGAACGGGAGGGAGATATCCAGGTTTGCTCTTATCATTCTGTATCACGGATGGAAATTAATTATTACTAGAAACTCGATCATAGCATCACCACGAACAAGCAGAAATCAGACCTTCTGCAGGTAGATAAGCTTCAACTGGAGGAGGAGCGCCGCGAGCACGTCCGACATCAAGCTCAAATCGAGCTTGACGTGAAATCTCTGACAGCCGACCAGGCACATCTCCAAGCCGCCAAAAAACAATATGAAGCGGAACTTGAAGAGATCACAGAGGCCATAGCTGCTCGCGAAACCGAACTTGAGGAGCTCCTACCCGAATATAACGAAAAGAAGGAGCAGGAGGCGAAGTTAAAATCGCAGCTTGAAGATGCGGAAGCCGCGAGGCAGAGACTCTATGCCAAACAAGGCCGGAACACACAGTTTAGGAATAAGCGGGAAAGAGACGACTGGTTGAAGCGGGAGATTAAAGAGTGCGAAACTACTTTGGGCAAACGGAACTCTATCAAGGACTCGCTCGAAACAGACATCAAGGAGATGGAGGCTGAGGTAACAAAGGTGGAAGCCGAGATTGAGAGTGTCCGAGAAAGGCTCGATGGGAGGTCTGGGATCCTAGAAGAAGTCGCGGAAGAAGTTGCTGCGAAGAAGGAGGTGCGAAATAGGTTGCTCGATGAACGAAAGGAGCTATGGCGTGAAGACGCAAGGCTTGATTCCATCGTTGAATCCGCGAGGCAGGAACTCGAAAAGGCAGAGCGAAACTTATCGCACACCATGGACCAAAACACCTCTCGAGGTCTTGCCGCTGTTAGGCGGATCAAGGAGCGATTGGGATTAGAGGGCTGCTACGGAACGCTAATTGAGCTAATGGACGTTCAGGATAACTTCCGCACCGCCGTTGAAGTTACGGCGGGGCAGAGTTTATTCCATTATGTTGTCGATAACGACGATACTGCCACGCTTGTTCTTCAGCAGCTGCAGCGTGAGAGGGCGGGACGGATTACTTTTATGCCGCTGAATCGCCTAAAACCACGCCTTGGCAACTTTCCAAATACAAAAGATGCTCTGCCGATGTTGGACTATATCGAGTATGATGACAGGTACAAGAAGGCTTTCGAGCAGGTCTTTGGGAAAACAATTGTTTGCCCTGATTTGAACGTTGCATCGCAGTATGCAAGATCTCATGGCCTTAGTGCCATCACGCTCGCTGGGGATAGAGCAGACAAGAAGGGTGCGTTAACTGGTGGATATCATGATCCTAGACGGAGTAGACTCGAGGCCGTGAAAGCAGTGAAGAAGTGGCGGGAGGTCTACGAGGAGGAGAAGGCATTAGCGACTGAGATCAAGAGGAGAATCGAGAGAAAGGATCAGGAAATCACAAATGCCGTCGGAGAGTTGCAGAAAGCAGAGGCTAGAAGAGGTCAGACCGAGGGAAGCTATGGCCCACTCAGGGCTAGCTTGCAGGGGATGGTTGGGACCATTGGCCAGCTTAGAGACAACCTGGAGAGGAAGACTCGCAGTAGAGAGAACGTTGAGGGGAGCTTGAAGAGCTTGAAAGAGCAACTTGAAGCTTACCAGGTGGAGGTGAATAGCGAGTTCAAGAAGTCGCTTACCGCGGAGGAGGAAGCAAAGCTTGAGCAGCTCACAGCCAGTGTGCAAGAGATGAGGAAGTCACTTGGCGATGTTTCAATGGAAAGAACTGAACGTGAGGGTAGAAAGGCTGTGCTTGAAGTTGAGCTTAGGGAGAATTTACGTATGCGCTTGGATCAACTCAAGGGCCAGAGCATGGATAACCTAGAAACAACGGGTTCTGGCCCTGGTGGTAGACGAGGCGATCTCAAAGAAGTTCAAAGGGAACTCAAGAGGGTCGGTAAATCGCTCGCTAATGTGGAAGAGAAACTGGCAGAAGTCGAGCTGGAGCTCGAAGAGACGAAGAAAAGTCTGGACGAGTTTGAAAGACAGAAGTCAGAGCTTCAGAACGCCCAACAAGACGAAGCAAAAAATATTGAACGTCAGAAAAAGAAGATAGAGAGAAGTATGGCGAAGAGAGCATTGTTGATGGAAAAAGCGCAGGAGTGTAGTAGAAATATTAGAGATTTAGGAGTGCTGCCAGAGGAGGCATTCGAGAAGTACGAGAGGGCCAATTCTAACCAGGCACGAAAAAGAACCACTATCCTGCTTTTCTACTTAGATGACAACTAATTTGCGTGTATAGGTCGTCAAACGACTCCACAAGGTCAACGAAGCTTTAAAAAAATACTCCCATGTGAACAAGAAGGCATTCGAACAATACAACAATTTCACCAAGCAGCGTGACACATTGATGAAACGTCGAGAAGAACTAGACTCATCTCAGGTCTCTATCGAAGAACTCATCCAGGTTCTCGATCAACGCAAAGACGAAGCTATCGAGCGCACATTTAGACAAGTCTCCAAAGACTTTGCCGAGATCTTTGAGAAACTGGTACCGGCTGGGCGAGGCAGGCTCGTAATACAGAGGAAGGTTGATAGAGATATGGAACCCGAGGACGAGGGAAGCGATGCTGAAGGTGAGGCAAAAAAAGGAGGTGGGGTGGAGAATTATACGGGTGTAGGAATCAGCGTTAGTTTCAACTCGAGGCATGACGAACAGCAGAGAATCCAGCAGTTGAGTGGTGGACAGAAGAGTTTGTGTGCTTTGGCTCTTATCTTTGCTATCCAGCAGTGCGACCCTGCTCCGTTTTACCTTTTCGATGAGGTCGACGCGAACCTAGATGGTATGAGTCCCTCCATCTCCATAACTGCTAAGGCTGACCTAAGAAATATAGCACAATACCGAACCGCTGTAGCGCAAATGGTCAAGAACCTCGCGTCTAGAGCCGAGAATGGGCAGTTCATCTGCACTACTTTCCGCCCTGAATTGGTACAAGTCGCGGACAAACACTATGGCGTGCTTTACGAAAATAAAACGTCGAGCGTTGGTGCTGTCACCAAGAACCAAGCATTAAAGTTTGTGGCTGAACAGAAAGCATAATTGCATATCTCGTTTCTTTGCTACTAAACATCTCCTTCCTTTATCCCTTCCTCCTTCCTTTTTGGGGGATTTTTTTTTAAAAAAAAAACGAAGAAGTGGAGTTGAAATATTCAATGAGAACTGATTGATGGTGAATTATGGTTTTGATGTTTTCGGGGTTGTATGTACAGTACCTAGGTTGTTTCCTATATTTTTTTGTACGCTTTTAGCCGTAGGATTCTCTTATAGTATTAACTTTCATGGGAGGGAATTGAACGGATATTTGTGGTGGTTTGTAAGATGTTTTAAGTCATAATGTGAAGTGTTGGCTGTCAGAATTGTCAATAAGCGATAGGATGCTTGTGGCCAGAGCTCCGGGATTTAGCGTTACATAACTACATGTACTTATGTTGTAGAGGGCTGTAGAGGGTTTAACAGGTGGGATAGGGTTGTTTACAAACCCCCTTTTATTTTAACATTGAACTTCTTGTATTTTATGATAAAGCTCAACATGAGCGAACCGGAGCTTCAGGACAGGATTTTACGATTGCGTGTGGGTTTCTCACCAACTATTTGTCTATTTACTAGTTGGAGTGAAGACCTAACACCTATGGGAGGAGAGGAACACGAGGTGTGGCTTTTTACTACGAGTGTAGGGATAAATATGACGAACTATGGCGTACACCTACCCGGGGGAAATTGAAGTACAGCCGTGTAAGAAAAGTCTTGACACCCCAGTGGCTGTCTCGCCAGTTAAATGGGGTGTCAAGACTTTTCTTACACGACTGTACCAAGGGGTGTGGGAAAGTGATGCACATTTCCTCGATTCTCAGCAACCACTCAGCTAGATAATATGAGAAAAACTGAAATGAAAGATTAGACTGCATAGAATAAAAGCCAAGTAAGAAAAAGCGAAATAAATATTGTTTCCATTTATCATTGTGAAGCCACTTGGTTGAAAATTGGTGACTTCATGTTCTCCTTACTTGATGTGCATTTTTCATAAAGTAAAACGAGATATTCCATTTTACAGGATGGCTAATGAAGCCTGTCACTAAAAGATGGGGTATTTTGGTGTTATTTGGGCGTTGCTAAGCTGGGGTGTGCATCACTTTCCCGCACCCCTTGCTACAGTGGGGTCTTGATAGTAGCATACCCGATAGTGGCATATTCTCAATGATAAAATTTAATGTATGGCAAATTGGTGCCAAGATTCCTTTCTCTAGAAGCGTATCTCGCCACCAGGCTCTAGCATACCATTTCTCGTTCCCGACCGTATGCCACTACTATCATCGATCAGCCAAATGCCAGGACGGGCCAAATGCCAGAACACGGATTCTGGTAAGAAAACTTGCTTATATCCAGCAGGGTAACCAATTTTTGCCCAATGAGAAATACAACCGATCCTCCTAGCATACCGTCCTAGCATTTGGCTGATCAAGTATAGTATCGAGACCCCACTGTATTCGCACGCCAAGACGCCAGTATCTACTTTTTTTTGGCGTCCGAATACTCTAATTTCGTTCGAGTACAGTCTCCGGTAGAATTACTATAGAATTGTGGCAACTCGGGATCTGAAGCGTTTATTGGTCCTCTAGGCTCATCGGAAGGATTTTGGCAGCTACTCTACCCTACGTGGGGCGCTCGCTTACCCTCATCTTTCTACAATAATTCTACCGCAGACTGTGCACCTGTGCAGCCTTTGGTAGAACTGTTGTAGAAAAACAAGGGCAAGTGAACGCCCAAGCAGCCAATACTACCGCCAAAATCTTTCCGATGAACCTAGAAGACCAATAAAAGTTTTAGATCCTGAGTTGCCACAGTTCTACAATAATTCTGCCGAAGGCTGTATCAATTTGTTAGCCAAGCCTCGTTATCCCTCTGCCTCGCTGACCCCTCCAGCGCTTTACTCGTATTTGACTGACGTTTTTAGAATGGGTTAGGTCCGCATACCTACAAAATTGTACCGAATCTGTGATTTTGTATGGGAAGCATAGGCAGCCCGTTTTAAAAACGTTAGTTAAATACGAGTAATAAAAACAAAAACAAAAGCACAGAAAAACGTGCAGCAGCCTGTGTTTGGATATCGATTGTGGCGAAATTGGCAGTCGCCCTGAGGAGAATGTCTACCCGCAGAGCCTCCTGCAGCCTCATAAGACTCAGCTTGATGGGATCTGACGTAAAAATAAGCCTGGCTGCATATAATTGGTTGTCCCAGATTCCCCTTGCAGATTTTGCAGCCAAAGAAGAAAAAAATAGAAATAACCGTGGCCTCCCCGAGATGTGCGCGCTGTCCCTAACATTCTCTTCGCAGCTAGCATCGTACTCCTCGCCCGGGCGACACAAATCACATATTGTTCGCAAGCGTTTGGGTGGGCATCTATCTTTTCGCAACTCGCTATGGACTCTAGAAGCTGATAAGGTGCACGGCGTAGTTTTTTGTTTTGAGATCGGGAGAATAAGGCACAACTTCGTTTCGCAAGGCAGCCCCCTCTCTATCCCCCGCTTTCTCGTCGTCACAATTTGTTTACGAGGGTAGCATAACGCCGCATCTCATACTTGAGATTAGCACACTTGAAAGGTTTGTTCATCTGTTGATTTGCGCTACTAGGCTACGCGTCGATTCTAACGATCGCAGGAACGCCCTTTTAACGAACACTCTAATAAGCATCTTGTGCCCTAAATAATACATAATGGAGAAACTTAGCCCTGAAATCGTTCGAGAGATTCTCGGACATTTCGACTCGAAGGCCGATCTTGCGAGCTTCCGGCTAACACAGCGCTCGCTGGCTGAGCTTGCGAAAGAATTTCTCTTCCGAACTATCCCCCTTAAGCCGACCAAGCTTAGTGTCTCTCGTCTTTTCGCGATATCCCAGAGACCGGACTTGGCGCGCCACGTTAAGGAAATATTTTTTGGGATCGATGAGCCAAACTGCATGATATGGGAGCAGTTCAGCGAACGGCTACGCATGGAGAAGGTTTCCCACGGTGATGGAACGCAAAAGGCAAGAGCTCAAGAGATCTTCAGATATTCTATTGAAGAATGGTATGAGTTTCAAACGTCGTCGGAGTATACAACCGCTCTTTCCGCAGCCTTTGTTGGATTTCCTCGGCTCCAAGCTATCCAGATGGTCCATGGTGCCCCAATGTCCATGGAACGTCAATACACATATCGAGAAATCGATATGTATACATTCAAGCCGAATCCTAAATTTCACGGAGAACACGGGCAAGAGAAGGATTACCTTCGAGGATTTGCAGCGTTGGTTAACGCGGCCTACTTCGCGGGCTCGAATCTCAAATCTTTCCGGATGACCGGTATGAACACTGAGGAGATTGTCGATCAATCTGTTTTCGAAAATACCGAGCTGCTTCAGCGTGCTGCGGTTGTTCTTCGCAATTGTCGCGTCATAGAACTCCATCTCGGCATCGACTCCGCAGAAGTGATCAGCAAAATCAAGATGAGTCCTCTACTGAATGTATTGGTTCCTGCCAAACACCTCGAAGAGTTATGTCTTGGCTTTGGTAACACGGCACCTAGCGAGTCGTATCTTTTCCCTCACATCTTTGGGGAAGAACAAGTTTGGCCGTGTTTGAAAAAAATTGAATTATGGACGATTGAGATGCATGAGTACGAACTTATTGCATTTTTAGAACGGCACAAAGCGACCCTGAAGACAATTCTGATCTCTAACGGCCTGTTGTTCACAGGCTGTTGGAACAATGTTATGCGGTTTATGAAAGAGCATCTTCAGCTTGAGTCTCTAGAAGTGTGGGATCTTTTTTGTAAGCATGGGGAGGGCGATAGCTATCGCAATTACAGTTACTTAGAATCTCAGTTAGTGGTTCAATATGTTCAGAATGGAGGCGGGATCCTGCCTGAACACCATGTCGACACATAGACGATAGATTATAGGATTGGCAAACCTAGACTAGTGATAGATCATAGACAAGGTATAAATGGTTTTCTTTTTTCACATTTTTCGTTTATTTTTTCAGTTTTTCTTGTCGTGCTTCGTTATTAGAAAACGTCTATTAGATTTTTTTATTCAATTGATAGGACAAAAGGGACTGTTACACTTTAGACTTGGCTGTATTCCTGTTGCTGGATCCCCCTAGATTTCTTCCTCTTTTAGATCGGGCGTAAATAGGCTCAAGTTTGAACTAGAAGTAAGACGCGTTGGCGCAGAAAACTGGACAAGACTGAGGAAGCCTATCTATCATCTGCTCCTTTGTTGTACTTCTCCTGAAAGATTGTTTTAAACATCCCCAGTTCTACTGAGTAATAGTGGGTGAAGTGAGTATCAAAGGCTCTGATTATGTCGAGCTTCATAGCTTAGTAGTAAAGATAAAATAAAAAGCTGGCCCTCTGGTGGTGTCTCAACACAAAGCTAATTACGAACTTGCGGGTTGAGAACCTCGTCCCTACTTTGTCTTACCATGGATACCTGCTGCTTTTATTTATTACCAGGCGCTAGAGGTTACATGTAGGCAAGGCATTGATGGGTAGCCTTGGCACCGCTATCATTAAATTTTATAACTGGGTATAACTAAATTCATCACCAAAAAAAAACTTGATGTATGGTAGTCCTCATAGATGGCAATACGAACGAAACAGGCATAAGTGAAAGTAAACCTCCCCCAAGAACACCAATCACAGCAGTATCAAAAACAAGGATACACCAAGGGGAGAAAAAAGAGTGTGACAGTTGATAACATGAATTCATCCAACCGTTTTTCCTATACCAACCAACTCCATCCTCCACCTAAAACGTCCCGGCTATATTTTACCAATCGCCTAATTATACCCCTTCCCCCTTTTGTCGTTCCACCACCTCTCCTTAGCAGTTCTCGTCTCAACGACACTTACACCGCCACCAGAAACCTCCTTAGTTTCCTCATCGAGGAAGTTATAAACGGAACTCCTCGCATCCTCATCTATAGGCCAAAACTCCTCACTTCTTTTGACAGTGGTAAAGCCGTTGGTTCCGGCAGTTGCGGCAGCAGTGTTGATAGAAGCAGCGTTGACAGAAGCGGCACTGTTAACCAAAGCCTTCTTCCCAAGCCATTCGCTCTCCCTCACAGTTGTGCGAGTGACAGCGTTATCATTTCCGGCCTTGGCGACATTGTTGTTGTTGCTGTTGCCATGATTATGAGAGCTGTGGCTTCGATGGTGTTGAAGATGGCCAGCATCATGATGGGTCTCGCCGAACCGAGTAACCTGGGTCTTCTCGACAACTTTATTAATCGTAGCATCTTCGAAACGGCTAAGAGGACTGCGGGTGGGGATGATATTGCGTGAGTGGCCGTCATGCGAGGTTTCGCCAATCCGGGTGACTTGGGTCTTCTCAACAGTGGTACGGCCATCAGTGTGGAGCGCAGAGTCGTTATTCCTGTGATTATGTCTATGGCTGTGGTCGTGGTTGTGGTGACCATGGCTGTGCTGGCCACTATCATGGATATTTTCATTAATTCGAGTGATCTCGGTTTTCTCAATAATAGTGCGACCATCAGCAAGAAGGGCTGCGTCTCCAAAACTATTGTGGGACTCGTTGTGTCTATGGCCATGACTATTATGTGAGTGGTTATGATGACCGCCGTCGTGGAGGGTCTCGCCGACACGAGTAATATGTGTCTTCTCAACTGTAGTATGGCCGTGGCCATCGTGAACTACTGCGTCGTCACCAAAACGATTGTTGTGGCCGTGACCAACAATAGAATGGCCTTTGTGCAACGTTTCTCCGAAATCGCTTCGAGAATCCTCGTGTATAGTACTGGCGACTCCGAACTGACGAAGATCTTCAACCGCGTTGGCCTCGTCTCTCCATTCCTTAATGGTTTCGGTGTGAACAATGACTTGACCGTCCCTTCCATGAGTGTTGTGGCCGTGATCTTGGCCGTGATCACCAGCCACCTTGTGAACAAGGTTGGTGGCAGATAAATTGTGACGATTGCTAGAGTGCGAACGACCACGGTTGTGACCGACGATCTTCTCGGCGGCACCGGCAACAGCGCCGACAACACCACTGTGGCTACGACCTCGAGATTCATGAATAGAAGTATGTTCGTGATGAGAGTTCTCGTTGAGCCGGGCCCGGGAATCGGCGACAGCTTGATGACCCTCATGGTGATTCCTGACATGTGACGTACGCGGATCCTTAACAATATCAAACTCCTCGACAACCTTGGTAGTAGTCTGTGTGATCACGTCTCCGCCGTGATGGCTGTGAGAACGACCGCTATGGTTGTGTTCATTGCGATCATGATTCAAGAGGTTGTGGTTAAGAGCGGCCCCAGTGACAGTACCGACAATGCTAGTAGCATGGTCGCTATGGATACTGTGGCCCTGTTCGTTATGGTTATGGTTATGGCTATTGCTATGGCTATGGCTATTGCTTGATAATTTGTGGCCAAGAGTGGCTCCAGTGGCAGCACCAATAACACCAGAGGCATGGTTGCTATGGTTGCTGTGACTATTACTTGCGAGTTTATGGCCAAGAACAGCTCCAGCGACAGCACCGACAACACCAGCAGTAACAGCAGATCCATGTCGACTGCGGGGACCTGTTCCCGAATGACCATGCTGCACACGTTCTTCGGCGCGTGTGTGCTCAATCACCCCACTGTGATTTCTTCCAATACGGGATCCAACTTGACCACTCCCAGAATGTGTGCGAGCTTCGTGAATGTCTTGACGCATCTCACCGGTGTGGATACGATCGTCAACGGTTTGAACAGAGTGCAGACCTTTTCCAGTGTGATGGTGAGTCTCTTCACCAACACCTTCCCTCCACTCCTCGACTCTCTCACGAGCGGTGTGGACTATGACATTTCCGTGTTTGTCGTGCCTCTCATTCCTGCTGTGGGCATGGGTTGCTCCAGCCGCAAGGCCCGCAACTGTTGCGGCGGCAGCAGTCTTCATGCCACCGTGACGGTTACCATCTGGTCTATTCTTCCCAATGCCGATATGCTCAGTAATTTTCTCACGAACCTCAGAGAGCTTTCCAGCGACATGACCTGCTCCGACTAGACCGACGACTTTTGATTTTCCATTGCTTGCCATTGACTCGACTTTCTCGACACCCTCAATTGCCTTGTCCATGATTTTTTTTCGCCGAGAGCCTGCCTTGTCGTAGGCATCTTTTGCTATGAGTTTGGTTGTCGAGTGAAAGGTGTGGTCTTCTGTCCTGTTGTATGCCTTCATAACGAAATAGTAAAGTGAGAGAATAGTTCGATGGACAGATTCTTTTATGACCATAGTGATTCCTGTGTAACCATGTTAGCGGCTTTGTGTAAGAGCTTACTGGAGGAAAGAGCCTACCACTCGAAACAAATCCCCTAAGGAGTTCCCCGAGAACGCCCTCATAAAGCCCAGCAATTCCTTCATTTTTGAAAATATCTGCCAACACCTCGATCACATTCCTACTCCTTCTCACCTTCCTTAAAATTTTCTCCCCAATAGCGCCCCCAGCAGTGGTAATATTAGTTATTTCCACATCACTGAAATCGTCATCTTCGTTTGCGATCTGCGTCCTCGACTTCGCAACCGCTAGCGGATAAGTCAAACCTGTTGCGATCGCTTTGGCAACAGCTGCAAGAAGAAATGTTTCTGCACCTTTTAGCCTCCTCCGTCTACCGCCTACAAAGTTCTTAAGTGACTCGTAAAGCAGAAATGTGACGCTTGGGTTGAGTGATAGAAATGCGCTCGCGGAGTAACCGGACCAGAACCCAGTGATGCCTTTTTCTCGCATAACATCGTGGTATATATCAATGATACCAGGAGCCCTCGCATTTGGATATAGCATCGCATGTGTTTGTTTGCGCGTCGCTATGGTATTGAATGGGGTCAAGAAGAATTTGGATACAGATCCGGCGGCGAGGCCGATCAACAGTTCTTCCAGGATTGGCAGTTTATTCGAATGTCTCTTGTGCAGGCGTTTGTTTCGGAGATAACTGTCTATTACCCACCCACTTTATTAGTAACCCATGTATGTAGGTTGGGGTCGCCGCGGATACTTACAAATAGCAAAATACCAAAAAGCACTTCCCATTGTACCCACAGTTTCTTCTACAACACCCGTATAGAACCCTGCAAATCCCTCCTGTGCGTAGATCTTCTGTGCAGCGTCGAATACACCTAGATATTCTTCTCTTGTCTCGTATTCGTCCGTGGTACGTATGTACGTCTCCGACTGTGAACTCGAGTAAAAGTAACCCCTCGCTGAATGTGCCTCACCAAACTTCCTCTCGTCATGCCCTGTGAGATCCGGCGATTGACTTCTTGGCCTAGTTGGTCGGAATGTTTCACGACCCCCGGATGAAGGAGGTATTGGGCTAGAAACCCCTCCACCGATTCGCGGCCGCCCTCGCTCACGTAGCTGGTTCCGGATTTGCCGTTGGACTTGGAGGCGCTTGATGATTAGGTCGAGAGGATGAACGGCAAGATTTGCGATCGAGGAGCCAACTGCGCCAGAGAATGCTTGGACGAGAGCTGGTACAGCGTTTTCTCCAAGTCGGTGATGTTGGAAGCCTTGATCATGTCCATGTATGTTGCTTTCATGGCTGTGCTCGTTAGGACTGTGTATAAGATGCCCATCATGCGCTTGTGAGGTGCTGCCGCTGTGCTTAATGATTCCTGCCCTTCTAGAAGCTTATTAGGGTTTCCCGTCCTTTTTATAGATAATTTTATATGTTTATCAGGATAAAAGGGCTAATATACTCGACTCGATAAATCTCAGCACCATCCTAGAGTATCGATTAGCTTTATTCAGGTTTGTTATAACTTTCCCTTCGTGGTTTTTTTTTTTAAATCGATTGATGCAGTTATTTGAGTAATAGTACGAGAAGTGAGATAGGTGGACTCACGTGGCCATTATCCACGAACTCGCCATCGTAGGGTGAGCGAACTGAACGGACCATCTTTACGAGGACCCTTCCACAAGATCGTGGCAGAAGAAAAAAATCGCTCGTACAATAAAAAGCTGTAATTAAGTTATGCTGGTCTACCTGTCTGTATATCCGAAGATGTAATGACAAGGAGCGCTCTAGCGAGCAAAGCAGCTCCACAGGGTCAAAAGATAAACAAACGGAGAGCCAGCAACAGTTTGATCCGATTATGTACTCCTGGCAAATGGCTGAAAAGCCCCTCCTTAAGAATCCACTTTAACGCATGGGACCACAGATCAACAAATCAAAACTGCGACAAGTCCCCAGGTGAAGTGAAGGGAAAGCCTAAATGCGGTCTATCCTGGACACACGTCACGGCCTTCCTCTCCAACCCGTCGCTGGCTACCGAGGCGCAACCTCCCGCTGTGACAACAGCCGCTGTAGGTAACACTACCTAAAAATGGGCGCCCGATCCACAGCTGGCAAATTGCGATGTTGGCTCGCTTCTGAACTCGACGTCATCCCTGGCTTCAAGTCTGATCGTGGCTACATGTGTTGGAGTAGGAATTCAATCGCAAACCCACACACAAGACCCGATAGTTAGAGCTAGCCTAACAAAGGAATCGGCAAAAAAAGGAGAGAAACCTGGAGAAACCTTTTCCACTCAACCAGCAACAACTCTACTAGATATCTTTCCCCGCGAATTGAACCCAGTCCGCATGTGCATCCCCCGATGCTCTAAAACATCAACATCAAACCCCTGCCAGAAAGACGCTCTGCAGACAAGTGGCAGCCACTTTGCCGTAGCGTGTGATACAAGAAATGCGGAAAGGTTCAAAAAACAAAAGACAGAAAAATGGCCAATCGCTAAAAGGCAGCATCCACTGAGCTCACGAGTATCACGAATACCTCCCCAACCCAATCGGTCGAATATCCGCCCAAATCTCGATATTCTCTCGGCCACACACTTTCTTACAAATTCGCTAAGTCTGCCTAGAGGTTCATGATCTCTTTATCATGGTATTTGAAGCTGAAATCGGAACCCCTCAATCCGATTTCAGGTATATTCGTGGCCTTTCTCGGACCAGACCCTCGGTAAGTTTAAATACACTGTCCAATCCCAAGGACCAGTTCTTTCCTGCAGATGCAGGCAAGGAATCTCTGCATGTTGTGACATCATAAGACCTATCAATGCACATGTGCTCAAGCTCCGCCATGTACATAACATGACTTCACTGCACGAGTCTCAGCTAATATTGAGCTGAACTAACCTTACATGCTTCCATGGGACTTAGGGTTTCTGCAACGCAAGATGATCGTCGAGCAATTTTCGTTCATATTCAGCTAGAAGCGTCTTGTGGAGGGACAACGACAAACCCAACCATCGGGATATCAATGCTCTGTCGTTGTCACACTATAGCTGAAAACCAAGCTGGATATCGGTTCCTTAAGGTAGACGCAGTCGGATGTTGTCTCGTGCTCATCTAGCCCCATCCCAGCATTATACCATAGCTACATGTAAGTCGAATCGGTACACCTTCCTATCGTCGATACCGTGACATTTTAAGACACAGATCAACTGCCAGAGTCAACGAGGCGGAGCGGATTCCAGGAAGCTAACTTATTACCTTAGTTGGGGGAAGAATTTAGTACCCGAACATATAAGTGGCATGTAGGGTTTTCTAGCCTGCCAGATAGCTGCAATTCATCCTGCCCTCCAATAGATCAAGGCCCTCTAGCAACTTGCTGTTCGGGTACTAAACACCTGTCCCAAGTAAATGTTAGTACCGCAATATCTCGCAACTAACGAACACAACCGGACCGAGACAGCAGCTAATAGTCCCGCTATCACCGGTGAAAACTACAGAACCTTTATAGTTTGGGTTGGCTTGATGTTAATTTATTGGTGTGAATGGGGTCTCAACTAACCGTCGCACAGATCTGGTCCTGCGGATCCGATCCAGTTGTGTTCGTTATTCGCAAGATATCACAGTATTCACGTGCACTAATATACGCCAAAACCTAATGGTTTAAGCTCTTTTAGTTGCTAGGATTGGCATACTATCCTCGATCAGCCAAATGTCAGGACGGGCCAAATGTCAGAACACGGATTCTGGTAAGAAAACTTGCTTATATCCAGCAGGGTAACTAATTTTTGCCCAATGAGAAATACAACCGACCCTCCTAGCATTTGAACCGTCCTAGCATTTGGCTGATCAAGTACAGTAATTGACATTGGATAGAACAAGTCGGGGTATGTACTTATGCACCAGGGTAAGAACTTGAAAACATGGGTGGTGAATTCGTATGGCGAAATATCCATGCACGACTCCGTAGCATACAAAGCCACGCACCCCATGTTTTCAGGTTCGAGAAAAGAGAAAACGTTTTCAATGCCAGCGCACTAGCCACAAACACCTTTAGAATACCATCCAACGCCAAGCACAACCAGAGACACACGGAACCCTCTGCCTAAATCACACACGCAGCGCACCACCATACTATTCCTACTCCCCAAGCCTCAGGGTTTGGACAAATTAAATTAAACAAATAATAATTAGATGTATTTAGCGATGGGAACTCTTTAGGTCAGCGTGTATGGTCCTGCCGGACATTGTTTAGTTTAAGCGAGGCGTATTTGGGGCAGCTGGGGCAGCTGGAGCTTGGAGAGAAGCTTGGGGAGATGATGTGCTCAAAGTGTTACTATATCTAGCAGAAACTACAGTATTGTATCCCCAACCAAAAAAATACCCCTGTCCGCCACACCCCGGTTCCGCCACATGACCGGTTTTCACTGTATACTGTCGCGGGATTCTTCCCTTTTATTTTATTTTATTACTATTTATTTCAAAATACAAACATTGGGGTTGCGCTGGAAACAATGGACAATGTACCTAAACATTGTTGCTGGGGAAACTGGGACCAAAGCAGCAGCTTGTGCGTGAAACCTTTAGTTTTACTACAGTCGCAACTCGATATGCCGGAACCCACTGCCCCGGATCCCTTGCTGTCACGTACAAGTTTTGCTGCTGTGGATTTCCACCACCAAAACTAACTTGCTGTCCCGGATTTTTTGCTATCCCGTGCCGTATGGTAGGTAGGAGATATTAGACCCCTGCCACTATATAAATAATATTTGCTGTCACGGATTTCCTTAGCTTGGCACCCGATTTTTATACCTATTGAGGGGGCACTAGTCTCTTTCAAAGACCCAAGCCCCCTAACCCTAAAATTTTATGGTGCCCTAGGCTTAGGAGTCGTTTGCTGTTGCGGATAATTTGCTATCACGTACGAAATCCACCTGATACTTGGCATCCGGCATATCGAGTTGCGACTGTACTCGTGTACCAGGGTGTGAACCTGAAAACATGGGGTGGCTTTGTATGCGACGGAGTGGTGCACGGATATTTTGCCATACAAATTCACCACCCATGTTTTCAGGTTCATACCCTGGTACACGAGTACATGTAGCATCAACAGAGTATGATGGTATCCGGGAGGGTTTTCTCGTTGTATTATACGCGGGAAAATACATCAACCTCACGTGACATTGTGATACAGGCCTAGACGTGGCAGCGTTATATGTCTCGGTCTAGGCTTGGAAAGTACTAGTACAAGGACACTGCGGATAGGTCGCGAGCCAAGGTGAACTACCTAGCTAAATCGCTATCATATTCTCCTAACTGCTAGATGGCCTTACACTCAAAGCTTCCCCTCGCCACTTTATTTTTTAATTGCTCTTCATCCTCCTCCTTTTCCTCCTCCTTCACTTAAAAAAAAAGCCTCTAAAATGGTAGCCGATCTAGCATGGGTTGATAAAGCGGCCGAAGCTGCTCATGATGGGTACCAGCTCACAGACAAAGATATTAAGCAGTTGGCAACTCCCGATGAACAGTTCCAACTCATGACTTGGGAGGTTCTTGAAAAAATCATTAGTTAGCTATATCTCCACTCTGTACTGTAAATTAGTTGATTGCTCCAAGGCTAATAAATAACTCCAGAGGAAAACCGACTAGAGGACCTTAAACGAGTTCCTTCGGATCTTCGACGTTATATCGCCTGGTCGCATGCTGTGCGAAAGAAGTACGGAAATGTTCAAGCATTTATCCTTTCAGAAAGATTGCGATGGAAAGATCTGAAGCCAGAGAGCATGATCCCATATGCTTGCAATGGTTTGTTGTGCCTTGATGATTTGTTGAATTAAGTGGGGAACTAAACGCGTGCAAATTATTAGCTGATACAAAAATTCTGGTTAATGACTGGCCTTATGGAAATGAGCTAGGTGTCTGTATGTCGAATATCTCCATTTTAGCACTCGATCTCACTTTGTGGTCTACTTTTAGCTGACTATTACTACAGTGCACCTTGTATGTTGGACAAAGTCACCAATTCCAACCCTTGACAATTCAGTTCCCGCCGGTGATCTTACACCCGAAGCCCGAAGGATCATCGAGGATTTTGTAGAGCGGACTTTCACGCGGCATCTAGGCAAAGAAAATGTCCTGTGGTTTAAGAACTGGGCGAGTATCCAGAGTGTCAGAAGCGTTGAGCATATACATGTCCTTATTAGAGGTGCTAGCGAATCTTTTTTAAACAAAGTCATTGAGACGGAGACCAATGGTGAAATAGCAAAGGGTATAGGCCAGTTGGAGAGGGAGCGAGAGGTAAGGGACGAGTGATACTCCATGGAGTAGATGCGGTTAGATTGGAGGTGGTGGAGAATGAGATCAGGATATAGAGTAATTACATGTAATATAAGTTACAAGGTAGGTACTTATGCTGCGGAAAACCACTCTAGCGATTGCTAAGCAGAATAAATGAATGAATGGTGGGCGGGGGTGTGCCTGAGGGTGGACGCACTCGAGTAGATGTCACAAGCAGCACAGCTTACGATTGAACAAATCACAGTAGGTAGGGTGCTATGGGATGTGCGATGAATCGGGTAAGGATGGCGAAGAGGTGGAGATTCGGTGTTTGTGAATGAAGATACCACTTTCTTACCTATGAATATTAATTTTTTTACCAAGTGGGGCTAGGCGGATCAGAGCTCTCTTGGTAACGAGGATCTAGAGAAACGAAGGCATATCGATCTAGGGATCCAGGGCAGGGGTGGTTATTTTATCCACGCGCTTTTGCGTTTTAGACTGCTCTAAAAGGTTTATTGTTAGGTAGATGTAGTGCGGCCGTGTAATAAAGGTCTTGATACCCTAGTGGCAGTTTTGCTAGTGGGGGGGTCGAGACTTTTCTTGCACAGCTGTACGAGGGCCACTGGAAAGTGACGGATGTTTCAGATATCTCTTCGATTCTCAGCAACCACGGCATTAGCCAGTAGGACAAAAATTACTATAGGAAATTAAGCTACAGAGAATTCAAACCTAGCAAAAACAAAATATAAAAGGCTTGCTTTTGGTGATTATTATGGCACTTTTGGGCGGGAAGTTGGTGACTTTATGCCACACTTCGTTTGATGTGCACATTTTTCATAAGCTAAAGCTAAGTATTTTATTTTAAAGTATAGCTAACCAGCTCTATCATCAAAGTGTGTGTTTATATTGAGGTTTGCGTTGAGGTAAAATGTGATTTTTAGGTGCCGTTTGTGAGTTGCGACGCCAAAGTGTAAAGGAAGCAGCAACCCTAAGTTGCTTACATGGCTTTGTCTCATGTCGTTGAGTATACCCGAAGTATTCTAACAGACATGTCTGTATCCATATATAGATTTAGCCCACTTAAAATCGATTTTGGTGTCGCCTACAAGATTCTAGTACTATCCGAACTAAGCGCAAAAATGTACTTGTACATATGTATGGTTGTTTGCAGACTACATGTACTTAAACTCTATACAAGCCTGTCACGTATTTGAGGTGTGGTATCTTGACTAAGCATGCCAAGACAATGCCTAACAAACGGTTTCTGAGCCAAAAATCCCATACAAATATTTGTGGGAAAAGCGAGCAGGATTTGAAGGGATGTAAGGGAGAAATTTCGGCGAGGGCAAGCCCGTTGTCATGCGGTTCTGCCTCCTGCTGCCCCCAATCCTGTTGATCTCACTTTCGCTTAACGCTTGGGTATAAATACCCCCTCCTGCTACTTCCTCCTCTTCCTTCCTCTTGCTGTTTTCTTTTCACGACCAACGATAGCCTAGCTATAACCACGACATCCACCACCGAGCCTTTTGTTCGGTTTACACCAGCTATTCCTACAACATAGTCTTCGCCTTAATCAAACTTCATCATGACTGGACGTGAGTAAAATTTCCTTAACCCATACCTGCTGTCTGTTTCTTGCAACCGTGACGCGCTCTCCCATAACCGATAGCTTCCTACTCCCAAACCAATCTCCGTTAGCGTCATATTTCAAATATACTCGGTGCTGTAAGTTAGCTAACCTCATCCTCAGGCGGTAAAGGTGGAAAGGGTCTGGGAAAGGGTGGTGCTAAGCGTCACAGGAAGATTCTCCGTGACAACATCCAGGGTATGTAGGTTCCTATTCATACAGTCAGAGCTTTCGTTTTAGCTAACTACTTACAGGTATTACTAAACCCGCTATCCGCCGACTTGCTCGTCGTGGGGGTGTTAAGCGTATCTCTGCTAGTTAGTACCCTCTTTACTGCCACGAAAAATGTCCGATTAACTAAAGTATGAAACAGTGATCTACGAGGAAACCCGTGGTGTTCTCAAAACCTTCCTTGAAGGTGTCATCCGTGATGCTGTTACTTATACTGAACATGCCAAGCGCAAAACTGTCACCTCTCTCGATGTTGTATATGCCCTCAAGCGCCAGGGGCGCACCCTCTACGGTTTTGGTGGTTAAATCAAAAGCGATGCTTCGGATGGGTTGGTTTCATTTTTACTGTACTACCATTACTTAGTTCTCGTCATACCTCAGTTGCGAATAATGATTTCTGGTGCTCTCCCCGATCACTCTTGTTGCTGGAAGAGGATTTCTATGTACGAGGTGAATTGATGGTTTTTTTTTCCCCAAGCCGTCTCTGATCCGTTTTATTCCGGATTGATGTGGCGTAGTACGGTGGCAATTTTTCTTGTGTGCGTTCAGCTTTGGGTTGGATGGGCATAGGTATTATGGTGGACGAAGCGATTGACGTGTACCAAATTTTGGGGAGTAATAGAAAAATATCCTCTCTGCTTATGATATATTTCAAACCAACCATTAAATATCTTGTAGGCTCTTTATAAATGGTCGGTTATAGCCTATCTATTGAGAGTGATTGCACAGTGCTATAAGACTTTGAAAATCGTAGTTTTGTATGGAGATTGTGGGGAAAAAAGGAAAATGCAACATCATGAGATCTCAACCAGACAGGTCTGAGACCAAGGCAAGACAAAAGGTCTCTCGGCCTGTCTCCCGTTGTCTATACAACCTTTAAAGCACCCCAACCTATGCAAAACTTTGGCATGCGCTCAAGCCTTGGTTGCATTATAGGTCACATATAGGTGCACATCAATCGCTTCATGCACTATATTCCCTACAAAATTCGGGCATGACCCCGAACAACTCCTGGCAGCCCAAAAGCCTAGGTGATTGAGACAATCTCGAACACTTACATATTGGTGATGTCCTGTGGATGCTGTATGACGTCCTGTATCTATGAATTTGGGTTATAGTGCGATTGTTTTGTTTAAGGCTAATATTATGGGTTCCCGTGTAAATACATGTAGTAACAGTTGTTGCTCGAGGCATCTATTTTAAGTTGCGCGACAACAGCGAGCGTCCCCACAAATTTTTATTTTCCACCACATGAGGTCTGGTGTTTTATTTTATGACATACATATCCTCAGCCTAAACTTCAATCTTATTGGTGACGGATCTTCTGTCCGCTCCTTTTCTCTATTTTCTTCTGACGGTTGCTTTGTGCTCCAACAGCGACATTGGACGGCGGACCCTCAGACGCCGAAGGCATGCCTGGCATCATCCCATTCTTCATACTGGTATATGTTGTGAAAGCAAAGTAGATAGCATATGCTGGGACAATAGTCTACTTTCAATATTAGCTCCAGCACTAGACACCCCAAACAAAAGGGTATTATGCATTGAACTTACCCACAACCACCAAGCCCACTCCCCGGCAATCCCTACCAGGCCGAGAACACCCCATGTGACATAAACAATATCCCAGAGATATTCCGTTACGCCCTTCGCTTCCATATCTTCGCCGGGCGACTTTAGATCGCCCGTGACATTGTAGCTTGGCCGTCCTAATCGCTCGAGATAATACTCAATTATAACCGATGGTACTGAAAGAGTGATGTATTTCCACCATGAGCCACTACGGTAGAGAATCCGATACACGATGAATATTATGTGCAATATAAGAGTAATCGCGTGTGTTCGGTTGAGGGTGGTGGTATTGGCGCGTGCGAGTTGTTTGGAAGCTTTCTGGAATTATGTTAACCCGATTTGGCTCATACGTAGAAGTTTAATAGGATAGGGAAGAATTTACGTTTGCCATTGTGGGCTATAGGGTTGAGAGATTATCTCGGGGTTGAGATTTGTGGTGAGTTGCTGTTGGGATTTGGGAAGAGTGTTTACGACAGGGGAAGGATGTTTAGGGCCATATCTTATCTGATTCACTCCGTAACCCTGACGGGTAAGTCCAGCCAACGGGCCACCTTTACTCCAAGCAAAGGTGGAGCAGCAAAGTCTACATTGCAATGTGGGTATGTACCTATTCAAGGGAAAAGTTTAGTAAGCGAATTTCCGCTTTCTTGTTGGAGAGTTTGCATAAGGCGTATATACATGGGCGGCGATCTGGAAAAACCGCGGTTATGTACTCTAATGCAACTGGAATTCTTGGTAAAGATACAGCTTCGGGAAATCATCATATGGAGGAAACATAGCAGCAGTTCACAACAACAAGGCAGCGAACAGAAATATGCTCCGGGCTATATACTAAATCCTATGCTGTGGCTATTATAATGCAATTTTTATGACGAAAAAGTGTGTTGAATACCAATCTTTTCTCATCTAATGTTAACCCATCTTGCTTATCTAGCTACTCGGCTATCCTACGCTTTTTATTTAAAGAGCCAAGCAGTCTAGATCTACCTCTCCTTTTAAGCTTGAATTTCTCTGGTTTAGCTTTTATTGATTTACTGATGCTTAAAGCTGTGTTTTTTCTAACATACCGGGAGTGTTGTTTTCAAGTGATCTATCCTTCTCCTTTACAATACTTTTAGTGACACTCACAGGATTTGTGGCCTCAATACTATTAGTTAATTAACACTATAAGAGTAAGATAGATGAACTTACTTTATTCTTCCCTTTTAACTTGTTTTTCTTAGGTCGTGTATTCTTGGTTTCCCTTACACTAGTGACTATATCACTAAATGGCTCTATGTAATACTAGATGTTTTTCCACTGTTTGTGAACACGCTTGCTGTATTTCGCCCATAAATCATACCTTTTTTCTTTTAAGGGGTTAGTGTCCTTTTGCTGGATAGGAGCGGAGGTGTAGGGGAGCGAGAAAAAAAAAATACAATGTTAGTGGTTGATTTTGAAAATTTTCGTGATTGCCATTCATGGTCGGGCATTGGTTTTACTTGAACCACGCTTGATAATTCAGCCTGGAATCTGAAAATGTGAAATCCTTGAATACCATCAATGGCTTTCATGTGGGGAGAAAAAAAAGATGCCCCAACCGCGGAAGACTGTGTTTTCTGCTATGCTATCAATGAATGATACAGGGTGGACCATTCCCGTTGAAGTTGAGTTTTTTTTACAAACTTGATATGATCATCAGAATGATAAGTATCTGATTAATTTGCTTCGTTTTTTGTAATCAAAAACCCTCGGTCAACTGAACTGCGCATGCTTGTATGGCCTTTAAATTGAAACCGTAATTCTATTTCTTTACATCATCCCTGTAATACTGCCTATATCAAATACCACTTCATTGTCTTATTTTTGTTTTATTCACCACGATTGTCAGCCCACAAGTGAGCACATGGTGCAGTGCTACCTTCAGTTGTCAAATACGTCTGAAAGATAGAAGCAACTTGATTCGCTCCTTCACCCTGCTGTGCTTTGATGTACATTGCATGATAATGAGTGTCGCTACTCTCATTAACGATCCCAAATATATAAAATTTGAGAGATGATCGGTAGTAACACTGTGATAGTTGTGGCTTTCTCAGGATCTCTATACCTTACTGAAAATAAAGTGAGTGGCAATTGAGTGTTGTATTTGACTCGTGTCTTTCGTGTATGTCATCTTCATATGCTTGTCGACATTTGTGATATTGAACTTTATGGTTAACAAGCTCATCATTGACAAGCTCGGTTTCTTCTTCTAAAAGTTTCATTCAGGGCCTGAAGTCAATTTCATAGTATGCCGCATTCGTCACATATGTCTTTGGAAGGCTTATGTATCTTGGGATATCGAAACTCTGTTGATCATCTCCATACATATGCATGATGAAGAGTTGACCAGCTGACAATATGACTTGGATTCTGTTCGTTGTATATTTTGCAAATCTTGTAGATGCTATAATGGGACGGAAGAAGAACTAGGTGCGCAACTTCTATGTGGGTAACTCTTTCTTTTTTATTCATATACTTGTGTGTTTGAGTCGCACTAGCTTCCCCCTTATCTTTTTCATACGCCTCAGAAATAGCAAAATCTGCACTCTGATGATTTTCGGTAGGTGATGGTTGCTTGGCCTTCCAGTGCTACCATGCTCTCTTAATTAGTCCGACCCTTCTCTTTTCTCAAATATCTTGCACTAGCATCGCAAGCTGATAATCGCCAAACACCCAATATACTCTAAAAAAATTGCGACAAACGTCGCCAACAAAGGGTAGCTACCAGATAGGGCGAAACCTTGAGAGTTTGGGTTTACTGGGATTTGGTGATAGGAGATATTCTGTATGAGTTTTGCGAACTGTCAAGCTCGGCTCCTGATCGTGTTTGATCCAAGCTCCCCATTGACTCGGGTCCACTATATAGAATCTGAAAGTGAACAACTAGAAATTTCACTGTCGGAATAACTACAGGAAGACAAACAAGAAGCCATTGCACTGCTTGTACATGTAAACAGGATTAATATTTTTTCTCTATCGCACGCATTAATATTTAGATATTTTGTCACATAAATTTTACATTCCGCAAATTAGAGAAACGTTTAATTATAGAGAGGTCTGAACGTATAAACTTCTGGAAAGTGGAAAAAACATAACTAAATAATTTATTTAAGTTGATTTCATACTACACTATAAGAGTGACTGTGTTCTTAACTCCGAGGATACCCCAAACTATAGAGTACTAAAAAGGGCTGAGAGTCATTACACGACAACTCACTCGTCAATCTTTCTACGAGCTGTATTGGATATATATATATATATATAGGTTTCCGATGGTTCACGTTCTTCGGCGGGAGAGCGGTTCGGCAGAAGCTTTAGGTTCTCGGGCCGATCTATTCGGGGCCCAAAGAACTCCCTATAGCGCGGCTTCTATGATTTTCTTGGGGTATATATATAGGGGCTTGATGCCCGTCTTTAGTTTTCCTTTCTCATACCTTCTTCCACCGCGCTGCGCGGATCTAGATATATAGATATATTCATATCTCCAACAGGCCACGTGCACATATATTTATTTTCACCCCTAAATAACCGATTGTCCTCCAGAACCTACAGAAAAGGCTCCTTTAATTTCTCATCACATAGTATCATAATTGAGTTTTCAGGGTACATTGGGTCTCCAGCTCTCTACTGGGCTAACCAGAATCTGAAAAATATAGTTTACAATCTCTAAGGCGTCTTCTATCAGTTAAAGAAGATTTTGAATGAATTGGCTTAGGTGCTCGCGATCGGTGTTGTAAGAGTACTAATTGGTGTCTTAAGTAAGGGTTTCCCGGATCATCACCGCCCACGTGCACATATCTACCCCCAAGGTTAATGAATCAGGTAATGCATCATTTTTTACAGCTAAATATTTGTGTGGGTAAAGCATCAGTAAATGAATCACTATAATGTATGGGTAAAGCATCAATAAATGAATCATTACTTTGTATGGGTAAGGCATCAATAAATGAATCATTAATTTGTATGAGAGAACCATTGGGAAATGTGTATATTAGTAGTGGGTAAAGCATCTGGAAAGGCATCTGGAAAGTCGTAATAAGGGAAATCCGATGCCTTACCATCCCTTTACCCCCCTTTAACTGCCCTAAAAACTCGAAAAAAAAAACATTTTAAAAAGTGGAGTTCTCATTACTGGAGTTGAACCTGCACCCTTGGTGTGTCCGCGTATGGACTATTAACCTCTAAGTAAATCCTAACCACCTACACTACTGATTTCTATGAGAGCTACTTGAAATGCTACTTTACAAGCAGATGTATAGGGTAAATTTTTAGGAAAGGCATCAGGAAAAGCATCAGATAAGGCATCAGACAAGGCATCAGGGAATGTGTACTTGGGAAAGGCATTGGGAAATGTGTACAGGAAAAGCATCAGGTAATGTGTATGTGAGAAAATGCATCAGCTAATGTGTAGGGCAATGCATCTCATGATGCTTTTCCAACAGACATACCCCTAAAGCACATTTATTAGCACACTACCCCAGTTTTTTTGTGTGGGCAATGTGTAAATTGATTCATTACCTCGCGCTGTAGAGATGTATATAGGTACATACCACTAAATGACAACCTAAGTGAAATGGGTTACTAGAGACTTACCCTAATCTTTAAATTCTGTCTTCGATGGGCCCATTCTTTTTGTAAGCTTATCGCGATATGGTTTAGTACGGGACTAATCAATTCACTAACACTGTATATATGAAGGTCACATAAGTGCGTTTATATTATGGAGGAATTGCAAGCAGACGGGCTTTAACAGTTTTGCTGTATGTTTTTCTTATTTTTAATAGAATTTTCGGAGGGTTCTCTCGCTGTTCTGATCATGATACTCAACGCTTCTGTTCGCTGCTAAACCTTTCATCATTCAAGATAATTCACGCTCGTCTATCAAAGATCGCTTCGAGTCTTGGCGCTCGGCAAGCATTTGCTGACCTTTGTTGCTGTCTTCCCTGATTTTTTTTCCGGTGTTGGTTATAGACTCCGTTCACCATACTCTACTTAAATTTGGAGAGATCACATGTACGTAGGAATGCTTGTTTGTACCTTCGGAGGAAGGGAATCTTCAAGGCGTTTCGGCTTAATGCCGAGCTTTTTTCTTTAACTTCAGACCCTGAGGCAGCATCAAGCTACTACTATGGACTAGGTATGAGACCAGTAGTTGGTAAGAGTTATAGTTTGGAAATCTCAGCCTGCAACGTGATCAAAATCTATATTTGTTATTCCCGATAAGAACAACTACATGTAGCTATTAGCTTACTAGAATTATGGGGAGGATATATGTGTGTAAAAGAGGGAATTGGGGCAGCCATGGTTATACCGGGATCCGAGTCGATAGCTATAGATGATCCGGGAAGTTTGATTTCGGATTGGCTCAATTGTGGGATAATAATTGTTTGCGGTTACGGGGGTTCCATGGTCAGGGAAGGTTTGCTTCGCCCATTACTCTCACTAAGCATCGTCAGAAACCCGGCTACTTGACAAGCTATGCATCATTACGTTTTAATACCCGTTCTGTTATTGTTATTATTAATTAATTCATCTGTCCGTGGATATATATGTATATGCACGTATGGTATTTTTTTAATTCGTTAAGGGGTTTGAATCAATCGTGGGTGCTAGCGCTCAGGAACGAATACGAGAATGAAACGGGACTTTAAGTAATCCGAATGTGCCTTTCACTACTATACTATACCATGGAAGGTTTTCTCGATACTTGTATGCCATTTGATGAGATTCTGTAAAACGACTGGGTTTAAAATTCCCGCTATGTGCGACATGAGTTTTACGCGGATCCTTTGGTGGTTGGCTCGTTGCCAAGGAACCCTGCTCCACCACGGATCCCCAACGTTTTTTGATCGAGAATTTCCCCAACAAGGTCCACTAGTCCTTTTTTTGATGGTGGTGGGGCAAATGTCCGGGTAGGATTTGGGAAGTTCTGGAGGTGAAAGCAGAGTTTTCCCAAGATCTTCACTCGGGGAAAATAAAAATAAATAAAAAAAGGATTAGAGATACACAAGGTAGACCATCCCGTAGCTGGCTCACCTATTACTCAATTGCTTTTTTTCCCCGGGACCCGGTGTTAAAGCCCCTTGCCAGATACAGAACCCCGCAAAGAGATTCCCTATCATTTTGTTGGCTGTTGGGTTAGCTCGATACTCAACCATAAGTTGCCATTTATCTACTCCACGCCCCTCCTCTGTTCCTTAATCAGCCTCTCCTTCCTTTTCTCTTTATCTTCTACATCATCTATTGATTTCTGATTGTTGGTCTCATCTTCGTGTACTCATCTTTAGCGGTGCACTACGGTCAGAAGATTCGGTTTCTGTATTATTGGAAGACACCCTCACCCTGCTCATAGACTACCCTTTTCACCGTCCCCTACCTCACCTTTTTACGACGATCAACGGTTTATAAACGGTGGTAACTGCCGTAGAAGCTTCATTGTTGCTACAGTAGCTTGCGGACCATCCTTTACATTTACCACCAATATGGCATCGGATTCGTCGGCTACAGTCGCCGCTATCATGCGCACGAATGGAGTGAATGGTCAACCCGGAGGAAAGGATAAGATTGTGACCCCCAGTTACTCTAAGAAATTTAATCTCCCTGCACATTTCATTGGAGGTAATTCGTTAGATGTGGCTACCCCAGGTCCAGTGAAGGACTTTGTTGCGTCCCATGATGGCCATACCGTTATCGAGAAGGTAGGTAGTATTTTTTTTCTCTCTTTTCTGCCCACTATATTTTATGATTGAAACCTGGAAACTCAATGGCTAATTAATTGCTAACCTTTTTAGGTTCTCATTGCCAACAATGGTATTGCTGCCGTGAAGGAGATTCGGAGTGTACGCAAGTGGGCGTACGAGCAGTTCGGGGACGAAAGGGCAATTCAGTTTACTGTCATGGCTACACCTGAAGATCTACAAGTAAATGCAGATTATATTAGGATGGCTGATCAGTATGTGGAGGTTAGTTTGGATACTTTTATTCCTTTTGTTCCCTTGGCTTTATTCCTACTTTGAAGTATAGGGATCTGGACCTCTCCTATAGAATACCCCAGCCAACTTTCTTTCAAGTTTTGGCTATACTAACTCTTATAATTAGGTTCCTGGTGGCACAAATAATAATAATTATGCAAACGTTGAATTAATCGTTGATGTTGCTGAGCGGATGGGTGTTCACGCTGTGTGGGCTGGATGGTCCGTGCACTATATTCACCCACGACTTTAGTATTTTTGCTGACATCCTATGCAGGGGCCATGCGAGTGAGAACCCTAAGCTTCCAGAGTCTCTAGCAGCGTCAAAGAACAAGATCGTCTTTATTGGGCCACCAGGATCGGCAATGCGATCGCTCGGGGACAAGATCTCGTCAACGATTGTTGCGCAACATGCCGAGGTTCCCTGTATTCCGTGGTCCGGTACCGGTGTCCGAGAGGTTGTTGTCGACTCCGAAGGCTTGGTCACGGTTGCGGATGAGATTTATGATAAAGGCTGCACGCACTCTGCCGAGGAGGGCCTGGAAAAGGCCAAGGAAATCGGGTTCCCGATTATGATCAAGGCTTCAGAGGGTGGTGGAGGAAAAGGAATTCGAAAGGCGGATAGCGAAGAGAACTTTCAGAGTCTTTACAGCCAGGTTGCCAACGAAGTCCCTGGATCCCCGATTTTCATCATGAAGCTGGCTGGCAATGCTAGGCATCTGGAAGTGCAACTGTTAGCAGACGAATATGGGAATAATATTTCACTTTTTGGACGTGATTGTTCGGTACAGCGAAGACATCAGAAGATCATTGAAGAAGCTCCAGTAACTGTCGCTAATCCAGCCACTTTCAACGCGATGGAGCGAGCGGCCGTACGACTGGGAAAACTTGTGGGATACGTTTCTGCGGGTACTGTCGAATATCTTTACTCTCACTCGGAGGACAAATTCTACTTTTTGGAGCTTAACCCTCGTCTTCAGGTCGAGCACCCAACTACCGAAATGGTCACAGGTGTCAATCTCCCTGCCGCCCAGCTTCAGATTGCTATGGGTCTTCCCCTGCATCGAATTCGCGATATTCGTCTCATGTACGGCGTCGATCCAGCTTCCACTGGAGAAATTGATTTCGACTTCTCGAAGGAGAATTCGCACCTGACTCAACGGAAGCCAGCCCCCAAGGGCCACACTACGGCTTGCCGTATCACCTCCGAAGATCCTGGCGAGGGATTCAAGCCTTCCAGTGGTATGATGCATGAGCTTAATTTTCGATCTTCTTCAAATGTATGGGGTTACTTCTCTGTTGGTACTGCCGGTGGTATTCATTCATTCTCCGATTCACAATTTGGACATATATTTGCCTATGGAGAGAATCGTGGCGCATCTAGAAAGCACATGGTTGTCGCCTTGAAGGAATTGAGTATTCGTGGTGATTTTAGGACAACTGTTGAATATCTCATCAAGCTTCTCGAAACACCTGCCTTCGAGGATAACACTATTACTACTGGATGGCTCGACGAACTTATCACCAACAAACTCACCGCTGAGCGGCCAGACACCATGTTAGCCGTAGTTTGCGGTGCTGTCACGAAAGCTCACGTCGCCAGCGAGGCTTGCATGGCTGAATATAGGGCTTCGCTGGAAAGGGGCCAAGTGCCAGCAAAGGATATTCTTAAGACTGTCTTTCCAGTCGACTTCATCTACGAGGGTAAAAGATTCAAGTTTACTGCAACAAGATCAAGCTCAGATTCGTACCACCTTTTCATCAACGGGTCCAAGTGTAGTGTTGGCGTGCTTGCTCTTACGGATGGTGGCTTATTGATTCTTTTGACTGGGCGTAGTCATAATGTCTACTGGAAGGAAGAAGTCGGTGCCACTAGGGTCAGCGTGGATAGTATGACTTGTCTCTTGGAACAGGAGAACGATCCCACACAGCTGAGGACGCCTTCGCCAGGAAAACTCGTTAAATTCCTTGTAGAGAATGGGGAACATGTCAAGAAGGGTCAAGCATTCGCTGAAGTTGAGGTTATGAAAATGTACATGCCACTTCTCGCTCAAGAGGATGGACACGTGCAGCTCATCAAGCAGCCAGGTGCCGTCCTCGAGGCAGGCGATATCCTCGGTATCTTAGCTTTGGATGATCCTAGCCGTGTCAAGCACGCCACTCCATTCGATGGACAGCTTCCCAACTTCGGTGCCCCCCAGGTTGTGGGTAGTAAACCACCGCAGAAGTTCGCCCAACTTAACACAATTCTACGGAACATTCTTGATGGTTATGACAATCAAGTCATCATGGCCCCTACCCTTAAGGAACTCATCGAAGTTCTTCGCGATCCCGAGCTTCCATATGGTGAGTGGGCCGCTAAGTTCTCGGCCTTGCATACCAGGATGCCACAAAAACTCGACGCTCTGTTCTCGCAAATCACAGAAAGGGCAAAGGCAAGGAAGGCTGAATTTCCGGCAAAGGCACTGAAGAAGGGTCTAGACAGATTTTTGGATGAGCATGTTGCGCCTGGGGATGTGGATCTTCTAAAGTCAACCCTAGAGCCCTTGACGAGTATCATGGATGCGTATGCTGAGGGCTTGAAAGTACATGAGCTTTTCGTTTTCTTGCAAATTATGGAACATTATTGGAGCATCGAGAAGCTCTTCTCGGTAAGCTTACAACTACGACATCTTTAGAATTTTTTTGAATATGATACTAATGCAAGTTCTGCAGGGTGTCAACACTAGGGATGAAGACGTCATCTTGAAGCTCCGTGACGAAAATAAGGAAGATATTAATAAAGTTGTCCAAGCCGTTCTATCACATAGCAAAGTCAGCTCTAAAAATAACCTTATCCTGGCCATCCTAGAAGAGTACCGTCCCAACAAGCCTGGCAATGGTCCCATAGTCAAGTTCTTTCGCCCCATCCTCAAGAAGCTCACAGAATTGGACTCCCGTTCATCCACAAAGGTTGCTCTCAAGGCCCGTGAGGTCCTTATCCAATGCGCCCTGCCGTCATTGGAAGAAAGAGCGTCTCAGATGGAGCACATTCTACGTTCTTCCGTCGTTGAATCCAGATACGGTGAAACAGGGTGGGATCACCGAACGCCCTATATCGAAACACTCAAGGAGGTCATCGATTCCAAATATACTGTCTTTGACGTCCTTCCAACATTCTTCGCTCACCAAGATCCTTGGGTTTCGTTGGCAGCCTTGGAAGTCTACGTTCGTAGAGCTTATAGGGCATATGAGTTACACGTTATTAACTATCATAACCTCGACTCTGAGCCTCCATTCATGGTCACTTGGGACTTCCAATTGCGAAAGGTTGGTGTTACTGAGTACGGAATGACTCAGCCATCTGCGCCGGCCACCCCTACCGTGGAGCGTGGTGAAGCTTTCAAGCGTATCGGATCAATCAGTGATCTCTCGTTCTTGGTCGGCAAATCTGAGGTCGAGCCTGTGAGGAAGGGTGTTATTGTGCCTGTGACTTTTCTCGATGAAGCCGAAGAATTACTCGGGCGAGCACTTGAGCTCATCCCGCGTGGCAGAGGAAGGGGAGCTCAGAATAAGGAAGGACTAATGGCAAATCTCGAAGGAAGGAGGAGATCTATGCCACTTAGCGCACTTGAGACTGAAGAGGAGGAAGTCTTGTCGGCGGTGTGCAACGTTGCCGTTCAAGATGCAGAGTCTATGGATGACAAGGACCTTTTAGAGAGAATTCTTCCTCTTATCAAAGATTATAAGAAAGAGCTTCTCTCAAGGAACATCCGTCGTATCACTTTCATTTGTGGTCATAAAGATGGATCTTATCCCGGCTACTTTACATTCCGTGGACCTGAATATAGGGAGGAAGAGAGCATTCGTCACATTGAGCCGGCTTTGGCTTTCCAGCTTGAGTTAGGTAGGTTATCGAACTTTCAGATCAAGCCGGTTTTCACCGAGAACCGCAATATCCACGTCTACGAAGCGTACGGAAAAGAGGTTCAGAGTGACAAGCGATACTTCACTCGTGCTGTTGTCAGGGCTGGTCGTCTGCGAGATGAGATCCCTACCGCCGATTACCTAATTTCAGAGACTGATCGTTTGGTCAATGATATCCTCGACGCTTTGGAAATCATCGGAAACAACAACTCCGACCTTAACCACATCTTTATCAATTTTACCCCGGTGTTCCCATTGAGTCCCGAGGAGATTGAACCTGCTCTCGGTGGATTTATCGAGCGTTTCGGAAGACGTCTGTGGAGATTGCGTGTCACCGGTGCCGAAATCCGTATCATATGTACAGATCCGAAGAGCGGGCTTGCATACCCTCTCCGTGTGATTATCCAGAACGTATCCGGCTACGTTATCCAAGTAGAGATGTATGCTGAGAGGAAAACCGAGAAAGGTCAATGGGTTTTCCATAGCATTGGCTCGAAGTCAGGATCCATGCACCTCCGTCCCGTCAACACGCCCTATGCTGCGAAGGAGTGGTTACAACCGAAAAGGTACAAGGCTCATCTCATGGGAACTCAGTACGTATACGATTTTCCTGAGCTCTTTAGGCAAGCGATCCATCAGAGCTGGTTAAAGACTGCCAAGAAGGTTGCTTCTTTCAAGGAAAGGGTTCCGCAGCTCACAGAGTGCCTGGAGTACAACGAGTTGGTCTTGGATGACAATGGCGGTCTTGCCGAAGTTCAACGCGAGCCTGGCACCAATACACACGGTATGGTCGGCTGGGTAGTTACCGCGAAGACTCCCGAGTATCCTAAGGGTCGGAAGTTCATCATTATTGCAAACGACATCACCTTTAGGATTGGTTCTTTTGGACCAGCAGAGGATAGGTTCTTCCACAAATGTACGGAATTAGCCAGAGCTATGGGAGTCCCTAGGATATACCTTTCTGCAAATTCCGGCGCGAGAATTGGAATGGCCGAAGAGTTAATCCCCCATTTCTCGGTTGCTTGGAATGAGATTAATAAACCCGAAGCTGGTTTTAAATATCTTTATCTTACTCCAGAGATGCACAAGAAATTTGCGGAAAGAAAGCAAAAGACAGTCATCACAGAGAGAATCGATGACGATGGTGAGGAAAGATACAAGATTACTACAATCGTGGGACAGGAAGATGGTTTGGGTGTTGAGTGTCTAAAGGGGTCAGGTTTAATTGCCGGTGCAACGAGTAAGGCCTATGAGGATATCTTCACTCTTACTCTTGTCACCTGCCGCTCCGTTGGTATTGGCGCTTATTTGGTCCGATTGGGTCAACGTGCCATCCAGATTGAGGGTCAGCCAATTGTGGGTTTGATTTTCGAAATCTGACAAGTGGTACAACTCGCTAATGAGATTATAGATTCTTACTGGCGCTCCTGCTATCAACAAACTTCTTGGTCGCGAAGTTTATACTTCCAACCTGCAATTAGGAGGCACCCAAATCATGTACCGCAATGGTGTCTCTCACTTGACTGCCAACGACGATTTTGAAGGTGTTCAGAAGATCGTTGAATGGATGTCGTACGTCCCTGAGCGAAAGGGTGCCCCCGTGCCCGTCTCACCATCCAGCGATTCATGGGATCGTGATATCACCTACGTCCCGCCCCAGAAGAACACTTATGATGTCAGGTGGCTGCTTGCCGGTAAAGATGACGAAGAAGGCTACCTTTCTGGAATCTTTGACAAAGGCTCTTTTCAGGAGACCCTAAGCGGTTGGGCAAGAACTGTTGTCGTCGGTCGTGCCCGGCTTGCTGGTATCCCTGTTGGAGTCATTGCTGTAGAGACTCGATCTGTTGAAAACGTGACTCCTGCAGATCCCGCCAACCCAGATTCAACAGAGATGGTAACCCTGGAGGCTGGCCAAGTTTGGTACCCTAACTCGGCGTTCAAGACTGCACAGGCCATCAACGACTTCAACCATGGAGAGCAACTTCCTCTAATGATCTTTGCAAACTGGCGTGGTTTCTCCGGGGGCCAAAGGGATATGTATAACGAAGTTCTCAAGTACGGTTCGTTTATTGTTGATGCACTTGTCAAATACCAACAGCCGATTTTTGTATACATTCCACCTTACGGTGAGCTTCGTGGTGGTTCTTGGGTATGTTTACTATTTCCTATCTACAAACGATAAACAATGACTAATTCTTTGCACAAGGTCGTCGTTGATCCTACAATCAATGCAGATATGATGGAGATGTACGCCGACGAAGAAGCCCGTGCTGGTGTCCTTGAACCTGAAGGTATCGTCAATATTAAGTACCGCCGCGACAAGCAGCTCGAAACTATGGCTCGTCTCGATCCTATCTACGCTGACCTACGTCGTCAACTTGCCGACAAGAACCTCACTCAAGATGAACAATCCACTATCAAGGTCAAGATGGTTGAGCGTGAGAAACTTCTCATGCCAGTCTATGGACAGATCTCGCTTCAATTCGCAGACCTTCACGATACGCCTGGTCGTATGCAAGCTAAGGGAGTGATCCGTATGCCTCTGCAGTGGCAGAATGCCAGGCGATTCTTTTATTGGCGTATCCGTCGTCGCTTAAATGAGGAACTCTTCTTAAAGAAGATGGCTGTCGCAGACAAAGGTTCTACCAGGGTTGAGAACTTAGAAAGATTAAAGATGTTGATAGTGGTGGATGGTGAAAGTACTCTCTTCGACGAGAACGACCGCTTGGTTGCGTGCTGGTACGAAGACAACAGGAAGGAGGTACTTTCCAAGATTGAGGGTCTACGACAGGATGGCATTGCAACCCAAGTTGCGAGTTTGATTCAGAAAAATGGCAACAGTGCCCTGAAAGGGGTAGCCGCAGCTCTTGGAAAGCTCAGCGAGAAGGAACGTGAAGAGGTTTTAAAGCTACTTGCTGCATCGACATCAGCATAAAGTTATTCCTGAGGGATGATGGTATTATTCCATTTCGCAGTAATTCTTATTATCGACGGTTTCTTTTTCATAGTATAGTCATGATACTGTAGGCAGCATTGGCATTTGAGAATAGTTGTTGGGAGAAAATGTAAACCAATCGTGCTTTTTGTTTTGTTGTCCTTTCTAGCCATTTTCGTTTGATTTGTCTATACATTTGTTTTCTCTCTCTTTAGACCTTCTTCTAGCAACGAATTGACAAATGGGTTCTCTTCTCTTCTGTAGTGGGCAAAATACTTATTTATTTATTTCTAGTTTACAGTCCATAAGCGTGTTTTAGTGATGCCCTAATTTCCCAAATACGAATTCTAGCTTCCCAATATACTTTCCTAGCCTCAAAAAACATCTTAGCTAGTTGAAATTCCCTAGGTACCTGTACGCTGAAACGTGCGTACGCTGTTCAGTATTGCTAGCATAGCGACTCTCCCTATTAAGGCCTGTCCTATAACGGTATCTGCTCTTTAGGGACGTGCACCTTAGTCTTGAGAAGGGCTAGAAACATGCATTACGCATTTGCCGCAGGCGTATCCGTTTATAAAGATATTAGGTTGCTAAGATTTTACACCTTTGTAGGAAGAGTCGACCCCAGAGATAAACCGGCAACCCAAGAGTACTTATGTTACGATACGGGATGACAAACTCTCCTTAGTTGAGCTTTGTTCAAGCCATACCTTTTGTTGCATGCGGTATTTTTATACCTAAAAAGAATGAAACTAGGTCATCTTTTTTTTCAAAAAACCCCCCCGGGCTTTCCTTAGCAAGTCACCAAACAGGCATACGCAGCAGCATCTCTCTGAGAACCTAGGATAGCAAACTTGGCCCAAGACTATTGTATATGAGGAGAATTCTTGGACCATACTTTTGCCGCTGTAAGCGTAAACTAGATTTCTATTAGTGGAGTCATCAATGCGCAATAAATCACTCTGACATGAGAACGAGAAGCTCTAATAAATTTTATAGCATTTTAAATGGCGTTAAGAGCCTCAAGAAATAAAGAAAAGTTATTCCAAGGTTACATGCAGACTATAAAGAAATCAAGGGCTGATGGTCAGACATATATGTATATCTAGTTCAAAAGTAATTGGTCAATGCCTTTATTAGCCAAATCTAGAGGCTAGTCATAATTACATGTACATATGTGTTACGGAAAATATCACCCAATTTTTAATTGGGTGAGAAAAGGTAACAAAAATGGTACTCACTTCTAGAAATTACAACGGCATTTTAGCGGTACCGCTTTTTTTTTCCCTGAAGCGATCCCCTCCAAGATTTTAGGTCATATTTCACGCCAAATATAGTAGTACCTCCTGGATTTACATTGCGAAACCTCTCGAGTAAGGGATCGGTGCTGGGATGTGCATTGGTAGGCGTAGTTGGTACCAAGAGAATAGAGGTTGCATATTCTAGCCCATATTGGTCTAGATTGTAGATAATAAGCTTAAGACGGGTGGTCATGTTTATTTTCTCTTCATACGTATTCGAGAATTGATGGTTGCCGATTCTATTAGGCGAGCAATATATTAGCTAGCTTATAAGGGTACTCACTCCTATAAAGGATACCCTAAAGGTTCAAGGTTTATAACTATACCTATATAATATAGCAGTATAGCACTATTCCACCCTGCCTGCGGCAGCTCTCACAGAAGCTCAGACTTTCGCTGAAAACCTAGCGACTAGCTGATCAACAACCAAATATACTACTTATGAATGGTATCCGACCCCCTTCACATGCTAGACCCTATCCGAGTTATTTATGCTCGAATTTAGACTCTAATTTTTTTACTCCAAAATCTACACCGGATGAGGAAGTACCCAAAGAAACCATTAAGGTAGGGCCCTATATGTAGCACATCGTACGCGTATGTAGCACTTACTAATAGCCTATTTGAAACTTATAATTATAGAAAGCTCGTAGGAAATAAATACAAAATAAATACCCTACTATAAGGTCACCATTTAGTTAATATTGCCGTCGTAGAGTATCTTGATGAGACTCTTATTAGTACTCCTAGTTCTCCGTGCAGTAGAGAGATGCTATAGATCCTGAACCAGAAAACAAAAAACTAATTACCACTCCAGAAAAAACTTAACCATAGCTATTTCATCCATTATTAGAATAATGGGTGTCGTTCTGACAAAAGACTACTTACAGCACCCCGTCTATAGCATCAAATTCCCGCACCACAACTAATTGGCCCAAAAATTCCCTAACATGTAGAATACATCTTGAACAGTCAATAAAATATCTAACGAGGAAATATGATTTCCAAGGAGTATTCGACATACACTCAATCTTAGCTGTCATCCTTTGGTTTAGCACTTTACCGTTTCTAGTTATCTTTCTATTGCGACCGTGTAGGAACCTTTCCTCAGAACGACACCCAATTTTAATGCTCTGACTCGGAGCTGGACCGAGGATCTTAGTATTACTAGTAATACGCCTTACCAACTTGGCAACCAGAGCAGAAATGCCATTTCCCGACGGTTTACATGCAGCATAGGTTATATACTAAGCTATCTGAACGGCAAAGGCTATTACCACGTGCACCATAAATCACACCTATAGTAAAGTAGTTTGAATTCAAGATGCTCAAAATATATGGGTGGGGTTGCCATAGAGTCTAAGGGAAGATAGGCCATGCCTGGGGCACCTATGTGCAACATTTCCGAACAGCCAAGAAGTTTTTTATAGGTCACTTTTCTTTTGTAGCAAGAGCTTACCGTGGTTTAATATCCTGAATTCATTACTTAGTCTTGGGGCTTCCAATTGAGCGTCTTCGTTAACGTTACCAAATGTCAGATCTGGAGGTTTGAGTTTGCAGAATTTAAGTAAAGGATTTAAGATGTGTAACTACAGACGAGTGCTTATTCATGATCTAGTTTGAAATATTCATACAGAACCCGATTCAGTAAACAAAAATGAACTATAGTCTTTCCCCTATACACAGCGGAAAATTTGCGTAACGGAACAAGCGCACTCAGTGAGAAAACTACATAATTATAACCACGTTTGCTAGAGCGAAACACATAAACACCCGTATCAAGCCATCAGACTTTGGATTACGGACAGCAACGGTTTTTTTTAATATCATATCATAGCATGCATAAATTTTATGGCTGAGACAGCTATGCGCGGTATTCTTATGTTTTTAATTAGAGGAGTTATAAGCCAAGCAAAAACAAAGCAAAAACAGAATCGCACACCCTTCTTTTCAAGTCAGATATAAATCTAGCAACTGTTCCAGGCTAGCTCAGCCGAATTCCAGCTACAGGCTACCTGCTATCTCGAAAGAAAAATCATCTCGCAATTCGTCAACTACCTTTCGCATGAACCATCACTCGCATTTACATCAAAATCAACAGAATCACCCCAATACCTGAAAACTCAGACCTTGGAAAACGCCCAAGAGCTTCTGAAGCACGATCAATAACACAGAATACTCGTAGGTATCAGGACAACAATTGTGTACAACTCCTAACATCAAAACCTCAACCATAAGATCATATGTACGGTGCATATCTAGCGATACATCCGTTCAATACTAGGAAATGTTGTAACAAGCTGCTGTGCTACACTTTGTCATAACCAAATCGGTTATGACAGCGAAGAGATGCAAGTAGCTATCCGCAATTAATTATATTCAGCTATCGGATAGGGATAACTGCCCCAAGCTCGCAATATGATCAATCCCGTTGTTTTAGAGCTGTGTTTGAAAGGTGGCCTGTGGCAAGAAATCAGCTTACTTGTAGAGTATGGCTTAAGTACAAAGATCGTGTGGCTTAACTGGAATTAATATCAATTCAGGCACTTTGCTATTAAAATGGGTATATCTGCTATTTTAGTTTTTTTCCTTCTCCCCCTAGGAATACACGTGCATACCCTACCCTAGCAGCATATCTAGGCATATATTATCTAGTTATAGTGGTCGATAGCCACCTCAAAACTTCGTAGAAGAAACCCAAAGTATTAAGAGACCCAGCTGCCATGAAGTATGTAGACACGATTTGGCATCAGATAAACTACGAGATTCCACCTTCCGCAATTCTATCATTTAAGATTTCTTCCGAAGTTGGACGATGAAGCGAGTGAACAAAAGTAACTAACGAATACGTCCAGGAACAGCTGCGGGCTACGTGGGTCATAGGAAAATATTTCAGCCTACATTCTTGCCCACGTAGTCATTCCTCAAACCTGCGCGCCAATATTTAGAACCTTAAACCATAGCTTTTTACATCAATTTACTACGCATCGCAGATGTTATTAAATACCCATTAACTCAGCGCCGATTGTTAGCGATGGCCATACAGACACACAGACCCTTTTTCCCGCCTAGTTCCGAGAGTACTAGTGAGTTGTCAGATGTATTGTTCTACAAGCACCAGGTCGCTTAAGCTCTGACATGTACAGGCTCCAAAATTACTTTAGACATCGAGATATCTAACTTACCACGGCTCCATGAGATTAATGGAAGTAGCTGCAGCACACTTCCTCAGGCATGTTTTAGACGCGGGATACTCTAAAGTTGGGACCCTTTGCACTAGTCACCATACGCCGTCCGATATGCCAGCGATCCTATTCAGCCTCTTTACAGACTGTAGGTTAGCATCAGGAGAATGGCTGGCGATGGCACCCGGCATAGAGGGAAGGGAAGATGTACCTTTTTTTCCTTGCAGAGGAAAAATACACTTTCTCCCTTCTTTCCATGAGGAGTTTAGATCACACCCCAGCAAGAGCTTTGGACGCGCTTGGCATGGAAATCATCAAGAGCAGCCGTCTAATGATGCGTTGTCTCGAATCAATTCGCTTTGGTCATTTACCAGCACCACTTTTAAGGTTAGCTTTCCCGGTTCAGTGGGGCGGGGTCTCACTTACGGTCCGGGAAAGCCCATAAATCCAAGATGGAAAAAACTTAGATATTTAGCCAATGAGGCTGATTATATAATATGTGGGAGACGTGGTTCATCTTCTGGCGAGCGGATTGAGACAAGAATTTGGATGATAGCAGAAAAGAGGGGGTTGGTTTAAGTGTTAAGCTACAAATTTTAGGGGAAGTAACACCCTACTGCAGTATCTCCCAAAACCACGTAACCCAGAAGATGTACACGATACCTGTCGATATCTGCAAACTTTGGACGAGAATGATGCATGTTTAAGTTTCAGTGCTTGTAGTTCGATAATGACACTTTAGTCAGCTAATTCACTCACTCACGATGTAGTTTCGATTTTAGTTACCTTAGTTCCCAACTACGATGTTGTGCAGAATTAGAATCTTTGTAGTTTTTAGGTGGAAGCATATCATGAGAAACCTCACGATCTTCAAAGTCATTGCGGCGCCGGTACTATCATCACTTTAAGTGTAACAAGCATCAACAAGTGCGCGAGACTGGCAAATGCTGATAACTGCTTTTGCGGCTTGAGTCCTTCAAGCAGGCTTTGAGTACGTACACATACTGGCGAGCGATATGCAGACAACATTTTCTTAAGAGCATAATTGTATCCAGTCCCCTATTATTCAGATGGTGATGGGATAAATGACGATGCCGATGGTGTTGAAATTTTGGAAACACGCATGTGTTGATTTTTGGGGCTTGTAATGTAGCTATGGAGATAGTTGGCTCGCCACTCTGGCTGGCTGTACGAATAAGGATTGTTTGTGAGGATATGACTTGCACTGGACCTCAAAATCACCCGAATTAAGCGAGTAACATTAGAGCATTGCCACAAGCTGACAGTCCATCAATTAAGACTTTGAAATGCACGCATTGGGCCGATTCTGCAGTACGGGAGTAGATGCACCCTGCAAAATCCTAATTTTCTACACGTATCCTAGCCAAACAACAAGCCGCTTTCTCACATGGCAGCACCTACAAATGATCGAGCCAACCCCATTCTGCCGCCGGAAGGTGAGAAAAAACTAACGCATGTACCTAAAACACAATGTGCCTGTCTCCCGTCGTGTCACTCGCATGTGGATATCATGACGTGCAATGGAAAAAGAGAAAAACGTTGTCTATTTCGATTCGACAGCTGTACTGTTGATACTCCATGCGCTGAAGGGTATAGAAGCGGTAGAAGGTTGCCTTGGCTGCATATATGTTATGAATTAGACCAATAGAATATATACCTCTCTAAGAGAAGTTGAGGTAGAGAAAAGGCAAAAAAGAAAAGAAGAAAACAAGTTATCATAATTCCTCGATTGTTTTACGTTATTTGCGGCAAATGATATTCAGGTCGGACCGGCGGAAAAATCACGGTCATAATCCCTACTTTGAAGCCTTGAGACATTGTAGTCCCAAGCATTCTAGGTGAGAAACGGTGGGACTGTGTTCTCAAATCGTGATCAGTTCGTCAGTCACCGTGGCAAGCTTAAGATATTCATGGACGTTTAGTAAGGGAGCTTTTTTTATTTTTATTTTTATAATAGGCTTATTATTCATACTACAACAAATAAAAGGATAGATCCTTTATGGGTATTCATCCTACGGATAAGGGAGCTGTAGACCTCCTCAAGTACTAGGGTTAGGGGTGTGGAGATGGAGATTCAGGGTTTCCCGTTCTGTGAGGTCACCATAGAAATAGTGTGAGACCTGTTCCACCTTCATATCCCTACCCCAGCACCAGAGACCGTTGCTTTTGTCGCTATTTTACTTAAATAAAAAGCTCACCCTCCCGGAAAAACTTGCCATACGTCTCCGTCATCAAGCAGGGATCGTGTTATGACTGCCCGTACTTGTTATTTGGGGTATGAACCGGAAAACATGGGGTGTGTGGCTTTGTATGCTGCGGCATTGGGCACGGATTCCGTAACATAGAAAGCCACACCCCCCTGTTTTCCGGTTCTTATTCTGGATAGCAGGTAGAGATCATGGTATGAGATCTTCGGATTTTCGGAAGGTCTCGGCTTGGGGTTTCGACGACAAGCCCGTGCGTGATCTCCTAAACACATCTAATGTAGTGAATAATATTACCATCTTTGACCAGCCAACAACCCAAACCGTCTACCGACCCAACAAAATCTTACCCCATATTTGACTGGGTGGTTTGAATGTTGCTCCGTCATCCAAACATCATATTAGCCCTCATCTAACCAAATACGGGGCAACATCTTTGGGCTGGTGGACGGTTTGGGCTGTTGACTGATCAAAGATAGTAATAGTGGGAAATGCTTTAGCCGATCAAGTTGCTGAATCGTATTGAGCTCTATTAGCCTCGGGAGAGACTTTTTCCAACAGGTCCCTAGCTATTCATTACTCTGATTAGTAACATGTATTTGCTAGCCATCTTACTAAATTCAAGATTGCCAAGCACGAAAGGAATTACCGTATTTACTCGAAAAATTGGGTAGCGTATACACTTCGCCACTAACCCGCGAAGGAATTTGTCAGAGATTGAGCGGCGTATCTAAGCCGATTTCGGGTCGTTTCTAAGCTAATTTAAGTTAGATCCAAGAAAGCAAGCTACTCAATTTTTCGAGTAAATACGGTATTACATGTAGTCAATTCTCCGAAAGAAAACACGTTCAGTTCTGCTATAATTTAATATTTAGACAACACATAACAAAATAGCCCTTGTTGATGGAGCGAGAGCGAGGTGGAGTTGTGAGAAGGTTTGGACGATAAATCGAATATCTCGATAAAAAGATACTCGGCCTACGAGCTAAGACTACTCAACCTTGATAAAGTTTACGGTAAGCTAGTTCCGTATTGATACGGCTTGGCGCTTGCTTTGCAAGCCTAGGGGTGCTTTCGCGTCTTCCCAACGTCAAGTTGTCAACTACTCAGTAAAAGTACAGTACCTTCAGCTCAGCTCACTTTCACTCACCCCGCTATTCCAAGATGCCGTCCGCTTCCAACCAAAAGCGCGTCAAGGTACCTTCAAGAGTTTCAGATATTCGTATCCGGGTTCGATTTCTTTTTGTGCTATTCTTCCCCTTTTCCCTTTCCTTATGGCTTTTTTGGTTTGATGTATCTATGCAAAGTCACATTCTCACTGATGACTGTGGCGGGGGCTGCTCTTCGATCTGAGGAGTACCTTGCTTCTCTGCAGAAATTATAGGGTGTCTCTATATTCCGTCCATTTGGTATGCAACAAATCCCTAGATTTCATCTCTTTCCACCACTAACGTAATATTCAGTCTATGGTTCCGTCGCCACTCCTGTGAATCCTGATAAGAAGCCTCCGAATCTCCCAGTAGATCACACACACCAATGGACCGTCTCGGTTAAGGGCGTCAACGACGCCGATATTTCGCACTTTATAAAGAAAGTCCAATTCAAACTCCATGACACATACGCCAACCCATTACGGAGTCGGTTACCCCTTTCTTTTCTCCCAGGAGTTTCCGCAAGTACTTAATAAACAAAATAATGCGGATAGTGATCGAGCAACCCCCTTTTGAGGTTTCCGAGACAGGCTGGGGTGAATTCGAGATCCAAATCAAACTTTTCTTCGTCCCAGAGTGTACTGAAAAGGCCCAAACGTTATTCCATTTCCTTAAACTGCATCCTTACATCGGTGATAAGGCAGAACTAGAGCTGGCCCGGCAGCAGCGGCGACCGGTGTTATCATATGTCTACGATGAAATCATCTTCAATGAGCCGACAGAGGCTATGTACGACCTACTAACATCTCGGGGGTCCGCAAGATTACCAAGTCGCGTCAGGGGCGCCCGCGGAGAGTTCGTCGAGGAGTCGGAGGCTTCAGAGCTAGATCGTCTTGGAGAGGGTATCAAAGTTGTCCAGGAAAATATTAGCAAGGTGAAAGAGACGCTGGTTGAGAAGGAAAAGCAGGTGGCGCAGATTAAAGCGGGGATGGAAAAGAGATAGTTTTTTGCTTGTCTTTTTTTCTTTTTTCTTTTTGCTTGTTGGTTTCCTTTGTGTTCTGAGATGGATTTCGGGGAAACGGGATGAGCTGTCCGAAAACAGGAGTTCTTTAACACAGCACAGAGGATAGGTGCATCATGACGACTCCTTCAGGACGCCAGTCCGATTTGTATTACTACAGCATGCGACGGATTATACTTTCATTCTAATTTTGCCTTCTCGTGCCTCTCGGGCAAAACATGCTACAAATAAACATACAAAATTGAACTACAGACGGAGCCTCCATGTGGCATCTGTACTTTAGGAAAAAGCAACGCTAAGAGCGAGAATCCCATCTAATTTACCAACTCACTATTCGATCTCCGTCCTCAACTGGACTCCATGCCACCCTTTGATTTCCTCGCTGAGCACTTCTTGAACTAACCTGTGTTGCTTCACTACGGGTAGGCCTTTAAAGTTTTGCGACGCGATCTCGATGGCATACATCGAACCACAGCCACCGGAAACATCCAGAACCTGATGATTTACGTAAAGCGATTAGCACGGGTATTTTATAGGGTTGTCATTGCCGCGGGAAGGGAAGCGTGAGGGTTTTTTTTCTTGTGGGAACGTTCATAGGTAATTGAGGTGAGAATGGTGAGAGACGATATAATTAGCTAATATCTGATATCCTACACACCTCTAGCCTGGAAGGCGACAGCTCCGTTACGAGTTTATTGAAGATGTGCAGCTCCTTGGGATCGAGATGATCCGGAGGGGCCAGCACGGGAGATCTGAACATGGAGAAACGCGGGGATTGTGGGGATGGTACGTGCAGGGGGGGGAGGAGCATCATTATTCCTCCTCGTGTGTTGTTAAAGGGCCGTGCGTAGCAGAAGTTCGCGACGGGCCTGGAAACGGTAGAGCGGAACATGGCGCAGATAAGGGTTCCCACGGTGTGACGGACAGGGCAAAGACGGAGAGTACAAGACCGTGCGCGAGGGTGTGGTGCGTGTCGGAGTGTTACGTGTGGTGGTGCAGCGGGGTCGATACATGTGAGCAAACTACATGTCCCTGCGAACCAGATACTTATGGTAAGCAAAGGTAGAGGCTGAGCCCTGGTCGGAATAGCACGAGTACTGGCGAGAAAATACGGACCTAGTGGGATGAAATGCCGGAACGCATATTATACATACATGATAATATTACGATATGCAGCATAAGTCTTCTGTTTCCTTTTCTACCTCAGCAATACTACATGTAGCGAGCGTTCTGAGGATCAGGACGCCACCTTCTGATTGCTATTACCCTCCCTACCTCTGATATATCCCGGTCTGCCATCCACGCACGGAAAAACACGACAGCTGAAACAAACAGGACACGCAAGGCAAGACCGGCGAAGGAAAAAGTCGCACACTCCAGGAAAAAATGAAATAAAAACGGTTTCTTGTCTCTGGTTCCCACTAATCATTTCCCCGCAAATGACATTGATGCCGGGGGCTATTCGCAAGCGAGATTACGCTGACCCAGTGCCTTGACTCTAGCAAGATATGTCAGAATACAAAATTTAGGAAACACATGAAACAAGAAAACACATCACGCTATCTAGATAGGACAATCTATCTTAGATCATTCGAGAAAAGAGTGGCGCTATAGAGCGGCCCTGTGGGCATTGGCTATCAGTTCAAGCAAGATAGAGAAGAAAAACGTGATGGCCGAATTTACCGGTATCATTGTCAACAAAAGATTATTAGCTATTTGGTGTGGTGCCACTACTCAAAAAATTCGATCAGTTCATCTTATCCGCGCGCCTTGAAAATCCTCACGCCATCACTTGTCTCCTGCCTCGATCATTCTTATTTTTTTTCAATTCCAATTTACCCAGCCTGTCGGGCGACAGATCTGGTCCGGCGGAGAGGATGGGAAAATTGTAGCAGCATTTCACCTTGGATAATCACCTAAAAAGGAGAAGTAACGGTTATGAAGTAGTTCATTCGCTGTAAAGTATGTAGTTATGCCATAAACCGATAAGAATCCCTATGAAACCGTTATAGGAAAAACCCACGCCTGTTCGTAGCGACAAGACAAAAAAGACCTCGTGTTCTCATTTTTTTTTAGTTTCCCCACCCAGCCCCCACCCATCAATTCCCATTCAACTAAAAGACGGAAAAACAAAAGAACCCGAATCCCCGATAGAGAATGAGAGAGCCCCATAGGAAACAAGAACAAAAAACATAACGCAAAAGCATGATAAGCATGAGCAACATAGACAAGTAACGAAAAAGCACAACCAAACAAACACGCTCTAATGATAAAATCAATGTAGAAAACCCCCCGTAGTGAAACAAACGGAGCTAATGGAAGAAACAGTAAGTTTAAAATGAGAGTGTAAAAAGAATGTCTCCAGCTCCATCGCTGCAACCGAACACAGTTCCCATTTTTCAAACGCTCAAGCAAACCGAAGTCGCAGAACCACGCGACCGTAAAAAAACAATCCTAAAGTACCCAAGCAAAGATGAGACATAGAGAAAAATCATAGAAACACACCACCCCTTCCACCGACAGAGATTCGTAGAACCATCGAATGACTCTGTGCTAAAGGGGGCAAAAGTGGAAATTGAAAGAAAAAAAAATCAAAGTTAAGACACTGCATGAATCAAAAGCTAAAGAGTTAACACCAAAGAGAAGATAATACGAAAGGAAAAGAATGAAGAAAAAACGAGGGCCCGGGCGAAGGTACGCCTCGCGAGTGTGCAGTTCCATGAGCCACAATCACCACATGTATCCACCGTGATAGCCATATATCCTTCTTTGCACAGTATAGCACACGTTGTCGGTTCATAGCCCGCGGATAAAACGCTGTCCATCATGCAATCCTAATAACCTCCACCACCGCTCCATTTATCGTATCCAAGCCCCAAGTAGACAGCAAAATAATGTGACCTCGTTTCCCTTCTCAATGTAGAAATCAAACTTAGGTGAATTCAGATCCCCGTCCCTTTTGAGTTCCACCCATGGTCAACGACACAATCAACAGATAGCGGTAGGCGCTTGCTGAGCACCAAATCTGAATGCACCAGAAGCTCTTCTGCTATGGTGAAATCCCGCATAGTTCAGTGGTATCGGAGACGCGGTACCTGAAGTTTTGAGGAGTGCATTGGCTGGCGAGCCTTCTGAAGGAGATGGCGTATATCGGGGACTATAGTCCGACGACTCCAAAACAGTCCTTGGCTCCATGTTGCTAAACACAGCGCCAGAAAAAAGGCCCGGGTTTAGATTGACCGGGTCTTGTAGCTTTTTCTCGGAGAGCTCGCTATCAGACATCTGCGGCGACGCTTTTGCTGAACCGAACTGAAATACCATTAGTATTGGACAAAAAAAATTTAGTGCCGGTACTTACAAAGCAATAATTATCAAGGAGTTCACGGTAAGAGGATGATTCAATTGATGGCTTCTCTCCAAGAAATGCGCTTGGTTGGAATACCTCAGGCGGTCCAGCCCCAGTGTTTGATGGGCTATCAACAGGAGTCGACGTATCCTTCCTATCGGGAGATACGCTCTTCAAGGCACGAGCAGCAACAATTGGCGCTTTTGCCACCCGTACTTCGGGAACTCTAGGCTCTGTAACCTGCTGCAGATCTACCACAGGACTTCCAAATTTGAAGTAGGGGCTTTCTTGAGAGTTTTTGTCGGCTGCAGTCTTCTCGATTTTGATTCCTAATCCACTTCGCTTAGGACCCACGACTGCGTTGGCAGCCTTAATGGCGGCAGTCAAGGATGCTCCGAAGTCATAGCGATTACCAAAAGCGTTGCCAGACGGATTTGCTCGGCGTGCTAGCGACTCTGTAGTATCGGTAACGTCTAGTGACTTTGTTTTTGGAAGCGCCGGATCCTCCATTTCCTTTCCAAAAAGGGTACCATCGTAGCCATCGAGCTCATCGAAGTTCGGCATCGATCTGGGCCTAGGTACTGTAGAAGGTTTAGATCGTGGCAAAGCAACTTTCTTGCCATTCTGAGGCTTTGCCTTTTTGTTAAAGTCGACCTGGAAGTTGAATCCGTGATTGTTGTCCCAAAATTCTTGGCCAGCAACATTGTAGCGAACACAAAAGAATAAAAGCTTTCGTTCCAAGTTCACTTGGTCTACTAGCTTGATGTTGAAGATAAACCGATCGACACCCTCTTCCCTTTGCTTCTTTCTCACATCACTATTGAATTCAGCGATAACCTCCGAGACTGTTTCCCAATAATCCAGCGTGAAGCGCACAACAACGGACTTCTGAAAAGACATGTTGGTAACTGCCACGGTACCAATCAGATTCTTGTTATCGTTCGACAAGCAAACTCTTTCAACCCTTACGGGTAAGTGTTTTCTTGCGTCTAGGTCTCTAGGAAAGTTGGGCAAGTTGATCTCCCATTCGAAGGGTGGCTCGCGAGATCGGAAAGCCTCCTCGTGAGGGAACGGAAACTCTCTTTCACCATCGTATGATTCTACCGGTGATGATCCAGTACTGACTGCTGAAGGTTTTTCCTGATGCAGAAAATGTTTGACATGCTCGAGGTGGGCATCGAAATGCACGGCCTTGGGGAATGTTGGTGTGGATGGCATACTCGCGGGCCGTGATCGATTAGGCGTCTTGAGAGACGACTTGACAACTTCACCACTCTTCTTACGTACCATGGGTGGTGCTATCCGATAACCGTCATCCTCGTATTCACTCTCACTGTTCGAGTCTCTGCCAAAGCCGTTTAGTAATGACGACTCAGAGATCGATCGCTGGTGTGATCGTCCTCTTTTGCTCTCTCCATCTGTTTCTGAGGTCGACTTTTGTGACGAAGAGTCTGGTGATGGTTGTCGCCGTTGGGGGATGTTCTTAATGGCCTCTTTCAACTGCTCCTCAAGGTTCCCCAGGTTCCTACCTCTCCTTCTTACTCGGCCCATAACAGATTCATCTTCATCGCTGGAGATCTGTGGAGAATCAGGTGGCGAGAAGACAGCCCCGGTGGGAAACTTAGACAGTCCATTATCTATTGGAGGTGGTGATTGATGAATGCTAGTGTTTGATCGGGTATTGACATTCCTATGGTGTAGTGATGACCGTTCGGAGGCATGGTGAATGTTGTTGTGTTGGCCTGCTGTTGAAGGACTCTGACCACTAATCTGAGTTCGTCGGTGCTTGTGGAGGTAAGTGGCAGATCGAGGAGGGTTGCTCGAGTTCAGCAGAACCGTTGTGGAGAAAGCAGAAGGTGAGGTGACATCGTGTAGTGATATCGAGGAGGACCGACTGGAGATGGGTGAGGTACAAGGAGACTGACTGGGAGGTGTATATGGCATTCGTTCGGTTATTGGATGAACCTTCCTAGCGGAATGGAAATACTAGTGCTGGTGTTGATAGAGGGGGGGGGTTGTGATATATGTAGTAGGTGCCAGAGAAATTTCGTCGAGAAGTTTCAAGGCGTTATGGTCATAGACAGAAACAGGAGCAGGGCGTTTCTTAAGATGGGAAAAAATATGGGAAAAAGAAAAAACTCGGGAACAAGAATATTAACAATTATAAGCCTGTTATGAACTCTGGTCAGCGCACGGCCAGCAATGACAACTGCGGGGAAAGGTGAGTGGATAATTGGGTTCATGTGGGAGGGGGCCTTTTTAAAAATATAAATAACTGGTTGGATCGAAGTCACTCACTGATGATGCAAGCTGGCGTCCGACTGCCGGAGGTGATAGCAAATCCGAGACCGATCGAGATTCCAAGCCTACTACGGAACACGGAAAATCGACGTATCTAGATGAGATGCACACTCCGATGAGAGGAACAGTCGTGGTGAAGCAAATCGTTCACGACCGTAGTAAGAACCGTTCAATGAGACGAACGGAGCTACAAGTTGTATGGGAGCTGGAGGATGGGCTGAAGTGATCGCTCTTGCGGGGCTCTGCACAGAAACTGGCGAGCAGAGCAATTTTGGGGGGGGGCCAGAGGATATGTAGTGGGCGAGCTAGGGCCTTCACGGGAGAGGGTGGTGGAGGGGGGGGGCGGGAGAAAGAGGGTAGGAGATAGGTAAACCTTCGTTCTCGTTTGGCGAAACGAGAGGTAGAAGGGAGGAGGGAAAGGAAGGATGGGCGAGGAGGAGGATGGGTGAAGAAAAGGGAAACTGAGGCGAGCAGGGGGCCGAGAAAAAAATATAAAAAGGAAAAAAAAGAAAAGGGCCGTTCGCCGTGCGCGGTTGATGATGGGATCAGGCCCCTGGACACGGATGGGCAAGCCCCCAGCTGGCTTCCCTGCTTACTAGGTGTTGTGTGTTGCCAGGACTTGCTGCTGCGCATCAGAACGGTAGCTTTCTTGGACAGCCCTTTTGGCTGCGACAGCAATACACGTTGCTTGCTGGCTGCTGGCTGCTCCTAGCTCCACTCTCAACGAGGAACGTCGCTGCCTCTGATGCTCTCTGCTGTGCTCCCAACACTTCACACATCACATCCACATTCTTCCTCCTACTCCTCGATAGCTGCTGCTTATTTTGAAGGTTCTACTGCTGTTTCGCCTTTTGCCGCTTTTCTCCGCCTGCTTCTTTGTCTTTCAACTCCATATTATCAATCTACTTAGCTCAAAATTCTGAATCCTGATAAAGCTTCTAAGAAAACCTTTCCATTATCATACAGGTACAGCCCGAACTAACGTTCCCCCACCCACACTTGCCCCTTTGCCCCTTTGCACCACTAGCCTACCGTCATATCCGTTTCCGTATCTTTCCTACCAATTCCCCCCCCACTCGCTCCGATACACATACATTGAAATTCTCTTTGGGCCCAGCGTAGCGATGAACCGAAGGAAGAATTACAATCTAACAAAAAACAATCCACTTTATGTTCGGTTGTGTGAGGAAATTCGAGATGGAGGGTGGAAAGAGAGTTGCGACAAGGATCAAGCATCCATGCAACGTTGTTTTTTTACCCTTCGTAGCCACACTTGCTAGGGCCCAGACGAGATCATCGCCTCCCCTCGCACACCACTCCTTTCAATCTTGCTTCCAAGGAAAGTCCACTTCATGCAGGCAGTCGATGCGCAGGTGAGACACACATGCCAGAAACGCCCTATCTCCTCCCATGAGAAGGTGGTCTTTTGAATTCACTCTTGCTCTGGTCCTCATAGCTGATTTTTTTTCCCTATCTAATGCCCGTTTTAGCCTTGATTGGTTCCGGATTCCATGGTTATACTGCTGTTACAGATTGAAATATACTTGCCTATAGCAAATTTCGGTCTCACCTCTTTGCGCCTACAAGCAGAAAATATGCTACATACGAGGCGTGCATAGGCTTTATGAGAGGTCAATGCGCTTTTGTTTCTATTGCGCACAGCAGCCTTCTACCGTTTCAAAGCAGCAACGGCCTTGATAGAGAACGCACGCCCGATATGGTCTGAAATGGCCAATCGAGCCGATCTACTTCCGGAAAAATACATACTCGTCAGTGGTTGGGTGGCTATTTCATTTCGGCCTCCTCATTTTTCTCTCTGAAAAGAATCATTGATATCCTCCCAATCACCATTTCAATGTAGGATCAGAGTAATACGCTATCCAGCTTTGCAACCTGATTCCGTATCAAAATTCTTGAACCAAAGGAGGGAACCCGGTAGAGGCATTAGCAATGAAGACTAGCTGAGCTGAAGCTGAGATCCAAATAGTCCTGATCAATCCCAAAAACCTCAGTTGTCTTCACAATATCTAATGCTGTCGCCCATTTCCGGAGCAATCGCCATCCGTTCGGATCCTTGATGATACATGTGGAGTCACCTTTTAGTACATACGTGGGGTTCTTCAAGGAACCTCCGCGGCTGTCGCACAACCAACCAAGATGATTGCAGGGGGTGGCACACAAACGAGAAGATAGGAGCAAATAGCAGCCGTTAGTTACTGCGAGGCGCTCCATCAACCATCAGCCGCATACGCATACTCCTACCTTTCTGAACTCGAAGCTCACTAGTTGCCTTGAAAAGGAATACTCGCTTTACACACATACACTCCATGCTGAAGAATGCACAACCGTAAGAACGAGCAGGCTACAGTTTCCCAGGGCACACTCGCGGTGTTTCTTTCGGGGACATATCTGCACGACATTTCGGCATTCGACTTTCGATGAGACATGTACTCCAGAATTTACTAAAGCCGTTCTAGGGCCTGCAATCATGGAGTTGGGCCAGGTGTCCTGCACCAACACGGACCGCGCGGCAACGTCTGGTACATTCGGTATCATAAACAATGACGAAATACCTCTTTAATATTAAACGCGCAAGCGAGTCACTACACCTGTGCCACTCCATGTCTCTCCCGCTGACGAATTTTCGGAACACTTGCGCCACACTATCAGGCTACTTCCCTTGTCCCTGCTTTCCTTCCTCTCATACATGGATTGAGGAAGGTGTATGCTATCGGCTGTTATTTCCGTCCTCCCAACTCTCCGGTACCGAGCCGAGAAATTAATAGTAGCCATAACCATGCATTGTAAATATAAAGTAGTTACTATCAATTAACTAGCAGTCAGAAAGCACCAGCCAAACACTCGCGACTTTCATTATCCCTAAATTTCTAAACCATCGGAATATACCATAACTTGTGAATTGGGCTGCCATAGATGAGATGACCACACGAGATATCGCGAAGACATCCCCGCCCTGCGGGGTCGAGATGGTGGGGTGCGCAAGACATTCCGCCAAACGTCCCGTTTCCCCCTAGAACTGTCTGCGCATCCTCATCGCCTGGGCTATCCGCTGATTCGAGACCGCTATCTGTCAAGATGCAATTGAAGAAACATTGGGGAGTAGATAGCTGGAGTCGCTTATCAATGTCACAACACCATCATGAAGCTTGGGTAGCAATCAAAAGTTCAAACCGGACTGTTCTAATTAACTCTCTGTAGGGCAGGAGCAGTCATGCAGTCCCGAACCCAATCTCTACCAGTGCATATTTGGGATATTCTTCTCAACACAACCTCTGCAATAAGGAACGCTTGCAGTTATTGTTTGCCGCTGCTCTTATACCACTCTCTATTATTTTAAGATTTGAAATATTTCCAGACTTCAGATTATTTTAGCTATTGCACATGTTTTCTCCGAAACGGGAGCTGAATTGAGTGATCAGCGTGCCTGCATAGCAGCACCTTTATGTCTATCCCTGAAGGTGGTGTGGTACACTTGTTTTTGACGAGAACTCCATCCGATATTAGTGTGTGGCATTCGACAGCTTAACAGATCCCTCCCCAAGAAATTTGGCCGGTAAGCCCCGTTTTTCTCAAACTGCAAGCACTGATAAGCTGGCCCCTTATTCCGAAAGGATAGGGGCGAAAGGGTTGCTGGAGGAATGCCTTTCCATGCAACTGCAATGACAGTGCTGATCTTGCCTGTAGCAGCAAGTCGGTTGCTGCAAACGGCCAGTTCTCGGCGGTTCACCACACCGACAGGAGACGACCATCAAATTTGTGGAACGAGAAGTTTGTTGTTTGTGTTTACCCTAGAAATCTATGCCGATTATCCTAGTGGCGGGGTGTTTTTTCGCAAGAGGTTGTAGCACAGCTTGTCCGTGCGGGTGTTATTTGGCAGTTGCTATGTGCGTCTGCGTGCCCGTGTGTTTGCGTGCTCGCATTCTTGGTGATTGTCTCTAATTGCTCATCTTGGCTGCCAACACCCGACTAAAGATAAAGATCGCGGCGATCTCAAAACCAAGCTTTTTTCCTTAGACACAAATAGTTTTTTTGCAACGCAATTTACCCCAAGCAAGCAAGCCTGATTATCACCATTATGCCTTTGCCACCAGCCAGGAACCAAACTTGTCTAACTAGCGCCACACATGCACAAGAAAAAAAAAGCACCCGCGGAAGAATCAAAGCTGAACTATTTGTAAATCTAGCGATCTCGACACCGATTAACCGATCCTCGGCTGCCCTGCACTGTAAATCTGCCACGGAGATTTGGGAAATGGGAGGATTTTCAGTATTAAAACTCTTCACCCATAAAAGCGGGCAAAAGGTATGAACCCAAATCATTTTACGTCATCATACACGGGAGTACCCTAATTATGATATATAACAAAGATGAAGGGTGTTCTTTTTTCTGCCTCATACCTAGGTGGTCATTAAATACCCGGGATAGGCTGTTTTGCAACGCATACCTCACATACGTCGTGGTAACAAATCATTCCATGTTTTAATAAATAACTTAGCACGTGTATTTCTATGTATATATTGTTCTGATTTATTAACTATATGTACATGTAGTTGACGCAGCTTTTTCGGCGTTGCTGTGAGTCTCTCTATGAGTCTTCATTGTGATTGTTGTACTCGTTGTTGTATTTGGCGGGCAAGCCCCCATGGGCTTAAAGTAAGGTGGGGAACAAGATGGTGGTGAAAAGAGCCAATCAAATAACTGAAACAGGAAAGCTCTGACAGAAACCCTAACCCTGATATTCTAATTGGTTTGTTCCCACACCTTCTTTCTCCCCACCTTAGAATACTTTAAGCCCAGGCCTAGGGCTTACTCACCAAATACAACAGTAGGTGCTTAGTGACAAAATATGTCACCGATTTTCAATTCGATATTACATAACTCTCATATCTAGGGTCTCCCGAGCATTTGCATTCAATAGCCTCATATGGGTGTCGTTCTGGGAAACCGTGGCTTATGGTCTGGTCAATAATGTAGAAAACCAATTTCAAAGATTTGCAATCAAATTTTTTGAGGAAAACACAAAAACCTTCTTGCTTCTGCGGTCGCAATAGGTATTTGAATTTCTTCTCTTTGCCCAAATATATTCAACAACGCTCCTAAACAGCTGGCAGCATTTTTATTACTTGTGGAAGACCCTCTTGTGTTATCTGATCTTAGAACCTCACTTCCGAAAAACTTTACAGGTTCCGATCTCACGCATCGTTTATACATTCCAACGCCTTCAAAATATTACTCGATAGGTTTCAGAGGATTCTCTATGGCTTATAGAGCTTTTCTGCCCAGTTTGCGTTATTAGGCGAATTGTCAGCATAAGACACGTTTTCCCAGAGCGACACTCATATACTGGGTAGCGTGCTTTCTTGGATCTAAGACAAATTCCTTCGCGGGTTAGTGGCGAAGTGTATACGCTACCCAATTTTTCGAGTTAATACGGTATACTCTACCTTGGGAACTGTATATATATCTCTTTAAATGTATTGGACTACCATCCCAACTTGTATCCAAAGCCTGGCTGAGTATATATAAAAATCGTATCTTGGGTATCTAGGCCTAGGGGCTAAGGGTTAGTGACTGAATAAATAAATCACAACCGAATTTCTAATGGCCTACAGCCACTACAGTTCTTTCCGCTTCCGCAAACTTGTTCATCAACCGGCAAAGCCCTTCTTAATTATCAAATTTTCGGCTAGCTCGTGTAGCCAATGGTAGAGGGCCCAGCGTCCCGACCCAAAATCTTCGTGTCTCTTCCACCAACGTGGGTCGAATAGAGCGAACGACGTTACGTTATGCGGGCGCCATTGAGACATTATGTCAGCTGGCTTTTTGTGAATACTAATAGTTGTTCCACCATTGCCTTGATTGAGGTTGGAACTTTACTCGTGCTCTACCATAAGCGTCTGAAAAATGCCTTTTGGTGGCAATGTCTTTTTCCGTCCTATTGTAGCGCTTCACGATTTGGTTGGCCGAAATCGTGCCCTTGTTTTCAAGCTTAAGTACTTGTTGTAGAACACAAGTACTCTGCGCCTAATTTTTCGTATCCCAACACAATTGTCTGACAAGAGGTAAAGGCTGAAGTCTGATTTCTAGGTTCAAATCGGCGAAGATTCTGTGCTGTTGGTGTTTAGATTCGAAATTTCATCGTTCGTGCCTGAATTTCACAGCAGTTTAGTGTTAGATCGCCACGAAATCTAGGCAGGAAAGCGGACGCCGTCCTTTCCCACTAATTCAATCATATTCACGCAAGAAAACTAAAGGGACTCTTCTTGGATAGACTCGCGCTATGTAGCCTGAATACTGCAGTGGGGTTATCACTAAGACTTGCGAATTAGTAAATCCAAAAAACTAAAAAATGATAAATCTAAGGGTCGTACCTGCCTACCAAGACAAGAACCCAGAAAAAGGGTGTAACCTTGCTAGTATGCTACGGAATACGTGCCCGATGCCGTGCTATATAAAGCCACATCATCTGTTTCCAGGCCCTTCTCATGGTGGGTGGGAGTAAGTATCGTAGCTCCACACATCCCTGAATCAACGATCACAGTGGCGTTACCTAATGCCTGACGGTTGGCTATGTATGAATAAATGGTTTATAACCCCTACTTAAGGTTGTTGCTAATAGGGGTCTGGGGATATTGAAATAGGCGATATGATAGAGTAAAATATATTCACACTTTGCAGCTTTTTTGGAGATGCATGCCATGGAAATATTGCTACCAGAACGAAACCTTCCTTAATAACCGACTTCGACTAGTAATGCTTCTGACCAAGTAAACTAGATTAGCAATGCTATGGTTACACATCTCGCTCTGATACTGTTATCAAGAAGCTACACCTACGTAGAACCTAAACACCAAAAAAACGAATTCCTAAGGATTCGTGGGGAAATGTTAGTAAGTGGTGTTAGGAAACAAAGAAAAGCAGATTCTGACTAAATTCAGGAGTTAACTTTGGTAACAGCGACTCTGGCGCCTAACGTGGGACCGAACGGGACGAAGGAATACATGACGGATGGGCTCGGCTTCCCGATCTTCAATGATACCAAGATCTGAAGAACCCCGGATGCCTTCCCCGGAACTAACGATATATATATTTAAGAGGATGTGTTTTTATTGACACAGCGCCTCCAATGGCCACCCCCCCTCCGTTCTCCACCCAAGACCAAATGAGAGATGAAGAATCGGGAGATGCACCTTTTTGGATTCTCTCGCTCACGGAAGCATCCTATATTTTCCTCAAGAAGGCATTTTGGCCCATAACCTTATGAGGATGGAGATGAGGTAAAGCATACCAGAGAAATTTATTAATTGGGGTAGATAGGTACATAGTCCGTACAGTGACTCAGTATTTATTCCCTGTGTATTTTGAGTAACGTTAAAACCATGGATAACGTCATAACTTAATCTACTCTGGGAGGTGTGACCGCTTTGTATAATCCCAAACCCCGAACAATCAACCCCCATCGATCCAAGTATTATCTTCTCGATCTGAAGCCCTTGTATGTAGTTTTTTTTCTTCTTTTCCTTTTTTCTTTTTTAAATAACAGGCAATTTCGTAATTTGCGGGGTGCATAGGACTATGAACAAGTTCCTCTCGCAGTTGCGTGGCTTATTCCGAGTTCCCTTGTCCCTAATATTTAACCTTGCTTTAAAAATCAACGTATGGAATATTAATATGTACCTAGAATTCTCACGTCAATGTATTCCTCTTTGAAGTATTTACGTTAACAACTAGGGCCTTGTCCAGGGGTCTCCTGGGAGAAATGCCGCGTGAGCACTTGCCTCCAGGTAAATACTAGATCGTGGGCATCGTTTATTTGCGAAAAAGAAAGTTGTTCCTGAGCGGAATGGCTGGGCCGGAGCATCGAGCGTCATAAATTTAGAGTGGAGCAATTGTCCCAAAAATTCAATTGGTAAAGAGATTTTCCTGGTTTCGAATTTTAGTCCGTTCCTGAAACGGTTACCTTCTGGGCGGGTAACCTCCTGACCAGCCTTGTCTTTAATCGTCAGCAAAAAACGTCACTTTTCGATCTCGCAGTAAGCGGTTGAGTCTCAACCGGGGAAGAGGAAGAAAAGGCAGTTCGGATCTCGACGACCGCGGTGAACAACTTCAGTAGGTTATCATTTGAAGAGCCAATGGCGGTTTCAAAGACATGGTTTTTGTGGGAAAGGTAAACAAATGTAGGTATTGTTGGGGGTTAAAAATAACCGGAATTTGGCGTGGCAACTAATACGTCACGACGCAATTATACAACTACAAATGAAGTTATAAAATTAAGGTAAAAAGTAGAATAAATCTCTAACATATATGGATATCTCATGCACCATTCCTGCCTTAGCAAGCACTTAAAGAGGGGTTGAGAAATTATATCACATCATAATGTATCGGTTGCTATATCGAATTCCGTTTATTTTTGACACCCGACAATACCTATCCACATCGCTTCAATGACTGTGGTTCGTTCCCCGATCATCGATGGTTGCATGTACCTAGCATCCAACGTGAACTTATTATATGGCGTTCCTAAATTTACGCCAAGACTGTAGATTATATACTAATCAGGCAGCAGATGACACTTTTCCACGCTCTCGTGGGTTAAAAGTACACGGACATGGTGTGTCGTCTCAAACCACGAATCTTGGCTACCATCTAACTCACTAAACGATGGAAACTAACAAATCATAATTTGACTATGGCACATGGTTTTTCTAGCCCTCATTACCATTCCCTAACACCTAGTAGACCTCGCCGTGTCAGCGTATGGAGGGGGCCGCAATAGGCCTAGATAGGTTTAGAGAGTCAGTTAATGGGGGTCCATGGTGATTTCATAGATCTCCCATTAAGACATCAACTATAAACCTGGATCGTCTCCTTGAGCAGAAACCTCAACCGAATTAGAGAAAAAGTATAGCCTTATTGAACGGCTACTGTACCCCACTTTATGTATTTATTGAGGAATAGATTGTCAAATTTGAACTTAGGCTGACATATTTGAAAAATTATAATACAGAGTTACGTGTACATGTAGCTCCAAATTACACCCGACATATACACGCAGTTGCTTAATTAATTTGAACTTGTATACTACGTAGCAGAGAATATACGTACTTCTATCTAAAGTGGCAAGCAAATAATTAAATAACATGAATTCTAATATTTGATAATTAGGCCGGTGGGGGGAATATTGGTTAATATCAGTAGTCTTGGGAGATAATTGCTGAACACACTCAAAAAGTGCTAAGGGGTTTAGAGACCGGCTGTAGTGAGTGCACTGGAGTAACTGTGCTGGTTCTTGAAGGGTCTTGTGGCAGTCGAGTGAGACTTCGTGTACATAATTTAACTGTGCTAGGTTGTTGTCAGCCCCTAAACACCAGGAACATTCGGTATGATAAGTGAGGTACACCTATCAGCACGGCTAGAAAAATGGCACTAAAGCCGACTATATGATGTATTTTGTACCTTACGGCGAAACTTTACGTACTGCCAATGAAAAACGAGCCATTCCTACCGGAACGGGGCTGGCTGGCTGACCCCCACACCCCGCGTTATAATACCGACTGCTTACGACGGCAACCTGAGTCCAACGGTTTTTATTCAAATTCCTCAAAAAAACTCCCACCACCCAAGGAAGAACACGGGGTTTCCTCTCGAATTTGTATGTATAAGTAATCTGAGAAAGTAAAGAGGCGCAGATTTTAAGTACAAATACCCAAGTACTGGTAGGTGTTTCGTAAATCCTTCCACTGCCCCGCTGCACCTCCTATCCCGTCGCCAAAACGGGGCATGAGGCAGCGCCTAGGCATTAGTCTGGCTAGGTAGGCCTACGCTTCTGCGCCTGTAGCATGCCGCGAAAAATTAACCGAAACAGCGTCTCAGGATGGAGCTTTCCAATTTTTAAAAGGAATCTAGATCTCAACATTAAATGCCTATCGGGAGAAGTAGGAGAGCAAGATAGAGAAACAAAGGATGGCGATCACGACCACCAAAGAATAAGGGAAAAAGCAAAAGGGTTCCCGTACCGCCAAAAGCTTTCAGGATAAAAACCTGCAGGGTCAGCAAAAAAAATGAGAAAGAAGAACCCCTTTCCATCTGCATCTACTTTTTAGCGTGATATGACACCCATCTCGTTCTTCGGCCGTATGTGACCTCCGGACATCGGGCAAAAAAGAAACTCACTCGAAAGATAAACGGAGAAAATTGGAAAAGGGTCTAAGAATACTAATTCTCTATCACATTTCGCCGAGGAAAAAAAAAAACACCCCAGTCCAAAAACCTGGACTTAAAAACAGAAACAGAGAGCTCATTATAAACATCACCCGATAAATTCCCAAAGTACCCGCAAACGAAATATGGGAAATCAATTTCACCCGTTGATGCCTTTTTTTTTTTTTAAAAAAAAATACCTGGTCGATATAAAAACATGAGAAAAAAGGGAAAGAATCCAGGTAATGCAAAATTTGGGAATAATAAATAAACGCATGCTGCGTTTCAGCAGCCAAAAATTCTGAACAGGATTCTGAGTATAAATGCTCTTAACGTTAAGAAGGAAGAAAAGCGAGAGTTTGTTAATAGGGTATTCATACGTACCTTTTACTCTTCAGAACTAATACTACCTCCAGCCTCACTACTCCCGATACAATCCGGTGGAGTGGTCCACCCATGAATGCAATCGCCCTCACTTTTGAAACAATACATCCTAGCCTCGCCATCTTCGCTTCCAGTAACCATGTTGGAGTCGCTTAAACCAACACATGTTACCGGTCCTTGATGTCCTGTTATCGTTCGTTGGCATCGACCAGTACGAACATCCCACACTTTGAGCATTCGGTCTTGGGCACCGGAAATGACGCGAAGAGAATCGGCAGCAAGAGCCCACACACCCTCAACATGACCGAAGAGGGTTTTGGTACATTTACCCGTGGCGACGTCCCAGAATTTCACAGTATTATCGAGAGCTGCAGTGATCATTTTTTCCGGAGGCGGTGCTCGTGGGCGTATTTTCGGCCTGGGAGATTTCGCATCTCGGTATTCCTGCCATGGATGATGGGAACGCTGGTAGGATGAAGGTATTGGCTTTTGAGCGGTTTCGTCCCTCGGGGATTTGGGAGACATATATCCCGGCAACTGCATGGGTACAACCTGCTGGACATGTCCAACGTGGCCTTCGAAAACCCTTACACATGCTCTGGTATCTAAGTCCCACATTCTTACAGTCTGGTCATCCGATGCTGAAAAAATCATCCGCGAGTCGGAATCTATGCGGACCGAATTGACCCAATCTGTATGACCTTTCAATGCATAGCAGCTTTTATCCGCAAAATTCCAAATCTTGATTGTTGAATCAACTGATCCAGATGCGAGGAGGTTGTCATTGAAATGAAGACAAATTACACCGCCTGTATGGCCGGGGAGCGTAGATAGACACTCGCCTGTCCGCCAATTCCATATTTTCAGGGTTTTATCGAGCGATCCCGAAATGAGTTTTCTCTCATCAAACATGAGGGCACGAACTCCAGAGTCATGTCCAACTAATGTTCTGATTTCTTCCCCTGTTTCGATATTCCATATTTTCACCGTACTATCATAGGAACCTGTCGCTAGGATAGAATCATCGAACTGTAGGCACATAATTCCATCGGTATGCCCCTTGAAAATCTTTTTTGTGCATCGTCCTCGTCGCCAATTTGATTCGACTTTAAATCTTTCCGAATAAACATCTTTCCAGGGTCTTGTTGGAGGTACCTCGACTGTGCGTTGGCATGAGCGCTTGGGTGGCGCCACCATTGCCATTTCAACATCTGGTGTAGTACTTTCATTGTCATTGGGACGTTTGCCATGAATATTGAGGTTGTTCGTTCCAGTGGTGATTTCGGTTGTGAATATACTAGGTTCCTTGGCTCGGCGTTCCATTTGCCGCTTTGTCATCTGCAATCGCTTTCTTTCTAATAGTGGCAGGCCCCAGCCACACTTATCGCACTTTCGATCAATATGTTGCTCGCACATCTTGTGCCAGACAACATCATCATCGGCTAGCATCCTCCACCTGTGACTGACTTGCGCGGCTTTGCACAATGATGCTGTATCAAGATAACATAATATCTTGAATGAAATTTCTGGGGGAAGAGCACTTAGGAAGTCAATGCGGATTAAGTCTCGAAGAGCGGCGGAGATAAGAGAGAGCTGAGGGAAGCAACACTGGGTCAAGATGCCTTGAAGCATAAGGTTTCGATGTGTTGCGGGAGCTGCAGAAAAGAGTGACCATACGTCGGAAATTGCTTGTTGATCTGCAGCTGGAAGTGTTTCCATCCCCTTGAAATGTGAATCAGCAACATTGCATGCACTGAGCAGCAAAGGAAGCTTGGCAGACAAACCTTCTGCAGCTGTTCCATGTTCGGTTCGTCAGCCTGTCTCCGGCATTTGATATCGGGTCTGTGCCTATAGCAGAATTTCGTGTTGCCCTTCTGTTCAATGTCCTGCTGGGTGTCCTGCTGCTCTCGAGGGCCTTGAGGAGCGTACTGTCCTGGAATATGTTTTGAAAGGAAGGGCGAGACATCTTTTCGGACTAACTCGGCGGTGTCTGCTGGAATGGCAGCAGCATAGAGTTCGGGCTCGCTCTCGTCCATTCCAACGGCAGAGCTGTTATTGAATACAGAAGTTCTCTTAAGCCTTTTAAGAGGCCTCTCTACGTCGCCGCAAGGCTTCACTAGGGATAAGATGGATGCTGAAAGCGTGGGGGTGACTGGGAGCGACCGTTTGTGAGATAGGGATGACAGTGGTGTTGGTGGTAGCGGTGGTTGTGGTAGTGGTAGTTGTAGTGGTGGAAGAGCATGTTGTTGTGGGGCAACAGTCATTATTTGTCGATTGTGGCGTCCAACCAGGAGAATCAGAGCGGGTGTGACAAAAGTCGGACGTGGGGGGAAGATGGATTTGCTTGTTCGATGGGAGAGGTAGTGATGGGTAAGAAGACAATGTTCGATACCTGATAACTCTTCCGGTGGAATGACGGTGAAGGGTTTCGGCGATTTTCTTTGTTTTCCCTATTGTCAAATATTTCAACTTTCACGTAACGGCAAAGGGAGAAGAAAGTAATGGATGAGTTTTTAACGATGGGATCCTCTCAGCTGTTTGACGAGAAGACCTTAGATGTTGTATGCGTGTGGGTTAGGGTTTTAGCTGGTTACTTTAACGTTCTCATCATTTTCTCAACGATGGCACCATCACTCGCAAGCTTTCTTCAGAGACTCAGACGTTACCCGATGCGAGCCAAAACTTGCCACTGTCACGACGGACAACCAATAGCCTTCCCTCTCCTGCTGTTATCTCTCTTGCGTGACTAGCTTGAGGTTCTGATCATCTTGCATTCTCGCAAACGTCAGCCGTCCTCCACGTTACAGGACAGCTTTTGCTACTATAGCTACATAGCTTAATTTGCTACTGTAGACGGTTGTTGTTAGTGCCCAAACCTCCCTCACTTGCTAGCACACACGAATCCACCGCATGAAAAACCCGCCTGTAAAACAATTAGCCGTCGGGATCCCAACGCGAACAAAGCAGCTAATTTACATCAAGAATGTCTCCATCTTCACCGCCGAGCCTCCAGCAGCCCACCTTCCAAGAACTCGCAGCAGCTGGAGGAGCTGGCTCTTCCACGTCAGTGGATTTGACTACATGGTTCCTTGATGCTAAACGATCCCTCTCGTCTGTAGGGCTGTGTGCTCGCGCGAATTCCCTAGTTGATTCCGCAAGAGTTGCCTTGCAGGAAGCTACTGTCATTTCCTCGAGATGCATCTTTTTACGGAATGCCTTGCAAGACCAACTACTTGTTGCAGTTCAAATAAACAGGATGATGCATAGCGCCCGGGAATCTTCCAGGGCAGAGTTTGAGGTTTGTCTGTTCTCTAAACAACGTTTCATATTTCTCCGTGTTTTTGGCTTGACCGCCTTGGATATATGAAATCTGTGGTGAGCTCTAGTAGGCGGAGTGGCTTCGTGATTTTTCTCAGGGGAAACGTCAAGATAGCTTTAAAACGAAGCTGACGTCAGATATGGCATACTCCTAGAGAATGTTGATGGACTTGGATAACGCCGATGACAGGCTCAACAAAACCTTGGAGGTTCTCCGGAATTCCATAGTAGACCCTGCTTTCAGTGTGCCTAATACCGGGAGCGAAGATTTAAGCTTGATGACAAAGACTCGGACGTTGCACGATTTCGTCGACGATGAGGGAATTGAGAATCTCAAGTCCAAATTGCGACATTCAATCGACCAGGTCCAGGTACTGGCATACCCCTCCTTCAACATTATCTTGATTTAATAACTATTGTAAACTTTTCTGCGTTGTGGGCTTGTGGATACGTAGTAAATTATTTACTGATACCAAGTTATCTTTCTAGGAGTCACATGATACACTCCTAATGTCTCTCTCCGCGTTTGACAGTGATCTGACGATCCTGAATACATCCCTTTCAAATCTACCAGAATCCGGCACTCAAAATTACCATAGCTTAAGTGAACCGATACACCCGTGCCTCCAGGTTCTTGAGGAGCACGCCGCCGCTATGGCACAGTTGTTGGAATCACTAACACAGCACTTCGATCGGTGCTCTGAAGCCCTAAAGCATTCTGAAGCAGCAAGTACTCATAACCAAGAGACCGGAATGATTGATAGCATGCCCCTAGAAGAAAAGGCAGATTTATATGCAGTGCTTGAGAGAGATGCAAAGGTTGTTGACGATGTTGTCGCCGAGCTGAAAGAAAGGCTCGGTAACATGGAGTCGATATCATCCTATATTGCAAAGCGCGTGGAGGACCTACATATACTCTCTAATAATGTTCAAGGGGCCTTTTCCCGGTTCGAGGAATTTCAAGGTAACTTAGGAGTCTATGTGGAGAGAACAAGAGAGTTTGAAAAACAACAGGATGGATATGCAAGAGCGATGGAAGAAAGATTGGATGAACTTTGGCAGCTAGGCGAGTTTTACGAGGGCTTCATGGGGGCGTACGATGCTATGGTTATTGAAGTAGGTAGACGTAAGGGAGTTTCCGCGAGGATGGAAGCCATATTGAAAGACGCCATGAAGAAACTACAAGACCTTTACGAGGGTAAGCATCCTTTTGCCGTTCGCTTATTTGCAATTTTCACAGTTGCAACCTATTAGGTTAAGCTATCCCGTGAACCTCTGGCCTACTAACAGCTTGTGTGCTCTAGACGATCTGACAGAAAGAGAGACTTTTAAAGGTGAGCAGGGAGATCACTTACCGATGGATATTTGGGCTGGAGTAATGGATCCTCCGGTTCGGTACACCATCGTAAAAGATGCTGGGGGAGGTAGCGAACTGCCGGGAATTAATAAAGAGACTATCCAAAGGGCCCTGGAGAGGCAGCAGGTGAAAGAAGGCCTATGAGATGGTCTTGCGATTCCTATTGTGACTGAACAGTTACGCCCTGGGGTGCTTATGGATGTTTTCCCCCGAGTCTATCGGTTTTTTTATTTTGAGATTGTACGTTAGCTGCCGTACATACTGGGGAAATCTACCCTGTGGCCGGAAAGATCTTCTAGATGATGGAGTTCCATGGCTCATATCCTTTTCCGCCACATTATATAGCATATAAGTTTAGCTTGTAGAAGAGCTGGATAGTGTGCTCCAGTTTATCCAGTATTCGGTGGCTTCTCTATTTGATGTATGGTGCATGTATGCCTAGACTGGGATCACACTATTGAGGCGTTTATTCCGAATTTTACAGTGATCCAAATCGCACAAAAAAACATATGAGTCTTGGCATGATAGTATTGAACATCTGCAAGTTTTTATAGATCATTAGATTGGGGTGTCGTAGTATAGTGGACCAAGGCTAAAACAGGTACCGGAGGTGGAACCAGGAAGGAGGTGGCAACCGAATCCCGAGCGCCAAGACTCCAAGTGATCGCTGGTGATCGCGGATGAGAGAGGAGCGAGCAAAGAAGAAAGCTTCAAGAAGAGAGCAGTATAAGCCCGAGTACCATGATCTAGTGCTATTTAAGGTAGATATATACATAGAGAAACTATATTATTTATCTCCTTGAAGTTCCTGAGCAATTGACACTCTCCTATGACTTTTATACACAGTCTTAGTGAATTGTTAAGTTCCATACTTAACTCCATCATGGTAGGCCTTCATGGTGCGGTGGGTTTTACTGAAGTGCCTAAGTATTATTTTCTCTGTTACTGCATCTAGGGACTTAGGCACTGTCTCCAGAAGGGCTTTCCACTTATATCCACAGTTTTTTCTAGCCCACCATTTTGATTTACGCCAGCGGTATTCCATCCAGTTCAGCTCACAATGTAATGGGGACCCTCCTAGAAACAAGGACTCTGGTGTAAGACCGGTACTTCTTACCGCACAGGAAATCTCCAAGAAGCTTTAGATAACAATCTAGACGCTATAACCTGCCCGGTTGCTATCCGCAACACAATACACAGGCGCAAGTCTTAACTGCTTCTTATGAACCGCTAAAAGATAACCGTAGGGTTCAAAGTAGGGATCGAGCAAAGTTCAGTGAAGAACTTCCAATAGTAAGGTTTTAATAACTAATGCTGAAGGGTCAAGGCCTTGCTAAGTGAGATAAAAGTAATTCACAAGTAAAAGAGTAGATTGCACGGAAGTGATTTTGCTAGAAACAATATAATATTGATAAGGCTTGTTCTTCGTCGCTAATGATCAGGAAGAAGACCCTTCTCAACGGTAGAACACTGGACTACTTATAGTAGTCAAGCGTTGAATACAAAGGCTATGTAATAACATGAACTAACATGAAGAAATCCCATAGACCTTGAAACGCTTTCCTTCGCTCCTACCCCTCTCATTATCATATGGTGTGATTGTCGGAATTAACCGGCGACACAATGTATAAGCGAATAGGGGAAGTGTCGATCGAGAGAGTCGGCCATTGATGACACAAGGAAACCAAACATCCAATCCGGATTTTATTAATAATCAACCAAGATTAATAATAACCGACATGGTCGGGGATTGATTTCACGGATAAGATCGGGTAATGGGTTAGGATGACTGTGGGTAGTTGCGAAGGATTTTCTTGGATATAATGGCTTTGTTGTTCGGTTATGTTTCGGTTGTTGTTGGATGGTCATTTGTGTTACGGGAAAGCGGGGTATTTAAGCAGAGGATTTTGGTCGTTTTTGTTCTCTTTCTTTTCTTTCCTTAAGCAATGTTCTTACTTTACTTCTGTTGTGTCAGTTTAATACTATCCCAATTCTATCTCAGAATCCTCGCAGACGCTGTCGCTGTGAATACCCCTCCACTTAACTCGCCTTGAGTTAGACCCCGTAGGACCTGTAGAAACATCGTATACCTTATCGCTTGACCTTCTCGTTTAAGTAGCTCTGCTCACCTTCAGGGATACTGAAGGGCTTAAACAAGGTCATACCGTGAGAATTGAACACTAGTCCATATGTGTGCATCGTAAGCGAACTCAAGTCGTAACCAACTAAGCTACCAATAGGTATAACATCTGGAGTGTAGCCGTGCGAATGTATGTGTGTGTATATAGGATAAAGATAAATGCTTCAGCAGAAAGTTGTATCTCTCCAAACATAATATAAATAAGGTTTTGCTTCCCACATCAGCAAAAAGTTTGACAATCCCTCCAGTGGCACCCAGTGGCACCCAGGAATAATGAATTTTGATTTTCGAAAAACCCGTTATTTTGTTAAATGCATACCAGCATTATAATACTATTAACAAATTTTTGACAGATTTCATGCATTAATAAGGTCTAATTTTACATATGGAAGTTCAATTAGTCCATACGTTCCACAAAAAGGTCAATTTGTTTTTTTTTTTTTTTATTGAAATCATTTGATTTCATGGATGGTTGTTTAGTTGATCGGTTGAGGATATGGGTATATGGTTGTTATGTCGTGTTGTTATTCTTTGTGTTTCTCTGGGTTTCCATTGCAATGAGTCACGTCTTTGCCATCGAAAGGGTTGGAATTCTGGTATATAAGCGAAGGGATTTTCCCTCTTGTTGTACTTTTCCTTCTTCTTTCCTTAAGCAACGTCTTCTATCGTACACTCTTGTATTTCACAATACAAACCTCGGTTATACCTCATAACCTCACGCTGCCGCCGTCTTCAAGTCCCCTTTACTTGAACCATTCGTAGAGCCTGTGGAACCTCGTGAACACTCTCGTCGCTCAGTTTTCCATTCAAGTAGCACTGCTCATCTCGGGCGATACCTGAGAGCTTGATGGAAAACCTCGCCCCTTGAGATTTGATTGTTGCTTCTAGGTACAAAACCGCTTATGCAACACGAAGGTTATGAAGTCAAAAAACCTGTCCCAACCAAATAAACACCCTTATACACCTGGGTAACAAGAGAGAAAACAAAGGAAAAGCACACCAAGTACTTCTGACAGAACAAGACAATGTTCTTGAGATAAACGACTTAACAGTGCAGGGAATATTGACAACAAATGCCTGTGAGAGTAAAGAGAGTTGTAAACAACAACCAAAGTAACAATGAGAAACAGTAGAAGTAAGTCCACTGTAAAGCCACAATGGAAGTAAAGAGCAGCCAAGAAAAAATTCCAATCAAAGTTAGTTGGGGTTGAACAAATATAAGTGAAGTGACCAAAAGGTCCATTTTCACAGATCGAAGTAAGGTAGTGGGTTAGGAGTATGTTGAATGGTTGGGAATAGATTTCGGTTATTGGGTATAATGTCTTTGTGTTTCGGTTGTTGTCGGATGGTCGGTTGTGTTACGGGAAAGCGGGGTATTTAAGCGAAGGATTTTGGTCGTTCTTGTCTTTTCTCTTCTTCTTTCCTTAAGCAATGTTCTCGTTTACCTTCTCCTGTAATCTTCGAAATACTACCTTGGTTCTACCTCAGAATCTTCGCTGTCGCTGTGAAACATCGCCGATACTTCGCCTGGAAGTATATCCATTGTAGAACTTGTAGAAACACTGCACTCTTTGAACGTGTTAGTACCTCGCTTAAGTAGCACTGCTCACCTTCAGGGATACTGAAGGGCTTAACGAGGAACTGAACCGTGAGATCCATCTGATCATCTACCAGAGGGGGCGGTGAAGCCTTTGAAGGGTGTGAAGGGCAGCTGTTCTGGTGTGACTCATGGGGTCCGTCGCAGTTAACACACTTTACAAGAGTGTGAGAGCAGGGGCGGCCTTTAGTTGAGCAAGAGAGTGTGGGGCAGCTATGAGCTGCAGTGGGATGAAGTCCAACACACCAGCGACAGCATGGTTGATTGGGGCATTTGTTTGTGTGGTGTCCAAATTTGTGACATTGGGAACACTGGGTGGAGGGTCCGAAGCAGAGTTTGTGTTCGGATCTAACAGTGGTGGAGAAGGCAGATAAGTGGGTGCGGTTGGCGATCTCATTAGCTTTGGGGCCAGAGAGTGTGATAACAATTGAGGAAACTGTTTTTCCTCTTCTTTTTTCAGGTAGAGTAAGCCATCTGGGGGGGATATCCATAATAAGGTCAGGGTTGAAGTTGCAGAGTTCCTGTTGAATGGCAGAAGGCTCCATAGAAGTGGGAATACCATGTACAACAAGTTGGTGCAATGGTTCGTCAAGGTGTAAGGAGCGAGCTCCTGGGATTAGGTGAAGAAATTGACCAACTTTCCTGTAATGGGTGTTGGCAAACATGTTGTTCATGACCATCAACGACACATTTTGGGAATGTGTGTCTATTGCCACAGACTGGATGGTAATGGAACCAATGGCAGAGTTAAGTTTATCTCTGAGTTCCGTGGGTGATCCTTGAGAAAGGGGAGTGCTGTCGTGTTTGACAATCAAACAGCGAGCGCGCATGGTGGGAGATGTTGAGGGAGAGGAAGATGAAATCTTAGGAGCAGGGGCGTTAGCAGCCTGTCTGGCCTTTGCTGGTTTGGGCTTTCTCTTGGGTTTGCTGGCGGCCACCTGGGCCCATTGCAGAGGCTTTGGGGCAGGAGGAGTGGGAATTGCAGCAGCAGGAGCAGGAGCAAGAGGAGCACTGGGTGGTGCCAGTGGTGCTGGGGGCGCTGCTTTCCCTACTGTGAGAAGGTGCATGTGCTCTTGTTTGTTCAGAGTTGGTGACTCTGGGAACATGTCTGGGAGAGGTGCTGGACTCTTAGCAGTCTCTTTGAGTAGGTTGACCTTGCTTTGTAGATGCTGGATCATGTTAAGGAGGGAGGTAAAGTGGATGAGGTTCAGTTCGTCAGCCTTTGTGAGGAACTGGCTAACTGTCTTGAGGGTAATGGTGTTATACCTATATCTGGCGAAGGAGTTCCTGGCCCTGGAGTTACCCTATCTTTGGAGTTACCCTACCTTAGCACCAAAAAGACCTGTCCCAGAGGGCAAAAGTAACCCCTAGGCCGTCAAGCAAAACTGTCCGGCGGAATGGGACCCAGAGGGTATGTAGGGGAAGTGTCTGGCTTTGCTGTGGTTCAAACCGATTGCGAATCGGACCAAAACTGGCGGAGTTACAGACTGACAAAGATAAGGGAACGCAATGCTACACGACGATTCAAATAGGCGAAATGATCGTCTCGAAGAGACGAACGCAATAAAGACGAAAACGTAACTCTTGTGCTACCGACATGCATACTGTTCGGAGAATCGCGGATCGGGGCCAGGGAACTCAATGGGGTATTAGGTATGGAGATAAGGCGAAGTGGTTTCATGTTGTCATAGTAGTTAGCGCCTCTACACCACACTATACCCAAACATAGTAGAGAGGAGGCATTATAAATACTCTCGCAGTGGATGTAAACTCTGAGTTGGATCATGAGCGACAAAGAACGAGACTTATCAATATTATATTGTTTCTAGCAAAATCACTTCCGTGCAATCTACTCTTTTACTTGTGAAGTACTTTTATCTCGCTTAGCAAGGCCTTGGCCCTTCAGCGTTAGTTATTAAAACCTTACTATTGGAAGTTCTTCACGGCACTTTGCTCGATCCCTACTTTGAACCCTACGGTTATCTTTTAGCGGTTCATAAGAGGCAGTTAGGACTTGCACCTGTGTATTGTGTTGCGGATAGCAACCGGGCAGGTTATAGCGTCTAGATTGTTATCTAAAGGTTCTTGGAGATTTCCTGTGCAGTAAGAAGTACCGGTCTTACAAATGGGGGCTCCTGTGATCCCGTTGTCCTTGTTTAGGATTATATTAATCCAGTTTGTAGGGTGGAAAAAAACAGCTGGTGATGGAGGAGAGGTGTCAGCTCTCTGCTGTTTCGCTGGTGAGGGGGTTCTTGGTTCTGCCATGGCAGTTGCAGAGGAAGCAGGAGTGGTAGAGGCTTCGCCTCTTTGGAGAGAGGGGAAGAGAGGTGTAAAGATTCTTGCTGTGTCTTCTGAAGACATGCGATTGGATTGGTATTGTTAAAACAAGGATCCAACTTGTTTTCTTTAGCGGGGTAATAAAATGAAGCAGAAGTGCTAGAGACTTGTGGCTGTGTGTAACGCCGTTGCAACGCGAAAGGTGGTGGTGAACTTTCAATCGAAGAGGTTGTAGTGGGGACGGAGAATGAAAAAAAAAAAAAAGGTCAATTTGTAAGACACATGTTACAACTGGGAGAAAAAATGCACAATTTTTTTTTAAAGAGGAGGATAATAAATGAATCATACTCTGGTAGCTGATGCCAAATTTTTTTGTGGGTGGACTGGGTGCCACTGGGTGCCTATAGAAGGACCCTGGGTGCCACTGAAAGGAATGTCAAACTTTTTGCTGATGTAGGTAACTCGTTATTGCTACTATCATGTGGAAGATGAGGATTCTTTACAGGTGGCCGTGATCTTAAAACTTTTATACTAGTAATCCAGACTCACGTCCTGGAACCAATCTGTACTTACTTCGCTCAGGTTCTACTCTGGCAGGTTAGCATTCCATTGCTTAGAGGACGTTCATCTCCGACAGCTGGTAGTACTACATGGTAGACTTAAGCCTGAGGGTTACGCGGACACTTCAAGTGACAGAGCCTGCTGCAGAGTACTGCATTGGCAGAAGAATCTGCTTCCATGGTCTCCTCACCTCTCTGCCTTCAGCCTGGGGACCTGTCATTGCTCCAAGGAGATTGGCAGGAGCAAGGACAAAATTCTAAGCAGCCAACTTTGGGAGCTCATAATAATAATAATAATAATAATATAATTTTAGACGAACTACAAGGCCACGCAGAACCAATCCTCCATCTCGTACTTGAATGGCACAGTACAACAGGGTACAAGGCCTCATCCTCCACCCTACGCCCCCAATACTTAATAGGAATGAATAACAACATAAGAAAAACATAGGGAAAACAAATCAAATCCAACAGCAACCTCCTCCTCCATTACCCATCATAAACAAAAGAATCTCACATGGCCTTCCATGCTGAGTAACATAAGAGATGAACAAAAACGTTGAGCATTGTCAATAAAGTCCTCCTCCTCCACACCGTCTTCCACCCTGTACAGCTCAAACGAACATAAACCTATTTGCTTCAAGAACTTCAATAAAGGAAAAACATCTTTCTTAGGAAATAACAATCCGCCTTCGTATAATTTATGCCCATCTCCCTTAGGGCAGCTTCTCTCTGCTGTGCAAACAATTTGCATTCTAAAATCAAGTGATTGGAGGAAAGGGTATCCCCACAGTCACAGGCTCTCACGGTTTGATCTTTTGTTAAGCCCTTCAGTATCCCTGAAGGTGAGCGGTGCTACTTAAACAAAAGGTCAAGCTATAAGGTATATGGTGTTTCTACAGGTCCTACGTGGGTCTAACTCAAAGCGAGTTAAGTGTAAAGGTTTTCACAGAGACAGCGTCCGCAAGGATTCTGAGATAGAATCAAGGTAGTATTAAAACGATACAGCAGAAGTAAAGTAAGAACGTTGCTTAAGGAAGAAAGAAAAGAACTACAAAACGACAAAACCATCCTCCTTATATACCCCGCTTTTCCTCTTTGTAACCCGTAACCGAACATAACCGAAAAACAAAGACATTATTACTGAACAAAACCCATGACCCATAAACATCATTCTAGCCGAACCCAAACCCATTATCCTTCTTCATCCGTGAAACAGGTCTTCTCTTCAGTGTCAAAGGGTGTCATATTTGCCCTTGTCGTGCTTGTTCTGGCTTTAAACAGGAACTGTGCCATGGGAAACCATATGGAAGCTTCAGGCCCAGAAAAGGTGAGGTTCACTTTGCCGTTTGGTGTATCATTTTTCCAGTGTCGTATCATATGCTGAGTTGGTTCGTTTCTGAGCCAGGCTAGAGTTGCCCAAGTCCATTTGCATGGTGGAGAGGTATGCGTTTGTAGGGCCAGGAAGTCTGCTTTGTCGTTGCCAATGATTCTGACATGTGATGGTGTCCAGATGGCTTTAATGTTCCAGCCATGCTGTCGGTAGGACTTGATGATTTGAAGGGTCTGATGGAGGAACTCTTGGCTATAAGAGGGGCCTCCAGTTAGTGATTTGAGGGCCATTTGGTTGTCAACGCAGATGTAAATTGTATTGTGTGAGACGTCAATGGTCATCGTGCTGAGTGCCTCCTGGATGGCATGGGTTTCACTGTCGATAACTTCTGCATGGTACCCCAGGTTGCAATTCCCTGAGGTAATAGGTGATAGGAGAGAGACATTAGGGTCATATACCGCCCACCCAGATGTTACGATTCCTTCTGTTGATTTGGAACTTTCATGGATACAAAGGAATAAATGGGTCAAGGATATTGTATGGGTTGTGACGGAATTTCGGCTAAAGATATAATGTCTTTGTTTTTCGGTTGTTTTTGGTTGCTTACGGTTATGAGTCATAATGGTTGAAAAGCGGGGTATTTAAGAGATGGATTTTGTTCGCTTGTATCTTCTTTTCTTTCTTTCCTTAAGCAACGTTCTCATTTCACTTCTACCTGTATTACTTTAATACTATCTCAGTTCTACCTCAGAACCCTCGCTGTCGCAGTGAAACATAACTGATACTTCGCCTTGAAGTATACCCGCTGTAGAACTTGTAGAAATATCGCACTCCTTGAACATGTTAGTACCTCATTTAAGTAGCACTGCTCACCTTTAGGGATACTGAAGGGCTTAACAAGGGACTGAACCGTGAGAGGAACCATCTGTGTATACAAGCAGGAAGCGTGAGAGGGTCTCTATCCACAGCCTATGGTTGACTGAGGTAATTTCTTTGGAGAGGAGGGATATTTCCAGACATTTGTGTGGGAGGTAGAGGTGAGGGTTAATAGCGGTAAGGCTTTCCAGGATTGGTGGCAAGGGGAGCAATTCATAGAGTAGGGAAGCAATTCTTCTTAGTCCTGTGCCGACAAAGGGAGGGGGCTTGCTTAATAGAAGCTGTTTGAGTGTATTTTGATGAGGATGTGTGTTTTCTGAGAGGAGGATGCGTATTCCATATTTTCTGGATTTGCAGTCAAGGAGGAGTTTGAGAGGTGGGAGATGAGCTTCACATAACACCATTTGTCCTTTGGTATAACGAGGTAGGCCAGTGAGAGATTGTGCGAGGGATAGGTATGGTGATAGAAGTATTGTTCCAATGTTATTATGTCCGGTCCACCATGCTTCACTCCCCCATAACACATGTTATACCTGCACCGTTTGAAGGAGTTCCTGGCCCTGGAGTTACCCTATCTTCGGAGTTACCCTACTTTAGCACCTTCCGGATCTGGACTGGTGTCTGTTACCCTGCCTTCAATCCCTCCAGCAGGTATAGTATTTGGAGAAGGGGGGACAGCACCAGAAAAGACCTGTCCCAGAGGGCAAAAGTAACCCCTAGGCCGTCAAGCAAAACTGTCCGGCGGAATGGGACCCAGAGGGTATGTAGGGGAAGTGTCTGGCATTGCTGTAGTTCAAACCGATTGCGAATCTGACCAAAACTGGTGGAGCTACAGACCGACAAAGATCAGGGAACGCAATGCTATGCAACAATTCGGATAGGCGAAATGATCGTCTTGAAGAGACGAAAGCAATGAAGACGAATACGTAACTCCCATGTTATCGACATGCATACTGCTCGGAGAATCGCAGATCGGGGCCAGGGAACTCAATGGGGTACTGGGTATGGAGATAAGGCGAAGTGGTTTTATGTTGTCATAGTAGTTAGCGCCTCTACACCACACTATACCCAAACATAGTAGAGAGGAGGCATTATAAATACTCTCACAGTGGATGTAAACTCTGAGTTGGATCATTAGCGAAGAAGAACAAGACTTATCAATATTATATTGTTTCTAGCAAAATCACTTCCGTGCAATTTACTCTTTTACTTGTGAATTACTTTTGTCTCACTTAGCAAGGCCTTGGCCCTTCAGTGTTCGCAATTAAACCTTACTATTGGAAGTTCTTCACGGAACCTTGCTTGATCCCTACTTTGAACCCTATGGTTATCTTTTGGCGGTTCATAAGAGGCAGTTAGGACTTGTGCCTGTGTATTGTGTTGTGGATAGCAACCGGGCAGGTTATAGTGTCTAGATTGTTATCTAAAGCTTCTTGGAGATTTCCTGTGCGGTAAGAAGTACCAGTCTTACAACACACCAGTGAGGAGAGTTGTATTGAAAAAGTGATGCAACGCTTGAGGGGAGGCATTAGTTCTCCAGGCAAAGGATTTTAGAGCTGCCACTCCTTGTTTCACGGATTAAGGATTGGGTATAGGGTTAGGTTTCGTTTTAGTGGTTGTCATGGGTCTCGGGTTTTTTGAGGGAAGATAATGTCTTTGTATTTCGGGTGTTATCGGTTATTGGATTTAGACTGGGAAAGCGGGGTATTTAAGCAATGAATTTTGTTCTTTCTTTGTCTTCTTCTTCTTCTTTCCTTAAGCAACGTTCTTGTTTATCTTCTGCTGTAATTGCTGGAATACTATCTCGGTTCTCCCTCTGAACCCTCGCTGTTGCCATTCACTTTGCTGCACTTATCTTGCTTTGAGATAGACCCCTCGTAGAACTTGTAGAAACGCCGCACTCTTTGAATGTGTTGTTTACCTCATTTAAGTAGCACTGCTCACCTTCAGGGATACTGAAGGGCTTAACGAGGAACTCAACTGTGAGACCTTGTCTGAGTCTGCTTCGTATCAGTGTGGCATGATGGTAGAACGACAATCTTTCGTCAATCCATACTCCAAGGGATTTGAGGATAGGCTTGGGTTGGATTACCAATCCATGGATGTTTACAGTACAGGCATTCTTGTCTGGTGGTCTTACTTTCAGATTGATTATGTGTAACAATTCCATTTTGGTGGCAGAGTAGCGGATATTAAGATGCTTTGCTCTTTCAACTCTGGTGTCAATGTGCTCTTGCAGCCTTTGCGTAGCAAATGATTGATTTAAAGACATTTGCAAAAGTCCTTTGTCATCAATGTAGGCCATGCTCGGTTCACTCGGGGTTGCTCTTGCGGTGCTTAAGTTGGAGGCATAAAGTACATATAGAACTGGTGAGAGGGGGGCTCCTTGGGGGGCTCCAGCTAGGAAGGGAATGATTTTTGACTGTTGGCAATCAAAGTGATACTGAATTTCGCAGTTGGATAAGAACTCATTGATCCATTTGCAAAGGTATTGATGGAATCCTCGTAGGGTCAGTAGTTCAACGAGCCTAGAGTGCACGACGCAATTAAATGCGCCATCTACGTTATTGATTAGGAGGGAAGGTCTTGGGATGGTAGGTGCTCTTTTGTCAGTCCCTTTTATCCATCTTCCAGGTACTTGTGTGGCAGTGTTTGCTTGTGAAGGGGTAAGAATCATCATGAGTGCATCTATCGCTGATCACTTAGGTATGCTGCCCATATGTTCGCTGGAAAAGGCTTTTAATTTCATAGCATTGTCAACTAGTCTTCTTGTCACAATTTTCTCCAATATTTTAGAGATACATGATTGGAGGGATATTGGCCTGTATGCCTTTGGGTGGTCGTATGTTTCTTTTGATGGCTTGGGTATAGGGGTGATCTTTGTGACTTTCCATTGAGGTGTGAGAACTGAATGCCAAAGTGGCTGGGAGAAGAGAACGGGAAGGACGTCTGGCTTAGCTGACTGAATTCTTCGTACAATACTATATGGTATGTCATCCAGTCCAGGTGCTTTGTCTGTTGCGTTCCATAGTGCTAGGTTAACTTCTGCAGGAGTGACAGGTAGGTAATCAACTGGGTTGCCACTTGGTATCTTGGGGATCCATCCTTGAGGAAGTGGGGACAGGATAGCAGGGGATGGTGGGTAAAAGGATTTTGTGAAGAGTTGGCATTTTTCATAAAAGCTATCTTTTCCGAGGATAGAGGGTGCAGTATGCAATGGTGTTTTTCTCTGGCCAGATATTACTTGCCAGCCTGTAGATTGAGTGGTGGAGGAGATCTTCTGGTCCCAATATGTCCAATAGGTGAGTTGTACTTTGGCTTTCCATTGCTTCTCACATTCCTTCAATTTGTCAGATGATCTTGAGGTGTGTTCCTTCCAATGATATCATTGTACCGCAGCAACTTTCTTCTGGAGTTTTGTAAGTTCTGGTGTCCACCATGCGACTGCCTGTGTTTTGGGTTTGGACATTGGTGTGCATTCATCTATTGTCAGGCTTATTTGGTCAAGAATTGTGTTAGCTGATTCTAATGTTGCCTTGGATGTCTGCCATTGCATGCTCGAAGGGTTTATGCATTGAATGCCTTTGTCAAATTTAATCCAATTGGTCTTGTTGTGTAGTCTCCGTGGGACGAAGGTTAGGGAGGCAGTGTTAATTGTCATCTGAATGAGGCTGTGATCTGACTCGGATCCATGCCCATCATTATCTACCACCTGCCAGTGCAATAGAGGGTGGTCAGGTAGTTTGGTGAAAGTTAGGTCAGGGATTGTGGGTTGAGTTTTAATGCAGGGAAAGTGGGTGAACACTTCGGGGCTATTAGCAAGGGTCATCCCAAAACTATCCATCATATGAAAGAGGTTGTTGACCAGTGCCATATTATTAAGGTAGTGCATTCTGTCGTTGTATTCTGGTGTTAGGTCGCCATTCCAACAGGAGTGATGTAAATTAAAGTCACCAGAATTAATGGCAGATTTAAGAGGTGTGTGGGTTAGGAGGAATAGGTTTGCTTCTTTGCCTGTGGGGGCATAAACATTGGTGATTTCCAGTTTTGTTTTATTTATTTAGATAGACATTGAGAGTATAGAGTTGTTGTAGGAGCCAATGAGTGTGGGATTCAGTCTGTGATCCTTTTTTATATGGGTCACGCACTTGGGTGACTTTTGGGTTGGTACATGCATGGTGTATCCTGGGATAGTGGGACGGAGGCCAGTGGTTGATATCCATGGCTCTTGGAGGAGTAGGTAAAGGGTGGGACATTTCTTATCAGGTGGGAAAAGGGATGAGAGTACTGAAAAAGTGGCGGCCTTTCCTTGAGCGTAGTTCAGTTGCTGCACTAAGGCTATGCCGCTAGGGGGTGGTGTACTTATCGTTGGTCGGCGGGAGCCTGCCTGCTTGCTTGTTGTCTTCTGAGGAGTTGAACTTTGGCTCTTGCTGGGCATGAGGGATTGCTTGAGCGATGGCCCGTTTTGCCACATGGGACACATCTAGTAGGAGGGTGAGCACACTTTGGACCACCTTTGCAGGAGTCACATTTGTGGTTGTTGGTTAAATGGGGACCTGTGCGCGATGCGCAGGCTGCCGGTGTTTCTTTTAGGCATAGGCCATGGTGGTGGCCAAATATCTCACATGTTCGGCACTGGGTGGAAGTGGAGGAGGAAACACATCAGTAAAATGAATTATTTCTTCCCTCAGCTCCAGGAGGATCGGAATCATTGGGAGGCATGGGAGACTCCTGGAGAATATGTGCCTACCTGGAGGAGCATACAGTGACCCATTTCCTCCAAAAGACTCCAGGCGGCCCAGGCACCCTCTCCTGGAGTCTCCTAGAGAGCTTGCCTGTTCCTCAATGCGTCTCATAGAGATCTTGCTGCCTCCTCCGCGACGCCTCCAAGAGCTTCATGGAGAGGGTCACAAAGCGTGATATTCAGGGCTGATTCAGGTCTGATCCAGGCCCGTCACGCTGTCATGTCGCTTATTTGGGATAGTGGAGTTTGTTTGTTTCGCGAAAATGTTTATTACTAATCTAAATGCTCTATATGGCCTATATGCTCTATGTTCAATGTACATATTCTAATTGACCCGATATAGCTCCTCCACTGGATCCTGCCCATCCCACGATCCTAGGCAAGCACAGGGGGTAGGGAGGCGTCTCTTTGGCAGCCAGCGAGCTGTCAGTATAGGAGCTCCCTAGTCTAGCTCTAGGGGGGTAGGGAGGCGTCTATATGGAAGTCAGCAAGCAGTCCATATAGGAGCTCCTAGGTGAACTTTTAGGGGGTAGGGAGGCGTCTCTTCGGCAGGCAGAGAGCAGTCGATATAGAAGCTCCCTAGGCAAGCTCCAGGGGGGTAGGGAAAGCATCTATTCTGCAGTCAGCAAACAGTCGATATTGGAGCTCCTAGGGGTCTCACGGTCCAGTCCTTCGTTAAGCCCTTCAGTATCCCTGAAGGTGAGCAGTGCTACTTGAACGAAGTTCCAACACGTTTGAGGAGTGCGAGGTTTCTACAAGTTCTACTTGGGATCTAACTCAAGGCGGGTTAAGTGCAGCGTGATTATGACAGTGACAGCGAGGGTTCTGAGGTAGAACCAAGATTGTAATTGAACAATACAAGAGAAGTGAAACGAGAACGTTGCTTAATGAAAGAAAGAAAAGGTACAACAAGCGGTGAAAACCTATCCCTTAAATACCCCGGTTTTCCCATACTCCAACTCATAACTGAAACATAACCAGACAACAAAGACATTATATAAAAAGAATAACCCATGACAACCCATAATCCATCCCTGTCCATTACCTGATTCAATCCATGAAATAGGGGGTAGGGAGGCGTCGCTTCGGCAGGCAGCGAGCTGTCGATATAGGAGCTTCTAGGTGAGCTGTTTTCATGGATAGAATCAGGTAATAAGTTAGGCTCTGGATAAATGGTTGTAACGGGCTATAAGTTTTCATATAATGCCTTTGTTGTTGTTCTGCTAGTTTTCAGTTATGAGTCTTGGCAAAGGAAAGCGGGGTATTTAAGTAAGGGATTTCGGTCGCTCTTGTTGTTTCTTCTTCTTTCCTTAAGCAACGTTCTCATTTACCTTCTCTTGTATTGTTCGAATATTATCTCAATTCTATCTCAGAATCCTCGCTGCCACTGTTCCTATCACGCCGCACTGAACTCACCTTGAGTTAGACACCTCGTATTTCACGGATTAGGATAAGCGATCGGTCAGGGATAATGTGTTGGGTGTAACGAACTGTATTGGGAAAGAATGTCTTTGTTGTTCGGGTATTTTCGGTTATGGGTTTTCGAAGTATGAAATGCGGGGGATTTAAGAAAAGGATTTGAGGGCTTGTTGTGGTTTCTTTCTCTTCTTTCTTTAAGCAACGTTCTCGTTTTACTTCTGCTGTATTGGTTATAATTCTACTTCGGTTCTGCCTTAGAATCTTCACTGCCGCTGTGAACCATCGCCGATACTTCGCCTTGAAGTATATTCCTCTTAGGACCTGTAGAAAACATCGCACTCTTCAAACGTATTGGTTTCCCGCTTAAGTAGCACTGCTCACCTTCAGGGATACTGAAGGGCTTAGCGAGAGACCATACTGTGAGATCGTAGAACTTGTAGAAACATTGCACTCTTCAAACGTGTCAGTACTTCGCCTAAGTAGCACTGTTCACCTTCAGGGATACTGAAGGGCTTAACAAAGGACTGAACCGTGAGAGCTGTAGGGGCGTTGAGAATGCATCTATATGGCAGCCAGCGAGGTCTCTATACAACTGTCTATATAGAGGCTTCATATGTGAGCTTCTGGAGGGGGTTTATATGGCAGCCAATGGAGCAGCTTCCTAGGGGGGTGCTGATGTAGACGAGGAAGGAAGAGTTCAGGGGTTGGAGTGAAGGGAGGCGTGACTAAATGCTCCAAGTCATGTGGGCTAGGGCTCTCTAGCAAGAGAATCCTTCGAAATTTTCTCTAAGTCCCGTGGGTTAGGGTTCGCCTAAGCTCTTTAGGCGGGGGGAGCTCTCGTGGAGGACGGGGGATGGGAAGCTTCCTCTGGGAGGAAAAAGCTGCTGCAGAGAGGTTCCATATTCTCCCAGAGGAAAAAGCTTCTGCAGAGAGGTGCCAATTTCTCCGAGAGAAGAGGTTTGCACTCCTGCTTCTCCAGAAGGCAAGGGAGGTCAGGAAGGTCCAGGAGGAAAACGTCTCCGGGGGAGACATGCCTGATCTCCAGGAGGCATAAATTATTTTTACTGATGCATAGTTTGCAATTCGGCATAATCTGTTGAAGATAGCCAGTTCCCTGAAACCAAGGGTTTCAAGGGTGTATCGAGAAGGAAGGGATATGACTATTGTAGAGCACCCCTTGGTTTGTCGCTCATCCGGGAGAAACCATCTAGGGATCTGGGCAAAAGTAATGTTAGGAATATGTTGGGTAATGGCATTGGTGAGGGCCTGGCCTGCTTCTTTGCTGGATCCAATGTAAGTTGGAACATTATGGACAAGGAATTGGCTCCAGCGACTGTTTACGTGGACAGAGGAGGGGGCAAGTTTTAAGTCTGCAAGGGCACTGGTGATTTCCATTTCGTATTTGACAACTTCGCTAGCCGGAATGGAGGGAAAGGTGAGAAGCATTATATTGCCCTGCATTGTGTATCTTGCAAAGCAGAGCTTGTGAGTGTCTGAAAGGGCACGGTTGACGGAGGTGAGGATGGCATCTTTTGTAGCTGAAGGTGGGGCTGGTTCCCAGAGTTCAATGATTAGTTCCCGGTTAACCTTGGTAAACTCTGTCTCACGGTTTAGTTCCTCGTTAAGCCCTTCAGTATCCCTGAAGGTGAGCAGTGCTACTTAAGCGAAGTTCTAACACGTTCGAAGAGTGCGATGTGTTCTACAAGTTCTACGTGGGGTCTAACTCAAGGCGAGTTAAGTGCAGCGTGATTATACCAGCGACAGCGAAGGTTCTGAGGTAGAACCGAGATAGTATTCAAATAATACAGGAGAAGGTAAACGAGAACGTTGCTTAAGGAAAGAAGAAGAACAAGACAAAGAACGAACAAAATCCAACGCTTAAATACTCCACTTTCCATGCCAAGCCTAATACCCGATAACAACCGAGACACAAAACATTATCCAATAAACCCACAATCCATAACAACCCTTGAGTCTGACCCTAACCCTATACCTAATCTTAATCTGTGAAGCTCTGGTTTGAAGAGAGTTTCTTTCTTGGCTTTGGGCTTTGGCTTGATTTGAGCTTGGCCTGGGCCTCCGGCTTTTGCAATGCTCCCGTAGGATTTTTGGTTTGGTGGGTTCAGAGGAGGGGCCGCATTTCTGCTCCCAAGGCTTTGGCCATTTTCCCTAAACTTGGTTATAGTTTCTTGCAAACTGTTGATGGTCTTATCGCTTTGCTTAATGGAAGTTGTCAGTTGATTGATGGTGGCGGTAAGTCCACTGACAGTAGCCTATAAGGTGGTGACCTGTTGTTGCAAAGTAGAAATACATCCATTGGTTTCATTGTGGAGGTTTGCCATTTTGCTAAACTGGCTGCGAATAAGCCAACAAAGATAATCGTTTTTGTCAGTGCCTTGGCTCGCTTCGGGCACATAGTCAATGCCTTTGGTAAATGTATGTGGGAAGGGGGGCATGGCAGAGTCGTCTTTAAAGAGATGGCTTTCTTCAACAGCAATTGAATCATTGTCATTGACAATGTCTTCTGCCATGCTTTCATCAGTGATATCGATAGTATCAGGTGATACAATCGGGTCTTCATTAGAAAGACCAAACGATCCAAATCCAGGAGTAGCACTAACAGCAGCCATGTCTTTGACTGGGGAGCAGGAGTGTTGGGGAGCGGGGGAAAGCCTTGAGAGGTTTCTCTTATGGCCAGCAAGTTGCTTGGGTGTGAAGCTGAACTGTACAAGTTTCAGCAGTGAGGGGGACGGTGAATGAGATTGCCTGGGGGGAGTAGACAGGCCCTCCATGTTTAGATTAGGCAAATGCGCCCGTAGAAAATAAGAGTAGATATGGAGGAGGCAGAAAGTCTTCAGTTGTTGGAGGCAGCACTCAGCTGTTGGTGATAGTAACCGTAAAATGAGTTCCCAGGGCTAGTGCAGGTGAGCCAGTAGATTCTCCTGGTCGGGCTGTAGACCCTCCAGGCAAGTGGTGGACAAATGTGCCCGTAGGAAGCAAAAGGAACAGAAACAATATTAAGCTTGTGGAAGAAATGAAGCCAAATGGATAGAGACTTTTGGGCGTGCGTTATGTGGTTGCAACGTAGATTTTGGAGGTTTCGGTTAACTTCTCATAACTCAGCCAGTACTTGTCAGATTGACTTCATCTTTTCACAGGAGCTCCCTCATATACCCTCCGGACCATGCTCTGCCGGACAGTTTGGCTTGACGACCAGGGAGTTACTTCTACCCTCCGGGATGCGCTTTTTGAGCCCATGTCCCCCCTTCTCCAATAATATGGATCAGGATGGTTTTGCTGTTGCAGTGGGGCTAGTAGCACCCGATAGAACTGTCTGGAGACTTCTTCTGAGCCCTCTACATGTGTTGGCTTGTACTGGATCGCCTGCGCCGGGTGCAGTGCACCCACTACGTCAGTGGTTCTTACTGAGGGGTAACCCCAAGCGCTATCCAATCCAACTGCCATGAGTGTCTGCAATGTTATCATCAGCTAGTCACGTAGCTAGAGTTCTTGGCCTATGGAAGAGAGTCTCCACCATCCAAGTCTCACACCAGTAGTGGTTGCCTGTCAGCAGAACCCCTCCTGGTGTTACCTCATAGGTCATATGCATCATGGGGTGGTGGTGTGGCACATGGGAGCGATCCTGCGCCATACTCCACTTCTCCAACTAAGTAGGGTAACTGGTACCCAGCTGTTACCCTGCAGTGCCGGGCTCCAGCTGTCTACTAAGTTCAATGACTGCACACGACTAAGATAATACTGCTCATGACATGTAACTAATGGTGTACCATTACACATTTAACATAGCTAATATACTTATCCAGGGCTTTGCTCTTGCTAAAACCCCTTGTCCTAACTCAAAATCTCATGAGGATATGATAAATGAGTGCTGGAAATATTCAATTACCTGTTTGATTAGATCTTAAGTTGGTAACATGTCCCAAGCCCCTGACGTAGTTTCTGTCTCGCTTGTATGTATCCCTGGCGATGTATTCCCAAGCTAGAAGGTCAGTGGTTGCTAATGCGCATCAGCAAGACTTCATTTGCGCCATGAGATTGCTTAGCTGCGCCCGGGCACACGCCATCCGCCCCGTGTCATTTGGGCGCCCCAAGCGCCCTGGGGAGTGCTCCAGAAGCCTAGTGTGTCAAGCACATCTGGATCTTCTGCTGCAATCTCTGGTGCCCCCAGCTGCGCCTGAGCTTCTGCACTGTTCTCTGTGGTGCCAGATCGATTGCTTGTCTCTCCTGCTGGGTTTCACAGATTGAATCGGGTAATGGATTAGGGTTTGGTTAACGGTTGTAAACGTGCTTCGGTTGTGGTATAATCTCTTTGTTGTTCGGGAATTTTTGGTTATAGGTTTTTGTGATGGAAAAGCGAGGTATTTAAGTGATGGATTTTGGTCGTTCTTGTTGTCTTTCTTCTTCTTCCCTTAAGCAACATTCTCGCTTACCTTGTTCTGTATTTGCTAGAATACTACCTCAATTCTACCTCAGAATCCTCGCTGTCACCGTGAAACCAATACACTTAACTCGCCTTGAGTTAACCCCCATTCTAGAACCTGTAGAAATCACTGCACTCTTCAAAATGCGTTGATACCTCACTTAAGTAGCACTGCTCACCTTCAGGGATATTGAAGGACTTACAGAGCAACTCAACCGTGAGACTGTGCCAGAAGCAAGCTCTAACCCTGACCCTGAGCACTTAGCAAAATCTATGGAGTCAAAACCCTTGCTCTGCGCACCCCCCCCCCACAGCGCGCATCCCCCCACAGTGCACAACCCCCCCATCAAGCACACTACACCATTCCTCTCACTTCAAGACGCTCTTTCATGGATTGACTTAGGGAAGGAGTTGTGGTTCGGATGGTTGTATAATCCCTTTGTTGTTCGGTTATGTTTTGGGTTAGTGCAATAATGTCTTTGTGTTTCGGTTGTTGCCGGGTTGTTGTTGGTGCTACTGAAAAGCGGGGTATTTAAGGAAGGATTTCGGTTGTCTCTGTTTCTCTTCTTCTTCTTTCCTTAAGCAACGTTCTCGTTTACCTTCTCTTGTAACTGCTGAATACTATCTCGGTTCTACCTCAGAACCCTCGCTGTCGCTGTCCACTTCGCTGCACTTATCTCGCCTTGAGATAGACCCCTCGTAGAACTTGTAGAAACACTGCACTCCTCGAACGTGTTAGTACCTCGCTTAAGTAGCACTGCTCACCTTCAGGGATACTGAAGGGCTTAACGAGGGACTGAACCGTGAGACGCTCTCAGAGCCTCCTCCAGAGCCTCCAAAGCCTTCCATACTACTAGTAATACGACTTCTCTTCCTCATCGAGAGTTTTGATTGGTCACTTGTACACAGAATGCATGCCTGTTATGTAGCTGACAGCGGCAATGTCAGCTTGCATTTAAACTGTCGCTTTTTAGATGAAGATCCACTATAGCGTTATAGTAAACTGTCTTTTAGTGGACAAAGTCGATGATTAACTGTATAATTGATGTCGCTAGTAAGACAAAGATACATATGTATACTTCCGCTGCATAATTTTCTCCCAAATACCCTCTTTAGAAGCTCTCACTGATGCCCTCCAATCTCCTGCCAAAGCTCTCCAATAGTGTAGGTGTGCTGTCGGTCGCCCTTTGGCAGTGAAAGTTGTGAATTTGAGTGATATTTTATGGGTCACTTAGCTTTCCTATTACCTAGCCCTCTCCCATCAACGTGCCGTGTGCAATCTCCCCTATAGCTACCCTTATTGCTTCCTTTATTGCTCCCCCTAAAGTTCGCCCCCAAAGCCTTCCCCATAGCTTCCGCCTCCTTGCTTTCCTATTCTGCTGCTTCAAACATCCCATTCTTACTGCATAGAAGCTTGCTAATCAACTGCTTTAGTGCCTACTTTCTTCGCGATTCAGAGCCTCCTTCATGACCTGTTTCCGACCTGCATCAGAGCCTGCTTCCAATCGACTCCGGGGCTGTTTCCTGCCTGCTTTGGGGCCTGTTTGCTGCTTGCTTTCCTGCTTGCTTAGGCGCCTGTTTTCAGCCTGCTTCAGGACCTGTTTCCTGGGCACTTTTCTGCTTGCTAGGGCACCTGTTTCCTCCTCGCTTTCCTGCCTGCTTCAGGGCCTGTTTCCTGCTTGCTTTCCTGCTCACTAGGGCGCCTGTTTCCTGCTTGCTTTCCTGCTTGCTTTTGCGCCTGTTTCCTGCCAGCTTCGGGGCCTGCTTTCCTACTCGCTTTCCTGCTCGTCTAGGCGCCTGTTTCCTGCCTGTTTAGGCGCCTGTTTGTCGGAGGTTAGTCTCGCGGTTCAGTCCCTTGATAAACCCTTCAGTATCCCTGAAGGTGAGTAGTGCTACTTAAGCGGGAATCCAATACGTTCGAAAAGTGTGAGGTTTTCTACAGGTCCTAAGAGAAATGTACTTCAAGGCGAAGTATCAGCGATGGTTCACAGCGGCAGCGAGGATTCTAAGGCAGAACCGAAGTAGAATTATAACCAATACAACAGAAGTAAAACGAGAATGTTGCTTAAAGAAAGAAAATACAATAACAACAAAAATCCCTTCCTTAAATAGCCCGCTTTGATCATCCCATGACTCATACCCGAACATAACCGAACAACAAAGACATTGTCACTCGAACCGAAATCGTTACAACCAATCTAATATCCTTAACCCATTACCCGGTTCCATCCATGAAACCAACCCTTAAGTTTATTAATGACAGGATGGTACATTGGTGCTGGCCTACTTTAGTAGCCCAGCATTGGGTGATGCCGTAGTCAACTATTTCTGCAAGGAAGGCAGTGTAGCTCAACATGCCGAATTACAAAGTTACTTTTGCCCTCTTAGATGGACAATAATCTTAATCACAGCAACGGCAATATCATGCGCACTACAGGAGCATGCAAGCAACTGCGTTAAACACAGGCCAGTGATTGAGTTTAGCCAGGATATGTTTTCAAGTACGATCATCTCAGCTATAGTGATGATTCTCGCACCAACCTACACAACAGTGTATATCCAATTACAAAACATAGCCAAAGAACTTAAACCAGCACGGCAACAAAAACTACTCGATTGGTACATCAAATGTTATACTGGTACCTTTTGAAGGAGTTCCTGGCCCTGGAGTTACCCTATCTTCGGAGTTACCCTACTTTAGCACCTTTCAGATCTGGACTGGTGCCTGTTACCCTGCCTCCAATCCTTCCAGCAGGTATAGTATTTGGAGAAGGGGGGACAGCACCAGAAAAGACCTGTCCCAGAGGGCAAAAGTAACCCCTAGGCCATCAAGCAAAACTGTCCGGCGGAATGGGACCCAGAGGGTATGTAGGGGAAGTGTCTGGCTTTGCTGTGGTTCAAACCGATTGCGAATCGGACCAAAACTGGTGGAGCTACAGACCGACAAAGATCAGGGAACGCAATGCTACGCAACAATTCGGATAGGCGAAATGATCGTCTTGAAGAGACGAAAGCAATGAAGACGAATACGTAACTCCCATGTTATCGACATGCATACTGTTCGGAGAATCGCAGATCGGGGCCAGGGAACTCAATGGGGTACTGGGTATGGAGATAAGGCGAAGTGGTTTTATGTTGTCATAGTAGTTAGCGCCTCTACACCACACTATACCCAAACATAGTAGAGAGGAGGCATTATAAATACTCTCGCAGTGGATGTAAACTCTGAGTTGGATCATTAGCGAAGAAGAACAAGACTTATCAATATTATATTGTTTCTAGCAAAATCACTTCCGTGCAATTTACTCTTTTACTTGTGAATTACTTTTGTCTCACTTAGCAAGGCCTTGGCCCTTCAGTGTTCGCAATTAAACCTTACTATTGGAAGTTCTTCACGGAACCTTGCTTGATCCCTACTTTGAACTCTATGGTTATCTTTTAGCGGTTCATAAGAAGCAGTTAGGACTTGTGCCTGTGTATTGTGTTGCGGATAGCAACCGGGCAGGTTATAGTGTCTAGATTGTTATCTAAAGCTTCTTGGAGATCTCCTGTGCAGTAAGAAGTACCGGTCTTACAGTATATTGATAGGCATATCAATACTTCAGTTATTCAACTACAATGGCGGATGTATTTGTGATGGATACAGACATGTCGGACGGCTCTGAGGATCCCATCTCGAAACACTCTTCGAAGAACTCCTTGGCCTGTCGAAGAACTACCCATCTTACACCCGCTCCTAAGCCCTTCATTCCAAAACACTTCAAGCCACATCCGCAATTCCTACGGAGCAGTGCTCAAATTGAGGATGTCCATGCACTGCGTGATAATCTCATGATTACGCTAAACGAAGCCTTTAGACACGTTGTACTAAGGCAAGAAGAGGCTCAGGCAGGAAACACCGTTGCCCTAAACCAACTTAGCTTACAGGCTCAAAATCAATATCTGAACCTAACCCATATCCAGCAGTGCATGGCAGACCCACAGGAGTTCTCGGCCAAAGAACTTGCCCTTATCGAGGTACTAGTTCACTGTCTTGGTAATAACATTGGCCTGGCCCTGCAACAGCAAGGACATGAGGCACACCAGCGCATTGGAAGGGTGGAAACAGTAGTCAAAGCTATAGTGGGGGAAACAGTAGGAGAAATGCAAAGACAACAAAGTCAGCTTAAAGATCAGGGAGTGTTACTCAGTCAGATCACTCAACATATTCGTGCTCAGTCAGAACTACCAGCCCGATCAGAAGCAGGCCTCAGCGGCTCTATTCATGCACCCCAACTGCCTCCCACTAGAAGCGAGAAAGGAAAGGAACCAACCCAAAGTGAACGAGGTGAACCCTCTGGAGCTCACGGGGGTAATGGTGGGCAGCCCCCACATGGACCCAACTACTGTGTTGGTGCTGGTGTCCCTGGATCAGGTGAAGGATCGTCATCGGATTTCACGGATGGAACCCGGTGATGAGATAAGTTGAAGTTGTTGGTAGTAAGCAAAGGGTTGTTGGAGCATAATGACTTTGTTGTTCGGTTGCGTTTCGGTTAGTGTTAGGTTGTCGTTTGTGTTACATGAAAGCGGGGTATTTAAGTGATGGGTTTTGGTCGTTCTTGTCTCTTCTTTTTCTTCTCTCTTTAAGCAACGTTCTCGTTTACCTTCTACTGTAATTGTCGAAATACTATATCAGTTCTACCTCAGAACTCTCACTGTCGCTGTTTACTCCGCTGCACTTATCTCGCTTTGAGATAGACCCTTTGTAGAACTTGTAGAAAACACTGCACTCTTTGAACGTGTTATTACCTCGCTTAAGTAGCACTGCTCACCTTCAGGGATACTGAAGGGCTTAGCGAGGAACATAACCGTGAGATCGGATGATTCGGAGGAAGAAAGGGCCAGGAAGAACATTGAAGATACCAATCGATGGCTGGCCAACAGAAGAAGAGAAAGAGAAAACCGGCGGAGGAGGACACCAAGTAATGCTCCTCCACAGCCACCCCCCTCAAATAAGCCTGGTGAGATGGTAACCACCATTGATCACAGGTACCCCCAAGCGTCACCGTCATCACGACACCACAAGATCCCGATCGGTGAACCAGAAAAATTCACTGCTGCCACAAGTCAGGATCTCAGGGCATGGATTCGAAGCTGCGAAGTATATTTTGAGATGAACGAGTGGCTTTGGACCAGCGACCGACACAAAATCCACTATGCCGCCAGCCGTTGTGAAGGAAACAAGGCTCGACCATACGTTGTTATGTATACCAACAAGATGGACGGAGCCGAAGGACAAATCCAGGAACCGGAGTACACCTATTGGGCAACCTTCTCACTGAAGATGAACGAAGTATTCTGCTCTCCGGATGAAAAACGCGATGCCATATATGCCATGGATAATATACCTTACACAACCATCGAGGAACACATCCTCAAAATGAGCAACCTAAACATAAAGGTTGGGATGGCTGGGACACTGTGGAGGATGAAGGTCTAAGCAAAGATCCCTCTCAAGATACGAGAGTTGATGGTAGGGTGTGGCCCATTTGATGATGATGTGCAGTGGCTGGAGGCGTTGTGATCAAGAGGAAGGCCGTGGGAAGAGTATTTATATCACCAGAAACTGGAGAATAGAGGTCTCTCAGCAACGGATGGTTGGGGGAAAAAGCAGGAGAAAAAGCAGGAGGAACGTCGGGAAAAGGAGTTTAAAAGCAGAGTCAAGAAGGACTCAAAAAGTAATGCCAAGGAGGATACCCCTAAAAAAAGATGCCCCTCCCCCCACTAACAGCACCGGAGATGCCTCTGATTGGAAGGCCGCTCATGAAGGGGTAAGTCGGGACCTAGTAGATCGACACAGGCGGGAGAAACACTGCACTAGGTGTGGTCGGCCCGACTGTCACTGGAAGACTCTCACGGTTGAGTCTCTCGTTAAGCCCTTCAGTATCCCTGAAGGTGAGCAGTGCTACTTAAGCGAGGTCACAACACATTCAAAGAGTGCAGTGTTTCTACAAGTTCTATGGGAGTCTATCTCAGAGTGAGATAAGTGCCGCGAAGTAAACAGTGACGGCGAGAGTTCTGAGGTAGAACCGAGATAGTATTGCGACAATTACAGAAGAAGGTAAACGAGAACGTTGCTTAAGGAAAGAAGAAGAAGACAAAGAATGAACAAAATCCAACACTTAAATACCCCGCTTTCCATGCCAAGCCTAATACCCGATAACAACTGAAACACAAGGACATTATCCCATAACCCACAATCCATAACAACCCTCGAGTCTGACCCTAACCCTATACCTAATCTCAATCTGTGAAAAAGACGTGCGACGCGAAGGAACCTCGAACGGTATCATCCGTGCAAGCCAGCGCCAGTCATAAACGAAAATGGGTCAAGCCCGAAAAGAATGAGCAGAGTGCAGGGGATGCATTAGAGAAGCGTTTGAAGCTAGTGCCCAAGACAAGGGCCGCAACAGTGCCACCTACAAAAGGGGCCGTGAGCGGCGTTACCGCTACATAGGGGCGGATCTCCAGGATCCCTGTTAATCTTTATGCAAATACAAATTCTGACAAAGAAGTGTCAGAGAATTTTCACTAGGTCGACTACCAGCGGGCCAGGAGGTAGCAGACGTTAACCAAACATTTGAAACCCTGGCAATCGAAGAAAGAATAGTCTCAGTCCTTGAGACTGAAAAATACAAAAACAAACAAAAAAGAAAAGAGGACAACTCTTCGAGGTCGCCCAACAAAAAACAATATACAGAACCCACCGTATACGAGCGGCTCCAAGGGCAAGCACTACTAGTAATCAATGGGAGGAAGGTGGTAGTCGATGTATTGCTAGATTCTGGAGCTATTGTTTTTCTCTTGTCCCCTTTGTTTGTTAGAAATTGGTTGGTCCCAAAGGTGCAAAGAGACGTCCTGCTAACCATTAGAAACTTCACAGGTGAAGAAGTGGTTGGAGCGGGACAAGCCTTTACTAACCCTATTACTATGATCAGAGGAAATAATCATACATCTAATGTATCTTGCGAGATTGGGCCAGTCGAGGCTGGGTTAGACTTGATAGTGCCAGGGGGTTGGTGGTTGACGAGTCACCGGTTGGAAAACCCTTACAACCAAGCAAACTGGAAGTTCGAATCTCCTGGTTGCTGTAACCAGTGCTTTGTGACGACAGCTCCTCTTAGTACCGAGAACAATATCGAATATGACGAATAGCTGGGCCTGGACGAGAATGCCCGAATAATTGGCATGGTGTGCGCAATTGATGACGAAGAAACCGAACTTCTGAAGACTCTCCCGGGAGCATACCACCGATTTGTCAGTCTATTCAGCACTCCCATCCAGGAATCCTTGCCGGAACGAAGGCCATTCGATCGCGCTATTAATCTCGAGCATGGGACAACCGCCCCGTGGGGTCCAATCTATAAACTTTCAGAAAAAGAACTTGAGATTCTCCGGAAGTACTTGGACAAAATGGTGGCCGAAGGGAAGATAGGGCCAAGCAAGTCACCTGCTGGGTCGCCCATATTATTCGCGCTGAAACCAGACGGAGGGTGACGACTATGTGTAGATTACCGTGGCTTGAACAAGGTGACAGTAAAGAACCGATACCCTCTGCCACTAATGTCCGAATTGCGTGATAGAGTCAATGGGGTTTCAATCTTTACCAAACTGGACCTCAAAGACAGTTTTCACCAGATCCATATCAAAGAAGGCGATGAGTGGAAAACAGCGTTTCATACAAGATATGGTCATTTCGAGTACACAGTCATTCCTTTCAGCTTGGCAAACGCCCCCGCAACCTTTCAAGATATGATGCATCATGTGCTCTGTGAATTTCTGGACCAAGGGGTCGTGGTTTATATTGACGACATCCTCATCTACTCAAAGACCCTCGAGGAACATGAGGCCTTGGTGACCAGAGTCCTGCAGCGTTTGGAGGACGAGGGTTTGGCAGTATCCATTAAGAAAAGCTACTTCCACTTGCGGGAAGTTGAGTTTTTAGGATACATAATTTCTGACAAAGGCATGTCTATGTCAATGAAGAAGGTCGAGTCAATCCTTTCATGGGAAACCCCGAAGAGCATACGCGATGTCCAGGTATTCATTGGATTCGCCAATTTTTACCAACGGTTCATCGAAAATTTATCCCAAGTTGCAAGTCCCTTAACCGAGTTGACCAAAGGGGATCCCAAGAAATTTCAATGGGGTGACCGTCAAGTGATGGCCTTCGAGTACCTAAAAGTTGCCTTCATGACAGCACCTATCCTCTGTCACTTTGCGCCGGAACGGCAGACTGTGGTAGAAACCAATGCCTCAAACTATGCATTAGGTTGCGTCCTCTCGCAGATCATTGATAGCAAGCTACATCCCGTAGCATTTCATTCCAGAAAATTTAATAAAGCCGAACTTAACTACGAGGTGCACGATAAAGAACTACTCGCGATAGTTACTGCTTTCAAGGAATGGCGACATTACCTAGAAGGAAGCAAGCACCAAGCGATCGTCTATACGGACCATAAAAATCTCAAATATTTCATGAAGGAGACAAGGATCCTAAATCGACGACAGGCTAGATGGGCGGAATATTTATCGTCATTCGACTTTAAAATCATATATCGACCTGGATCAGTGGGAGGAAAGCCAGATGCATTATCAAGATGACCGGAGTATCGTCCTAAGAAGGGAAATACAACACAGCCTACAGAAGCCATGTCCGGAAGCGGCCAAGTAGATATAACTGGCCCTCCCAGTAAGTCAATCGTTATATCCTTAATTCATAGAAAAGACGATAACACAATTGTACAAAACCAAAACAATGACCAGTTAGACTTTACCGAGCTGGACTCAAACGGCAATCATCACCATTATAATTTTAATCCTAATACAACACACGAGGAGCTACTTATTTCATCAGCATCCCTCAAAGCGCTTCAAGTCCTTAAATTTAATTCGGACTTTTTGGAGCAGGTTAAAAGGAAGGTTGAGTCTGACAAAGACTATAAGGAAATTTGAGATTCAGTTAAAGCAGGCAGCGAAATCAAAAGGCTACAATACTACACAGTGATGGAGGAACTCCTCTATTGGAAAAACAGGCTAACAATCCCTAACTATAATGAAATCAAAACTACCATTTTAGAAAATGAACATGACTCCAAGATAGCAGGGCACTTTGGCATGGACAAAACCACGGAACTTGTTCAGCGGAACTTCTACTGGCCTCATATGACCGAGTGGATTACAGATTACATCCGCTCATGTGATCCTTGCCAACATAATAAATCCGTGCGTCATAAGAAATATGGACTCCTGCAACCGCTAGAGACCCCATACACTCCATGGATGTCGATATCAACAGATTTCATTGTCCAGCTACATGAGTCGAGAGGATTCACCCAAATATGTGTAGTAGTTGACAGGTTTACCAAGATGGCGCACGTCATCCCACTAATAGAAAGAGCTACAGCAAGTGATGTGGCAAAGGCTTTTGTTGACAAAGTTTGGAAACTTCACAGGCTTCCAAAAGAAATTGTTTCAGACCAAGATGCTAAGTTCACAGGGGAATTCTGGACCTCATTATGCAAACTTCTAGACATTAAGTCCAGCAAATCTACCGACAAACAAACCGAAAGGGTTAATCAAGTCCTGGAAGCCTACCTAAGAAACTTCGCCAACTACGACCAAGATGACTGGTACGACCTACTGCTGTTAGCGGAGTTTGCCTACAACAATGCCGAAGCCAGAGCCACTGGAATCAGTCCCTTCTATGCCAATCATGGTTTCCATCCCAGGACAGCTTGGGCGATTGATACCGAAGTCAAGAATCGAGCGACAAAGTTATACACACATTGGCTTCAGAAAGTAAACGATTTTGCCACTACCTCGCGCAAAGCCACCCGAGAAAACATGTCGAAATATTTTGACAAGAAACGACAGGCGGAACCATCCTTTAAGGTCGGAGATTTAGTAATGCTCGACGCTAGAAATATTAGAACCAAGCGCCCAACGAAAAAGTTAGCCCCTAAGTCATACGGACCCTTCCCTATCATCCTCCATCCCCGCTACACATACTCCGTCCCCGCTACAACCTCTTCGATTGAAAGCTCACCACCACCTTTTGCGTTGCAACGGCGTTACACACAGCCAAAAGTCTTTAGTACTTCGGCTTCATTCCATTACCCCTCTTTTACAAACGATCTGGATCATCGTTTACACAACAACCCACGGTCGCAATGCCCCCCAAAGGAAAAGGCAACATGTTTACACCCATATTCCCCCATCATCAAGTTGAGGGAACTCCAAACCCATTTGTTGCCTCCTCCTCTTCATCTGCGGCGGATCCAAGAACCCCCTCACCATCGAAAAGACAGAGAGCTGACACCTCTCCCCCATCTCCTCCTGTTTTCGGAAAGCCAACCCACTGGGCGGGCCTCTGGAACAAACCAGGGGAGGCCATTACCACTCACCTAGGCAGTGAGCCAGCTTTTGGGTTTGACGTTTGCAACGCTCTAGCCAGAGCCCACAAGTTCAACCTCCTCCACTTCCAAAAACTCCTTGATATGATACAGCATCTACAAGGCGAAATCACCACCCTCAAGGAAGCAGCAAGCAAACCAGCTCCTGCAACTCTCCCAGACATGTTTCCAGAGTCCCCGACTTTGAGCAAACTAGAGCGTAACCACCTGCTGCTCACAGTAGGGAAGGCAGCGCCTTCAGAACCACCAGCACCTAGTGCTCCCCTTCCTCCTGCTCCTGCTGCTGCTATCCCAGCACTTCCTCCTGCCCCAAAGCCCCTGCAATGGGCTCAGGTGGCGGCCAGCAAACCCAAGAGAAAACCCCAACCAGCAAAGACTAAACAGGCTGCCTCTGCACCTGCCCCTAAGACCCATGTCTCCCCTCTCACCATCACTCCCACCATGCGCGCAAGCCGTTTGATTGTCAAACGCGATGGCACTCCCCTTACCCAAGGGACACCCACAGAACTCAGAGACAAGTTGAACTATGCTATCGGTTCCATCACCATCCAATCTGTGGCAATAGACACACATTCCCAGAATGTGTCGTTGACGGTCATGAACAATATGTTTGCCAACACCCATTACCGGAAAGTTGGCCAATTTCTCCACATCATCCCTGGAGCTCGCTCCCTACACCTTGACGAACCATTGCACCAACTTGTTGTACATGGTATTCCTACTGCCATGGAGCCCTCTGCCATTCAGCAAGAGCTCTGCAACTTCAACCCCGGCCTCACCATGGACACACCTCCAAGGTGGCTCACTCTACCAGAAAAACGAAGAGGAAAAACAGTTTCCTCCATTGTCATCACACTCTCTGGCCCCAAAGCTAATGAGATTGCTAATCGCACACGGCTTTCTGCTTTTTCCACCACTGTCCGAGCTGAACGCAAACTCCGTTTTGGACCCTCCACCCAGTGTTCCCAATGTCACAAATTTGGACACCACACAAACAAATGTCCCAACCAACCATGCTGTCGCTGGTGTGTTGGACTTCATCCTACTGCAGCTCATACCTGCCCCACCCTCACTTGCTCAATTAAAGGCCGCCCCTGCTCTCACACTCTTGTTAAGTGTGTCAACTGCGACGGACCCCATGAGTCACACCTGAACAGCTGCCCATCACGCCCTTCTAAGGCCTCACCGCCCCCTCCAGCAGATGACCAGATGGACCTTTAAGGTCACTTTACCAATACTTCCCCAACCCCTACTAACTTTGATTGGAAACTTCTCCTGGCCACTTTTCACTTCCACTGTGGCTTTACTATGGACTTTCTTCTATGGTTTCTCATTGCTTTGTTGGCCGTTGTTTGCAAGTCTCTTTACTTTCATAGGCATACGCTGTCAATTTTTCCCTGCACCCCTAAGTCGTTTTATCGCAGGAACATCGTCTTGTTCTTTTGGGAGTACTTGGTTCGCTTTTCCCTTTGTGTTCTCTCTTGTTACCCAGGCGGATAAGGGTGTTTATTTGATGGGGATAGGTTTTTTGACTTGATAACCTTTGTGTTGCATAAGCGGTTTTGTACCTAGAAACAACAATCAAATGATTTAAACAAAAAAAAAAAAAAAACTATTGGACACTGGCGCCTCAGGATTCGCCTTCACTGATAAAGAATTTGTGAGTCACCATTCTTTACCTCCCTCCCTTTTGAAAACACCCAGACAACTCAAAGTCAATGATGGCCGTCCTGTTGCCTCAGGCGCTATCACCCATATCGCCAACATTGAATTGTCCATTCAACAACACCGAGAACAAGCCCCCTGTTTCATTACCCAACTCGGTCATTACTTTCATAGATCAAACCGGGTAATGAACAGGGATAGGGTTTGAGTTGTCACGTATCATTTTCTTTGTATAATGTCTTTGTTGTTCGGCTAGGTTTTGGTTGGGTGTCGGAGTCTGGGAAAAGCAGGGTATTTAAGGACTGGGATTTTATCGCTTGTTGTACTTCTCCTTTCTTTCCTTAAGCAATGTTCTTGTTACCTTCTTCGGTCTTTAGTGAAATACTATCTCGGTTAACCCTCAGAACCCTTGCTGTCGCTGTTCACCTCGCTGCACTTATCTTGCCTTGAAATAAAACCTTCGTAGAACCTGTAGAAACACTGCACTATTCAAACGTGTTGAGGCCTCGCTTAAGTAGCACTGCTCACCTTCAGGAATACTGAAGGGCTTAACAAAGGCGCCGAACTGTGAGAACCACCCCCTGGTGCTAGGAATCCCATGGATGAATCACCATGATGTTCACCTCCATTTTGCCAATAAACACATTAAATTTAATTCTAAACTCTGCACCACCCACTGTGCCCCTCACTCACCTGTTGTCACCACTCCTTCGATCCCCACTCCTCCGAAGCTAAACCTGTCTTTTGTTGGTGCCACTAGTTTTAGAACACTTACTTGAAAACGCACCTCACAGGCCTATGCAATGTCCCTCTACGAGATTAACAAAATCATAGAGGAAAAGACTATCAAAGAAGAATGGAAATCAAGGATTCCCGCTGAATATCACAACTTCTTGGATATGTTTGACAGGAGGAAAGCTCAAGGCTTACTCCCTTGTCGATCCTACAACCACAAAATACAACTGCAGGAAGGAAAAGACGCTCCCTTTGGACCCCTTTATGGAATGTCTCAAGAAGAGCTAATCGTCCCAAAGAAGTATATCGAAGATAATCTAGAGAAAGGTTTCATTCATGCTAGTTCTTTTCTGGCTGGATCCCCTGTTCTCTTTGTCAAAAAGGGTGACCTTTCCCTACAACACAGTGTGAATTATCAAGGTCTTAATGCAATCACAGTAAAAGATCGCTATACTTCTCCACTTATTCGAGAAACTTTTGATTGCTTGGCAAAAGCCCAATGGTACACTAAACTGGATCTAAGAGACGGCTACCACTAAGTCCACATCTCAAAAGGAGACGAATGGAAAACTGCATTTCGCACCCGCTATGGCTTGTACGAATATCAAGTTATGCCCTTTGGCCTAACTAATGCCCCTGGGACTTTTCAATGCTTCGTCAATGACTGTCTTACTGAATACCTGGATATATTCTGCACCGCTTATCTTGATGACATTCTCATCTACAGCGATACCTTTGCAGAACATCCAGAACACGTTCGGAAGGTCCTCCAGATGCTTAAAGATAATGATATCCTGTTGAAACCAGGGAAATGTGAGTTCAAGGTACAAACCACCAAGTACCAAGGTCTCATACTCACCCCTGATGGCATTAAAATGGACGAGGAGAAACTCAAGGCCGTCCAGGAATGGGGAACACCAAAAAGCGTTAAAGATGTCTAGGCTTTCCTAGGGTTCACAAATTTTTATCGACGGTTCATCTTAGGATTTTCCAAACCAGCCTCGCCCCTTACAGCCCTTACCAAGAAAGGAATCTGTTTCGAATGGACGGTCGAAGTGGATATCGCCTTTGAAAACTTAAAGCACACCTTCACCGCAGCCCCAATCCTCATACACTTCAACCCGGACAAGAAAATCATCATGGAAACTGACGCTTCTGAATTCGTATCCGGAGGTGTACTGTGTCAATACGACGATGCCAGAGTAATACACCCAGTAGCCTTCTTCTCTAAGAAGCGTTCACCTGCTGGGTGCAACTATGAGATCTACGATAAGGAACTACTTGCCATCATCCATGTATTCGAAGAATGGCACCCAGAACTCGAAAGCTCTAAACACCCTATTGACATCATTAGTGATCACAAGAACCTCAAGTACTTGATGAGTACAAAACAACTTAATCGCTGCCAAGCTAGATGGGCAGAATACCTATTTTGCTTCGATTTTGTGATCACTTACCAACCGGGTAGCCAAGGAGGAAAACCAGATGCATTGACTAGGAGATTAGGAGGTCTCCCCAAGGAAGGGGATGAAAGACTGGCACATCAGAGCCAGGTGATGTTTAAGAAAGAAAATATTGATCCCAAGATAAGTTTGTTGTTTTTTGTTTTTTTTTTGTTTAAATCATTTGATTATTGTTTCTAGGTACAAAACCGCTTATGCAACACAAAGGTTATGAAGTCAAAACACCTATCCCCAACAGTGACCATCCACGCCCCAGGATAACAAAAGAAAGATACAAAGGAAAAATAAGTAAACCAAACCTATAGGCATACCTATAGGGAAGTGACCCCAATGATCATAACAATGATCCCGCAATTTATGACTTTCATAACTAAGGAAAAGTAACAATTTAGGTACTAAAATAGTAAAGAAAAAGTAGATGAAGAAACAGAAACTGCAGAAGATAACTGATCCGAGGTTCCAGTGAGTGATAGAGGGTACCAGTTATTCCACTTAGGTGGGTAGCCAGTCATAGTGTGGCGAATATAATTGACGAATGATTGCAGTTGGGTAGGGTCGTTCCAGATATCTTCAACAGAGATTAGGTCAGGGATGAACTTTTCTCTGGCTTCTGCTCTAGCTGGGCAGCGAAGAATAGCATGCTCAAGGTCTTCATCTTCCTCTTGGCATCTGGGGCAGCGTTTAGAGAGGCCCTGGGAGTGCCAGGACTGGTGGGCGGCAAGGTAGCTTTTGTGGGCACGGAATTGGTGGAGTCTCCCACTCATGAAGCAATCCAATCTCATGAAGGTTGGTGCAATAGTGGAGAGAGGGTTGGTGTAATAGCTGGGAGGGGAGCGCGAGGTAGCCCAAAGAGTCATGCAGAGCTCTTGGACTGTTTCTGGTGTGATGGTAGGTGTTTCGGAGGAGGGTGTGAGATTACTTTGTAGTGCGTTATTGATCATGACACACAGTTGGTCAATTGGGAGTGGTTTATTGGTTTTGGCTTTGGATGTCCATGTTTTCAAGTTTGTTGAAACACCCAGGAGGAGGTGGCGATGTGATGGCGTTCTGAAGGGATCTTCAAGTGAGAAGTTACTAGGGAATCTGCCTGAGATGGGGTTGTGATGTGGTGAAGCAGCCATGCTGCGAATGGCATACTGGAGGCGGTATTTGTAGCACAGTACGTTGATTGGAAGTAGTGCTGCGTTTGGGCACAAGGTGAGTGAGTTGGTTGATGTGAAGCAGTTGGTGACCCAGCGGAGTACTTTGTCCCAAAGGCGTTGGAGGAGAGTAAGAGAGGACTTGCTGGGGGTGAAGACAGCAGAGCCATAAAGCATTGTGGGAAGGATGACGGCCTGGGCCAAACTTCTGTTGTTGTATGAGGTGAGACCTGTCCCAGCTGGGAACAGGCAGCGAAGTAGAAGAAATGTTTTGTTGGCTTTCAAAAAGCATTGTTTGAAGTGGTGGAATGGTGACAGATTGGCTTCGAACCAACAGCCGATCCATTTGACAACTTTGAGAGGGAAGAAGAGATTATTGTTGAGAGAGATGGGGAGGTTGCAGAAAGATGATTGGTCTCTTTCTGTTCTCCAGTGGATAAAATCTGTTTTGGCGATGGAGAATGAGATGTCTAGGACTGACCCAACATGTTGTAGGTAGTTCCAGGCACGTTGCAGTTGTTGTATGTTGGATATTTGTGAGGAAGATGCAACAGTGAGACTGAAGTCGTCGACATAGGAGAGGGTGATACCCTTTGCTAGTTTGACCTGGTGGAGTGGGGCGACATAGATGATGAAGAGCAGTGGGGAGATTGGGGAACCCTGGGGTACACCAACGTCAATTGGTTCAAAGGTGAAAGGGCTACTTTTGAAGAGTAGGCGACAGAATCTATTGGAGAGGAAGGAGAGGACCCAGTGAACAAGGTATTCAGGAGTGTCTTTTTTCCTCAGCTGTTTCGCAAGAGTGTTGGCCCTAATATTATCAAAGCCTCCTTTGATGTCGAGCAAGAGTGAGGAAACCTTGCGTCCAGATGCCTGGAGAAGCTTGATTTCATGGAGAAGTGTTGTTCCAGCATCAGAGATGCTTCTGCCTGGGAGTGATCCTAGTTGGTTGGGGTGGATTAAGCCAGCAGTGAGAGCATGGTCGTAGAGGAGGAATGGTGCAATTCGTTCCAGGATCTTAGAGATAGTTTCCAGGAGAACGATGATGCGGAAGGAGGATGGTTTGCTGTAGGAAGGTTTGCCAGCTTTTGGTAGGACAATGCCATTGGCTGCTTTCAGTGAGCTGGGGTGGATGCCGTGTTGTTTTTTTTTTTTTTTTTGTTTTAATCATTTGATTATTGTTTCTAGGTACAAAACCGCTTATGCAACACAAAGGTTATCAAGTCAAAAAACCTATCCCCACCAAATAAACACCCTTATCCGCCTGGGTAACAAGAGAGAACACAAAGGAAAAGCAAACCAAATACTTCCATCAGAACAAGATGAGGTTCCTGCAATAAACGACTTAATGGTGCAGGGAAAATTGACAGCGAATGCCTATGAGAGTAAGGAGATTTGTAAACAACAACCAAAAAACAATGAGAAACAGTAGAAGTAAGTCCACAGTAAAGCCACAATGGAAGTGAAGAGCAGCCAGGAAAAGATTCCAATCAATGTTAGTTGGGGTTGAACAAGTATAGGTGAAGTGACCTAAAGGTCCATCTGGTCATCTGCTGGAGGGGGCGGTGAAGCCTTTGAAGGGTGTGATGGGCAGCTGTTCAGGTGTAACTCATGGGGTCCATCACAGTTAACACACTTTACAAGAGTGTGAGAGCAGGGGCGGCCTTTAGTTGAGCAAGAAAGTGTGGGGCAGCTATGAGCTGCTGTGGGATGGAGTCCAACACACCAACGACAGCATGGTTGATTGGGGCATTTGTTTGTGTGGTGCCCAAATTTGTGACATTGGGAACACTGGGTGGAGGGTCCGAAGCGGAGCTTGCGTTCGGATCTAACAGTGGTAGAGAAGGCAGATAAGCAAGTGCGATTGGCGATCTCATTAGCTTTGGGGCCAGAGAGTGTGATAACAATTGAGGAAACTGTTTTCCCTCTTCGTTTTTCTGGTAGAGTGAGCCATCTGGGGGGGATGTCCATGATAAGGCCAGGGTTGAAGTTGCAGAGTTCTTGCTTAATGGCAGAGGGCTCCATGGAGGTGGGGATACCATGTAAAACGAGTTGGTGTAATGGTTCGTCAAGGTGTAGGGAGCGAGCTCCTGGGATTAGGTGAAGAAATTGACCAACTTTCCTGTAATGGGTGTTGGCAAACATGTTGTTCATGACCGTCAACGACACATTTTGGGAATATGTGTCTATTGCCACAGACTGAATAGTGATGGAACCAATGGCAGAGTTAAGTTTATCTCTGAGTTCCGTGGGTGACCCTTGAGAAAGGGGAGAGCCGTCGCGTTTGACAATCAATCGGCGAGCGTGCATGGTGGGAGATGTTGAAGGAGAGGGAGAAGAGATCTTAGGGGCAGGTGTGTTTGCAGCCTGTTTGGCCTTTGCTGGTTGGGGCTTTCTCTTGGGTTTGCTGGCGGCCACCTGGGCCCATTGCAAAGGCTTTGGGGCAGGAGGAGCAGGAATTGCAGCAGCAGGTGCAGGAGGAGGAGGAGCACCAAATGGTGCAGGTGGTGCTGAGGGCGCTGCTTTCCCTACTGTAAGAAGGTGCATGCGCTCTTGTTTACTCAGAGTTGGTGACTCTGGAAACATATCAGGGAGAGGTGCTGGACTCTTAGCAGCCTCTTTCAGTAGGGTGACCTTGCTTTGTAGATGCTGGATCATATTAAGGAGGGAGGTGAAGTGGATAAGATTCAGTTCGTCAGCCTTTGTGAGGCACTGGCTAACTGTCTTGAGGGTCATGGGGGCTCCTGTAATCCCGTTATCCTAGTTTAGGATTAACTTAATCCAGTCTGTAGGGTGGGAAAAGACAGGTGGTGATGGAGGAGTGGTGTCCGCTCTCTGCCATTTTGATGGTGAGGGAGTTCTTGGTTCCGCCATGGCAGTTGCGGAGGAAGCGGCAGTGGTAGAGGCTTCTCCTCTTTGGAGAGAGGGGAAGAGAGGTGTAAAGATTCTAGCTGTGTCTTCTGAAGACATGCGATCGGAGTGGTGTTGTTAAAACAAAGATCCAACTTGTTTTTATGAGCGGGGTAATGGAATGAAGCCAAAGTGCTAGAGACTTTTGGCTGTGTGTAACGCTGTTGCAACGCAAAAGGTGGTGGTGAACTTTCAATCGAAGAGGTTGTAGCGGGGACGGAGGATGATCGGAGAGGAGGGGTTTGAGGTATCTAGCACCTGCAATGATGATTTCGGAGGAGTATTTGATGTTAGCTGCCATAGTGGCAAATAGCTCTTAGGTAGGATTTGGGAGGGCGTGAACTGGAAGATTGTGGATAACATATTCCATGTGCATTGGGGCAAGGATGAAGTCATTGAAGTGGTTGTCATTCACAGGAAGGGCTTCGTTGATTGCTTTGGTGAGATGTGAGAAGTATGGGACATAGTCAATCGCGGGTGCAAGGGGTGAGGCTAAAATAGAGACAGTGCCGTTGCAGTTGACAGTTGCGGTGAAAGCGAGTGAAACCTTTGCATTAACCTTTTCCAGGGCCTTTGCAATGACGGAGGGGAGGATTGCTGCTTGTTGGGAGGAGAGTTTGAATTCTTCAGGGATAATCCTGGTGGCATAGAATCATCGTTGGGAGGCAGGAAGTGGTTTGGGTTTGTTGGCCGGTGGAGCTTGTCTGCAGGGAGCTGGTAGTTGGTTTGCAGGAAGGTTTCTCTTAAATCCAGGGCGGGAACAAGCGTCTGTCATCTCCAGCTGCCATCTAGCAGCTTCAGAGGAGGACATTCCTTCGCTGGTCAGAGGGAGAGCAGGGGGAATGTATGCAGATGCATTGCCTTTCCTTTTCTTATTCACCTTGGGAGGAGAAATTGAGGGGCTGGCAAATGCAGCAACATTAGCGTAGGTTTGGTTGGGTTGGGGAGATTTGGAGGGTGCGGTGGTAGTGGTTTTGGCTGCGCCAGTAGCAGCAAGTTGGTTAATGCCGTTGAGTGCAGTGGTGTGCAGTGCGAGGACAGAAGAGATATGGTCAGTGTTGTCAGAGATAATTCTCAGGTGGCTATTGATGAGTTTATTCTCCTGGATGAGAACAAGGCATAGAGTGAGGACAGCTTGAATGTCAGATTTTCCTGTGAGAACAGAAGTGTGAATGGCGTCGAAGAGTTCAGTGTGAGGGTGGATTTGTTCGCCAATGGCCTCACTGAAGTCGCGAGCAACACTGGTGTAGGGTGAGGGGAAGATGGGTGTCGTGATGGCAGGGGGAAGGGTGATTCTGGGACGGTTTGCTCTGGAGTGATGGGTGGATAGAGGGGGAATCATGTTACTTCTCATGGGGGTGTGGGGAGTGGGTGCGTTGAACTCCAACATTGTCTCGGATCCTAATCGAGTTGAGGTGTGGGGTAATGAAGCCTAATTGTTAAAGATTTTTTGCTGTGTGTAACGCTGTTGCAACACAAAAAGTGGAGTTGAAATTTCAATCAGGGATGATGTAGAGGGGATGGAGGATGAGATAAGTTTGTTGTCTGCTTCTTTATCAAATGAAGGCTCTGGACTGGACGCCCCCCTATCTAAACTCTTTGATAAAGGATATGTAGCTCATAAATTTCCTGAAAGAATCCTTTCAGCGCTAAAGAATAAGGACTAATGATCAAAGGAAATCACCTTAAGCGAATGCAAGAAGGAAAATGGAAGACTTTGCTACCGAGACTGTACCGACGTTCCCGACTTTGACCCCCTCCGTTTGGAACTTATTAGAAGACACCATTATACCCCTGCCGCAGGTCATCCAGGACGAGACAAGACATTTGAACTCCTCTCCTGTAGCTTTTATTGGCCTAAGATGAGGGAATCAATTAACGGCTATGTGCGCAACTGCCATGTCTGTCAGAAAGCGAAACCTGTTACATAACGGACTCAAGGAGTTCTTCGCCCTCTACCCATTCCAAACTGTCCTTGGCAAGAGATTTCTATGGACTTTGTTACAGGCCTCCTGGAATCGAACAGTTACGATGCTATTATGGTAGTAGTAGATTGTCTATCAAAGATGCGACACTTAATCCCATGTAATACTACTGTCAATTCACGAGACATCTCAGATCTCTATCTTCAAAATACCTGGAAACTCCATGGCCTACCAACTCATGTTACTTCCGACCGAGGAACACAGTTCACAGCCCACTTCTGTAAGGAACTCTGCCAACGCCTAGGAATACAAGCCCGGATGTCAACTGCTTTCCATCCAGAAACTGATGGACAGATGGAAAGATTAACTGCCGTTATGGAGCAATACATGTGCTCTAATGTGTCCTATCAACAAGAGGACTGGAGTGTAACGGGGGTAGTCCTACTGCTTTGTAGTGGGAATAGGTATAAGGATACGGCCGTTGCAAATACTAGAAATCAGGTTGAGATGTTAAGAGTATTTTCGTGCAAAGTACTCAATAATCTTAAGGGCTCTACTCAGTAGTATTCTGCCTGATGAGACTGGGAAGAAGAGCAACAGGTGGTGGGGTCATGCACTATCTTTATAGTGCTGCTGACTCGCCGTCCTCTTCCCGTTCTACTCTGCTGGGGGCCCATCAAGACCCTGAGAACATGCCAAGCTATTGCGGGCGGGGACACCTCAGGATTCAGCTAGTGATCACTTCGGCGCTCTCCGGCACTCCTCGGTTGTTCTGTCCAGTTAGACCTTCTAGATCTGCCAGCTGCATGCCATGCCTATGCTGGATGCAGGAATTGGCGCTGATCAGTCTACTGTTGCATGTGAGGTGTCCTGCACTTAATAGATTCCCTATTGCCGTGCCAATGTCTCACGGTCGGATCCCTTTTAAGCCCTTCTGTATCGCAGAAGGTGAGCAGAGCTACTTAGGCAGGAACCGTTGTGATAAGAGTGACGAAGTGTTCTACAGGTCCTATGGGGTTCTAACTCAAGGTGAATTAAGTGTAAGGGTTTTCACAGCAACAGCGACCACGAGGATTCTGAGGTAGAATCGAGTAGTATTAAAACAATACAGTAGAAGTAAAGTAAGAACGTTGCTTAAAGAAAAGAAGAAGAAGAGAATAAAAGCGAAGCGAAATCCATCCCTTTAATACCCCGCTTTTCCCCACAAAACCCAATACCCGAAAAGAACCGAAATACAATAGCATTATCTTTTACCACAACCCATAAACCATAACAACCAACAAGCCGATACCTAACCCTATACCCAATTTCTCAATCCGTGAAACAATGGCTCTGGGCTGCTGGTACATGCACAGATGGATTGGGAACGCCACCACAGGAGCTTGCTGTGTTTGATATCATTGGAGATATATCATTGGCTTGTCAGCTAATGCTATTCTCGCTAGTTCCGTTCAATCAAAACAGCAGAGTAGCAGGTATCCTCTAGCATGTGGTAGCTGCTCCACTCATGCTGATCCTTACTACTTCTCTGCTTGTCTGGTACTATTATGCTTCACTGCAGGTAACGGTATTGTAGATCCGTCACACGTTTAGCCCTACTTAATGCAGTATATGCTTGACCAACACTGAAAAGAGTCTGATCCAATGTAACGCAAATACTGTTCAAGGAGAGCCCTTGTATTTTGTGTTTTGTGAGTGGGAAAGCATTTTTAATTGGCAATTGAGTCCTGGAATATGGGATTCCATAACTGTGAAAGTGGACTGTATCAAGTTGTATTTCCACCATCTACATCTCACGGTAGCTACTGACTGTTTAGTAAAAGATGCATATTTTCATCATACCCTTATACCCCGGGCTCAATAGTAGGGAATGCGACAGTTGGTAATCCTTCTTCTCTAAGGGCAACAATCACACCAGGTGCCATTGGACATCCCAACAGAGAGTAATGTATTATTTAAAAACATTACTTTTGCTCCAAGTACACAGACAACCTCCACAGGATAGTTGGTACCTTCTTTGAAAGTACGTTCATGTGTTTCCTTTGGTAGGATGTGTCCTTCCTCTTGATCAATGGCATGGAAGACATGTCTCATAGTTTCAGGTTTTCACGGATAGGATCGGATAATGGATATAGGGTTAGTCAACAGTTGCTATAGGGCTTTGGTTGTTATGTTCTATTTCAGTTGTTCGGGTATCTCTCGGTTACGAGTAATTGTATTCGGAAAGCGGGGTATTTAAGGGATGGATTTTGTTCGTCTTTGTTGTTCTCTTCTTCTTTCCTTAAGCAACGTTCTCTTTCCACTTCTGCTATATTGTGTTACTACTACGATTCTACCTTAGAATCCTCTCTGTCGCTCTCCACTCTCGCTGCACTTATCTAGCCTTGAGATAGACCCCTCGTAGAACTTGTATAAAAGCTGCGCTCCTTGAACATGTTCATACCTCGCTTAAGTAGCACTGCTCACCTTCAGGGATACTGAAAGGCTTATCGAGGAACTGAACTGTGAGACAGGTAGGGTATCAAGAAGAAGATTGTTGATTTTATTTGCTGTTTGGCGAAAAGAGACCAAATAAGTTGTTAGGTAGGTTTTTGCAGGGGCGTGAAAGGCTTGAACTTTTTGTTGAATTATTTCACTGCTGGCGGGACTGATGTTGCCAAAGCGCAGATCATTTAACAGGTTAAAAAAGGCAGGATCCTCATGTTGACGCATAGATTTCCTCAGAAATATTGGACTGAAAAGTCTCCATATTGGTGAAAAGAAAATCTTCTTTCCGGTGACAGGAGGCAATTGCAACAAATCGCCAAAACACAATACATGGAGGTTACCAAAAGGCTTGATATTGTTGTGAAGGCGAGCAAAGAGAGAGGATATGAATTCAAATAGGTCAGAGTTAACCATTGATATCTCATTTATTACCAGAACCGTGACTTTTTTGAGTAGGTGAAGCTTTTCCAAGGACTGAAAGATGTTCAATTTCAGCCCACCACCATCACCAGGACCACCAATATGAAGGGCACAGTGAATGGTTTGACTGTTGATGTTGTTGGCAGCTATTCCAGTAGGTGCAAGTAACAGGAACTCCATGCGCTGACTTGAAAACGATTGCTCTAAGGCACGAAGCAAATAGGATTTGCCAGTACCTGCAGGGCATGTAATAAACAAGCCTAAGCAAGCTTGAGCTACTGCTTGAGTAATGTTACAGTATGCAGTGTATTGATTTCCACAGAGATCAAATGTTGCCATGGAGTTGAGGACTGGGAGTGGAGCACGTTGCATCATAATTAACTGGCCTTGGATTACAGACTTCACAGATATGCATTGACCATCGAGAATCGTATCAAGGAGCTCCAGGTAAATATCTGCTTGCTGTAGTGAATGTTGATGGATTCCTGACTGGTATGTTGACATCAAATGATGATAGAGATTTGGAAAGTGTGCTAACATGTGATCTTTGTAAGTAGTAAAGTTGCCATTACCAAAGGTATCATCGCCGGATCTCCATGGCTTAAGCAGAAGAAGTTTGCCAAAAAAGAATGAATCACCATCAACTAAGCAACGGTGAACAGTACCGATAAGTACAGGCTATATTCCATGTTAACAAATATCCAAGCAAAATTTAGACACAACTTTACCTTTTTACAGGCATATACAAAGTTTCCATTCTTATCAGGCCAATAGTTGCCTTGACTTCCGCTCTTTTTCAGTTCCAGCTTATTTTCACAGATACGAAGGGGTAAATGGGTCAAGGATATGGTTTTTTGTTTTTTGTTTAAATCATTTGATTATTGTTTCTAGGTACAAAACCGCTTATGCAACACAAAGGTTATGAAGTCAAAAAACCTATCCCCACCAAATAAACACCCTTATCCGCCTGGGTAACAAGAGAAAACACAAAGGAAAAGCAAACCAAGTACTCCCAAAAGAACAAGACGATGTCCCTGCGATAAAACGACTTAAAGGTGCAGGGAAAATTGACAGCGTATGCCTATGAAAGTAAAGAGACTTGCAAACAACGGCCAACAAAGCAATGAGAAACCATAGAAGAAAGTCCATAGTAAAGCCACAGTGGAAGTGAAAAGTGGCCAGGAGAAGTTTCCAATCAAAGTTAGTAGGGGTTGGGGAAGTATTGGTAAAGTGACCTTAAAGGTCCATCTGGTCATCTGCTGGAGGGGGCGGTGAGGCCTTAGAAGGGCGTGATGGGCAGCTGTTCAGGTGTGACTCATGGGGTCCGTCGCAGTTGACACACTTAACAAGAGTGTGAGAGCAGGGGCGGCCTTTAATTGAGCAAGTGAGGGTGGGGCAGGTATGAGCTGCAGTAGGATGAAGTCCAACACACCAGCGACAGCATGGTTGGTTGGGACATTTGTTTGTGTGGTGTCCAAATTTGTGACATTGGGAACACTGGGTGGAGGGTCCAAAACGGAGTTTGCGTTCAGCTCGGACAGTGGTGGAAAAAGCAGAAAGGCGTGTGCGATTAGCAATCTCATTAGCTTTGGGGCCAGAGAGTGTGATGACAATGGAGGAAACTGTTTTTCCTCTTCCTTTTTCTGGTAGAGTGAGCCACCTTGGAGGTGTGTCCATGGTGAGGCCGGGGTTGAAGTTGCAGAGCTCTTGCTGAATGGCAGAGGGCTCCATGGCAGTAGGAATACCATGTACAACAAGTTGGTGCAATGGTTCGTCAAGGTGTAGGGAGCGAGCTCCAGGGATGATGTGGAGAAATTGGCCAACTTTCCGGTAATGGGTGTTGGCAAACATATTGTTCATGACCGTCAACGACACATTCTGGGAATGTGTGTCTATTGCCACAGATTGGATGGTGATGGAACCGATAGCATAGTTCAACTTGTCTCTGAGTTCTGTGGGTGTCCCTTGGGTAAGGGGAGTGCCATCGCGTTTGACAATCAAACGGCTTGCGCGCATGGTGGGAGTGATGGTGAGAGGGGAGACATGGGTCTTAGGGGCAGGTGCAGAGGCAGCCTGTTTAGTCTTTGCTGGTTGGGGTTTTCTCTTGGGTTTGCTGGCCGCCACCTGAGCCCATTGCAGGGGCTTTGGGGCAGGAGGAAGTGCTGGGATAGCAGCAGCAGGAGCAGGAGGAAGGGGAGCACTAGGTGCTGGTGGTTCTGAAGGCGCTGCCTTCCCTACTGTGAGCAGCAGGTGGTCACGCTCTAGTTTGCTCAAAGTCGGGGACTCTGGAAACATGTCTGGGAGAGTTGCAGGAGCTGGTTTGCTTGCTGCTTCCTTGAGGGTGGTGATTTCGCCTTGTAGATGCTGTATCATGTCAAGGAGTTTTTGGAAGTGGAGGAGGTTGAACTTGTGGGCTCTGGCTAGAGCGTTGCAAACGTCAAACCCAAAAGCTGGCTCACTGCCAAGGTGAGTGGTAATGGCCTCCCCTGGTTTGTTCCAGAGGCCCGCCCAGTGGGTTGGCTTTCCGAAAACAGGAGGAGATGGGGGAGAGGTGTCAGCTCTCTGTCTTTTCGATGGTGAGGGGGTTCTTGGATCCGCCGCAGATGAAGAGGAGGAGGCAACAAATGGGTTTGGAGTTCCCTCAACTTGATGATGGGGGAATATGGGTGTAAACATGTTGCCTTTTCCTTTGGGGGGCATTGCGACCGTGGGTTGTTGTGTAAACGATGATCCAGATCGTTTGTAAAAGAGGGGTAATGGAATGAAGCCGAAGTACTAAAGACTTTTGGCTGTGTGTAACGCCGTTGCAACGCAAAAGGTGGTGGTGAACTTTCGGGGTCAAGGATATGGTATGGGTTGTGATAAGGATTTAGGTTAGGACTATAATGTCTTTGTGTTCTGATTACTATCGGTTATGAGTCATAGTGGTTGGAAAGCGGGGTATTTAAAGAGATGGATTTTGTTCACTTGTATCTTCTTCTTCTTCTTTCCTTAAGCAACGTTCTTACTTTACTTCTACTGTATTGTTTTAATACTACACCGATTCTACCTCAGAATCCTTGTGGTCGCTGTCACTGTGAAAACCTTTACACTTAACTCGTCTTGAGTTAGACCCACGTAGAACCTGTAGAAAACTTTGTTACTCTTATCGCCACGATTCTCGTCTAAGTAGCTCTGCTCACCTTCTGGGATACAGAAGGGCTTAAATGAGGATCGAACCGTGAGACTTATAATACGAGTGGTGGTTGAAATATGTAAGTCTCTCAAACATGGGATGTGCTGGTTGAGCAAAATACTTTTCTAATGCATTGGGATAGTAGGGTGTGTCATCGTCAGCTTGCTGTTCGAGAAGCCAAGCAGGTTTGACAACTGATGTTCGTTCAGCAGGGATAGAGGTTGGAAGATACAAACAGCCACTCGGCATTTGAAAGATGGGAAAGCTCAATAACAAAGCCATGCACTCCATTGAACCCATCCTACGGGAAAGAAGATGTGATGTGGTATGATTCTTCCTCCTGATATCAACCAAAGATTTTGGTTCAGTCTTTGTGACATACTTTGAAATATATTTTGCCAGACCTCCGGAAGTGCAGTACTGGACATTGCAATGAGCCTGCCACAGGAGAAGAAGTTGTGGGCAGTACGGAACAACATACTGATCAGCTTCAGTCAGCCTGCGGTATGTGTATCTGACCTCTCCTGGCTTTTGGAACGTGATTGGTGACAATTCTGCAGGAAAGCCTTTACGGCATGGGCCTGTCATTGTATCATCACGCCCACAAAGATGGATATGGCAGTGATGTATTTGATGCATCAAGACCAGCTCATACAACTCAGATTCCATTTCTGGATCAGGAATATCTGCACGGATAAAGGCTTTGCCAATTAACTCTGACTGATCAAATTCTGTCCAAAGAAGTGAATGAGTGTGAATAGCACCACGCAGTTGAAATTCATGACGTTCCACCAACTCCCGCAACTGACCAAAGCCTGAGACAGTTGATCCACGAAAATAGGTTGTTTTGATCCAGTGCCAACTTTCACAGCAGTATTGAATAGCATCCCATGGGCGATTGGAGGGTAAGGTATCATGGTTGCCAGTTTGAAGGAGAATTTGCTGATACTTTGGCCAATGTTCTGAGAAGGTTGTTGTGACAAATAGTGTTGGAACCCCAAATGTTTCAAGCATACAACGAATCTTGGCCTCAGCAGTACTAAAAAAGGTATCACCAATTCAAATAAACTTGGGAATCGTGGTAGTGAGTTCTTCGTTGAGGATGGACCAAGAACCATATTGACTGGGTTGGAGTAGTTGAGAAGCAGTATATCGTTGATCTGCTGATCGTTGGGCTTGGCCTTTGATTAATCTGCAATTATTTTGGAAGATGCGAGAGGCTTCAATTTCCATGTAAGTCCATGCAGGCCAGTAGTGGTCATCCCGATAATGTGAAACAATGGAGTTTAACTTTGTCTTGGTGTCCACCAACCGAGTGTTTTGATAAGGGATCCTTTCTTGTCGAGAAGCAAACTGCCAGTGACCCTGACCCCATGGATAGAGAATAGGAAACAAAAGAGGTTCTAAGGCAGGATCAGATCGTGTGAGACCTGTATGATGATGTTCAGGGCTTGAAGATGGACCTGGTATAGATCCAACAGGCAGTCTAAATCCACGATGATCTTCGTTTGCTGTTGCTGATGTATAGTCAAAGGGATAGAGGACAAGATCTGGACGATTCATTGGACGTGACTCTTCTGGTGGAGCTAATGATGAGATAGAAGCAGTGGGAACTGGATGACATTGCAAGTGAGTACGAACATCATATCTGTGATATAGTGGATTGTTTGCTAATAGCCAGTCACAGCAGTGTTGCAGATGTTCAATATCATGACCTTGATCAACCGAGTTATTGGAACTTTCCAAAAATGCACCAATACAGCCACTAAACAATGCAACAGCACGTTCATTCTTCGATAATGACATCTTACCTACCTAATTTCAGCACTCAATGTATTTGGCACACGAGATGGAAATCTTACCAGTGACAGTGCGGTAGGTAGCATAAGGATTAATTGTCTGAGAATGACTTTGTGTGCGGCCCAAGCTTGTCTGCAGAGAAACAGGACTTAGGAAAATCCTAGAGCGTTGAGACAAACTGATAAGAACATCAGGCCATGGGCCTGCAGCTGGTGGTTCCCTGGGAGTTGTCTTGCAATGAGTACAGACAGCAATTTGTGGTGATCCACTTTTCATTCTCTCGGATACTGAAAAGCCTAAAACAGCTACAAGAGGATAAATTTTGTTATTATCCTTATCGATCCAGTTGACATGACGTGGAAGTATCAATATGCCACAAAAAGAACATGGACAGTCAGGGAAATATGTGTCATAAGTGGTTCGAAACCTAGAAAGAAGTCGTTGAAAAGGTACATCAGGGCTAAAGATGCTTTGGATGGAGCTGTGGATGTTGGTTTTTGGTGAGGATTCCTTTCTAGTGTTGTCCAATCGTGGTCTTCTATTACTGGTAGACTCTGCGTATTGGCAAGATTGTTGATTACTATGTTGAACAAAACTAAAAGTAGAAAACAGGCCACCAGAATCCATCAGGATATCATCTGATGGTACAGCTGTCAATGCAATGGATTGTGATATATTCGTCATATCACCTGCTAATTGGTTGCTAGTTGTACAATGAGGGACATATGAGCGAAAGCGAATTGACATTTTGGTTTACTGAGTTTCTCTATCAGTAAAGCCCTCATATTATTCCACCATGACAAAATTGAAAATATAAAAAATATAAAAAAAAGATACAGTATCCAATCCTTCTATTGTTACATTTTATCCTTTCCTTTCCCTTGTCCTTTACCACCACGTTTAGACTTTGAAGACTGGATGGACACTGCAGCAGACAATTCATCCTCGTCCGAAGAAGAATCAACCATATCAATAGTTTCCATAGGTAATGGCTGATCATCGGAACGCTCTGGACTATGAAAAGGAGCACGACTCGCTCTTGCTTCCGGTCGTTTGAACAGATTGCTTCTATCAGCATCTCGTCCAAAGTTCAGCTTAGCTCGAATGGGCCCTACAAATAGTAGTAGTGAGTATTAAAATCCACAATACTTGTTATATGCGAAACTGACCTGGTGATCCTGGTATTGTGCTTGAAGACACTCCCGATTTTGTAGGTGTTGCAGGACCACTGTCTGGATCTGGCTTAATTATCTTCATTGGACTTGGCGAGGTATTGACTGGGCCCAATAAAACCTTGCGTTTGGACTTCGGAGTTTGGAATATGGAGGCTTTGTCATCTTTGGGAACACCATCACGTGAGAAATTTATAGCGTGAGTTATCCCATATGCTATAATGTCAAATATTTAGTAAATTGAGAGCTAAAAAATTGGTGTTGAGTAATTGATGTGATCTTACCTCTATCTATATCACTCTCATAAATATACCTGAAAGCTATATCCAGTACTTTCCCCAAATGCAAATATTTAACCAACTTTGAGAACAATAGGACTTTGGTGTCAATCAAAAAGGTGAGAGCGCACTACAGGATTCAAATTAGCTTTGTCAAATTTGTTTTAACGGGTGGAATAATTTAAGCTATTACCAGCACATCTTCTTTAGCCTCACTATTATACTGATACATCTGACCTTGAAAGTGAGAATACGTTGTATTGGGCATATCTTCAAGATCCAAGAGCATAGTGACAGTTGATGTACAGAATGGATCATTGGAAATAAATTTGTCTGCAGGTGCGTTGTTCATAAGCTCGACATTACGGATCAATGAGTACTACTTGTGTTATTAGCATAATCAAAAAGTATGAGGCATACAAAAGGATGATAGATGGTAGCCAACCTTTGGAGTGTTTCCAGCGAAAAAGATAACAGTGCCATAAAATAGGTATACTCGATCAGGATAGAGAGTGTTGTCGGTGTTTTGGTAGTACTTCACAGACACCTCATGGGATGCACCATCTGCATCATGATGAAGGACTTTTGCCGATTTGAATCCACCCACACCAGAAATTGAGGAGATTCTGCCAACGAAAGAATAATAAATAGGCATGTGGAAATAATACTTACAATTGATACTGTGTGAAAAATGTTCTATCAAAAGTGTGAGTTGGTAAAGGTAAGAGTGACTGAAGTAAACCCCGAATGTTTGAAAGAAGAAGAAAGCGGAGAATGAAAACCCAGGTGGGAATCATGGGGTATTTAACACGTCATGTCCAAAGCTATAACACAGGAACTAATTATAACATACACACCAAAAGAGAAGCAATAAGCGAAAGCAAGAGAAACCAAAAATTATGCTGATTCTGTACAGATATCAAAGAAGTCAGTGCAATTGAGCTTAACAACCACTCTAAGATCACACATACTACATACCAAAAAGGTTTAATTGAGCAGAAAATAACTTGCCACGGGCTAAAATAGGAAATTGAATGCGGAAAGGCACATGGTGAGAGTTGATGGCTCAAACTAAGAATGAGGTGAATCAGCTGATTCAGAGCAAAAAGAAAGAATAAGAAGCGATCTGGTGCAAAATGTACAATGTTCAATGCTATTCATACAACAACAAAGTTGTAGGTGACGTAGGCTGAAAAAGCAACACAATCTAATGTTTAGTATGATTGTGTATCCAAGCATACGAATGATATTTTTTCATGGACGGTTGTTATGTCGATCGGTTAGGTACATGGGTACATGGTCGTCGGGTTTCATTGTTGTTCCTTGTGTTTTTGTGAGTTCTTTGTTACAATGAGTCATGTCTTTGTCATCGAAAGGGTTGGAACGTGGTATATAAGCGAAGGGATTTCCCCTCATCTTGTACTTTTCCTTCTTCTTTCTTTAAGCAACGTCTTCTTTTGCATACTCACTGTATCTTACAAATACATCCTCAGATTACACCTCGTAATCTATCGCCGTTGCCCTCTTCAAGTCATCATAACTTGAACCATTTGTAGAGCCTGTAGAATCCCCGCACTTTCTCCTGACGTTGGTTTCTCGTCCAAGTAGCACTGCTTATCTCGGGGGATACCTGAGAGCTTGACGAGAATCTCGCTCCTTGAGATTACGTTGCTTCCTTATCTACACCCTCTACCGACACCCATCTACTTCCAACGACACCATGAGCAACCCCGCTCCCGCCCCCTGGACCTTCCCTACCTTTGAGAATTTCCAAGCCGCCGCCAATGCCGATTTCGTCTCCGCCTACGAGGAAATCCGCTCGCATTATCAACAGCGAGTGGACAACCTCGTCTATGTAGACCTGCAACTTGAGGAAGCTATTCAAGAAAGAAACAACATGACAGCCAGGTTCAATACCTGCCAGTCTCAGTTGCAGGCAGCCGAAGCAGAAATCGCCTGCCTCCAAAACGCCGCTCCCCCACCACCCGCACCATCGCCGCCACCTCCTCCCGCCCACACTCAAGGAGGACGTTCGGATAAAATGCCTGATCCAGATAAGTTCAATGGTTCTCGCGATAAACTCCCTGGATTCGTTCTGCAACTCAGGTCAAAACTCTCGGTTAACGCCGACCGATTCTCCAACAGCAACAATATGGTATTGTATGCTATTAGCCGTCTCGAGGGAGCCGCACTCGAACAAATTCGCCACTCCGTCCTTCCTGACGGAACTACCACCTGGAACTCTGCCGCCGATTTGATCACCGCTTTGGAAACAGCCTTTGGCGATCCGGACCCTCTCGGTACTGCCCGCCGTGAACTGCACCAACTTCGACAAGGGAAGCGAGACTTCTCCGCCTACCTCGCCGACTTTCAACGCATCATGGGACGCCTCAACTACGATGAGTCGGCCAAGAATGATGCCCTGGAATTCGGCATGTCAGACGAATTAAAAGAAGCGGTAGTAACTGTTGCTGACTTCCCCACCACCTTCACTTCTCTTTGCGCCTTCCTCCTTCGCTTAGATAACCGAATCCGAGCAAGAAGAGAAGAGAAAAAAAATGCCGTCCGCAACACCATGGGACAATTCGCCGCCCCTGCCGCCGCCCCCGCCGCTTTCACTCCCGCTTCCTCCTCCTTCGCCCCTGGAGGACTTGCTCCCATGGACCTCTCTTTCGGTCGTACCTCCACTTCCCGTCCCGCCCCTGAACAACGATATGTTCAAATAAACGGAAGAAGAAAACTGTCTCCTGAAGAGAAATCCTGGAGACAAACCAATAATCGCTGCTTGTTCTGCGCCGGGGAAGGGCATATCTTCTCGAACTGCCCTTCTGCCTCCAAGCGCCCCGCTATGAGAGGAGCCGTCACCAATGCCGCCGCCGCACCTCCCGCTCCCTCTGTTTTTCCGCCACCTCTGCCTCCTCGTTTTTTTGGTCTTGATACTGCAGACTCAGTTGAGTCTTTAAACTAGTTCAACCAGAGTCGCCTTGTGACCCTGCTCCGGTTTCTTTTTCTTCTTTGTCAGCGTTTTCCATTTCTGGGTTTTCAGTGTCGGATGTGTGCGTGGAGGATAATTTGGATGGGGAACACTTTGTAGTTTCATGTAGCCTTTCCCACCAAAATAAAGTTATAAAAACACACGCACTTCTTGACACTGGAGCCTCAGGGTTCGCTTTCATCGATGAGAATTTTGTGCGTCACCATTCCCTACCATTATCTCCCCTTAAAACCCCTCGTCAATTAGAGGTCATTGACGGCCGAACAATTGCCTCGGGAGATATTACCAACCTTTGCCACTTGGAGCTTTCTATTCAACAACATAACGAAAAAGCTCCCTTCTTCGTCACCAAACTAGGACACTACCCCCTAGTACTCGGTATCCCGTGGATGAACCTCCATGACGTTCACCTACAATTCGCCAACAAAAGCATTGAATTCAACTCTGAGTTCTGCACCACCCACTGTGCCCCCAAACAACCTATTGTTTCCGTCGCTGCCATCCCGCCTCCAGCTAAACTTAACGCCGCCTTTATTGGAGCCGCCAGTTTCCGCATGCTCGCCAGAAAAAAGGGTACTCAGGTCTATTCGATGTCTCTATATGAAATAAACAAAGTCCTCGATAGCAAAACCACTAAAGAGGAATGGAGACAAAGAATACCCGCAGAGTATCACGAATACCTGGACATGTTTGATAAAGCAAAAGCCCAAGGACTCCCCCCCCGCCGTCCCTATGATCATCGCATTACCCTCCAAGAAGGCAAAGAACCACCATTCGGTCCCCTCTACGGTATGTCACGAGATGAACTTCTAGTTCTTAAGAAGTACATCGAGGACAACCTAGAGAAGGGCTTTATTCGCGCCAGCTCATCTTCTGCCGGTTCCCCCGTCCTCTTCGCCGCAAAACCCGACGGATCTCTACGCCTCTGTGTAGACTATCGAGGCCTTAATGCTCTTACCGTCAAAGACCGATATACCTCCCCGCTCGTTAAAGAGACCCTCGATCGCCTCGCTAAAGCACAATGGTATTCCAAACTAGACCTTCGAGATGGATTTCACCAAATCCGCATCGCAGAAGGAGAAGAATGGAAAACCGCTTTTAGGACTCGTTACGGTCTTTACGAATACATGGTTATGCCATTCGGCCTCACCAATGCCCCCGGTACCTTCCAGCGCTTTGTCAATGATTCCCTCCGAGAATACTTGGACCTCTTCTGTACGGCCTATCTTGACGATATCCTTATCTATAGTGATACCCTTGCCGAACATAAAATCCACGTCCGACAAGTCCTTAACGCCTTGAAAGCCAACAATATACTTCTCAAACCTGAGAAGTGCGAATTCCACGTCCAATCCATAAAATACCTCGGACTAATCCTCACGCCCGAAGGGATCAAGATGGACGAAGAGAAACTCAAAGCCGTACGAGACTGGAACTGCCCAAAATGCATTAAAGATGTTCAAGCCTTCCTCGGTTTTGCAAACTTCTACCGACGATTTATCCTGGGATTTTCTCGCCTAGCAGCACCCCTTACCGCTTTCACAAAAAAAGGTATCGTTTTCGAATGGACAGTCGAGGCAGAACTCGCATTTGAAGCCCTGAAAGATGCCTTTACCAAAGCCCCTGTACTCATCCACTTCGACCTTCGAAAGAAGATCTTTGTGGAATCTGATGCTTCTGACTTCGTCTCCGGTGGTGTCCTCTCCCAACTCGATGATAACGGCGTACTCCACCCTGTGGCATTCTTTTCTAAGAAACACACTCCTGCTGAGTGCAATTACGAAATCTACGATAAGGAGTTGCTAGCCATTATCCGTTGCTTTGAAGAATGGCGCCCTGAGCTCGAAGGATCTGAACTCCCCATCTCTGTCATCACAGACCATAAAAACTTGGAATACTTTATGACCACCAAGCAACTGAACCGAAGACAAGTCAGATGGGCTGAATACCTCTCACGTTTCGACTTTGTCATTACGTACAGACCAGGAGTACAAGGAGGAAAGCCGGACGCATTGACTCGGAGATCAGGAGATCTCCCTGAAGAAGGGGATGAAAGACTACGACACCAACACCAAGTAGTCCTGAAGGAAAAGAATTTGGATCCCAAGCTGAGTTTGTTTTCGGGTTCTTTACTAAACGAACTCACTGAATTGGATGCCACCCTTGAAATCCTAATGAATCAAGGATATAACGCTGACCCGTTCCCACAAAAAATCCTTTTAGCACTTAGGAATGGCGAACGACAATCCAAGAAAATCACCTTAGGTGATTGCACCGAGATGAATAGCTGTCTCTATTACCGACAAAGACTCTATATCCTTGACCATGATCCTCTTCGCCTCCTTATCCTACAGCGACACCATGACGCTCCCTCCGCCGGCCACCCAGGACGTGAAAAATCCTTTGAACTCATCTCAAGATGTTTCTACTGGCCAAAGATGAGAGAATATATCGGACGATATACCCGGAATTGTCATATCTGCCGACGAGCAAAACCAAGCACCCTCGGTACCCATGGCGTTCTAAAACCGCTCCCGGTTCCCAACCGCCCCTGGGAAGAATTGTCAATGGACTTCGTCACTGGCCTCCCAGAATCTAATGGCTTTGATGCCATTATGGTCATCGTGGATCGACTCTCGAAGATGCGGCACCTTGTCCCGTGTAATACTACCATTAACGCTGAACAGACGGCCGAGCTATACCTCCAAAATGTTTGGAAACTCCATGGACTTCCCTCTCATATTACTTCTGATAGAGGAACACAGTTCACCGCAAAGTTTTGGAAGCACCTCTGTCAGCGTTTGAATATTGCCGCCCGCATGTCTACCTCCTTCCATCCAGAAACTGATGGACAAACTGAACGACTCAACGCCGTAATGGAGCAATACCTCCGTTGTTACGTTTCCTATCAGCAAGACGACTGGTCAAAATGGTTACCCATCGCTGAATTCGCTGCCAATAACCAGGAATCCGCAAGTACTAAGGCTACGCCCTTCTTTGCGAATTATGGCTATCACCCTCGCTTTGATACCTCAATCGTCCCTAACGACCGCTCTCCCCAGACCCTCGATGCTGACGGATTCGCCTCCAAGATGGAAGAACTTAGAGACTTCCTCCGGGTACAGATGAGGACTGCCCAGGACATCTTCGAGTCAAGCACAAATCGACACCGTACTCCCGCTCCATTGTTCAGGGAAAAAGACGAAGTGTTTGTGTCAATGAAGAACATGAGGACAACGCGGAATTCTAGGAAGTTGGATTGGAAATGGAGTGACCCTTTTCCGGTGAAACGTGTTATTTCAGCTTACGCCTATGAAATTGACCTCCCAAGATCAATGAAGTATCACCCCGTATTCCACGTCTCGTTGATCAAAGCAGCTCCCATCGACCCACTTCCCGGTCAGATTATTACGCCACCCCCACCAGTTCAAGTTAATGACCATGAGGAATACCTCGTTGAAGCTATCCTGGATTCTCGTTTATACCGCGGAAAACTTCAATACTTGGTCGAATGGACTGGCTATGCACTACCCACCTGGGAACCTGCGGATTACCACGAAGAGACTAAAGCTGTAGATTCTTTCCACCAACGATATCCGGATAAGCCAAGGGAAGGAGTGATTAGTGTTCGCAGGAGCTCACGGCTATGAGGGGGGGCTACTTTCATGGACGGTTGTTATGTTGATCGGGTAAGTACATGGGTACATGGTTGTTGGGTTTCGTTGTTGTTCCTTGGGTTTCTATGAGTTCCTTGTTACAATGAGTCATGTCTTTGTCATCGAAAGGGTTGGAACGTGGTATATAAGCGAAGGGATTTCCCCTCATCTTGTACTTTTCCTTCTTCTTTCTTTAAGCAACGTCTTCTTTTGCATACTCACTGTATCTTACAAATACATCCTCAGATTACACCTCGTAATCTTTCGCCGTCGCCCTCTTCAAGTCATCATAACTTGAACCATTTGTAGAGCCTGTAGAATCCCCGCACTTTCTCCTGACGTTGGTTTCTCGTCCAAGTAGCACTGCTTATCTCGGGGGATACCTGAGAGCTTGACGAGAATCTCGCTCCTTGAGATATTTGTGGAGGTTTGGGGAATGACATCATGAAGGGTTAGGGTTTTTGAATGTTGTTGAGAATGGTGAATTGAGCAATAATTAGCGTTGAAGTATTAAAGTGAGAAGACAAAAACACTAAAATTTTATGTTAGGATTGGCTCGAAGAAAAAACATGAAGGGAAAAGGTTCAAAAGTGAATTTGAATATTTCTAAAGCAAACTATTTGGATGATGTACCATTCACGATACCTTATAAAAGTAATTATAACAATAACATGTGTTTTGATACATATAGCAATATCATATATAAAATCTAAATATCAAGAAAATCGATGTGCTTCCAAATCTGGCAAAAAGTGTCTAATCTGGTTTAGCGTTATATTAAACAGTAGGATCAACACACCTACTCAATTTTTTTAATGTTTGAAGATGATAGATGGTTGCCAACCTTTGGAGTGTTTCTAGGGAAAAAGATAACAGTGCCATAAAATAGGTATACTCGATCAGGATAAAGAGTGTTGTTGGTATTTTGATAGTACTTCACAGACACCTAACAGGATACACCATCCACATAATGATGAAAGACCTTTGCCGATTTGAATCAACCTACAACAGAAATTCAGGAGATTCTGCCAACAAATGAATAATAAATAGGCATGTGGAAATAATACTTACAATTGATTCTGTGTGAAAAAAGTTCTACCCAAAAGTCTTAATCAGTAAAGGTAATGGTGACTGAAGTAAACCTTAGATGTTTGGAAGGAGAAGAAAAAAGCGGGGAATGATAATACAGTTGGGAATCATGGGGTATTTAACACGTCATGTCCAAAACTATAACATGGGAACACACTAATACATACATACCAAAAGAGAAGCAATAAGTGAAACCAAGAGAAAACCAAAATTATGGCAACTGGGTACAAATATCAATGAAGTCTGTGCAATTGAGCTTAACAATTGCTCTAAGATCCTGAGTAGTATATACAAAACAGGCTTAATCAAGTGAAAAATAACTTATCACCAGCTAAAATAGGAAATTGAATGCGGAGTGGCACATGGTGGGTGTTGATAGCTCAAACTAAAGATGATGTGAATCAACTAATTCATAGCAAAAAGAAAGAATAAGAAACGATCTGTTGCAAAACATATGATGTCCAAGGCAATTGATACAACAAAAAAGTTGTAGGTGACGGAGGATGAAAAAGGAACACAATTTATTGTTTAGTATGACTGTGTATTAAAGCATATGAATGACATTTGCGTGGGTGTGGAGAATGACATCATGAAGGGTTAGGGTTTTTGAATATTGTTGAGAACAGTGAATTGAGGAATAATTAGCATTAAAGTTTTGAAGTGAGAAGCTAAAAAGACCAAATTTTATTTTAGGATGGGCTTGAAGAAAAAACAGGAATGTAAAAGTTTCAAAAGTGAATTTGAATATTGTTAAAGCAAACTATTTGGATGGTATACTATGCACGATACCTTATAAAGGTAATCATAAAGATAATATGTTTTATGATATATATAGTGATGTCATATATAAAACCTAAATATCAACAAAATTGATGTACTTCCAAATCGGGTAAAAATTGTATGATCAGGTTTAGCGTTATTTTAAGCAGTAGGATCAATACACCCACTAAATTTTTTTAATGTTTAACTTAAGTTCTCTACTATGGAAAATGCAGCCAGAGTGATTATGCAACAGGCAGTAGTAAAGCATCTACAAGAGCAAGTTATAAAAAAGGACCAAAAAGGTAAGGCAGATACCTAGCATTTGAATAGTGGAACTGCTTGTGTCCTTGAATGAGAAACTGTTCTTTTTGAAACGATAAAGAAAAGAGGTGGGAAGGAGAAAGGAGATCAAGGAAAAAAAGGAAACAGGGAGAAAGAGTGGTAACTGAGGGGCTATCGGGAAAGAAAAAAGGAAGAAACAGAGAAAAATTGAGCGAAAATTAAGGGCTATAGAGAATGAAAAAAAGAAAAGGAAAAAAAAGTAGCAAGAGAAAGAAAAGCGAAGGTAAAAGAACAGAGAGAGCAGGAAAGAAAACAGAGAATTCTTGAGAAAGCAGTAGACAAGCAAAGAAAAATTGAAGAAAGAACAAAAAAAACTGAAAAGAGAACACAAAGATTGGCGGGGAAAAAAAAACTGGAGTTAATGGGTACTACAATGTTTTGTACCTTTTTTATAGTCCTGTACTAACATGGAGTACCCTTTCAATAGTCCTGTACCTTAATAATAGTCCTGTACCAACATGAAGTACTCTTTCTATTGTCCTGTACCTTAATAATAGTCCTGTACCAACACGAATTACCCTATTGGTAGTCCTGTACCCAAAAGATAGTCCTGTGCCCTATCTATTGTTTTTTTCTGCCAAGCTAGACCCCTGTCTGCCACCCGACCGTATTCGCCATGCACCCATGACCCTCTGTAGTATTCTGCCTGATAAGACTGGGAAAAAGAGCAACAGGTGGCAAGGTCGTGCACTATCTCTATAGTGCTGCTGACTCGCCGTCCTCTTTCTGTTCTACTCTGCTGGGGGCCCATCAAGACCCTGAAAACATGCCAAGCTATTGCAGGTGGGGCACCTCAGGATTCAGCTAGTGATCACTACAGTGCTCTCCTGCACTCCTCGGTTTGTTCTTTCCAGTTAGACCTTCTAGATCTGCCAGCTGCATGCCATGCCTATGCTGGATGCAGGAATTGGCGCTGATCAGTCTACTGTTGCATGTGAGGTGTCCTGCACTTAATAGATTCCCTATTGCCATGCCAATGGCTCTGGGCTGCTGGTACATGCACAGATGGATTGGGAACGCCACCACAGGAGCTTCCTGTGTTTGGTATCACCGGAGATATATCATTGGCTCGTCAGCTAATGCTTTTCTTGCTGGTTTCACTCCATTGGAACAGCAGGGTAGCAGGTACATCAGCAAGACTTCATTTGCACCATGAGATTGCTTAGCTGCGCCCAGGCGCACGCCATCCGTCCCATGTCATTTGGGCGCCCCAAGCACCTTGGGAAGTGCTCCAATAGCCTAGTGCGCCAGGCCTGTCCGGATCTTCTGCTGCAATCTCTGCTGCTCCCAGCAGCACCTGAGATTTTGCACTGTTCTCTGTGGTGCCAGATCAATTGCTTGTCTCTCCTGCTGCGCCAGAAGCGAGCTCTAACCCTGACCCTGAGCACTTAGCAAAATCTATGGAGTCAAAACCTTTGCTCCCCCACAGCGCACACCCCCCCCACTGCGCACACCCCCCCATTGCGCACACCTCCCCACTGCGCACACTCCCAAGCAGGCTTCACCATTCCTCTCGCTTCAAGGCGCTGGCAGAGCCTCCCCTAGAGCCTCCAAAGTCTACCCTACTAGTAGTACGCATTCTCTTCTCTATTGAAAGTTTTGATCGGTCGCTTGTATATAGAATGCATGTATGTCATATAGCCGAGAGCAGCAATGTTGGCGTGCATTTAAATTGTCGCTCTTTGTGCAAAGATCTAGGATAAACTCTTAGTAAAGTGTCCTTTAACAGACAAAGTCGATGATCTATCGCATAATTGATGTTACTAGTCGGACAAATATACATATATGTACATCCTCTCAGGATTTTTCTCTTAAATACTTGTTCCCTCTCTAGAAGCTCTCGCTAATGCCCTCTAGGCTTCTGCCAAAGCTCCCTGATTTATGCTGTCGGTCTGTTATACCTATTGGTAGCTTAGTTGGTTACGACTTGAGTTCGCTTACGATGCACACATATGGACTAGCGTTCAATCCCCGACCATGTCGGTTATTATTAATCTTTGTTGATTATTAATAAGATTCGGATTGGATGTTTGGTTTCCTTGTGTCATCAATGGCCGACTCTCTCGATCGACACTTCCCCGATTCGCTTATACGTTGCGTTGCCGGTTAATTCCGACAATCACGCCATACGATAATGAGAGGGGTAGGAGCGAAGGAAAGCGTTCAGGGTCTATGGGATTTTTTTATGTTAGTTTATGTTATTACATAGTCTTTGTATTCGACGCTTGACTACTATAAGTAGTCCAGTGTTCTACCGTTGAGAAGGGTCTTCTTCCTGATCATTAGCGACGAAGAACAAGCCTTATCAATATTATATTGTTTCTAGCAAAATTACTTCCGTGCAATTTACTCTATTACTTGTGAATTACTTTTATCTCGCTTAGCAAGGCTTTGGCCCTTCAGCGTTAGTTATTAAAACCTTACTATTGGAAGTTCTTCACGGAACTTTGCTCAATCCCTACTTTGAACCCTACGGTTATCTTTTAGCGGTTCATAAGAAGCAGTTAGGACTTGCGCCTGTGTATTGTGTTGCGGATAGCAACCGGGCAGGTTATAGCGTCTAGATTGTTATCTAAAGCTTCTTGGAGATTTCCTGTGCGGCAAGGAGTACCGGTCTTACACGGTCGGCCCTTCCTCTAGCAGTGAAAGTTGTGAATTCGAGTGATAATGTATGGCTCACTTAGCTAGCTTCTCCTGTTACCCGGCCCTCTCCCTTTGGTGTGCCATTCTCAAGGAGCGAGGTTTCGTCAAGCCCTTTGGTATCCCCAAAGGTGAGCAGTGCTACTTGAATGATCCCAAGTGACCCAAAGTAGGCGCTGATTCCACAAGCTCTAGATTTTTACGAAGAGTCAAGGCGACTCTGACAAAAGCACAACGTTGATGTAGTGGCGAGATCCGAATGCTATCCAAATCACGGCGGCAAGGATGGACTACTGGAATCCAGGCTTGTATTGTAAGGTACAAGGAGAGTGACAATAGAAGACGTTGCTTAAGGAGAAGAGAAAGAAAAGTACAACCAGAGGGGGAGGCCCTTTGCTTATATACCCAAGATCCAACTCTTCGATGACAAACACATGACTCATTGCAACAGAAACCAAAGGAAACATAAAGAACAACTGTTATACCTGTACCTTTTGAAGGAGTTCCTGGCCCTGGAGTTACCCTATCTTCGGAGTTACCCTACTTTAGCACCTTCTAGATCAGGATTGGTGCCTGTTACCCTGCCTCCAATCCTTCCAGTAGGTATAGTATTTGGAGAAGGGGGGACAGCACCAGAAAAGACCTGTCCCAGAGGGCAAAAGTAACCCCTAGGCCATCAAGCAAAACTGTCCGGCGGAATGGGACCCAGAGGGTATGTAGGGGAAGTGTCTGGCTTTGCTGTAGTTCAAACCGATTGCGAATCGGACCAAAACTGGTGGAGCTACAGACCGACAAAGATAAGGGAACACAATGCTACACGACAATTCGGATAGGCGAAATGGTCGTCTTGAAGAGACAAACCCAATGAAGACGAATACGTAACTCCCGTGTTACCAACATGCATACTGCTTGGAGAATCGCGGATCAGGGCCAGGGAACTCAATGGGGTATTGGGTATGGAGATAAGGCGAAGTGGTTTTATGTAGTCATAGTAGTTAGCACCTCTACACCACACTATACCCAAACATAGCAGAGAGGAGGCATTATAAATACTCTCGCAGTGGATGTAAACTCTGAGTCGGATCATTAGCGACAAAGAACGAGCCTTATCAATATTATATTGTTTCTAGCAAAATCACTTCGGTGCAATTTGCTCTATTACTTGTGAATTACTTTTGTCTCACTTAGCAAGGCCTTGGCCCTTCAGCGTGAGCTATTAAACCTTACTATTGGAAGTTCTTCATGGAACTTTGCTCAATCCCTACTTTGAACCCTATGGTTATCTTTTGGTGGTTCATAAGAAGCAGTTAGGACTTGTGCCTGTGTAATGTGTTGCGGATAGCACCCGGGCAGGTTATAGCGTCTAGACTGTTATCTAAAGCTTCTTGGAGATTTTCTGTGCAGTAAAAAATACCAGTCTTACAACAACAAAAACATAACAACCATGTGCCCATGTACCTAACCGACCAACAAAACATCCATCCATGTAACATCACTACTCTTTCATAACCTGTTTTTCACTCCAGTAGCACTGCTTACCTTTGGGGATACCAAAGATCTTGACTAAAAACTATTTCTTGAGAAATTACTCCAACAACTCCTACTGCCATTAAATACTGTATTTCAAAATGATCCATGCATACTACATGTATGTCTCACTAAAATAAACCTGGCCCTTAATTTTCTACCAGAATATGTCTCATGGTTCAGTCCCTCGTTAAGCCCTTCAGTATCCCTGAAGGTGAGCAGTGCTACTTAAGCGAGGTACTTACACGTTCGAGGAGTGCAAGAATTCTACAAGTTCTACGATGGATGTACTTCAAGGCGAAGTATCGGCGATGGTTCACGGTGACAGCGAAGGTTCTGAGGTAGAACTGAGATAGTATTAAAGTAATACAGGTTTCATGGATGGATGTTTCGTTGGTCTGTTAGGTACATGGGTACATGGTTGCTGCGCCTTGTTATTGTTCTTTGTGTTTCTTTGGATTTCTGTTGTAATGAGTCATGTCTTTGTCATCGAAAGAGTTGGATCTTTGGTATATAAGCGAAGGGGCTCTTCTTCCTGTTGTACTTTTCCTCTTCTTTCTTTAAGCAACGTCTTCTGTTGTCACTCTACTTGTATCCTACAATACAAGCCAGGATTCCCACATAATCCTTCATCGTCTCGGTGATACTTCTTGTTTACCGCAACCACTACACCAACGTAGTTTCGCTGTCAAAGCCATCCCAACTTCTGTTGATCGTAGAGCCTGTGGAATCATTACCTAAACTCCTGTCGCTAGTTCCCGTCCAAGTAGCACTGCTCACCTTTGGGGATACCAAAGGGCTTGACGAGATCTCGCTCCTTGAGAACAGGTAGAAGTGAAACGAGAACGTTGCTTAAGGAAAGAAAGGAAAAACAACAACAATGACAAAACTATCTCCCTTATATACCCCGCTTTTCCTACCCGTAACCCATACCTGATCTCAAGGAACGAGATCTCATCAAGCCCTTTGGTATCCCCAAAGGTGAGCAGTGCTACTTGGACGGGAACTAGCGACAGGAGTTTAGGCAACAATTCCACAGGCTCTACGACAACGGGGGGTTACAAGGGTTTTGACAGCGAAACTACGTTGGTGTAGTAGCGTGATAGAAAGGGAGGTATCACGGAGGCAATGAAGGATTATGTGGGAATCCTGGCTTGTATTGTAGGATACAAGTGTTTTGGGTGACAGTAGAAGACGTTGCTTAAAGAAGAAAGAAGAAAAAGTACAACAAGAGGGGAAATCCCTTCGTTTATATACCAAAATTCCAGCTCTTTCAATGACAAAGACATGACTCATTGCAACGGAAACCCAAGGAAACACAAAGAAAGATAACAAAACGCAACAACCATGTACCCATGTAGCTAACCAACCAACTAAACAACCATCCATGAAACCCGAACATAACTGAAGAACAAAAACATTGTTTAACGAAAGAAAACCCATAACCCATTACAACCATTCTGATCGAACCCTAACCCATTATCCGACTTCATCCGTGAAAATATGCTTATTAAAATTTCTTAGATCATTAAGGACATTCTTATAATGCAATATCCCTACCTTCCCTTACTATTAGGCTATGGGTGCGATTTCATATCCTTATAAAGGGGATATCCTTATAGGCTATACCTTTAACGTATATGGGGGGGAAGTCAGACACCGTGCAGAAGACGGACAGGTCTGTGCCCTCGTCTGTGCACAAAATATCGATGGAAAAATAATTGTATCTTCATTGTCGTTCAAGTAAAATACAAGAGACTAAAAATGATGCTCGATAGATAGCCAACAGAAGATTACCTAGGCTCATGTTAATAAAGATACTACAGGTGGGATTTAAATCTTAACTGAAATCGATGAACCACGCTGAGAACTACTTCCTAAAAAAATGCTCCCCAAAAATACCAAAAAATACCCAGTGTGATCCAAACTGAAATGTAAATGAACAGAGAGCATTGAATTATGAGAAAATACGGAACTGAAATAACTCAAAATAAAATAAAAACAGGTAGGACGCAGCCAAAGGTGATGGACAAGGTCTCAAATCGCAAATCTGAGACAGTCTGTGCTCGCTATTCCTCCCTTTTCCAAAATCTGTGTGAGGCTACTTGCGGGGTCTCAAGTTTCTTGCAGGTTCCGAGTCCTGGGTGAAAGAAAACTTCAGAGAATAGTGTGGTGCCTTGTATGCTGGTGAGATAGGGCTGGAAACTGTACTTGGGTGTAAAGCTGGGGATTTGCAGGTGTGTTCAGGTATTTGGCCTCCAAAAAAAAGGTACTCACCGGTGTCAGAGTCAAAATCGTTGATGTCCAGGTAGGAATCGTTGGATATGTCAGATGGTACTTCAGATCCGGAATCTGCAGCAGTGTGATGTGTGATAGCTGTGGGTTGGGGATCGATTGTGACGCGAGGTTTTTTTCCTGTACTTTTGCCTCTAGAACCTGAGGAGGCCGATGGTTTTGTTGATTTTGTGATTTTGGCTCGGGTAGAACCTTTTTTCAATGCATGTTCAGCTTTTTTTTGGTCTTTTTCTTCTCTTTCATCACGTAGTCGCATAATATCTGCTCCGGTAATCACCCTTGCCTTGGAAATAACTCTGCGATCAGATTTGGATGCTTTTTTGCCAGCGTATGCTTGCCTGATTGACTCTGTTTGAATGGCTGAGATTTGTGACTGTGATAGCGCTTTTTCTGCCAAATGGGACAGCCGGAGTATGACTGCTATGGTGCTGTCTTTTTGTTTATCCAGGTGAAGTGATTTTAGCAATTTAGATAGGGTTGTACTAGTATCGTGGAGCATGTTGTTGTTGGCAATAACAAGTTGAATTGCTGCTTGAGTTTGCTGCCGCAAATCTCGGCGGTTCTTGGGGGTTTTTAGAATGTTGGCGATGTGGTCTGAACGAGACTGGCTGTTGTTGATGGTAGAGGACTTTGATTGAGGTGGGGGGAATTTAGTGAGAACTGCGTCAGGATTGAAAGGATAAATTCCAGTGGCACGGAAAGCCGCTCTAATGTTGATAGGGGTATAGGTTTGCTGCCTTGCTTTGCAATAAAAAGACCAAAACGTGCCTTTTTTGATTCCAGTTAATGTTCCCCGCATATGGTCATCAGCAGCCTTCCCATAGTAATGCTGTAAAGGGCTGAAAAGACCAACATCCAAAGGTTGCAATAGGTGTGTGGAATGTGGAGGAAGACAAAGAAGTTGTATGTTTTTGCTTAATGCATATGCGCAAAATTCGTAGGTAAGGTGGGATCCGTGGCCATCAAGAATAAGTAAACGTGGTCTTCCAGCTGCAATTGGTGCTGTAAAATGATCGAAATAGTCTTTAAGCCAGATTAAGCCAAGTTTTTCATCCGTCCATCCATTACTACTATAGGAAAATTTTGCATCTGGGTCATCCGTATCCTTATGCCAGCCCATGTAGTGTTTAGTACCTTTATAAATAACATGAGGAGGAAGAACGTAGTCGCCAGCTGAAACAGCTTCTAAAACTGTTAACATTTCACGTGTACCATCTTGGGTGACATGTGGATTTCGCCGACCAGCTCTGCATATCACTTTGGCCTGTGAGGAATATCCAATAATGAATCCTTTTTCATCCATATTGTAGATATCTTGTGGCCGGAACTTGTGCCTTCGAAATAACCGCTAAAGTTTACGGAAATAGTCGCGCAAAAGGATTGGGTTGTTGGCTTTTGCTCGCTGCCGATCCAGTTGGCCAGAGTATTTTGCTGCAAGGCTAGGATGTCGATTTAAAAAGGCTGTGATCCATCCACTACCTAGATATCCTAAATCCGGGCTACCTTCCTCCTCTGCTCTCTTTTGGGCTAAAGCTCTTGCCATACCCTTCAAAAAATCCAACCTGGGTGGAAATCCTCGGTCATCCATATCCTGGCACCAGTTTTCAACCGCTGCCTCCATTGCTGGCGTCAATTTCTGCTCATGCTGATGTGCAATCTGTCGGTTTTTGGTTTTCCCAGAGCGTCTATCTGACAGGGTAGAGCGGGCTACACCATACATAGCTTCTGCATCACGCAGTGTAAGGGTTGGATCGTCATCTAGTGCATATAAAGCTCGGAGAATTTTTGCCTCTTTTATTTTTGCCTTGGACTCAGTTTTTCGAACTTTAACACACCCCATTTTGAGTTGGATTGAGGTAGAAATTGTGGTTGAGATTGATTACCCGTTCAATTGGGTTTTCAGCACACATCTACTAAACTGCAGGGTTAAGAGAGGTGTGCAATCTGAATCGCCAAGGAAAAAAAGCAATGTCCGACTTCTGCCCGGTGTCCGACTTCTCCCCTACATATGTTATAAGGCAACTGTACTGTAAACCTTATTTATACTAACTTTTCCTCATTAAACTTGCTACTCAACTGTTATTTTATTCTCCTGCCACACATTTGCATAGTCACAATTCATAGTCTTTATCTATAGCATATATCTCACTACCCTTCATTTATACCTATTACATGTTTTCCATTCCTCCTTCTGGTATTGATGAAACGAACTAGAATGGTAACTTTGCATTAATTGATATTGACCTAGCCAACCATCCAACTTACTAGATTGCACATAGTTAAATCTCTTACACTGAATTACTATAGTCACCGAATGCGCTGGCATTTACTAACCCAAACCCGTTACTTAAGCCACTGGAGATGTTTCCATTGTAGATATGTAGCCGAGTTTTCAATTTTTTTTCTTTTTTCCCAACACGCATTCATCTATTCAATTCAGACCCAACACTTTGGCCATCTGTTGTTATAACTGGCCAGGATATGTGCAACTCTTATTCAAATATTGAAAGATCGGCAACTAGAAATAACCAATGTGTTCAAGCATCAAGTTTTGTTATTATATTTTGTCTAACAGGTGGTATATTTACAGTGACTAGACAGAAGTTTTCGTAATTAGGCGATTCACATCAAAAATAGCCTTATTCCACTACCTTCACAACATTCAGGGCTCAATGAATTAAATCAGGACATGCTTTTAGGATAAACTAATTGCATAAAGATTACTCTTGAGAAAATTTAAAAGTAGAGATTAACTCCTTTGAGTGCTAGAAAATATTTTGTTGCTGAATTCCGTTGCTCTGGAAGATTTGTATGGGTTTCCTCACAAAATCAATATATTCTAGGCTCCCCAAGAATCAAACAGTCCTAACCACTCAGGGGAAACACTAAAAAGGCTAGAAAAAATAGAGGATACTGCACAAATATTCTCCAAATACCCGCCAAGTTCCGGATTTTTTTCACTATGGGTAGACTGTACTTTTGGCGCTGTAAAAGTGGCTACTTTTGGTGTAAAACAGCACAATTACGAAAACTTTTGTCCTAGTACAGTACTCGATCCTTTGATCCCCGTAAATGCCACACGCACTGAATTTATGTCTTGGCGTCCACCCTTTCTACCATGTTTGTCCCTCGCGATCCGAATGTGTCTCCCAGTACAACTCCTTATTCGCGAATATACGCGGCATACGAAGATAAGTTTTATGTAGCCTCTCTGCATATAATCTATTGGCGTCTTGGTACGGCTAGGGAGTCTCATCTGTCTTCCAATCCCGGACCTAGAGACTGATACGTTCACCATTTGATTTCTTTTTCATTGCAGTATAACAAGATCTGCCGTGTTTCTGGTGAATATAATGGCTTCAAGATCCACCAAGCTTGTCGCAAAATAGAAAAACGCGGCAATTTTTATGGCCAACAATTAACCCTTTATTGAATCTAATAATACTTTGCTGCGTATGCAACCCTTTACTCTCAAGCCCGCTGTGGTATAAATCTAGCCCATTCCACATTTTTTATTGCCTCTTCCAGTCCATACTGGTTCCTTAATCCTGTTGGAAAGGTTTACTACTTTAACCTTCCGACTATCTGAATATTTTTGAACGACACTCACAGAGAAACCTAGCGATAAAGCCTATCATGCCTCTAGTTAGTCCTTTTGCCAACAAGGCTCCTAGTCGGAAGCGAATTATCATCTGTTGTGATGGTGAGCAGAAATTGGCATCTTATTCGTCCCCCTTCGCCGTTACGTTAACTCGCTCGAGTTAACATTGGGTAAAAGGTACCTGGCAAAATTCAGATGGAGGGGAACCTTATGTACCAACGAACGTTACCAGAATAACTAGAGCCCTGAGGAGTTACACGAAGAACGACGGGGTCCCTCAAATTGTTTATTATCAGAGTGGTGTTGGGACTGGCGGAACACTGAACAAAATCATCGGTGGTGAGTCCCGGACCCCGACAAATGTACCTTTCAAGCCAAGGATTTGTTCTCTTGATATTACGCAAAACGTGCGCGGATACATGCAGTACCCTTCCCCAACGTTATTGAGTACATGTAGTTCTTTCATCACTGCTTGCTCGTTTGTTTTATTTGTCACTCACCCAATTAGACAACCCCATTTCGCATGTGTCTTGCTCTTCTCTAAGAAGCCCATTACTCTATACATGTAGTCTTCCAGCACGAAATATCACTAACAGCAGATCACAAAAAGGTGGAACTGGGTATGGGCTTGATGAACATGTTCGAGAGGCTTACGGGTTCCTTGCCCATAACTACCATCCTGGTGATTCTATTCATCTCTTTGGTTTCTCTCGAGGCGCATATACCGCTCGATCTGTTTGCGGGTTAGTATGCACCATTGGTGTGTTGACAAAAAGAGGGATGGACGATTTTCACATTATCTGGACGGATTATACCCAGAAAAAGATTGCAACAACTCCCAAGTATGCTCCTTCTTCATTTCACCCTGGAACGCCGTATCAGACCTAGTACGCTACCGGTGCTAAATATTCTCTTAGTTATATCTCGCAGCTTCACTCAAGGGAAGATGGCCGTTTGGTTATTCCAAATGTAACCGTTAAAACGATTGGTTGCTGGGACACTGTTGGATCTCTCGGAATTCCCTCTATTCGAATACCATTCTTCGGGGATGTCAGTATAGCTCGAGGTGAAAATCAAAGGTAGAATCCATCCCCTCAAGCATCAAGTATAATTTTAACCTGCTAAAGTCTCAAAATTTCTCTTCTCAATCATTTATAGTTTTCATAACGTGGAGCTTTCCGATAAAGTGGAGAATGCCTTCCATGCTCTTGCTCTCGACGAGCATAGAAATCCCTTCACTCCTACTTTATGGAAGAAACTACCGAACACACGAACAAATCTTAAACAGGTCTGGTTTCCTGGTGTGCATACCAATATTGGTGGTGGTTATGAAAACCAAGAAATTGCCGATATAACTCTCGCATGGATGGTCCAACAACTATTGCCTTTCCTCGAGTTCAGCACAAGGTACTTAAAGGGTATCATTCAGAACCACGCAGACACTTATTCTCAAGAGTGGGCAGCCGGAACTGTTTACGATTCGGCCACTGGCATGATGAAAATTTTCAGCGGAAACTATAGAACTCCTGGTGATTATGCTAGCTTAGGCGAAACAAAGGAGGCTATCCACAAATCAGTGAGAATCCGGATGAGGATGGTTGTTGGTTGGGAGAGCAAGGCGCTTAAGGACTGGGTATGGAAGGAAGAAGGTTTCTGGGAAAGGGATGGTAAGAGATTGTTCGAAGATACGTTAGGAAATGTAGAAAAGAAACTGGCAGGAGAGTATGTCGTCCAAAACATGTTAGGCGAAGAAATGCCTGAGGAAGTCGAGTGGTAATTTAAATATTATCACTCAAGCGAAAACTTGCTTCAACGGCCGATACATATATTTTCCTTCTCTGTTTGGATCTTTAGTAGATTTCAATGACTATCGAAAATTTCCAGCCAGTGAGTCGCCCTACCTGTTGTCATGAGTATCGAATATACAGTGACTGGACAAAAGTTTTCGTATAGTGTGGCCCACGAGGCGCCTCGAGTCGGCTCGAGGTAGCTCGATAAACTTGAGATATATACTAAAAAGGTTTATATAAAAAAATAAAGAAAAGAGCCATTAGCTAGGATATTATAAAGCCGCATTTCTTACTTCTCTCAGTTTCAACCTCCTACTCTTCTACCTCCAGCTAACCCAACCAACCTTTTGCTAGTAGCAGTGCATTACTAGGAGAATACAATAGCCGATTCCTCTTTTTTGTTATAGTATCACTAGCTCGGGGAAATAGCTGCTCTGAAGGAACACTAGTAGCCGGGACTGACATATAATCTCGGGCCATTCCAGCTAACCCAGGAAATCTATAGCTACTTGCTTCCCATCAATCATCCAAACAACAATCAACTTATGATTTAACTTGAATGCTCGAGCCGCTCGAGGTGAGCAGCCACACATGCCTCGAGGCACCTCGTGCTCGTGAGCTCCCAACCTCGTGCTAGCTCGAGTCGAGGCCTTGAGGCGAGGCCTCGAGCGGCCATGCCTCGTGGACCACACTGTTTTCATAATTAGGCGATTCACACCAAAAGTAACCTTATTCCACTACCCCCACAACATTCAGGGCTCAATGAATTAAATCTGGACATGCCTCTAGGAAAACTAATTGCGTAAAAATTACTCTTGAGAAATTTTAGAAGGAGAGAGTAAATTCCTTGCCTGCTAGAAAATATTTTGTTGCTGAATTCTGTTGCTATATATGGAAGATTTATATTGGTTTCAACACAAAATCAATAAATTTCTAGACTCTTCAAAAATTAAACAGTTATGACTATTCAGGGAAAACATTAAAAAGACTAGAAAAATTAGAGGATACTGCTCAAATATTTTCCAAATCCCCGCCAAGTTCCGGATTTTTTTCACTATGGGAAGACTGTACTTTTGGTGTAAAACAGCACAATTACGAAAACCTTCGTCCTAGTACACTATGTAGATTATGTATGATACAATTCTGACCTCTCCAACCGTCCCCCATAGCTAGAGCTAGCGCTATTATAAGCACCATTTTAGTAGCGACAGTTGATCGTTTATACTGCGATTGATACTTCAGACCAACCTTAGTTAGTATCAATCAAAGTATCCAGGACCTACTATGGTGCAGGAAGTCTTAGGGGGCACGTGTGTAAAGGTCTCCACATGTATTTTTTCACTGGATCGCCACCCCATCATCTAACAAGTACTAGTCTTAGCTTCAACATCAGTAGGGTTTTTCGAGCTTCAACGACTTCCTGGTTGATGGCTGAGGTTCAAATTGAGAGCACACCATGTAGTATGCAGTAACGTCACTGTGTGGCAATCCAGTGAGAAAATACATGTGGAGACCTTTACACACTTGCCCCCTAAGACTTCCTGCACCATATCAGTTTATTTATTTATTCACCACCTCATTTATACCACATGCAACCCAGCGAGCTATTGTGCTCCTAAAAACAGACTGACAAAACACAGAACACACCAACTACTTGAACACTACTTTAGCATTTCCATAATGTTGGGTGTCCTTTTTGCTACCCGGAGAGGTAAACACCAACAATATTCCTAATTTCCCCACTCCTCTCATTGCTTTTTTCTTCAGTTTAATCCATTCACTCACTACCGCTTCCCGCCTGTTATTTTCTTTAATCGCCTCCCATCCAAATTTGTCGTATCGGGTCACCTTTATCTTCTTCACCCTCCACGTCCATCCTGCTATCTTCCTATCATGCTTCTCTTCCCCGGCATATTCTTTATGTCATTTTCCTACTATTGGATTAAAAGTATTCCCTCCAATATTCTAGGTCTACATATACTATAGCGATCACGATTGAGTTGGAAGCGGTGACCTTTTTTTGGAAAATTTACAAAAGCTATGGGATTTTGGTGTGAGGATTATTCTCACCCCAAATATTTATTTTAGGAATACTGATCTCTCGCCGGCTGCTTCCTATTTCACTCGTTCGATTTACCCTGTTCGTTAATTGGTCCCTTTACCTACATGTACTTTAAACCCCCGTATACGTATTCGAGGCTTTCTCCCAACAGCCGCGGCTAGGTCTACATGTAGTTCGGATTATACGCAAATAAGATGTACATTTAAAGGGATGAGAAAACAAATAGATCATAGATGCATTTCGATAGTCTTAGTGAACGGTTCAAGAAGCCTAAAAACACAATGGATATGCGGTGCGATCGCCCTATAAGAATATAGTCGGGGCCAGAAACTGTACTCCTACAGGAAATGCCAAATATACGCCAAGATATTCAGACTAGGGTAGCTCCCACAAAATACATGTAGATGTGGCAATGAAGGCCTAAGAATGTGCCTTTACTCGATACAGTAAAGTCGCCCTATAAGAATACCAACTATAAGAGTACTCGCCTTATAAGAATGCTGAATCCAGTCCTGACAGGGCTAAATTTGAGTGTGGTCTGCTTTTCATATAAGAATAACCCTTTTATAAGAATATGATTTTCGGAACCAACCGTATTCTTATAGGGCGATTGTACTGTACCCTAAATTACGCGTGGAGGGTGTATTTTGTGGTGGCTCTGCCCACGCAGACATTTCTGGAGACCCCAGCTTTGGTTGTAGCAGTAGCCAAGCCCTTAAAGTTTTCGAGTTTCTAGAAGGAACTTTGTAAATTTATCTCGGCCTGATAATTTCTAGCTTGCAGCGGTAATAGTCTGAACGTTTGTTCCTGATAGCATTAGGATTATCCCTGTTATACAGAGACAACCAGACAGCCTATTCTGTGCCTGAATCACGTAATGCTGTGCATTTACGTAGTTGCAAAACTCGGCTCTATTTCGACGGTGGATACGGTAGTGTGATGTACCTCTACGAGCAGCGTGGGGCTCGGACAACAGAAGCCGACAATAAAGCCCTGTCTTGAAGCTCCCCCTTTAACAAAAATCTTAAAATTGATCACTGTAAAGAGATACTAGTATTTTCCATACCTAATTTATCTATTTCACTACTAGATGGGAAAGTGGAAAAGACAGAATATAATACGAACAAGCTGAAATGAAGTTCCATATGAGCGAAGTGCCCAAGGGGCGAGAACATTTAACGAACACTAGGGGCAAACTGCGATAAATGGTTGAAGGGAAAAAGGAAGGCTAGAAATTAGAAATCAACCACTCCAAACCGTACTACGAATGTACCCAAGTTTGATTTGGTACCCTCCTCGAATGTGTAAAGAAGAAACGAAAAGGAAAATCGAGCCATCACCGATTCTAGGGATATCATGTGTTTCGATTTCCTCTATGATTCTAGTATATTCCATCCTCATTCCACGGCCTGTGAGACAGCGGCGTCCTCCTCTGGAATCGATGTTTACTTCTGCATCATGAGTTGCACGAACTCGTTGTCTGTATCAAATGTCAATATAAATTCACATAGTATTCTCAAAGGCGAAAGGGAATGTAGTGCCAAAAAAAAATTAAACGTACAGTCGATCCTGCCATCCCCGTCTTGATCTGCCTCCCGAATCATCTCATCGACCTCATCATCTGTCAACTTCTCACCAATCGAAGTCATGACGTGTCTCAGCTCAGCAGCTGAGATGAAGCCATTATTGTCGCGGTCAAAGACCTTGAAAGCCTCTATTTGACAAAACAGTTTCAGCAATGCATTTTTTAACTAAATGTCCACTTTTCATTTTAGTTACCTCTAATTTCCTCTTCGCTATCAGTGTCCTTCATTTTACGAGCCATCATGGTCAAGAACTCTATAAATCACAAGTTAGGAACGATAAAATATATTGCAAGTGAGGAAGGCAAATCGTTAAAGACCAACCTGGGAAATCGATGGTGCCGTTGTTGTCTGCATCGACCTCATTGATCATATCCTGAAGCTCAGCCTCTGAAGGATTCTGCCCCAAACTCCTCATAACAGTTCCCAATTCCCTAGTTGTAATTTGGCCTGTCCAGGAACCAAAATCACATTAGCCCCAAGCAGGATACGAAATGTTCACAAGAAGCTTATCTCAAGCTATATGGCGAATAGGAGCTTGTAATAAACGAAACAGTAGGCAGGTAATGTGGTTGCATGGTACTTACCATCACCATCTTTGTCCTGTGGTTCTCGATAGATTTATTAGCCAGAACACGGAAGAGAAAATTCGGGTTAAGTGTTTGAAAGGAAATAAAACGCAAACCCAATCAGGAAACTCACAAATAGTGAAAACGCCTCCTTGAATTCAGAGACTTGTTCTTCAGTAAGAGAATCGGCCTATTTGTGGCATCAGCTATTGTGATCTATCAGAGGCTCGGCTAGAAACAAGAAATCTTTTGAAGCTTAAGTTCGGGCGGGGCTCAACGGAGCCACAACCCCACAAAAATAGTAGGTCAAGCACAGAAAACGTACCATGTTAGATTAAATGTCTAGTGATTGAGATAGTTAAAGTGCTAATAAGTGCAGAGGTTATGCTTGATGATAGGGGTCTGATGAGAGCAGACAAGTGAAGAAGCAGAGGCAGAGAAGCGGGAAGACCAACGAAGTAGGTTGGCTAATGGAGGGGAGGGGAGAATATGCCAAGGCTTCATCCAGGCCAGGGCTGAAAGTGCTGTTGTTCCATTCCTGGCGCGTTAGTTAGTGCCAAGCCATGACGAGGGAGCCTGTACCCAGTCCTACCACGCTTTGGCGAATATCAGAGACTCGACCGGTCATGAGTCCATTACAATATCAGCAACTACCACCAAGCCTCTTCTTAAAAGTTCAAAACGGCTCGTATTATATTTATTTATCAGGTCCATGGAACCTAGTATTCCTACCCTATGCTTCCCTGAATTATTAAGTATCAACACCACACCTTTTTCTGCCTGCGCCCAGAGTCTCTTATTCGCGACTATCGCGAATGAGAAACAGCTGCCATCATATTGTGATTTGCCGCATCGTCCTTGACATACGATCTGACCTTCGTCCCCTCCACCTCTCCCTGCGTCCGCGCACCTGTTATCTCATCCCACTGCTGGCAAATTTGAGTCAATGTGGCGGGATAGAACAAACCTGTGAGCTTTCGCTTTTTTTCTTCTGCTCGCGGTATACCCTAACACTTTCCCGGTCCCTTGTAGGTATATTTCCTATCGCCAGTCATATTCCCACCACCCAGCCAAACGTCCTCGTTTCATAGCTGCCGTTGGCGCATTTTCCGCCGGATTTCATGTCGATGAAGAGCGCCGTGGCCTTATCTCCTCCTTGGATGCCGAAGATACTTTTTCCAACAATGGCGACACAATCATTGAAATGGATTTGCTACCACCTCGATGGGCAGACATTTCTGACGATGTTAACGAAATCTTAGCAGACATAGCTCGAAAGTCGTCCAAACTAGATAAACTACACCAGAAACATGTTTTACCAGGATTTGACGACAACCGGTCTGCCGAGGAGGGCGAAATCGAGAGATTAACAACGGAGATCACAAGTGCATTCCACGAATGTCAGAGAATGATCCGCAAGGTTCGTGCTGTAGTAAAAAAAGGAACAAGCGAGATCTCAAAAGAAGAAGAGGCCATGAGCAGGAATATTCAGATCAGTCTCGCAACTAAAGCCCAAGAAGCCAGCACATCCTTTAGGAAAAAGCAGTCAACGTATTTGAAGAGTGTGTGCTCCATCGTGTGTCATCGTCTCATAGTAGGAATTTTTACTAATCAGGCTTCTCAAAGAACTTCGCGGTCTATCTGGGATGACCACTCCTCTCGATCGTGTTAGCTCACCCTCTCAATATAATCAGGACTCCGACCCTTCAGCAGACATTTATTTTTCGCAGTCAGCACTACAGCAATCCGCTACTCTAACTTCTAATGATGCCGCTATAATGCAGCGAGAAAGGGAGATAACTGATATCGCCAAAGGGATCATCGAGCTAGCCGACATATTCAAAGAGTTACAGACAATGGTAATTGACCAAGGTACTCTTCTGGATAGGATCGACTACAATGTTGAACAGATGAGCGTGCATGTTAAGGCTGCTGATAAAGAAATGACAGTGGTAAGTTTCTGATTCCCTTGTCGGTCTACGTTTATATAACTGACACGCACATTATTCAAACAGGCCTCGGGTTATCAACGGAAAACAACTAAGAGAAAGCTTATCCTGCTTCTGCTTCTTATAATTATTGGCTTAATCATCCTTCTCACCATCAAATCGAAAACGCATTCAGTGTTACCACCGCCAGACCCAAGCGCACCTCGTCCACCACCTATCCCCATAAAGGACGATTCCCTTACCCCATCCCCAAATGTCCCCGCATTAATAAAGGAAGGAATGATCAAGGGGAGACGCAACTCTCGGAGGTCTCTTCAATGGCGGTGAGTGTTGGGGCGTGACTGAAATATAGACCATATATTTGCAAGTAGATTGGCAAAGCGACCCGTACTTTTGCCACTTAGGCTTTTGAAGTCCTCCTCGCGTCTCATCCCGGGAGATTCTGTACATTATCGTTATATATATATGTTACAGCTTATTCATTGTTATTTGCGTAAGATAATGTCACTGAAGATGTTACAGGCGTATTTTTATACCAAACTGTACGAGCTGAGAGGATTGAAGATGTATTTGATAAATGGCACAGCGGGGATTACGCAAGGTAAATCTCCGCTCTGATAGCTATTTGCCTAATAACTTCGCTCTCGGGTACTTGTGTTGGAGTAGACCAGTCCCAGTACTCCGTTTTACGATAACTATATGTTCCCCACAGCTGCTACTGCCTCCCTAGTTCTATATCACGTTCATTGGGGATGTTAGTTCAATGTCTTAATGCTTAATCGATGGTATAGATTAAGTATTGAATAGCCAGGCTATGTCGCTCTCTATACATAGAAACTCTCGACCCCCAAATCCACTACTTCCGAGGGCTCCCACTGCTTGCAGTTTTTCATCACTTCCGATCACATGTGAGATTTTGATACAACAGGCATTCCACTCAAAAAACTACCTGCCGAGTGACATTATATGACCAAATTCCGTTTGACCAGTCCTTAAAATACTGCCCTACAATTTCATTTTTTTGATTTAGTTACAACTCCCTCCTACTTAATTCAATTATACTCCTACTTTTTCCCGCCTCTAAAAACTTTAAGCGGATCTCTCCCACTAACCCCGCTAGCTTTTCTCCCCCCCCCAATTGCTTTCCTCGTTCTTGCCTTCCTGATCCTATTCTCGCTAATCCTATTAATGCCCACATACCTTCCTCTACCTCCCCCATCCAAGACACTAGATGACGAAATTGCTCCCTTTCCGGTCATAGGTAATAGATAGTGTGGCACGTGTTTCAAATGTGGCTGTATTCTAGCCGCCCGTAGTTCACCGTCGTGCCTTAAGTGCACAAGATCCGTGGGATTCTCCTCGAAATGACGCTTCAATTTCTCGCTTGCTAAAAGTTCCTGGCGAATTTCTTTCGTCCGAGCTTCGCGGATGGCAACACGAGTGACTGCACGTAAGGCATCGTTCATACGGTACCGGAACGCCTCGACCTGCTTCATATCGAAATTGTACGGGAGTACCTCCTTGCCGCGCTTCTGCTGGTTCCGATTAATCCTCGCAAGCACTTTCTCGTCGTTTTCACAGCTTTCTATGCTTGTCGACTTATGTTTACGGAAGAGCTCGTAAGGAACCACGAAAGAGAGTGCCATCCCTGTCTTACCAGCGCGCGCTGTTCGGCCAATCCGATGGGTGTAGGATTTGGAACTTGTCGGGAGATCGAAGTTCAGGACACATGCAACATTCCGGAAGTCGATACCACGAGATACTCCGTACTCCTTATCGCGGCGCACCTTCCTACGTTTCTTGTTCCGCGGAATTTTGGTTGCTGGCTCAGGATCCTCTGTCGATTTCATTCCAGGCTCGGTATTTTCAGCGCTTTCGTTGAATTTTGGATCGTTTACCTCTACCTCGTCCTGTTTATCGCCCAATACCTCATTTTCGTCTGTCGCTATAATGATTTCATAGACGTTCTTGTTGAATTCTTCCACAATGTGTAGGCGAGAATTAACAGGTAATTCCGAATTCAGGACACAGCTTCGAATCCCAAATTGCTCCAAGAACAGTTTCAAACGATAACACCTGTCGATATCTCCCACAAAAATGATGCATTTGCCTTGGACGAGCCTAAGTTTAAAGATCACATAAACCAAAAGAAATTTTTCATCTTCTCCACACCTATTTCACGCTGACGGTTAGTTCTATCCTACACACATTAGCAGGAGAGGAATAAACTGAACTAGCATACTTGACACAGAATTGTCTCACTCCGCTCCCATCTTCTCCATCACCCTCCTCCAGACGCAGGATTACCGGATTCCGGCAGAAAAGCACTTTCAATGTTTCCACCTCTGCTGTTAACGTAGCACTCATAAGAAAGGTTTGAAGACCTCTCGAGAGTGTTTTAGCAACGGCCTGTAAATCATCCTCGTACCCATAAGACAGTACTAAATCTGCCTCATCGATAACTAGATGCGTAATTTTGGACGTAAGGGCGTGTCCAGAAAGATTACTGTGTACCAGAGCACGAGACGGCGTGGCGATTACTATATCTGGGCGCTCAGAAAGCAACGATCTATAGGTTTAACAGATCTTGCTGTCAGCCAGCTGTAGGTGTATTTTGTTCTACCCAGTCCTGTAGATCAGAGGAACTCTTACTGTTGTACTTGTTCAGACACACTTTGCGCGATATTCACCGCTCTAATTACCTTTCCACAGTACGCTGCTAGCCGCTCGGTAGTCTTATGAACCTGTTCGGCAAGTTCTCGAGTAGGAACAAGTATCAATGCACTCGTAAATTTTTCATCCGGAGAATTCTGCATATTCTCTCAGTTCAGCAATTAGTCTCGGATTTCAACCAATTGTCGAGGCGCTACGTACTTCTTTTCGATTCAGGATTGCCTGTAAAACAGGTAACAGATACGCCGTAGTCTTTCCAGACCCCGTTTTAGCTTGTGCTATTCCCAGCCACCATCAGTCATTTATATCATTCGTAGGGAGCCTCAATTAACAGCCCTCTATACTAGGCAAAATGGGAACAAAACGGGACCATACCTAAAATATCTTTCCCTTCCAATGCCAACGGAATAGCTTTCGCCTGTACCAAGGTAGGATGTGAAAAGTTTAGCTTCGCAATTCCTTGTAGTAGCCTAAGGTCCAGCCCAAGGCTGGAAAACGAAACATCAGAATCAACTGCCAACTCGTTTGCCGTCGTGGGGGCTTCATCTTCTTGATCTTGTTTTCTCTTCATTGTTGGATTGAGGATGAGCAGGACTCAAAATTTTAGGCATGGAACACTTTCCAGTGGTCGTCATACAAGCAAAGTTATTGGCGCGCTTTTAGTATTTACTCAAGTCAGTTACCCTATCTTTGCACTGAGCAAAGCCCACAACCACACCTGCCAACCTTTCTCCTTTAGTAGTGCTTGGAGTGCATGCATCAAATACCATATTAACTGGCCAGATACAATCCTGAACCACCGTAAACCCAAATCGAATACGGCGGCAAAAAGGACAGAAACTACTTTATATCTCACTGACTCAAGTTTTTCCTACGCGTAAACCACTCGCTGACGCAAGGTCGTATCTGATCGATTTGACGGTTTCGCATGTCCCCCGGATTAACTATTCCCAATAAATCACAACCCGCAGAATCACTCGTCATGAAGCTAATTAGCACCACCTTACAGACCTTATGCAGAAATTCAGTGGCTAGAACGCACGTACATGTAGACAATAACGTTTCCTGACGATTCCTAGATGTACATACCTACATGTATGTGCTTTTGCTTCAATCCGTGGTGCTTGAATTTAAGGAGGATGAGGATGTCAATTCACCCTCAAGGAAAATCTCTTAGGGCTACTGTATGGTTACTCGGATACATCATGAAGAGCCTGAAAACAAGGGTATTAGGTTGACCAATCAGTAAGTCGATGCAGTTAGATCCAACCAACCAGAAACCCCGACCTAGAGCATGCATTTTCAGGTTCTTCATGTGGTATCCGAGTACAATTTGTGTGGCAGTCTGTGGTCTACGTCTAATAATTGGTGAATCTGGGAGTGCTGGCGTCCGACTACATATACGAAAGCATATGGTATTAACACTAAGTATCATCATCAATAGTTCCCTATAGTTCTCATTACTATGCAACTAATCATGAGTCAGCCCAGGTGGTAGAATGTGGTTACGATTACCTACGTCTACATGTATTGCTGACTGGCAGTCTTGGTGCGAGACTAATTCTGGGAATTTATTTATGGCAATGTATTTAGGGCAGGCATGAAGAACCCGAAAATGCATGCATCTTTTACTGGCAAGATTTTTTGATTTGCTCTCTTTAGCCACATTATCAGGTTGGTTAACCAACTTCTGCCTGCATTTTCAGGTTCTTCACGCCTGCCCCTAGTATTAAAAATTAAAGCACCATGCACGTAAAGACACGTATAATCGCGTTCGCAAAGCCCCGGCACCCTAAAGCCTGTTGGCTGTAAACCAAGTAACCGCATATCGAGCTAGGAAGCAGTAAATCAAAAAAGAAAGCTATGGAAATACCGAGATACTAAATAACATATAATAACTTCGCATAACTACCTTCAACAGAAATTATAGCCTCAATCCGCCGATAGTCGTGCTCAATGGAGATTGGGGTGCCAGAACTTTCGAGCGGGACTGTACATGTACTTTCTAACTACCAATGTAAGCTTATGATGTAATATTTTTCTATCCTATATGTACCTTTACCATCATGCTCTATATTGTATGAAATGGAGGCCAAGTCTGAAACTACATGTGCATATAACAAAAAGTGAGTAGAGTTATAATACAGGGGAAAAAGAGACAGGATTATGCACAATTGTATGTAATCACTATACCCTCAGTGCACCCGTTCGTTTTTAGTCTTTGCCATATCCCCAAAATCGATAGAATTATTAAAACCAATACCTCCTCACCGGATTTTTGGGATGAAATATTAAGCGTGTTCATTACCCAAGCGTTATATAGCCAACAGATATATAGTGCCAGTGCAGTCTATATCACCAAAATCTTAAACATCCCCAGCTGTTATCGAACATTGACTTTTATAATTTAACCATTCCATGAATGTGAGAAATCTTCCACACATTGCTACCGATCTTCCAAGGAGCTAAACGAAGGTCAATGTTGGTGCGAATTTTAATCTGAAGATCCCTTAACTTTTACATCGAGGAGTGTCGCTTCCTCCTCCTCTTCATCATCATCGTCATACGTTGCCACTTCCTCCTCCGTTCCAATTCTCGTCTCCTCTGTCTCGGACGGTGGTCCGTGTGGTGGCCTAGGCGAGATTTCCCCACCGTGAAGCTGCCACTCCATAAGTTTATTAAATGGACCATCCCTCGAGCTCAATTCTTTAAATGACCCTTGTTCTGCAACTCTGCCGTCGGAGCCAAGTACAATAATCCGATCACTCCTCTTGATTGTAGAAAGTCTATGCGCTATGCTGATTGTAGTAGAAGAAGAGCGCATGAGCTTCGTCAATGCTTCGTTTACGGCTGTTTCAGACTCTGCATCCAAGGCTGATGTGGCTTCGTCAAGAATAAGGATATCCGGGTCCTTGACAAGTGCACGAGCGATTGCTATCCGCTGTTTCTGTCCGCCTGAAAGCATAGCACCGCGAGCACCAACGGAGGTCTCGAGGCCGTCAGGGAAATCGGAAATAAACTGACAGTTTGCCTTCCTTGCTGCGGCTATGATCTCGGCTCTCGTAGCATTTGGCTTACCGTATGCGATGTTCTCCGCAATTGTTCCTGAAAAGAGCACTGGTTCTTGAGCAACTACACCGATTCTTCGTCGAAGTGATTTGAGATTCATAGTGGAAATGTCAACATCATTAATCGTGATAAATCCGGATGCAGGCGCATAGAAACGTAACAATAACGAGCCTAAGAAAATAGGTGAGATACTAGTTAACTGGTATGTCACATAAAACTTTACTCACTGATCGTGGATTTTCCGCCACCAGATGAACCAACGATAGCAACATTGGTCCCTGGGGGAATCTCAAAGTTAAGTCCATCAAAAATATTAACTGCCGGTCGTGTCGGATAGCTAAAGACAACATCTTCGAATTTAATGGTTCCACGTGCGGAGATTACAGGATATCCCACTATAAACACTTTTAGTTCATTTACTCTTGTAGAACCAACCGCAACAAGGCCTAACTACCTGTAGGAGAAATTGATGGTTTTCTATCTTGCAACTCGAAAAGCCGGCTAGCAGCGCCAACACCCTTCATGAGTTCCGAGTAAAAACTTGATAGGCCGAAAAGACTTGATCCAGCATACGCTGTATACCTAATTACTAAGTCAGCAAAATCAATAACGCCATATGGAAGAAATGCATACATCAAGAACGACGACAATTCGCCAATACTAATAGCACCAGATTTAACTTGCTGCCCTCCGATGTAGAGAATAGCAAGTATTGTCATATTTCCGATCAAACCTGTCTAAAGAACCCATTAATTAACAACGTCCTAGCTACAGAACGACAATACTTACACTACTGAAAAAGGTAGCGCTTATTAATGCTTCACGTTTCCCAAGCCCGAAAATCTTCTTAACCTGACGATTGTATCTTCCTACTTCCAGGATCTCCCCGGCAAAGGCTTGGCTCGTCCGAACGTTACCCAAACGCTCTTCAGCGATCTTTGTCAAAGTTCCCACGTTTCTCTGGATTTTTCTACTCAAATTCCTAATGCTCCTTCCGTAGAAGAAGGCACCAATTGCAATTGGGGGAAACATTACAGTCATAACCGCGGTTAACTTCAAGCTCACATATGCCATTAGGCCCAACCCAGCCCCACCGGTTACCAGAGCACGAAGGCCATCAGATATATTTTGAGTGATACTTTTACCAACGATAACTGTGTCGGAGGATAGGCGTGAGATCAAATCACCAACCCGGTTGGCGTCAAAGAATTCAGCATTCTGGATATAAGTTCGACGAAAAAGTTGAGATCTGAGATGGGCCACGATACGCTCACCAACGATACGGAGAAGAATGATACGAGCGTAGTTAGCACCTGCGCCCATACAAAGGACCTGAAAGACGGTCAACGAAATTTTCTAGAAGCGGACATATCTCAGAGCGCCAATTACCCCTGCAAGTACCATATAAAACTGTGGAAGCGCCAATCCAAAGAGTTTGCCGGCTTCGTCATCGGGCTTTGTTGCCATATCCAGTATTTTACCAATCGAAAAACTTAAGAGATTTTTTCAGCGCCTTTATCTCGGCATGATTCAATATACGAATTACTTACGGAATAGACATCGTAATTGTAGAACTCACCAGGAGAAAAACGAATGCGACTGCAACTCTAGTTCAGCACTCACTAAATCCATCACAGTATCAGCCTTTAGAAACCTTACCTCCAAGCCATTTCGCTTCCGGGCGCGCAATTTTCAAGAGTCGGATAATTTCGCCCATCCCAGGTTTCGTTGGATTTGACGGACCATCTTTATTAAGCCTTGCCGAAAGATTAACCTGCGCCGCTCGGGACGCCTTTTCAGAACGCCCAAAACCTTCTTCCTCGACTTCGGCTGGTGTTTCTTTTTTCTGGGCCCGAACTTTATTGGTATCCGTTGACTGAGCTGAACCAACTATATGTGATGTAGAAAACGGTTGTTGTCGTCTCGTCCGTATTTTCTGTGAAATGCGATCTAGAGCCGAGAACCTCGACAAGGGCTGTAGAGTGGATGCCGAAGACGGTAATCTAGCCTGGGAGGGCGCGGATGCTGCAAAGCACGATCGGAATACTCTCAATTGGATTGAAGAGTTGAATGAATGACATTTCTGAGCTTGAAAAGGAGCAAGTGATTTTGGTGGAGCCGAGAATATAGAGCCTCGGAGCCCCAAGCGCAGAGGAGGAATCAACGGACGCATGACATGGAAAGTGATCTTTAAAACGACCACGCGAGACAGCGTACCTGAATACCTTAATCCTTGGTGCTATGTGAGAGCAACAGCGGTCAAAGACAATTCGATTTTGCTAATGATAGTATGCGGGCGTTGAATGTGGACGAGATACCTCTTGGTTGTAATCTGATGGTGGGGCTTCCATTCTTGCATGTGCCAAGACGCCTGGCATGAGAAATGATGCACACTGTAAGAAAATGCCTAGACAACTCACAATAGCTTTTTTTCAAGTTTAGATTCTCTATAATATAAAGCTTTCCGAATTATCAGACCGAATCCTTTCCTTTAGCTTGTTCGAGCATCCAGGCGAAGTCAAGTGTGAAGAGATTCTGCCATCATCTCACTCGATTTCTCCACCAACCGGCCCAACCCCACTTTAGCCTTACCTCATTGCTTCTACTCTTTCTGTTCCATTCTCCATCCTTCCCTTCCTCTTCCCAGCCTACGGATATCCGTAGCGATAAATAAAGACTCTCGATAAACAACGACTCTTGATACACCTTTCCTTGCTACCACTCATCTCTCCCAACCCAATATTCCCATCATCAGCCATGGTTCTTGATTACTCAAAGTGGGACAAGTGAGTTCACGTTTTTCCTTTTGTACATTATCACTACGATCAGTGTTTTTTTCTCTTTCTCTACACGGCTGACAGACATCCAAATTAGTATCGAGTTGTCTGATGACTCTGATATCGAGGTCCACCGTAAGCACCAGCGTTCTCCAGACCTCCATCAAACATCTAACTAATAGATATTCCCATAGCAAATGTTGACAAACGGTCCTTCATTAACGCCAAAAGACGTCAAATTCATGAGACGCGTGCTGTACGCAAGCAAAACATTGCCAATATTCGCATGGAGCTTTCGATGAACGAAGTCCTACTCAAACGCTTGACAAAACTCATTAATACTTTGGAATCCCACTCTGGGACCAAGTCTCCCGAGGAAGTAGTCCTCCAAGCATTAATTGATATTTCTTCTGAAGAAGGCGATGAAAAGGCTCCAGCTCTTCCACCTAGTACCCCAACTTACGCTCACATGATGGCTTCACTGGTCGACTCAATAAAGCGAGAAATCGATAAAGAAACGCCAGACAACCGCGCGAAAGCTTTTTTAGATAAGCTTCGTGAACATAAGGTGAAACTTACAGAAGTGTATAACCAATCCAGTACGAAGCTGGCAGGGCTTGAAAAGGAAGATAATGCAAAAATCACCAGTGATCATCTGCATGATGGGTTCTCTGCTGGCCACGTCAACAAGACTGTCCAATTCCCAGCTGCTCCAGAGAAAGAAAAAAAGGCAACACAAAAAATACAAGCGGTAGAGCAGCTTAACCCTGGGGCTAGAGCTACTGACTTGAGGGGTGATTCAACTTCTTCAGGGGCGGATGCCGATCTAGAAGAGTCAGCAGAGGATGATAACGAAGATCACATCGAGCCGACAAAGTTGGGCAAGGAATTCGCTAAAATCAAGATTGGAGATTATCGGAAATGCATGGAATACGTCTCAAGAAATCCGGCTGTAGTGGCAGAAAGGGAGACAGATGGACTCTTGATCGAAGCCTTTAATTCGCAGATTGATGGCAAAGATGAATACGCGAAGCAATGTGTGCACCAGGCTCTACTTCTACAATATTGCCGGCAATTAGGACGGGATGGTGTCGCATTATTTTTCAAAAGGTATTTGGTACTTTTTTGCCTTATACTCACCGTTTAGCCCTAATATCTTTGTCTAGAATCACAACACCAAATCACCAAGCGCAAAAGGTCTTCCACGACGACGTTACAACTACCTACCAGCGTATTCGTGAACGTGCGAAGGCTATGGCCGAAGAACGGAACAGCGAAACCGCAGGAGTAGAACAAATCCAGTTACACGCAGTAGATCCAAACACACAAATCACTATCGCTGTACCATCTGATAATTCAGACGACCCAGAAGTCAAGAAATCAAGAGAAATATTTGAGACCTTCCCTCCAGGTTTACAGAGAGCCCTAGAGAGCGGTAGCTTGGATGAGGTCAACAAAGTTCTTGGAAAGATGAGCGTAGAGGAAGCCGAAGAAGTTGTTGGGCTTCTTGGAGAGGTCTGTCAAACCAAAATATAGAGTTTTTAATACATCCAGTTCGATATTAATATATTCTGCATCAGGGAGGAATGTTATCACTCGAAAGCCAGATCATCGACGCCACAACCGAAGAGGGCAAGGAAAAACTCAAGCAAATCGAGGAAGATGAGAGGCAAGCAAGAGCAAATCATTCAGACAGCACAGATGCCACCGAAACAGATTCTAAGTGTAAAGGGAAAGAGAAGGTACAATCTTCTTATATTGAAGAAGTGGATTAATCGATTTGCATCGGCCTCTGGCACTCTGATGTTCATCTATATTTTGTGCATGAGTAGAAACATAGCTTTAGCGTCTCCTCGCACCTTCCTAGCCCTATCTCAATATCTCTCTCAATATCTACGTGCATGTTATTCTAGAGATACATGTAACTTTCCTTTCGTCCATCCCCTGCTCAACAGCAAGGCACACATTTCGACAAACTCAGGACGATAGCTTAGATGCTTTGCTAGAAAATGGGTTAAGTTAATCTTTTCTTGAAGATACGTGATACCTTGTAATTTCAAGCGAGAAAGCAGCAGACCGAGTGATATGGTGTGAGGTTATATTATGCTCGACATATATCTGATAACTCACTCTACGACACTAATCTTTTTCTACTACTCGACTATGCTACTTCACCTTTGTACATCACTCTGTTAGTGCTTTGCCTCCTGTGCATAATACCAAATTTAGCACCCATTCTGTCCAGGCCAATAAACGGTCAATATTTTGCAGGCAAACCGTCCTGAATGATGGTATCGCTCCCGCCAGGCAGTAATTCTCGCCCATCCAAACTCCTCGGGAATCCTGGCAAGCAGCTGGCCAAACCGCTTGCAGACAATCCAAGCCCACCCACTCAGGTTCAGCACCATCACCCCGCCGGATAGAGCCATTCCACTCACTTCTCTCGTGGCCCAAAAATTCCACCAAATAGGCCCTTTGCGCAAACTGGCCCAGCTGCGATTTTTGGTTATTCTATTGGTGCCGATCACCTTCTAATTGGTTAAAACCTAGAGCAGGCTCAAAACCGCAAAGGGCCTAATAGTTTAGACCCTTTTCTAAATGCCCTTTTGAGATATCCAGCGCCCGCTCGAGATCTAATCTGGAATTTTTACACTTAGAGGGAGGGTATACTCCTAGTTTACTGCATGTAATTTTCTTGAGAGCTTCCTGAGTATTTAATACGCTCTAAGACACCCTAAATTTCGTAAAGCGAAGATAAAGCATGTTCAAGAGACGCATGATGATTTAGCGAACCACGGACGACACGTCCTTGCAGATGGTATGACTACCACAGAAGAGGGAGGCTTTTTTATAGCACTCGAAACCGAGGCCTGGTATGTCAGAGAATAGCGAGTAGAGGACTGAGAAATAGTTGAAACTTATACATAGTGAGTGCTTTAGTATTACATTTGAGTGTGATCAAATCTCAGGAGTGTATTAGCCGAGAGAAAGGCCACAAGATCATATAACGTTCGGGGTGTTGGTTGTGGTGAATTTCGAGGCAAGCTTTGGCAGGATAAATGCCAATGGAGAGAAGAGCAGAAAGTACATAAAGTTTACGAACCATATACATCTGGTAGTAGTACTCGCGCCAGTATTGGCTTAGATGCCTCCATTTGACAACCCCCTGAACATTTCACGCAATTGGATACCCAGACCGATGGCGGGAGGAACCAGGTCCTGTCGGTTAATTGGAAAGTGAAATCCCATCAATATATTCTGAATCAAAGCACATGTACGTGTCAGGTTATACCAAATTAGTTGTTGCGGTTTTATAAGGTTCTTAGGCATGTGCGAATACTAAACATCAATCTTACAATACCTCCTACTTCCATTTTTACTTTAATTACAATCCCGAAATAGCACATATACATGTGTATACTACATGTATTCAGTGATCCCTTATTGGTTGAGTAATAAATACAAGTATTCTACATGTACTTAGGATGTATGAAAGTGACTCAGATTTTGAGCAGTCCCTCGTATTTGCTACGACACAGCTGTGAAGATTGAAGCTCCGGTAAGAATACCCACACTATTCTGCTATACCCAGAGATAAAATAACGCTTGTGGTTTTACACAACAACTACATGTACTCTTGAGCTAGTGAAAATTTCACTATACGAGCAAAATATTACCTCAATAGGGTGATCACACATGGTTTCTGCCTGATCTTTGCGGAAAATTAATAGAGTACACGCTTAGCTTGACCTAAAAACGAATTACCAGTTTTTGTGTCTTCAGCGTTGTTGATGGACTATTTAATATATGTATACATCACTTTCATGTACCTTATGTGTATGTTGTCCAACCAATCAAAACCACAGGTGGAAAATCTGGTGCCAGTTCGAGGTGGCGCCAAGATTAGCCTTGGCATACCCATAAATACGCGCAGCAAACACCACTACCTTTGTTCATCATCGATCACCAGTGAAAGAAAGAGGTTTTGTTTGTTTTCTGGTCTGCACAGAAGATTCACTGCAGACTCTGGGATTGAGTTTCTACGTACTTGCTCTGTTTAAGCACAAAACACTCCCTGTTCTCCGTCTCTCCTTATCATCACCTTTTGGGCCCCACACCTCATCCTGCTCGTAAACTATATCTATAGCCGATCCATCCATTTACCGTCCCCTCCTTCCATTTAACGACGCGACGGAGACCAATATCCACCTGTTATCCATCCCATTCTCGTAGAATCTCTTTTATTCATCAAAAAAGGACATTCAACACGAGCAAATATGGCGTACAGTGACGAACAGGTCCTTTCAAAGCTCAGCGCTTTAAATGAAACACAGGAAGGCATCGTGACAGCGGCACAATGGATCTTGTTCCACAGGTACGCGGAAGCCCTTGAAGAAAATAATGCTAAACCACCACAACACGCAAGCAGAAGATGGCTAACCCTTGGAATAGGAGAAGCGCGAAACGCACTGGAGAGCTCTGGCTGCAGCGGCTGAAGGAATCCACACCCCATAAGAAGTTAAACTTGATATACCTCGCAAATGGTGAGAGTGTTGACCCTTTTTTTAGCTCTCATGCTTGCAGTATTATTCTAACCTGAATTATTTGTAGAAGTTGTCCAGCAATCGAAAGCTCGTCGCAAAGTGGATTTCCTCGTCGCTTTCTCACCAGTATGTACCTGAAATCTTTAACCAGCCATGGCTTTCCACTAACCTCCATAGATTATTGCGGAAGCGTGCGATGTCGCATACAAACAAGCGCCACCGGAAATTCAAAACAAGATCAAGCGTGTAATTCAAGTCTGGCGCGAACGTTCAATCTTTGAGACCGAAATCCAGAATGACATTGAGAAACGACTGGATGGTATATCAATCTCGTTTATTTTTTCTACGCAGAGCGGACTTAACTAACCGAATTCCTCAAGATGTTGACAAGGGCAAATCTAGCTCCGGCTCAGGTACGGGGGCCCGCAAACTTGGTGGCGGGTTATTTGGTGGTTCTCTTGGTGGTAGTAGCCTTGGTGGCGGGGGGGCGACGAACACCCCACTAGAATTTACCCCTATAATTAACAGCCACAAGGGCCTCCAAACAAAGCTCTCCTCGTCCACCATCGCTGTTGGGACAGCGAATACCGAATATCAAAAACAATTTGATACCGATACACTCCCAGTCGCACCGGTATATGCGGCACGTCTCTCGTCTCTCCTTAAAACCCTTGATAATGCCCACATCGCCGTCAAAGGTGCCATTGAAGCCCGTGAGGCGCATATCAGGAACCTCGAGAAGCTCTTACTACAGAGCAAGACAGCACTGGAAGCAGACAAGAAGCAATTTTACGAAATCACCGAAAAGCGGCAAAAGGCTGAAACCACTAAACAAGAAGTCGAAATGATGATTCTCCGAGACATGGAAGAATCAAAGAATGGTAGCGGTGATGGGATGGACACCCACCTTGGAAGCCATAACTCTGCCCCACCGGACGATTTCAAGTCACCGGAAATCGAAGCGCTTACCCCACCGCACCAGATTAACTTCGAGCCGCCTCCGCCCCCATCTGCAAGTGAGCAACATCATCAACATTCAATTGCACCTACCCTTCCGCCACAACCTCATGCCTACTCTCAAGGCGCCTCCGAGCTATTAGCAAGTTTATCAGCCCCTTTGAACGGTGGCGGGTTGAAACGAGACAAGAGAGAGGACGTAAACATGTATGAAGGCCTCGACGATGACGTGGCAGATATGTTCAGGAATGATGCACAGACGACCAGTCAGCAGTCCAACAAAAGAATCAAGATTGTGGATGATGATGAATACCACCCGTAAGAATATCCTTGAAGGAGCCAATTCCTATCTTATTAAAGTAGCTTCTTTTCACCTTCATTTTTTGATTCTATTTTTCTAGCTCTGCTCTCTAAAGTTCGTGGTAAGGGACGGTTCTATTAAAAATTGTGTTTAAATGCCCAAAAAATTGTTTATGGAATGCTATTTTGTATCTTGGACGGATGATGCCCGATATTCTTGCATCTAAATGCGTTCCTTTTTCTCTATCCTGTTATATATACCATTCATGTACACTATCAACCCTCTTCCTTTTACACTTGAATCCTGACACCAGGCTTTGTTACATCAAGGCAAGATGGTCTGCGTTCCAGAAGAGACACACTCATTGACACCGAGTGATGCTACATGAACTTATAGATCTAATCCAACGAAATTCAGTATATTCAGCCTTCTTTGAGTACCCAACATTCCACATCAGATGGACGGGGGAAGATGTGGGCCCCCCTGATAGCACTGTTTCGCTGCGATTATGTATCTGAGTGTCACTCTGCAAAAACCCACACTATCTAGCTACTACCGCTTTCGAGAGAAACCACTCCAAAGTTTCCCAAAAATCTTCAACTTGCTCAATTTTAGGAAACAACCAGTTGCTAGAAGTTGAAGCCAAATATCCTTTAAGGTCTTCAGACTACTACCTGCAATGTAAGTTTAGGTTGAAATACTAAAATTTGTTTGGGTATTACCTCTCTTAAGGTGGGGTTTCGCTAAATGAGACTTATCTAAACTTGAATAAACTCTATTCACCAGAGCGCGTTTATCAACTGTCAATATCAAAACCCTCAATATGCCGATCCTTCAACCGATCGCCAGGAATGTGGCTTATCCCTATAGTCATACAAAAAAAGTGAAAAGGTCGATTCCACCCAGCGAAACTATCGGTTGCAGTCTTCCTTATTTGTACTTTGAATTCTCTGGCTACAATATCGGAGGGGTTCAAGTACATGCAGGCACATATATCTTGACAATCATGGGACGCCCGGATCCGAAAGGTCTTATGCATCTAATAAATCAATGATATAACTTAAGACTATTTTTCCGAATAAGATTTGGCAATCTGCATGGTTTGATACATGTGTAAAAGTCCACCAGTAACTACCACCTCGAGATTGATAAGCTTCTAGTAAAACTTAGCGTGTGATTTCCATATGTTCAAAACCATTACAGGAGTTAAATTTCGGTAGTGATGCTTTACAGCGGCCGTGTTATGCGCCCAGCCACCTCGCTAAAGTTCTATTTCTATCTATGCCATTATCCTTGAGATCTCGCTGTTTGGTAAGGGTTTGAGGGTGGGGTTGTTTTATCTGCTTCTAGGGCTCGGGCTCTACCGTTGAATTTTGATACTTCAGGTGGTCACCATTGAGTTCTCGCCCACCCTAAGAAAGAATACCCCAGGCATATGATTTAAACCCTTAATCATGCGTGACATAAATTTGATCTCATCCAACAGTATCGTACGCCATGTGTCTGTATTGTAAGGATCCATCACGATTTACAAGACACTTTTGTTCCTGAAATAAACATCAGTGCCACCCGAGCTTGGCGGGGATCTCGATTCACATCGTCTCCACACGCAAGGAAGCACGATACAAGGGGTGGAGGGATCCAAGACCAGGGATTTGATTCGCCTGAATAGTTATCACAACGAAACTTTGGCGAAGCCGGAATAAGACAAGGGAGTCAATGGCGAGGGCTGGTAGTCTGCGTCTGCCCGAACTATGCGCTGCACGTACCTTGGTTGTGCAGGCTATTGATTGGACCAATCCAACCAACCAATAAAGTCAGTGCTTGGCACAGGGCTACTTAAGGAGGGCGGCCATCCCACCTGGCCGAAGCGCTTCTCCTTGGGACTCTTGTTTTCACAGGCAGCTAGATTTTCTATGAAGCACAAAACCACTTCTGTTTGCCGTTGTTGCTCGTTTCCTTTCGTTGCAGAAGTGCAGCCACCCCTTCATCCTATCGCTCCAGCCCCCGTCTGCATACTCCTAGTATGAGCGAATTCTTTGGGCCCTCCAATCTTGATTCAGGCATGGCTCCACCGCCACACTTGCAGCCACACCAACCCGATGAGCTGCCAACGGCACATTCCTTGACAGCCGCAGATCTACGTCAAGATACGGATGCTGTAACGTGCATTGTGTGCCTCATCGACCTCCCACAGAACTCCATCCCAGTTACTGGGGAGTATGATCCCGTGGCTAGATTGGTCCCTTGTAACCATGCTATGCACAACAGCTGTCTGGTGCCTTGGATGGAGAGGGCAAACAGTTGCCCAATTTGTCGAGGGACATTCAACGAAGTATCTGTTTCTGCAACTCTTTCGGGTATACATCTCCTACATCTCCTTCTTTCTAGGCTTTCTAGGGCGTTTTTTTAATCTAACATACCAGTTATTAGGTGCTATCCTAGAAACCTACCCAGTAAAAGACAAAATACAGGTTCATCAATATGATGGTCCTTTGTTTAGTGAGGAAGAGGAAGGAGCGTGCGAAGTTTGCATCCGTGGAAACAACGAGGATGTCCTCTTAATTTGTGATAACTGCGACAGATCCTACCACACTTACTGCCTAGGGCTTGATTCCTTCCCTTCTCAAGCCACATGGTATTGCCCTGGATGTCTCGAAAGACATCAGGCAGAGCAACTTACATCCGGATTGTATGTATCCTCTCGTCCCCGCGGCCGACAGGCCCTACGGTCTAGGAGGAGTACAAGAACCGCTGGTGCGGTTCGTCAACTGCAGCAACAAACTCACTATGATAATTTACAAAGAGAAGATAGAGCTTGGCGGCAAGCGTGGCAACATCTGGACTCGGATCTTGAATTTTTAGACCAGGATTATACAACACCAATGGGCTTGGCTGAGGGACAATTGGGGAGTCAGCGTGCTCGTCAAGCAGCTCGCATGATGCGTCGACGTGAAGTGGCAGCCGCGCAAACCGACGGAGGACCCAATGCTTTTGACCAACCACTAGCTTGGATGACGCCAACTTCTAGGCCAAGAACATTTCCGCATTCCCAGCAACCGATTAGCGAAGAAGAGAGGTCAGCATGGAGAATGTTTGATATTGCCGAGGGAATTGAGAGATCACCTAGAAAGAGGAGTAGGAGGCCAAGCCGGGAATTAACCAGGTCTCCTGTCTCTGATGATGAGAAACCAAGACGAAAGCGGCCAAGGACGAGGCGCGACTCACAGCTATTGGATGGGAATAATAAGAACGGATATACCGCAAGCAGCGATTCAACAGTGCCTGGCTTGGAGGAACCAGGAAACACCGGCGCTGCAACATCGGCAAGCTATTTAGGATCGATTTTAGAGAGCATCGCAAAATCCGCAGAGAATACATTGCCAGATCCGCCTCTAGTGGGACTTTGGGGAATTGGTCTCAGCAGGATGCGGCCCATATCGCCAGAGCCTTCAACTGCTGCCAGTCCCCAGAGCCGGCCAATCTCCCCAGTGGTAGCCTCTCCATTTTCGCCGACATCGCCTCCTAGGAGCCGACCGCATTCGCCGGCTCAGATTGGCCGGGCATCATTCTCTCCATCATCTCCCCGCAGGACGCCGGTTGTGTCACATATCCAACCAACCCCAGCGAGGGCATGGGAGTTATCTCCATCCTCACCCCCGACTAGTCGTGCGGGTTCTCCAATTCAGCGGCAACAGCACGGTTATCACACGCGTTCTTCCCCGGACTGGGAGGGACATGGATCTGATGACAATCATGGTGGAGCATCATCTTCTGATACTGATTCTAAAAGCAATAAAAAGGAGCGATGTCGCCCGGAATCACAACAAGAGGAAAAACATTCATCACTTACAGCAGAAGACAAAGCAGATATTGCAAGGATGGTCCGCTCTGTTCTTGAACCTCTCTACCCAGAAAGGCTGTCGAAGGATGACTTTACAGAGATTAACAAAAGTGTGTCTCGCAAGCTTTATCAGCTTGTGGAGGCTGATAGGGGCTGTGGTGTAACAAGTGACAAGGAAAGATGGATGAGGGTCGCAGGGGAAGAGGTAATGAATGCTGTAAAATGTTTGTAAATTTTTTATCGAGGGCTCAGTTCTGTATATGTTCGTATTTTTACCTTGCAGAAATGCATTTTTGTTGCATTTCTTTTGTCTTATCGCCTTGTATAGGGAATTCTGCGAAGGAGTACGGAGCCAATCTAGTGTTCTTTTTGGGGCTTGGTGTTTGGTGTGACTGGGAGTTTGGTAGTTTCTCCCCGGTTTACTTTTAGGCGCCTCACGACTTTGCAGTCCGGATACAGCACAATCACTCTATAAGAATACGGTCGGGGCTGGAAACTGTATTCTTATAGTGAATATTCTTACAGGAAATGCGGATTATGCGCCAAGATATTCAGATTAGGATGCCTTCCACAAAGTAGATGTGATAATGAAGGGCTAGAAGGGCCTAGGAATGTCGATATCCTGTGCCTTTTTACTCGGCACCTTAAAATGCACGTAGAGGGTATTTTGTAACAGTTTTTACCCTAACTTTGTCCAGATATGAAGGGATTTCATATCTACCACTTTCTATAAAAATAAACTAAGTCTTCCAAAATGATGAGAATATTCTTACAGAGCGACATTCTTATTTTCCCATACAAAATATCTCCGTTCCGCCACAAATATTCTAATAAGTCGAATATTCTAATAGAGAGTGCTATTATAGGGCGATTGTACAAGCGGTTGCCATTAATTGCGGCGACAGCGACACAACGAGAAACCCCGCGCTTCAGCAACCCCTCACCCAACCCCGCTGTCCTCATCTCAAGGGGAGAGATCTCGTCAAGCCCTTTGGTATCCCCAAAGGTGAGCAGTGCTACTTGAACGAGAACTAACAACAAGAGTTTAAGCAACAATTCCACAGGCTCTACGACAACAGGGAGTTATGATGACTCCAACGGCGAAACTATGTTGATGTAGTGTCTCAAGGAGTGAGGTTCTCGTCAAGCTCTCGAGTATCCCTCGAGATGAGCAGTGCTACTTGAACGAGAAGCTAACAGCAAGAGTGTGCACTAAGATTCCACAGGCTCTACGAGTTCTTCGAATGATGTAGGTTCGAAGACAGCGACAGCGAGAGGTTATGAAGTATAACCGAGGTTTGTATTGTTCGTAGAATACAAGAGTGACTATAGAAGACGTTGCTTAAGGAGAGAAGAAGAAAAGCACAACAAGAGGGGAAATCCCTTTGCTTATATATCCATAACCTGATCTCTCGATGACAAACGTCTGACTCATTGTAAATGAAAACCAAAGGAAACACAAAGAATAATCATAGCGCTTAGCAACCATATACCCATATATCTAACCAACCAACAATGCAACCATCCATGAAAAGTGGCTTGATAGAAAGGGAGGTATCACAGAGGCGATGAAGGATTATTATGGGAATCCTGGCTTGTATTGTAGGATACAAGTAGAGCGACAATAGAAGACGCTGCTTAAAGAGAAGAGAAGAAAAAGATACAAAAAGGGAAAAGCCCTTCGCTTATATATCCACAATCCATCCTTTCGATGACAAATCCCTGACTCATAATAACCGAAACCCAAAGAAACATAAAGAATAACAACGAAGTAAAACAACCGTGTACCTATGTACCTAACTAACCAACAAAACACTCATCCATGAAACCTCAATGCCACAAAGCCAAAGCCATAAACATTGCGAGACCACTGAAAACCAGAGAGCTGATGTCATTATTTTGCGCACTAAAGGGAAATCTTTTGCCGAGATTGAGGCTGAAACAGGCATCTTAAGACAAACTGCACAAAAGATTGTGAAGCGATTTGAGCAATGCAAAACATTAAAAAATGCGCCAGGCCGTGGAAGAAAACCTATATTAGGAGAGAGAGATCTACGAAGAATCAATCGATATCTGACGACTAATCCTCACGCTACACTCGCTGATGTCACTGCTGAAACCACCCTAAACACTACACCAAATACCGTGAGGAAGGCACTCAAAGAATTGGACTACCGCTCCTGCATTTCTCGGCAAAAATTTTGGTTAGATAAGCCTATGATAAAGCGACGAAAGAAGTGGTGTAGGGCAAAGAGAGAATGGACTTTGGAAGATTGGAGAAAGATTATATGGTGCAATGAGATCACAATTAAGGTGGGAGATGTGGGAGAGGGTTTGGACAGAGTATATAGAAAACCTGGTAAGGCATACCAACCAAAGTATTTGCAACCTACCTTCCATTCTGGTCGAAAGTCTGTCCATTTCTGGGCATGTTTTACACATGGGCACCACTCTCCTATCGTTGTCATTTGCCAAAGAGGTCTTAAAGAAAAAACATCAAAAAGAGATAGAGGAGGCATGAATAGGTGGCAGTATCTCAATGAAGTTTTACAGCCTTATTTCATGGACGGATGTTATCATTGGATGGTTTGATGCTAGGATATGTGGTTGCGTTGTTGTGTTGTTGTTCGATATATTTCTTTTCCTTTCAGTTACAATGAGTCATACGTTTGTCATCAAGGAGGTGGAATATGGGTATATAAGCGAAGGGTTGCCCCCTCTTGTTGTACTTTTCCTTCTTCTTTCTTTAAGCAATGTCTTCTATTGTACACTTCAGTATTTTATAATACAAAACTCGGTTACACCTCGTAACCTTTCGCTGTCGCTGCCTTCGAGTCATCACAACTCGAACCATTCGTAGAGCCTGTAGAATCTTCGTGTAACACTCTCGCTGTCAGTTTCTCGTTCAAGTAGCACTGCTCATCTCGGAGGATACCTGAGAGCTTGACGAGAATCTCGCTCCTTGAGACCTTACCTTCTACCATTTTGGTCTCAGATAAAGGGCAGTGAGAGAGGATATAAGTTTATGCAGGACAGGAGCGGACCACACAGGGCTGGTGTTATTGAGGAATTTCTCAAAGAGCATGGAGTGGAGGTACTTGTATGGAATGGCAATTCCGCAGATCTGAACCCAATTGAAAATATCTGGAGGTCTTTAAGAAGAAGGCTTAAAAGAAGATTCTTAAAAGCTAGAAGAAAGCCTACAAAGGTAGAGGAATTGATCCGGGCTGTTCAGGAGGAATGGGAGAAGCTGTAACAGACTCTATTTGATAGGCTAGCAGATAGCATGCCCGAGAGGATTACAGATGTTCTAAAGGCTAATGGGGGACATACTAGGTGGTAGATAACTTCTTAGCTAGTGTTCTTTTATTTTATTAAATAGTTATATCTTAAACTCTTAAGTTCGTTGTGGGTAGTAAAAACTATTCATGTTCGGGGGTTGGTGTTGTGTTGCTGTCGCCACAATTAATGGCAACCACCTGTAGTAATACTATAACTATTAACTACGCTTAGTGCCTACTTGGGCCACCACTATTTCTTACGGAAGTCTACTCCAAAGAGGAACTCCAGTTGTTGGAACTCACAAATATATAAATGTGAAAGTCCAGACTCTACCGTCAAGGGTAATGAATCGGCTAATGCATCATTCTTTGCTGCAAAATATTAGTATGGGGAATGCCTCAGTAAATGTATATATTTTGCTATCTAACTTTGTAGGGACTGATGGAACATGTAAATGAATCAATAAATGTACTTTAACAACCCAAAATTCGTATGGGAAATTTGATGACTTTCCCTCCATTTCCCCTCCATTTGCCATCCATTTTCCAGGCCCCAAAACTAGGAAAAATTCTGCACTAAAAGACTAGATTATCGAGGAATTGAACTCCCCCAGGCCTGCTAGCCTACTGCCACAAGACATTCCCTAACCACCATCTTCACCACCTAAACTACCAGTCCATATGGACAAGTATCAAAAGGTCTTCAAATATGTGGTCCCATTTCGCAAAATATACATTTCCTGATGTTTTCCTGATGCTTTTACTAATTCCTTCCCAAAATAAACACTTTCCCCCACAACTTTCCCAGGTACACATTACGTGATGCTTTATTTTACACCTTCCCCTACACCTTTCCTACAGGAATCACACTGGTGAAATTGCAATTGTATTTCCCACAGACATCCCCCCAAAACACATTAATATACACATTTCCTTACCTTTTTTGTATGGACAATGTGTAAATTGATTCATTACCTTCGGTGGTAGAGAGAGTCCAGAAAACCTCTTTAGTACAGTTCAGTCGCCGCACTAAAAGCCAGGATATTACTAAGACTACCGCAGTATTTGGCGAGTAGGCCTGTGGCAGGATGGGAGTAAAGAAGAACACACCAAAAAATTATAAGCCAAACACAAGTAGGAAAGCGTTGTTTATTCTTTTCTCTCTATCTTACCATAAGACCATGGGCCTACTTGCCAAATACTATGGTAATCTCTCGATCCACCCTTGACTACAGTTTCATCCGGCCACACGACGAAGCTAGGCAGTTGACGAACAATGGTTTACCACTGCAAATACTTGCAATCCTCAGAACCCTAAACTACTATTGCCCTCTCACTGAACCCTGTTCGTCAATTACCCAGTTTCGTCGTGTGACTGGGAGAGACTGGAGTATAACCTTGTATGAATAGATGTGCTCTCGACAAATCGGAGACAAAATTAGCAGGGAGTTTACTCTTTGCTTGGTACCATGTAATCTCATCCATAAGGAACTGGACTGGGCTGAGATAGTGGATGGGAGTTGTATTTTGGCAGGTAGAAAAATCGCTGAGGTTCAATTACAACCAGTGAAAAAGAACCCAATATCAACCTGGTGGTTTCAACTGTACAAATGCTACCACCTCGATCAGTAGTATTTTGATATTTTCCTACTGCCTCAGGCTAGCCCAGTTCTTTATGACTGCGATTATACGGTATTTTAAGTAAATTAGTGTATGAGTCTCACGGTTGTGCCTCGAGTTAAGCCCTTCAGTATCCCTGAAGGTGAGCAGTGCTACTTAAGCGAGGTGACAACACGTTTGAAGAGTGCAGCGTGTTCTACAAGTTCTACGAGGATATCTTTATCTCAAGGCGAGATAAGTGCAGCGAGGTAAACAGTGACAGCGAGGATTCTGAGATAGAATCGAGATAGTATTTCGACGATTTACAGCAGAAGGTAACGAGAACGTTGCTTAAGGAAAGAAGAAGAGAAAAGACAAGAATGACCGAAATCCTTCGCTTAAATACCCCGCTTTCCCGTAACACAATCAACAACCCGACAACAACCGAAACGCAACCGAACTACAATAGGATTATAATAAAAGAACCAAAACCCATAACAACCGTCGTACCAAATCCTAACCCTATCCCTAATCCGTGAAAATGAGCCTACAGTGGTAGCCGATACATAAGCACATGTACAGTCCCACTTGAAAGGTCTTGGTACCTCTTCTCTCGACCGAGCATGGCTACCAGCGGACTGAGATTATAGAGAAGTTAGTTATCTGGAACTGTTAGATGCTATTTAACATCTCAAGATTTCCCTAGTTCTTTTCTCTTTTGATTTACCATCAACTGTTTGTAAAGTTTCAGTATCCTGCAAACGCGACTGTACATGTAGTATTGCGATAGGTAGATGAGTGGGGGTGTGGTATCCAATAGACCATTGAGTAAATTTCTGCGTCGAATTATACTCACAGAATATCACTCGCACTCTCACCCTAGATAAAATGTTGAATACATGTATATGGTATATATCTATAGGTTTCCTAGGTTCACGTCCTCTGATGGGATACCGGTTCAGCTGGAAGATTTAGCTACTGTAGGGTTACTCGGGCCAACCTATTCGGCGCCCAAAGAACCCCTAGCCCAACTTTTATGACTTTATAGGGAATATATATACAGGGGCCTGATACTCATGTTTGGTTTTCCTTTCCCCTCTCTTCTTCACCGCATAGCGCAGATACACGAATCTATTCATTATTCTCAACATAAAGGGTTCTCATATTTATTTTCATGGATGGTTGTTTCGTTGATGGGTCGGATGCATGGGTATATGGTTATTGCGTTTTGATGTTTGTTCTTTGTGTTTCTATGGGTTTTCTATTACAATGAGTCATGTCTTTGTCATCGAAAGAATTGGAATGTGGTATATAAGCGAAGGGTTTTCCCCTCTTGTTCTACTTTTCCTTCTTCTTTCCCTAAGCAACGTCTTCTATTGTTCACTCTTGTATTCTACAAATACAAACCTCGGTTACATCTCGTAATCCTTCGCCGTCGCTGTCTTTAAGTCACCTCGACTTAAATCAATTGTAGAGCCTGTAGAACCCTCGTACACTTTCTCGTTGTTGGTTTCCCATTCAAGTAGCACTGCTCATCTCGAGGGATACTCGAGAGCTTGATTGGAGATCCGCTCCTTGAGATTTATACACAAGCAAGTCACATTAATATCCCTTTGATTGATGACAAACAGGGTTTAAATAGATAGAGCGGTTATCAAATACCCGAGCATATATTACCTAGTTAGAAGTTTCAACCCTGGCACTTAATGCATACTGAAGTTATATTTCTTCTAGGTGGGTGGATATATCCTCCTAAACACCCTCTTGGCATAGGAAGCAATAAGAAATCTGATGACTCCTCTGGAACCTAAAACTTGCAGCAAATTTTGATCCAACACATCTCTTGGAATTGGTATAAAACCAGTGTTTCTCAGGGGTCAGGGTGGCTAGTGTAAGGCCAAGAGAATTTAGGCGACTCTTTAGAAGAAACTGTTAAATTTCTCTAATAAAGTAAATGTATACAAAAATCCAGAGATTATTTGTGTTCGAGCAGCTATGACCGTGAAACTATTACCGCGACTAGTTTATCAATTAGAAAAAATTTGGCCCTTAACTCCTCCAGAAAGAGCCTAAAGGACATCTAGATATTAGTCTCAAGGAGCGAGATTCTCGTCAAGCTCTCAGGTATCCCCCGAGATAAGCAGTGCTACTTGAACGAGAAACCAACGACAGGAGAAGGTACGAAGATTCTACAGGCTCTACTAATGGTTCAAGTTATGATGACTTGAAGACGGCGACAGCGAAAGATTACGAGGTGTAATCTGAGGTTGTATTCGTGGGATACAGTGAACAGACAATAAGACGTTGCTTAAAGAAAGAAGAAGAAAAGTACAACAAGAGGGGAAACCCCTTCGCTTAAATACTAAAATCCCAACTCCTTTGATGACAAAATCATGACTCATCGTAACGGAATACCAAAGAAACACAAAGAACAACGAAACGCAACAACCATATACCCATGCACCTAACTAACCAATGAAACGTCCATCCATGAAAATTAGAATTTGTTCTATATGGGTGACAATCAGCAAAATCCCCGTAGTGATGAAGTAACACCAAAAGAGACAGCCCCATTCAAGTTGTATAGAATCTAATGGAGAACACTTTAGAACCTTCAGAATTAATTTTTCAGCCTTTTTCAAATGTTGAATGATTGTAAAAATCCAAAAGTGAAGATTCAGTCATCTGGTCTTGGCTTGTTTTAAATGCACAAACAGTTTCAAATTTCTTTTCCAACCTTATAAAATAGTACTAAGAAGACCTCAAACTTATTTTATTGGGAGTTTGGGTTCTCAAATCCATCAATGTGAGCTCATTTGATGTAGCTGTGAAATATCTTTAAGTGGTATTTTCTCAAAACCCTTCACAACGGTGCTACGGGGTTTTCGCTGACTGTCACCCATATTCTCTATTCAGATGACATTTGGCTCGTTTTCAAATGATTCTCAATCATCTCTTGCAAATGCCCGATCTATGCGCAATTAACAATCTGGACGAGGTTGAACTACATAATGCAAACACACGTATACCCTAATACAGTATGCAGCTTTGGCAAGCCACCACTCGTATGGAAATCAATCTCAATACCCCCCCTTTTTTTTAGCAGTATCAAAACACTATACGGTACATTACAACTTCGCCAACGGCCAGGAGGTTAAGTATATGGACTTAGCTAACTAACACCACTGCTTAAAAGCACTTTTATCACCACTTGCCATTGGTTTTCTACCTAAATTAATATAGGCTTTGATCTTAGTGAAACAGTAGTTCGCGGGTGTGCATTGTATGGCGCCGCACGTGTGAAGCGGTTTTGAGAGCGCATGCAGTGCACTGACCATGATCAAAACCAGCACTTCAACCTATCTTGCACAGCTGTACTCAGTGCATGATCACACATTAAACCTTCTACATATAATAGTCAAATAGCCTGGATGCAGGCACAACTATCAAGTTGATAAGTGAGATTTTTGCAGGAAACCCAGGCTAGAAAACATAAAAAACTCGAAGTACAGTTTAGAAGTGCTTACGAAGCTGCCCGATACTATGTAAAAAAACCCCGGTAGTGAAAGCTGTAGACTCCATGTCTGAGTCAAGTACATCAGATACTCTAATTGTAATTAATGTAGTTTACAATTATTCGAGGGTTCACGACTGTGGTACTGAGCCCAGATTCAGTCATGTTTGGGCGGGGGAGTCATGAGTCGTCCGTTGAGCCGTAGTAAATTGACATAACGGATTACAGTTAATGGATAGAACTTAAATGCTTATATAGCTAGTGGTGCAATATTTGGAATAATTTTGGAAACCCTCGAACTATACAGTGCCCTGCACATGAAGCCCCCAAAAGACCAAGCCCATTACCAGATGAAATGTTTTTCTACTTTATCCACGCCATGGGGATAAAAACAGTGTGCATACACTACGGTAGGTTCATTGTCTACAGGTAGTAGAGTACTGCGAATCCCTTGGCACCAAGCATCGAAAGCTTAGCACTTGAAAGCAGATGGATAGCTATAGGATTTATTGTAACGCAAGCATCTGCTAAAATGACTGTAACACCAGTAAAATGATACGATCTCCATCTTTTATGATAGCCATAAAAGGGAGACCTCCATAGGCCTTTAGTTAAGGTAATATTCTAAACACCATCCCACGAAATCGCCAGAAAATGAAATGAATAATAGAAACAACTCATGTAATAATTATTTATTCGCTGTATTCATGCTCTTTGGAGTGTTGCATTTTCTCAATATGGCTACGGATGAACTCATATACCATAAAAGTTATTGCCTTATTTCTCTTTGGTTAGCATAAGTCGAGGGAAACGGGGGCAAAAAAAAGGGTGTGCTATACCTGTCCTGGAGCCACACGCATAATTCTGGGGGTAATCCCCTGGTAAAATGCTCGGAACCCTTCATGCTTGAACATATCCTTCGAAATAGCGATAATCCTCGTGAGAGCACTTTCACCTGAGATTGCAGTTGACCTCTGAAGACGTGTTTCTGCATTGAAAACCGCATTAATACGATTTTCCCATCAATAGACTTGTATGGGACGACGAACTAATAGTATCAATTGGCGCGTTTGAAAGGGGTCCCATTGCCCCCGAAACTAATCCAAGAACTAGATGCTGATAACTTGGAAGCTCCTTTATCTCTGGCTGTAGCGACTGCGCATATTTCTTCATGTAGGTATATGCCGTGAAATTGACAGCCTGATTTGTAGCTTGTCTTACTGCTGTGAGAGTAACACCACGATATAAAGTAAAAAATCCTTCTTCGCGGATAACTGTGTAGGCTGCGTGTGCGGCGTTGCGATATTTCGGGATATCGAGAGGATCGGCCATGGAATGGTGTTGAGCCTGTAATCTGATCTTAACTACTTCCATAGGCGTTACCACTGCAACAGCTTCAGTTGCTCCAGCCATAAGACCAGCTGTACCGTTTATGAATATTAGCGTCTGGTAGAGAGAGACTACATGCTTTCGTGTGAGCGGGGGAAATGGAGGAAATACATACACAAAAATACCGCCTTGGCCGAAATAGCACCTGTTTCAGGATGGACTCTTGCTAGACTCTTATAGAACTCAAAACTTGAGAATCGAATAGCCATCTTGGGTACAATTCCAGTAACAACAGCCCCTAGCCCTTTATATAGGCCTAGTGGAGTCTCTCGTTTCACGATTTCTTTACCGACAGTAAAGAAACCTCTCCGTTTTACTCCCGGCGCACGGTTGCGTCGAGATAGTTGCATTCGCACCTTTTTTTAATATAATTTTTGACATGTGAGCTTCGACATTTTCATGCGAAAGATTCGCAGGACGTACCTTGATTGTATCTAGTGGATGGCATGCTAGAGCCTCGCAAAGACCAGCACCCCCCCCAGCTATAGAGATAATTTGTCAAAACGATTCAGGAAATATAGTTTATGTGGGAATGGTACCGATTAAGTTGACGGCTGCTGTCGGTTTTTTCTTCTGCTCGACTGGTGGCATGGTTTTTGCTGGAATACAATAGGAAGAGTACGGGAGCTAGAGAGAAACAAAGAGAGATAAAATTGTGGCTATAGGCACGGTATAGGGTTGAAAGAAGATCAGAAATTACGGAGAAGAGTGTGAGCCTTTTGGGGATTGAGTGAGAGTAGGTGAATGCGAGCAAGGAGTCCCAGGACTGGAGAAAACAAGCCACTACATGTAGCTCAAGGCCTTCGTCTCAAAGCCGAGAATAAGCCGAGGGGCTCTGCCGTTTTTAAGCCTTTCTTACTCTTACTCTTTCTCATTTTTCCCATTTAACTCTCTCCAACCAAGGGGTCTCGTAAAGTCCTACAGCTTATAGTGATCTTTTTGACTTCCGTCCGGTAGCGGTGGCGCAACTCGAACAGAATTCGATTCGGGCCAGCGGGGGAAACGCTGTGATGGGAAACCCAATAGTTATTAGTGAGGTCTAGCATCTCGGCGTCATCGTAGATGTTGCATACATGTATAAACAAATGAACCCAAAAGGTTATTCCTGTGGCCCGAGGTTGGATCCGGACGGGCGCAATCGGAATTTCCCATGTTCACCCAGAGCACACCCTTGCTCTCACATGCTTGGTGGCATTGCCGGTGGAGCCAGGAACGCTACGAGGATCTCGATTCTCCAGAAACTGGAACGCATGTGCCCTTAAGATTTACAGGTTCAACTTAATCGCAGCGTCTCGGCATTTTCTACCCAAGAACACCCCGTGTAGCTATAGCACATGGACGTAAATGATCAATTTCACGAGTGGTAACGATGCCATACCCCAACCACTACCACCATTTAGATAGGTATCATAGAACTATGAGGGTAGGTGCAATATTATTTAATAGATTTCTATCTACCAATTTTTTTTTTGGCGAATTGTGGGTACTGGAACGTCACTCTTGTACAGTTGTATCCAACAAGACCCTGCGGTTTTTAGGGTACTACAACGCGATGAAACAACATCAAATTCAACTAAAAACAAGCTATTACAATCTCCTTTTCTTGTGCAGCAATAAAAACTCAATAGTATGATGGGGCTATCTTCTCTATTGTGTTTTTAAAGCAAGGTGTTTTTTTTTTTACTTTTTCAGAGGGAGTGGTCTGACATCATTTGTTGTGTTGTGGTACTTCATCAAAAACCGTAGGGACTTGTTGGACGCAACTGTACTATTACTATGAATGTGCCACCTACCAGGCTGGTGAGATTCTCAGCCACAGTGGTAGATTCCGGCGTTCCCTACTTGTCTGTATCAGTTTGGACAGGTATTTCCATATATTTGACTGCACAGGGTTTACACGTTACTCATGGCCAGTCTCGCTCGAACAATCAAAGTTTCAGAGATGTCTGGGCTGGGTATTTGGGACAACGGATAGTAGACAGAGGGGTGAAGCTGGAGCGACCAGGATGCCAGAAAGAGCTCTTTGGACCAAATGCATCCCCCGTACGGCATAACGTCAAGGCTGAGGCTAAGACTCGTGGGGGAATTGATTCTGTGGCGGTGCTTCTGCTTCCTTGCCAAGAGTGACAGAACACCCCCTTCAGTCTGCCTCCATGCTCTTCTCCTGTCTTCATCATCATCGTCAGCTATTTCTTCCTTCCCTCCTATTCAGCTCTCATCAGCAATCACCAGTTAAATTCTACTTCATCTCATCGGATTGTTAATCTTGGAATCCTTACTTTTACCTTTCACAATGACAGGCCGTTTCGTGAGATCTTCAAAGTACAGTAAGTAAATTCCATGAATCCAGGAAGCCCAGCTAATTCAGGTTTCTAGGGCATGTTTACGGGAGATCAACCCGAAAAGTATTATCTCCCCTTCGCTAGAGATAACATTCTTAGGCTTGACACGGCTAACATAGCGCCCATCAGGAACAATGCTATGATAACCTGTAACCCACCCGTCCGCTTCTTCGCTTCCGTGAGAAACAGCTCACCATCTAACGCCCTCCTTCTATGATAGCCATATCTCAAAGAACGCTTGGGATTCCAACATTATCAAAGCTAATCCATCATACCTTTCCGTCAACTGGGAGTCTGGCGGTGGAGGAGCTTTTGCTGTCATCCCACTTTCTCAGCGTGGACGTTTACCAGAGTCGATCCCACTCTTCCGTGGCCATACAGCTCCCGTTCTTGATACAGACTGGTCGCCGTTCAACGATTCCTTGATCGCCTCCGGATCTGATGATGGGAAAGTTTTCATCTGGACAGTCCCAGAGAATTTCACGCTCCTTTCAGACGACGAAGATGGCCCAAAAGATGTTGAGCCTGTCTCCAGGCTTTCCGGTCACCAAAGAAAGGTTGGACATGTTCTTTTCCATCCGACAGCTGAGAACGTCTTGGCAACTTCTTCGGGAGACTACACTGTGAAATTGTGGGATATCTCCACCGAAACCCCACATTACACCCTCAAGCACAGTGAGGTTGTCCAGTCTATGTCTTGGTCTACCAACGGTTCTCTACTTGTCACCACCTGCCGCGACAAGAAACTTCGTATATGGGATCCACGAGAAGAGAAAGCTGTTCATGAAGTAACTGGGCATACCGGTGCGAAGAACAGCCGTGCCGTGTGGATGACCGGCGTGGGAGACGACAAGATAGCTACTACTGGCTTCAGCAAGATGAGTGATCGTCAACTTGGTCTATGGGATTTGAGGTCTCTTACAAATGGACCATTAAATAATTTTGAAATGTTGGATACGATTTCAGGGGTTTGTATGCCTTTCTGGGACGAAGGGACCAAGTGCATCTATTTAGCAGGGAAAGGGTGTGTTACATGCCATACAAGACAAAAATTCGAGAAAAAATTCACGGAAGTGCTAATTATGGGGGCAGCGATGGAAATATCCGCTACTTCGAGTACTCAAACGATGAATTCATTTTCTTGTCGGAGTACAAAAGTGGAGATCCACAACGTGGAATTGCCTTTCTACCTAAGCGTGGCGTCGCGGTAAGTAAATTTGTTCTTAGAGTCGGGCGGGCGGGCTTAAAGTATCCACACATGCTTATGCTGATTGAAATAGATCCATGAGAACGAGGTCATGCGAGCATTCAAGACAGTTAACGATAGCTATATTGAGCCTATTTCTTTTATTGTCCCACGGCGAGCAGAGACATTCCAAAGGTATTATACAAATTCCCTGGTTGTATCCGTTCCAATACAAAATCATCATACTAACCGTCTCCTGTAGCGACATCTATCCTGAAGCTTTTAGTGGCGAAGCAACTCTCGCAGCTGAGGCATGGTATGGTGGTGCGAATGCCGAGCCCAAGATGTTTGACATGGAAACTCTTTACACTTGCGAAGGCCAGCCAACATCTACCCCAAAGGTCCCGGTCGCCGTCGTCCCGAGTCAGCCCCCACCGAACAAAACCACTACCTCTCCCCTAAAACCAACTACCGTCTCGGAACCCACAAAGTCCGGCTCTGTCTCTACGAAAGATACGCCCGCCACTGCACCGACCACAGAGAAGCGTGTTCCGAGTCCCATCCACGTCGAAACTACTGCTAAAGTGGCTGACAAGATTCCGGAAATACCAGCCTCAAACCCCCCACCATTTAAATCCAGCCCGATTCCTGCCAGAGAACCAGCGCAGCCCCATGTATCAATACCTACGTCCACAACACAAACCTCAGCCCCAACCCCACTAGACACCAACATTGTGGAGCAACTAGCACGCATTACCTCACTGCTGGAAATCCAAAACAAAACGCTCGCCAGTCAGGACAAACATATCGCGCAGCTAACAAAGGAGTTGGATACGCTAAAGAATAAGGTAGATGCAAGAGGCAGCGAGGAAAGCAGCAGGAAGGATGAGATCATCAGAAAATTAGAACTAGAATTGGAGGAAGCTAAATCTTAAGGATTTGGCGGCTGTGCTCCAGTAAAAGTAAAACTATATCTCGGGCAGAATTTGCGGATATACCGGCGAGGCAAGGAGGAAGTGGGAAGAGTTGGGTTTGTGGCTGTGATCGAGTGATAAGGGGTGACTGATATACGAGAAGGTTGACTGGGACAGGGTAATAAAATTTCGAGCACTGTTGCGACAAGCTGGCAAAATGGTAGCGTTGATTGTATATGGACGTTTTTAATTGCTGTTGAGCTCTGCATTGATGTTACAGCCTGTTCAAGTATGTATACTATCCTAACTATATCCAGAAGTTCTTTTTTGTTCCACTTCGTGAGTGAATTGGCGAACGATGGAGGGTAGTTTGCGTCGTATTTCGATTTGAATAGCCTTTTTATCTATCATCTCCTAGTAAGTATGTAGAATCAATTATCAAAGGCTGAGTCAACATAGATATCCCTAAAATACTAAATATCCTTATAAGCTAGAGCCCCTGCAATATCAGATCATTTCATTAGAGAAATCTTCGACAGCACTGCGAGTGGAAAATCTCCGAGGGGAAAGCTGCTGAGTAGTACATACATGCAATGTAATTATAAATTGTGATACCAAGCACCTAGCTGGTGATGCATGTACATAGATAAACGTATCCGCACTTAGCAAAGTGCAAAAAGCTCTTCTGGCGTCCTGGTCGTCCCAGAATTAACACCACACACCTGTGCATGTATGAATATATAATACCATATTTCTCGGCCTAAGAATCTGACAAGATATTTGAAGTGAGACCCCCCCCACCTCAAGTAACCCAGTACCCAACCCCATAAACGTAAATGATTACTACCTCCACCCACCAACCCTCCCTTCATCCCACCGTTCCTTTCGCTCCTTCCTCAGGTGATAGGTTTTTCTTAGTCCTCTATACTCTCTCACAAACTCACCAACATCCCTTCCATCGCCACCTCCCTCCTCCAGAAATGACTCCGCCATTGCTTCTGCAACAGCCTCAGCATCCCCAACGGCATTTACTAGGCGACTGTACAGTGCTGGCGATGAAAACGGCTGAAGAGATTGATACATCTCTTTCTCACGATCACGCCATGTCCGCTCTAGTTTCCGGGCCTCGAGCAATGATCGTTCTGCAGCTTCGCGCGAGGTGGATAGCCGAGGTTCCAGCGCAGCCGAGCGTGCAGCAAGATCCGCATTTCGCTGAAGGCTACCTGACAATGCATGTAAGCACTGTGCAGATGCAGGGTGCATGCTCGCGAAGAGGGCATCCAGAAGGTGCGGAGAATGTAGGAGATATTCTAGATCTTCGCGACTGTACCAAGAAGTTTAGCTTCCCAGCCATTGGCGTGAGGGGGGAACGGGGGTGGAGGTGGTGGTGGAGGTGGTGGTGGATGAAGAGCAGGAGAATAGATTACGATTTATTCAGCAGAACAGATGGAATGAAAGGCTCGTCTGGGGGAGGAAGTGCCGGAGGAAGTGCCGGAGGAAGCGATAGCCCAACAGGCATCGGTGAAGCTGTTCGGGAGCCCGCAGCAGAGCCCACAGGCTTTGGGGGGGGTGCCGGAGGAATATTCGGGTCGTAAGAAGAGCTGTACGAGGATGGGGTTGACATTGTGGCCTTTTGGCGTGCACGTGAGGCCGAGGGTAAGGTTCTGAGGGAGTTGGGCGATTCGCCCTTGTTTGGGGGGGTACTAAAATAAGGCTTGGTGCGAGAAGAGAGATCGGACGATGGAGTGCGGGGTGCGTGGTGAGGGCTGGCGGCCGATGGTGGAGCGGAGATCGATGGTGCGAGGTTGTGATAAGGTGTGGACGATGACGAACATTAAGCTTATCGGGTTGCCACGGCAACGCCATAGCCCCAGCCCAGCCTCAGCCTCAACCCCACCACCACCACCACCCTGCGTCCAGGAACACCCCCCCCCAAATCCCTTCCCCGCTTTTCATCTCTGTTCTCCCTCACGACATAGTGATAATCTCGATGCCGCATGTACATCGGCCGCCCAAGTCTAGTTCCAGTTTCAACCCAGGCTCTCGAAAACGAGATTTCCCCACCTTATTCATCCGATGTGCAGCACTGAGAGCACGAGCATGTACTCGGTCGTAAATTGCTATATACTGGTAGATCGGAATGAGAGTGAAAGGGCCAGCAGCCAGTGCATGCTGCACAAACATGAAGTAGAGGATATTCCCCAGTTTCACCGCAGAACTCCAGCATCTGTCCCGTTTCGTCGGAGTCTCGCCCAGCAATTCCCGACGCCTCCAGGTATCTATGGAATGACTTGGCCAAGTTCTTTCGCTGGTCTGCTTGTTTGTTTGTTTGTTTGCTTGTTCACCCGCCTTGCGCAGTACAACTCGATTTATAGAGATCCAGGGCATTGCGAATGCCCTATTTCAGAGCATGGCTATAGTGGAACTATAGCCTTGTGCTCGTGTTGTAGGTACGATATAGCCAGTCGGCGTCTGGGAACAGGGACATCCGGAAAATCGCCATTCATAGAGTGATTCCTGGACCCCCCTCGCCATTCGTAGAGATGTGGATAGTCTAAACATTAATGGCATGCACAGGAGCCTTTCCTTGCTGCTGATCGCCTGTCGCCGGGGTGGAGGCAAACTTTAGCCGCCGCAGCGCTGGGCGGACTCTGTGGAGCACCGCCCCTCCTCTCCCCAGAGATTCAGGATCTGAATCGAAGCCCTGTCCCTACAATGGGTATGCAGGCGCTCTATATCTCTTGGAGCTGAAGCTCTCACCTACACGCATCCATGTGCTCCATCGTATCCTATACTCTCCCTCCCTCTTCGAAACATAGCTGCGTGGATGCACACACCAGGATAGTTCCTTATATGACACAGGTATGATTGTAATCAAAGACATGGAAAAAGAAAGAGAGGAAAAGACACCTAGAGTAATAATTGACAACAAAGGAAACATACAGAAACATATGCGAGATAGGAAATTGATATATATAAATAAAAAACCAGCCATAGATTTTCCCCTGTATTGCTAAACCCAAAAAAAGGCACACAGAAACCCAAAAATCGAGAAAAATCAAGAGAGAAAAGAGAGAACCCCCGCCTTCATCTCCATCACCACCCCAGAAATGCATTTGCCCTTATGCGCCCATGACCGCCTCAATCGAATTCTGCAGCTCGCCATCCATTTCTTTCCCATATCCCACAACATCGTTGCGCAGGCGTGTTTGGAAATAGGGCGGCAGCTCTCCACCACCAGGTTTGCCCGCATTACTCAGTTTCACTCTTTCTCTTATCGTATTTTTCCACCAAGCGTGGAGCGCAAAGAAAAAAAGGTAGGGAAGAATCGGTGCAGAAAAAGGTACTTCAAACAAATGCAAATTTTGCTTGAGAATAAAAAATACATTTACTCCAGCCACTCCTCCAATCACGGTCCTCTTTTTCTTCGCTTCGGTTTCCCGGCTGCTGTTGAGGGCGCTTCATCCCCGCTGCCATCATCATCTTTCCCACTGCCTCCTGGCACCCCGATAGCCTTCTCATTACCCTTTTTTACCGATATTGCACACCCTTGTCGCTTCAAGGCTTTTGTCAGTGCCGTACTGGGCCTCATTCCCGGGAACTCCTTTGCTGTGTAAACCGTAAACACGTCACTCATGGTTTCCGTTATTATTGGTGTGTAGCCTTCGGGTTGCAGGTCGCTGGGTTCAAGTCGCATAAGAACGAATCTTAATCGGTATTTGCCGTGTGTTCTGCACGATAGATCTGGGAAGCAGAAAAAGCATCCCTCCTTCCCCTCCTCATCCAGACCTACGAACGGTGAAGAAACCAGCGTACCCATCAGTCGCCGTGTCAGTCGTTTATCTATGCCTATCAGCGCGGTTTCGTCCGAATGTCCATCTGTACTCCATAAGGTACAATGCACCACATTGAAAGGGTAACGCATTTCCATTGGGTCTGAGTGGCCTGTTGGATCGTTTACGATGAGCTGGACAATTGGAGGCGGATCTATAACTCGCCGGTCTCTTTCGCCAAAACCACATGCTCGAGCTGCCACTGGTTGCTGCCGTACTTGAATTGTATACCGTCCTGGGCTGTGTACATTCGTTAACAGGATATCTGATATAACCTCCCCCCTTGGGCTACAAACGGACCTTGTTTGCGGGCGTTGTTCTCGCCTGTTACTGACAGCATCTTCCACAGAGGTAGGCGCGAATCCCGAACCGTAATTTTGCTGCTGCTGCTGCCGCTGTTCTACCATATAATTTGCTTCCACTGGCCGCTTCGTTGTATAAGTCGGCGAAGGAATCATAGTGCTTAAGCTTCTAGCTATCGAGTTAGTTCCCAAGTTTTCCTCAACTAGTGCGCATATCAGCAATTGGCATACCTTCTTCCCTCTTGGTCCAATTCGAAACTAAACTTCCTCTCATCGTACCTTGGATCGATGATATTATATGGAGCTGACGAGGAGAACACCGGGGGTGTAGGTATGCCGCCATAGGAAGTAGCTGATAATCTTCGGACTTCAAGTTTGTGAGGAGTTTGCAAGGGGCTGGGGACATGCTGAGGGGGTAGATGCTGCGGAGGAATGTGTGTCGGCGGCTTTGGCTGTTGGGCAGGGGGCTGCGGCACTGTAGATCCTCCACTGCCGGGACTGGGGATCGCTAGAGGCGCCAGTATAGGTCCGGAAAAACGTTGGGGTGTACCCGGAGTATTGCCAAATATAGGTTGTGGAAGTTGTTGAGGGTGATGAAATACGGTAGGAGGCATAGGGTGAAGGGAGTCGACCATTGTCGAAGACGATGGAGGCAATGAAGTCCGTGGATAGATGAGGGGAGGGGGTCTAGGCGACATCATTCAGGCTCAAATCTCCGACCCTATAAGTCGGTGGCCGAAAATAGCGGTAAGTATGTTGCCACAAGCAAGACAAGAGGTTGGTTAGGGGTTGTTGTCGACCGTAGCTGGGTATTGAGGTTGTAGATTACAGGCAGCGAAGCTCAACGGCGCGCGTGTGCGCCTCCTTTGATAGAGGCAGTCCTGTATCCTCTCTTGTTCCCCAGATGATAACCTTTTTCAACCGGCAAAGGTAACGCAGCTGCAACAACTGTGTCGCGCAACGCTTAAAGGAAATCGGACGAGCACACTATGTGAGTGACTAGGTTCGCCAGACGCGACAAAAAAAATATTTTATATAAAAAGGCCGTGCTTATTTTTCCCTTTGCCTTCTAACGCAGGCGACTCTTGCTGGGGAACGGCCGAAAGCTTCCGAGATCGTTTTATAACAATAGTGAGACGGCAAGTATGGAAACCGGGGAGTACTGGAGGCAAGCGAGCGAATCGAATACGATCGAGATCGAAACAAAGCTGACCAGGGGGGAAAAAGAAAACAATAATAAGTGGGAATATAACAAAATGCTTGCAGACAATGAATGCAATGGATGGTGAGCGTGACAAGTCGTGTGCACCGTAATCTCGTGTTGTACTTTTTTGTGTTTATGTAGGGGGGGGGGGAATAAATATATCCACGAGCGCAACGAAGCTTAAAGAACGAAAGTCGAAGGTACCAGGGAAAAATGTCCTGCAAATAGTGTCGGCGTAACAAGAAGAGAGAGTGATGGAGAGGGGTGAGGACAAGGGAAAGGAAGGGGGGGGTGAGAGAACGGAAGTGATACACCTGCACACGCCTTCTGGAGGGGTGGGAGGAGATGTGAGAAGGAAGAGGAGAGAGGGGGTAAGAAAAGAACGAAGATGAGGGGGGGTAGAGAAAGAGCTTCACAGCAGTGGACTTCCTCCAGTCCACAACCCTCACGCAGAGCGTCGAGAAGGCGAGTGAGAGAGGTCGCCTTCAGCAACTGACAGGAGACGACGTTCTGGCACAAGAGAACGAAGCTGGTGAATGAGGAAAACGGATGGTCCCTCGCTATTTTTGGGCGACATTTGATGGGGTAAGGGCTATGGGGCTTGTGATATGTATGTAGACCGATACATGTAGTAAAGTAAACTGCTCAATACGTACCTCGTCCTTTGGTTTCTCTGACTGGCTGCCTGCTCACGCTTTCCTATCCACTGGCCATGGGAAGGAACAGGAAAGAGAAGAGAGGATCCCTCCCAGGACGAAGACAGTATCTCGGGGGAAAACTCCATGGTTAACTAGGAAGAGAAAGGCATAAACACCACCACCACCACCACCCCACAATAAGCCCGAAGCTCACACAGTGGTTAGCGGGATGCGCGGTGTTGTGACGCAATGTAGTTATACCTCTTCCATCCTTCATTTATCTCCAGCACTTTGCTTCTTCACTTGGATTCCGAATCAAATCTGATCCACACTTTTCCACGGGGTCGGGTTACGCCGTCAGATGGAAAGAATCAAAGACAGCACCGGCGAAGCCCAACAACAAACCATATGAGTTAGAGTTACATGTATCCATTAACAAAAAAAATAAGCCCGCCATTACGTACAGGTACATGTACTCACAGCAAGCACCAAAGAAAGGCCATGTATAATAATAAAAAGGCGAAACCAGAGCAATCTCCAAAGAGCTAAATTGCCTTGAAATATCCAGTATTCCCCTTCGCCAGATCACTTCTAACTTTGATCCGCGGCGTTTCTGCACTCCAGAGTTCATATGTGGTACCTAATACATGTGCCTGCCTAGCACATATACTTGTCCTCCCTCAGCCAGGATACAAGGACCAAGGAATACATGTACGTATGTACATGTAGGTAACTTGTCGGCGCCTTTGTTCCAGGGTCTATCCTACATCGTGTATCTATTCTAATGTATTTTATACCATCCCCACGCATCCCAAGGTAAAATCATGGGGGAGTGCCATGTTTCAGTTTTCAACACGCGCTCTATCTCAGAAGGACGGTGTGGAGACGGGAAATACTCTGTCGAAACCCGGGACGGACAACCACTCTACGCAGATTGCTCGCGCTTCATCCCGCTAAGACCCGCCTCAAACCTCGCTTCAGCGGGGATCCTTGATTCAAGAATATTGATTCCAATTGTTCCCCGGACACCTCATCATTGGCAGATGACTCCAATGAATCTTCTCCTCCACCCCCCCCCTCCCCCCCACAATATCTCCATATCTGGGATACAAAAGGGAGAGGCTCGTATGAAATAGAATCGAGAACACAAGCGCGAACTGCCCCATTATTCCTACCTGTACATATGTTGTCACTCAGCATTTATTGTCGACCCACAGCACTATACGCACATCCATCATCCACTGCAATCGTACATACCACAGGCATATAATACTACCATTATCAACATTAGAGTAGGTATGGATGTTTCGCAAGGCGGACAAACGAACTTTAAGAGATTGGTCCGGGTCAGGATTCACACGCTTCGGCTCTTGTTCCGCTTACCCTATCCCAACGTTCCCTGATAAAACGGCTGCTTCCTTCAATATTCTCAATGCCCCATACACAGGGGCTTGCATCTACGATAGTACATATCTCGAGTATATAGAAAGTTTCCGCGTATAGCGAATCCCCGATTGTTTCGGTTTTTTTTTATAAAAAAAAGGACATGGTGTCGATGTTGGGGCCAAACCTAGTGTGGACCCTAATGAACGATCAATAGAATTCCCACGGCCCAGGATATAAAAGGCTCCGTTGAGCCTGAGGATTTGCTTTTTTGTGCTGCAAGGACCAACTCGTGGCCCTTGTCCCCGTTTTGCTTTTTTATATAGATTTAATTCTATTGTTAGTGGCTCGCAAGTGCGTACACGTCCCTAGGTTTAGATGTATGTGCCGATGTCTGAGCGTTTTGAAGTCCAATGTTCCCAGTATTTAGGATGTCTATTGAAGTAACATCGGTTGACACATAGTACGAGGATCGGAGCAAGCAAGCTTAAGGCGGTCAGCAAGAAAGTCCCTGCTGCTGACTTTCGGCTGTCAGATTTTTTTTTCTTTCTTTTATGATCCTTGAATGCAGAACTGCAAGCAGGTTCCAGGTATTTAGATCACTAGGGCCGGGGTTTTTTCCTTCCTCGAAGCTTCCCTCCGTCAACTGACCACATTCGGTCAGTGTAATATTATTTTATAGAGTAATAGAGTAATAGTAGAACGATACAGGAGCGGGGCGTTTTCCCCCAACAAGAAACTGATGGCCACACAGGGGCTGCACATCCCCATTCCATGCCAGATAGATATATATTCGATACCAGAACTAACTATAGTCGTGATCTGTTTTTCCCAGTATCGTTCCTTTCGACCTTGAGAGCAGACTTCGAAAGCAGTCAGCTGCTTTACTGGAACTCTCCGTTTCGACAGAACCCCCCCCTCGCAGGACGTGTTTTTTTTCCAACCCGGCTAATCGACTTTTCGAACTGGATAGTCGGACCGGCGGCCCTTGTGCCTAATACAGGCCAGTGTGCTGAGGTACTTACATAACTGGCACTCTCTCCAAGAACATTCTCTAAGCGACTTGGCGATGAGCTCTGGGAAATCGAGGACACTCGTATGTAAACAGAACGAAAAAAAAGCAAAAAGGGCACGCAGACACCCGCAGTGGATGGCATTCACTCCCCGAGGTTCGTCTCCAGTTACACCGAAGGATCTCAGCCTAATCATGCCGCGCGACTGACGCCATCCTCGTACATATGTATCTCGGATATAGGTTGATGCGGGTCGGTTAGGAACGTTGTGCGCAACTCCCGGGTTTGTTGTGGATAGATTTTCAAGCCGGTGTCGTAAGATCGCGAGGTCTCAGGGCTGCGTGTTTCGCCGTGTTCGGAACGTTCCGAGACGGAATCCACGGGCCCCGGGCTTTCACATGGCCTTGGCTGTTGGGCGCATAGTGACCTGTACTTCAAAAGTATAGTGGTACCTCAGTATATATTCGTTTGGCCCGTGCATGTTATGATCAATATTCAGAAAATATCAACTATAAACACTCGTAGGAGCTGTCCAAGGGGACATAGGTACCTAATTCATTGGATATATGCAGGTACAACGGCCCGTCCCCAATTTCGAGGGCAGCAGTTTTACCCCGATGCCACGATTTACGGTTAAGAGCTTCGGACGGAATAAAAGCGCGCCGTTTTGATTTCACGAGGCCTATAATATGCCTCGTACGAATTCCACCAGCCCGAAGCACAGATGGAGGCTTTTGTTTATACCTATTTATTTATTTAGTGGACCAAGCTCAGAAGTGAGTACATGTAGACAAGCTCCCATGATACTTAAGTAGCTCAAACCTGTTGCTAAATAAAGGGTTTGGCTACATGTACATATGTAGTTCCCAAAACGATCGTGTAATGATGGATCATCGATGCCTACGTGTATACCCTCCAGAATTAAGGGCTTGCGACAAACGTCTTCCGTATCTTAGGCTTTACACAAACAGAGAGAAATTCTCTCAGCTACTTGCATGTGTGTGTGCGCGCGCGTGTGTTTTATTTCAATCTTGAGAATTTGAGTGAAGCTCATGGGTACATGTATGGACTGTCCCACATGCGGTAGCACGGAATGTATTATCAGCAATCAGCGAGAAATTAGGCTCGCTTGAATGTTGGGAGATACATGTATTGATACATGTCCTACCCAACTCAGTAGGAAGTTCCGTCTTAGCATTATCTAATTCGAGAGGTTTCGAGTGATGAGAGCTATAGGTTGCGATTCATCGGTAGAGGCAGGACAGCATCTGCAGCCCCAACCCCAGATATCACACTTCACACACTTGAGCCCTATGCCAACCACTGAGAACCGCTTCTGGAGGATTTCCCTGTGTAGGAATGACGAATAGGGCGAACCCAGGTTTAGGCGATGGAGACTCGTCTTACCCGTGTCTAGCGCTGCAGCAATAAAGGGGGGAAATGGACTCTTTCCCGGTAATGGGAATGGCAGCATGCGCATCTAGCCCTGCTCCACATCATCATCAAGTGCCGTCCGTATTCGTGAATAATCGGAAAATCCCTCAGCTTCGGCAGTTCCTTTCAACTCCGCGAGTCAAGGGGCAATATTCACAAAGAAACTATAACCAGGGTTCTCACTAGAGCAGATCCCCGACACAACTGCTGCATCGGCCCTGCCCGACAGAATCATTGACCCATAATATTGCACACTACAAGCTGTTTGGTTTTGACAGCTCAACACTTTTTTAAGAGTTTAAAACAAAGCCAATTATTTGAATTCTGTAAGATTAGAGATCTAAAGGGAAAGCTTGGCCTGAAGGCGAAGGCAACCTCTTACCGATGTGGAATAAGCGAAGCTCAGCATCAGGCCATTTTTTTTTTGCTTTCTTTCGGTTTCCTTCAAAGCCACGTCTCTAATCCTAATTTCGAAATTGCATCCCCAAACCAAACATCTCCTATCATCATCTTAGAGAGGAGAGCCGAGATTTCGCCGATTGGCAGTGGTCTTACATCGGAAAAACACTTGGCCGGCCTCAAATATCTTAACACAAGTTTTTCCGCTATCTGTTGCGACACGTGTGGAAGAGAAACACGAGAACCCACGAACCGTCTGTCATGAATCAACTGAGGTTATCCCAAGAGAATAATCCAAAATACCTGACAACTATGGGGGGGTGTCAGTTGACACACTGAGATCTAATTAGTGGGCCATGGCTAGTGATTATGTGTCTGTCGAAGCCTCGAGGGAAGAACACCCACGCATACATGTATTCTAGGTACATGTAGTGAATCCTTATAAGCACGTGTACATGCAGTTTATTGGACACATGTAGTCTCGCTCATGCGCCAGGGTCGGAGTACACGTATTTGTCCAATGACAGGATCCCAGAGATTTAAAATTTGGCGGAAGTTGTTACTGTCTCTTCAAGTGATTGTTTGGTGTCTTGGCCTAACGCGCTAGACCGAGGGCTCGACTTTCGGTTGCTGGTACCGCTCCGTGCCAAGGATGTGGAAGACCATCCAAAAATTAAGCATTCAAAACTGGACTGGCTCGTCTGGTCGCGCGAACCCTAACCCATTCGTGTGTTGTCGCTTCAGACGTCGTCCTATCCATTTGGCCACCAATGGCCTCGTACGGGAACTACAAAGGTAAGAAAGAACATCCACAAAATTCTGACGTGATGTCGTGGGAAATCTCTGACGGTGATGGATGCAACGACAGGCTACCAGGGAGCCAGCCGCCACGATGGCCAAAACTCTGCCTCGCATGTCGTCGATTACCGTCTGCAAGTTCTCATCGATACGCTGCCAGATCTCTTTACCGGAAAGGACATCCTAGACGTGGGATGCAACAATGGGGCGATATCTGTGCATCTAGGTATTTCTTCCCAGCAGAATCAGTGTACGCTAGCCGTAAAAGAAAGTGGTTGACGGAATGTGGGAATGCATGAAAAAAACAAAAAGCTCTCTGTTTTAATCCAGCAAAAATTAGCGGTGTTGACATCGACCCAGAACTGGTCGAAAAGGCAAAATCTCATCTGTCGTTCCGATATTCTAGGACTGCCCCAGAAGAAACTGCAACCGGTGATGGTCCCGCATTGAGCAATAACTATTTCCCGATTTCGTCGATACTGGAGCATGGACATCGGCCTTATCCTGAGGACCCTGACCGCTCCATGAAATTTCCCTGCAATGTGGAATTTCGCTGCGAAGACTGGCCAAAGACTCCCATCTCAGAAGCAGAATCGTACGACGTAATATTGGCGCTGAGCATGGTAAAATGGGTCCATCTTCAACACTCCGACACAGGTAAGTGAAGATTGAGTTGTCTAGACCTCCCGCAATATCTAGCGGTTTTCCTAAAATAACGGTCACAGGACTCCAGCAATTCTTCAGAAAGTGCTACTCTTCTTTGCGTCCGTCTGGTCACTTTGTCTTAGAACCTCAAGGGTGGGATTCCTACGAGCGTGCAGTGAAAAAGAACAAATCACTCAAGGAAAATCTACAAACGCTTAGAATACGGCCAGAGCATTTCGGATCGGTTTTGGGAGCGATAGGATTCACCTGTTTGCACGAGATCAAAGGCCTTAAACGTAGTATTTTTATTTACCAGAAGTAGCTAGTTATATGCTTTTCTTCCGTTTTAAACGTATACTCTTTCACTCTCTTACGCGTTCCTAGGTTGTTACCAAAACGAAAAGCAGTCTATCCTCCATCTAAGAAATTTGAATAGTGAAACAACAGGAAACAAAAGCACCCCCATCTCTAGCTTTTTAAATTTTTCTGACGCAGGAGACACGAACAAGAGAGTAGGCGTAGATAGACGGGGGAGGAATTATTCATTGACCAAAAGATAAAGGGAAAAAGGGCCAAGAAAAAAAAAGAAAGCGATAGACTGATAAAAAAATCCCCAAGAAGAAATATATTTGCACACAACACTTGCGCTCATTTTTTGACTCCACCCCATCTCTCTGCTTCACGATCCCGCTCTGCTCTCCGCTCGAGATCTTCTTCGTCTTCATATTTGTACGAGGGCTTCCTTCTGGACCGCGAGTCTCTGTTTGATTTTCGGTCTGGATCTTTCTCCACGTGTCGCTGGCTCTCAATATTCTTTTCTATGATAACATCCTGCTCATCTTTATCGTGTTTATCTTTCCGGTCGTCTTTCCGGTGATATTTTTCATCTCTGTCGTGTTTCTCATCTCTATCGTACTTATCATCTCTGTCGTGTTTATCGTGGTGGTCGTGGCGGCTGGATTTGTTTCGGTGTGAGCGGTGACGGCTCTCTTCTCGCTTACTTCGTCGCTTATGTTTTCTCTCTCGCTCTCGAGAATCTCTCCTGGTCCTTCCGTCCGCCCCATCGATATCTCGCGCTTTGCCCTCAGCTAGATAATCGTCTTTTTTTGGAGACCTGGAACGTGAGCGGGAACGGTGCCTTCTGCTGCTTTTGTGTTTATGGCTTCGGCGGTGATGGCGACTATTTCCGTCTCTGTCTTTACTTCCATCTTTATCTCTAATTTCCTTGTCTCTACTTTCTTTTTCTCTGCTTTCTTTATCTTTCCCATCCTTGTCCCTATTGTCCATAATAGGGCCAGCCCTTCTGTCGCGATCTCGCCGACTGCGTTTGTGATACCTATCCACCGACCTGCTTCCAGACCTTGAAACAGACCTCACCCTTTCTCTGCTCCCGGAATCCCCACGGGATCTCTTTTTCCGAACGGAAGAAGCTAGCTGAGTAACATCCGCACTGTCTAGCTCACCTGCAACAATGCTGGTGAGCTCCTTGTCTTGTAAAGGCGAAATCGGTTCTTCACCGTCACGTTTCGGGGTTCGTCCACGACATTCACTATCAGATCCTACGCTCGGAGATCGCTGCTTGCGATGCCGGCTACGATCTCGGTTCCGTGATCTCGATTTCCTACGATGATCGTGACTTGGATCCCTACTCCTGTCACGGCCGGTGGCACTAGATCGGCGCCTAGATCTTGAGCGGGAATAGACTCTAGCGTGTCCAGGAGAGATGCTAACTCGCGAGCCATATCGTAAGAACGTCTCCCAACTATCAACCAACGAGAGCAGAATTTAACGAACCTTCTATTCCAGGATGATCCTGCATAAACACCTCTTCCACCGCGACCGAATGCCCCTCTAATTGGAATACCGCGAGCTGGTGGTATTCCTTCTCGAAGCGCTTTAGGGCCAGTAGGAGCGCCTTCAACTCCTAATCCTACACTAGGTATTTTATCGGCGTCTTGATCTCCAAGCACCGATGGAATCGGTACAACGCTGTGAATACCACCTCCTCTTGATCCTGGGCCAAAATCACCTCGATACCCCCCCCTAAAATTTCCTCTGAAACTACCTCGGGTTGAGTAAAACTGTGTTTGGTAATTTGGCCCCCTAAAGTCATCAGTGGGAAAATACTGAATTATATCAGGATTCACAGGGGCTGTTGGATTGAGCGGGTCTGCGAGTTCCTCAGTAACAGGGTCTGCTCCAGCCAAAATGGTCGACACAGTATCAGTAGGCACATTGTTGGGATCAGTTATATTCTCAGGATCGCCAGACACGACAGATGGGATCTTTTCTCCTTTTTTCTCATCACCGGATGATCCGACAACAGCAGCAACAGCTTCATCAATACCTTGCAATTGTTGTGAAAATTGAGAATCCTGAAAAACCTGCTGCTGCTGGCGTTCATGAGAATATTGACGCGCGCCTCCGACAAACCCACCACGACCGCCTCGCGAGTAAGGCTGCTGCCGCTGGAAATGATGACTTTGATATTGCTGTGTGGGCATCTGAAGATTCCCGTGAGATTGGTGATTATATCCACCAGCAGATGCAGCAGAATAATATCCACCATTACGTGTAGTTTCCATTCCAGGATTGAACCCCACATTATTCTGACCATTCCATGCAGCACTCCATCCCATCCCATCATGCCCATTATGAAACCCTCCCGCTCCATTCATTCCCATGTTCCCAAAGATTCCTCCACCAAACCCTCCACCCTGTGCGACCGTCGAACCCATAGGGTATTCTTCAAAGAAAATAGTATTAGCATTGGCCATCACAATATTCGGGAAGAGATGCATAGCATACCCATCATATTCCCATATCCGTTCATCCAACTACCTTGCATTTCTTGCATCACTTGGTTGTAGACATTCCATCCGTTCGGCCCTGAGAAATCATGTCCAGGGAGCATTTGCTGCATTTGCTGCATGCTGCCTATCTGGTTGGGTGTTTGCTGGCTGAACCAAGCGTTCTGCTGATCCACAAACCCACTCGATTGCTCGACATCAGATGCTAGCGTGGCATCATGAGCTTTGGCTGATGTCTGTTCAACTGCTACTTCCGTATTTTCCTAAGATAGTCAGTGATACTGAACGCTTTTCTCGACGGTCCCGGCGAAAACTTACTTGTGAAACTTGCAGAAGTGCCTGTTGGCCTTCGACCTGCGCAGACTCATCTACCTCTTGTGGGGGTGTTAAAGGATTCTGCACTGGAGACACACGTGCTAGAACTATCTTATCTAACTCGGGTTCTTCGCTTTTGACTTCGACCTTGATCTCGGCAGGCTTAGTTCTGTCTTTCTGTTCCTTCTGCTGCAGTAGATTATGTTTTTTCTCCGCAGTACGTAGGAATACTGCTACGGTAGTTCTCAGGGCCGTGTTTGGTTTGCAGTCGTCGGGGCTCAGCGGAGAGTGGTCACAGACAGGGCAGTCATTCGGGAGATTTGAGTGGCCTGGAATCACAAAGAAGTGTCAGTGACGAGATTATTCGAAGTATTGTCCGGAAAGTTGGGTACTCACAACTTTCGCAGATTGACTGTTCACAGCAAGGCAGACGGGAGGCGCCACGCGCAAGCTCACTGCAAATGGTACACCGGAGTTTGACAGGTATCTCAGGCAGCGGGATCGAACTGGTCGCTGTCAGTGAAAATTTTCTTTGCGGGTAACAAGATTGTACACGAGTATATGTTTGCGTTGAGAAATTCTCACCTTAAGCCGTTCGCTGACTGCTCTTGTGTCGTAGCCATCTCAGAATGGACCACGTGCGCTCAGAGATGAATATGAGGAGGATGTCACGGAGAGAGAGGTGCTCAGGATGAGCAAAGGGAGGTACTGTGGGTTCCGTAGCACTAGGAGCAAAATTGACGTTACGCTGGCGATGTCGTGGAGATACCGGGGATTTCGATAAAGTTGTGGTGAGGTGCGGAGCATAGAGGCTGGGGGAAAACGGATGAGCTTGTACCGAATCAGAGGCGAAAGAAGTTGAAACCACCAAATGCACGAACAACGTGTAAACGCAGCCCGTGGAACAGCCGAGCAGCCTTTGAAATCAGAGATAGCTGAATTGGACAAGAAGTCTCTGCCTCGCTTGATTCTGGATATTTACAAGTGCATGCTTGGAAACGGCGGGATACAGGAAAGAAAGTACTTGGCTAGGGCTCAGGGCTAGGGATGTATCTAGAATTCAGAACCATAGTAAAGCTGTACAAGGCAAATAGTATTGCGTTCTCGGGCATTGGGCATAATGGCATGTTTGGGATAATTGGTTATATTCTTCTACAGCTCCTTCTGTTTATTTCTGGACTACAGCTTACATGTATCTACGGTATAACATCCAGCTGGCAAACACCATCCGATGTTCTCGTTTGCCTTAAAAGTGCCCGAGACTTTTTGATCACTATATTATACGTGTGCTCGATTGGGTCACTCAGATGAAAATATTGTCGATGTTTTTGTCTTGAAGCATTGCCAGGGATCCAGGCGAGCCGCGAACTCAAGGCATCACCATATCTGAAGAGTCGTCGTCAAGCATCTCCAGTGTCCCAACTATCAACATGTTGCTGGGTCAGGTTTCATGGCTTGATATCATCGTATTTGTCTGTTTTGCGGCATTCCATCTATTACGTGATGTCGGCTTCTTAGATACACTCGCTTGCGGAATTCAAGCACTCCCGTTTCTCGGTCAGTCCATCAACTTCCTTCAGCAGATACGTGGAGGGCACTAACGTTGGCTCAGTACTTCGACTTTCAGTCGATATTGTCCGTGAGCGATACCTAACCGCCCTAAAACATCAGCTGCCCTTCACACAGCGGACTACACTATTCCAAGATCTAGTTGTTAGATGTATGCGCTATGGTTTCTCGAATGTACCTAGTAGAATTACCAAGGTTTTCTTCACGAAGGGTGTTGCGTTGCCATTCTTGAGATTCCGGATGTTACGTCACGGATATTTCAAGGAACTCCTATACCCAATTTGGAGAGAAGTTCATTTGGTAAGTCTACTACAACCTCAAACAAAAAATTACCAGATAACTAACCCTCGATTATCATATGTCAGAATCAAAGCGGTTTAAAGGGTTTGTGGGTTATAGAGGATGAGACAAAAGAACCGGATATCTTCATCTACTATTCCCATGGTGGGGGGTTCGTAATGGGAACCACTTACTTTTACCTCGAATTTCTTATAACTTGGGTATCAATCCTCAAAGAATTCGGCTTCTCGAACCCAGCAATATTTTCGTTAGAGTATACACTAGTTCCAGAACAAATATATCCCTATCAACTCCAGGAAATAATCACTGGTTACAACTACATAGTTTCAATAGCCGGCGATTCGGGTCGAGTTGTCGTTGGTGGAGATAGCGCTGGTGGGACGATTATGCTCAGCTTCTTGCTCTACCTCGCAAACAAAAATCCCGAGAAAAGGCCTGCGTTGGCTATGTTTATTTCACCGTGGACTCACTTAGTATCGGAGCTCAACCGTAACACCTCAACTGATTACCTCGATGTCGGTCGATTACATGATCTTGCGAGGGAATATGCTGGCTCCGAAAGGATAGACGATTCGTTACTATCACCTGGATGCTGCACAGATTTGTTGTGGTGGGAAAGGGCAATGCCTGTGAAAGGGATACATTTTTACTACGGGTCGGAAGAGGTTTTTTGTGAAGGTATTCGGACTTTAGCAAAACGGCTACAGGGAGTTGGGAACGTGATTTGCCACGAAGACGAGAGTCTCCATGCATGGCCCTTCGCAGTTTTATTCCTGGGAAACCATAAGGAGGAGCGAGCAAGGGGATTGCGGAAAGTTTCGAGAGATATTGCACAAGCTTTGCTATGCTCATAAAATTAATCTATGTCATATGAACACACACGGTCTCGAAAATATTACGCGGCTTGGTAAGTACAGGACTATTAATATAGTAGATTAATTGCAATTTGAGTTCCCCAAAGCGATTCCAAAATCCTTAAAGCTGTCAACATGGACCTCGACTCTTTTTCCTGCGGTTGGGGGAAAGCTGACGCTCTATAGTAAGTTATTTTGAGCATTTGGAGACCCCCCAACATAACCACTACTTGTTCCAAAAAGGGCCACAGATGTTGCCAAGGGTCAGCGGTATCTACCGCCTCGCGGAGCCTCACACCACGACCGTCATAGAATACACTTTAAAGTTCAGATGGAGATCTAGGACCGGTACTCAGCTTGGAAGAAACTTTGGTAGAAGTCCTTCAGAAAATGCATTTGGCGACTCCTAAGAATTTTGGATTCCTGCACAAGTAGTAGCGATTACCGAGCCCCACGCAGCGGTCCTTTTTCTATGATTTTCTCAAGAGTAATCTCGGAAGGCCCTGGAGTCTGTGGATTTCTATTGGGAAGAAGCCTATTCGGCAGAGCGCAAACATGGTGAATATCTGGCTTTTTGTGGAGCTGGGCTTCACACATGCGGTTGATGTTCGGATGTGGTTACATCTCTCCGCGCTGCTGCGTCAACCTTCAACTCCGTTCAACCTTGAACAGCCCGGTCTTCCACTCGTTCCTTCACAGGAGACCCTGGGGGTGACACACAAACCGCCCGCCCTCTATCCCGCAACTCCGATCGACATCCCCCGTTGCCCGTCGGCCTACAAATAAGAATCCCTTCATCGCCGCCTGAGGCTCGTCCCCCATTCCCAGAAATTTCTGTGTCCTCTGTGCTCTTCGCGCCCCCACCCGCCACACTTTCTCAAAGCGGTCCAGAAGGTCTTTCCCGATCTTCTCGACTGCCTACTCGCCGCACCTCGTGGGTGTTGAAGGAATTACTTTCCATAGTCTCTCGTAGAAGATGTCGCAATTGCTGTACCGACTCATCACCTCCGACCACTTTAGCGATGACCCCTTTCTCGCAGTGGCGTATCTGGCGTATGAGCCCCTCAAAACATCCCTCTTTTTCATATCTGTCGCTTAGTAGCTAACTCGACCTTCTATGAGTTAGTCGATATGCCGATCAGATAGGGATACATCATTTCCTCTGTACGAAGCTACGGGAGTTTAGTTACGGGGAGATCGAATTTTTCCTTCCGCAGCTGTGTCATCTGCTCGTCAGCATAGAGAATACGGAATCTGTGGCGCTGGAGGAATTCATCTCTGAGTTATGCGAACAATCAACGCATGGTGCTCTTCTGGTATTAGTTTTCTGAACAGGTTCCGGACATCAGTGCACGGCATAGCTCTAACCGCGACCCATAGACCTTTTGGTTGTTTCAGACACATCTACACGATTTATCAAGAAGTCCACAATCCAATGCTTTCAAAGTATGCTTTCAAGGCAAACAAAGTGTTGTAGAAATTTAGATTCTGACATCAAACTGTGCACAGACATGCAGGCGGATCTACAACAAGGTGCAGCATATAGTGTTTGGTGGAGAGGAAAATAAGAAACGGGAACGATTAAAAGAAAATGTCCTTCCAGTTACTCTGCTAGCGAGCTTGGTGATAGGAAGTGTTGCTGCACCATTTTTACCCAAGTTCGCAGGGCCGTTAGCCGTTGCTCAAGCACGCAAACCACATATCTACCAAACGATAACAGATCTCCCTGGAAAGCTAACCCGAAGCAAAACCATTGCTTCCGGTCAATCTAACCGACCAAAAAAAGAGCAACCACGAGTCAAAACCTCCGATTCAGCATCAGTCATTTCCAATTCATCCACACGCACAAAGTCCCCAAAGTCTCCGCAAAGCCATAGCACACCATCTTCGCCAGCAACAAAGTCTGAGAGAAGGTCATTCTCACTTACCAGGAGATCTTCTCCTAAAACCGATTCCCTTATTGTACCTAATTTACCAGCTAGTTCTTCATCATTACCAGATCTCCGAATAGAGCGAAGTGCGACAGTTAATATCTCAACACATGGAGTCAATAACGTTCGCCATCCACGGAAGGATAAACTTCTAACACCGTCACTACTAACTACTTCCAAAAAGGTTCATATGTTGAAAGCAAATTACTTCCGAAACGAAACTCAGTTTCTATCTGCGCTGGTGGATATATCAAATAGGTTAGTGTTAGTACCCAAACAGGCTCGCCTCAGTGCTTTGCGCGCAGAATTGGCTTTGCTCAACAACGATTTACCCTCGGAAGTGGACATCCCCATGATTTGTCCTGCAACGGAGGGTCAAGATAGTTCACAGACCGGCTATCACCGAGTCGTGCGAATAAATCCAGCAGAAGCCACTGTTCTAAATAGTGCTGAGAAGGTTCCCTACCTAATTATGGTAGAAGTGTTAAGGGACGATTTTGACTTTAACCCGGAAAAGCCAGATAATGAAAGACTAATATCAAATTTGCTTTCTGAGGAGAGTGGAGAGGGTGCACGGCGGAGAATATTTGATTTATCGGAGGCTCCACGGGAAACTGCATACCGTGGTAGTGATAGCGGGGAAAATGGAATAGATAGTGTTTTCGAGCCCTCCAAAGGCGATATCGGAACATCGCCGATAATCGACGAGCCATTTAATGTCGACACCACTCTTCAAACAAGTGAATTGGAGCCAGCCACGATAAAAGTTGCGGCACAGACACCACGACTCTCAAACGGAGGAAGCACAGTATCATCCCGAACATCCGAACTTTCTGTTACTCGATCTGGGAGTCCTGGACCAAAGAAACAATCATATGCCTCAAGACCCAATAATGAAGCTCCGGATCTATCGGCTCTTGCAACCCATATGAGGACGGCTGCTGCTATGTTGGCTCAGCTAGATGCTAGTAGTTCAAAGCGACCAAAAAATGAAGTCGCAGCTATCAAATCGAAAATTATTGCCAGCATGCAGAATCTAGAGGAACAAAATTTCTTCTTTGAAACAGCCCCGTTACCAACATTTGATACTATTATGGCAAGCGCCGTGGCTGTGGCTCCTCTCTCATCAACAGGAAATGAAGAAAGTGATGGAACAGTCCCGTCCAATTTGAACGCTGAAGCCGGGGCAGCCCGCATGGAAAACGACCAAAAGACCTCGGGTGTGGAACGGAAAGCAGATCGCGATGATCCTAGTGCAGCAACGTTTGGAGAAGAGTGGACAGTGAAAAAGGAACGGATAAGGAAATCGTCACCGTACGGCTCGTGTAAGAATTGGGATCTGCTAAGCGTGATTGTCAAAACTGGGGCAGATCTTCGACAGGAAGCGTTCGCGTGTCAGCTTATTCACGTGTGTGGGAAGATATGGGAGAAGGCTAATGTGCCTGTATGGATAAAGAGGATGCAAATTCTTGTCACCGGGGAGGTAGGTGGAAACCCTCCCGTAGGTACAAATTTCTTTGTTAACACATAGTATAGTCATCTGGGTTGATTGAGACTATTACGAATGGGACTTCTTTGCACTCTTTAAAACGAAGCCTTACCATTGCGTCCATTGCCTCGGGGAAAAACCCTAAAGGTAGAATTGCAACACTAAAAGACCATTTTGTCAAGGTATGCTATGTAACTCGTGCGGCCCATACATAGGCTAATAACAAGTCAGACTTTTGGAGAACCTGATTCAGAGACGTACAGAGCTGCTGTAGATGCATTTACAAGATCGTTAGCTGCATATAGCGTCATTTGTTACATTCTTCAGTTGAAAGATCGACACAACGGCAATGTCTTGATTGACAACCAAGGGCGTGAGTAGACTCGCATTCTCCCCATTGGAGGTATTCCATGCTAAAAAGCTCGAAGATATAATCCACATCGATTTTGGTTTCATGCTCTCCAATTCTCCTGGCTCAGTAGGATTTGAGTCTGCGCCTTTTAAACTTACACAGGAGTACGTGGATGTTCTTGGAGGTACTCAGTCGCCAGATTTCGAGAAATTCCGGGCACTGTGCAAGCAAGCTTTCCAGGGTATGTGTTAGTAGATATTATCCCTATATTCAACCTGGGCTAACAAAGATTTAGCCTTGCGAAAATCTGCCGATAACCTAGTATTATTAGTGGACCTCATGGGCAAGGAATCCCGAATGCCGTGTTTTTCATCCGGAGTTGTTTATGCAACTAGCCAACTACGGCAGCGGTTTCAGCTACAGCTCGGTGAAGCTGAAGCGGAGACGTTTGTAGATGATGTCCTGATCCAGAAGTCGCTGGGAAGCTACTTCACGAGGATGGTAAGTTTTTTTTTCGCCTACCTATCATGATTGGCTGCCCAGTTGCCAGATACTAATAGATCTCGCAAATAGTATGATCAATTCCAGTACATGTCACAGGGGATATACTAAAATTGTGACTCGCTTTACCTTTCATTTTTTTGTTCACCTTTTGTTCATTTTGGACCCTAGAAAACTTGGATGGCGTCACCTGTGAGCAAGCCATCATCATTTTTCGTTAAAGCTCACCATTCTGCGATTGTTAATAGTTGTATAATGTCAGATATTTATGTTTGTTTTTAACTTTGGGTTTCTTTATTCGCGCTCGATTCATATGTAAAAAGACTATGCTCATGCTTGTTATGGATGGGAGATGGGAGGCTGGTTCATTTTATGTTCATGGGAAGCACATTAATGTCTAGATACTGGCGTCGACGGGTTGGTTTTATTTATTTTACTTTATTCATGTTCATCCTTATCCTTGTGCATTGTACTTTTCTTTCTTATTCCTTTTGCCTCCGCCTCCTTTTCCCCGGGGAAGCCTATGAGTGCGCCCGTATAAACGGAAGGAGCTTTAACGATCCCGAATACAATCCATGGAAAAAACTTGAGTAGTAAGGATGGGGCCCGGACAGGATTATTAGATGGCGAAATAGGTGGTATGAATCGTATAGCGAATAATTCAAGGATGAGCAACTACACAGATCTCAAGGAGTTAAGGCGAAGAAGAAATAGAGTGTATCAATTTCCGAATGTTTTTCTCGCCCTTCAGATCCACCGTGTTAACCCACTCCTATCAGATCACAGCCATTTTTCGCCCACTTTCAGGGGCCTCCACCAAAATCCCAAACCCTACTCTCAAGAGCGTTGATCGAATGTCCATACCCGAAGCAGGATACATGTAGCAAGAAGAGTCATCAAGGGGTACCATAACCTCCGGGTTGAACGTACCTAATGACTAAACAACAGCAACTACAACAAGAAGAGTCATCGAGTCATCAAATCTCACTCGGATAACTACAAGATAACCATGCTGGGAAAGACCATACATTGCTTGCGTTATTACTCCCTACAGTACATGTACTAAAACTTCTGTTTTGCTGAGATATCTAGTATCTCTAACAATCGATATATTTAACCACCTGTAACCTTAACATCGACCATAAAGCATTTTTAGCAAGCTCTTGACATACTTCAACTTCGCCAGCAAGGATGAGGAGCCACGACTACGGTTTCTTTTGTTCATTTCTAGTTTCTAATTTATTATTCTACTACCAAGCTGTCCGCTCAACGCTACAAGTAACTTTACAAAGCATCCCTAAACAACAAAATTACACCACTTCCCTCCCATCTCCTGCCTTACACTTTTAATATGCCTTCTCAGAGCTTCTGCTGCTCTCTTTCTTTCGTCTTTAATCGGTATCGGTGTCTCCGTTGCTTGCTTGCATATAACTGTCTCCACACCCCTCCAGCATCGATCCCACTCCACTTCCATCAGTGCCTCACAGAATGCCACATTACAGTCCGAGACATCCAACCACTTCAAACACAGTAGATTCCTAGCAAAACGTTTCAACACACCCGCGGGGTCAATCGATGATGGAAGCGGCCAACCGGCAAGAGAAAGATGGGTAACAGTGGGTATGAGACATGTGAATGAGGTGAGACGTGTCCAGGAGGACATGCTATGATGGGGATAAGAAAGCGATATATGAGTGAGGGATGGGAAGCGATTGCGGAGAGGGATGGGGCTGAGGTCCCAAGTTTCTTGCGTAGGTTCTTCGGTATGCGGTAATCTAGGGGTGGTCTTTTCGGCTGGAGGAGGCGAGGGCTGGAATAACACACCAAGATCCTTCCAAGTTAACCTCGAACTCAGTGCCTGAGTGAGATCCATATGTCTGATATCCTCATTTCCCGACACCTCCGCTTCCCTTTCCCATCCTCCTTCTTCTTCCTCCTCTTCATTGTCATCAGATTCATCTTTGAATAAAACCCGCAGCCCGTCAATCCCAACTCCTTCCGGGTTATATGCGGCTATATATGCCAACAACGCCGACTTCAGGCCCGGCCGCAGCGTGTATAGGTAGTGTTGGTCGTACACTATATGAAAGCTCCACTCCCTTGCGATTGCCACCAGTGCAGCATGTGCCAGCCGATGGGGCTCAATACGAGTCAAATCAGGAAGCCAGTACACATCTTTTCCATCGTATTCTGCTTTGAAGGTCACCTCTTCTTCAGGCTCGTTTTCGGTCGTAGAAGCACCCAGCCATGATGCTGGGGGCGGAGGGCCCGGGATCCTATTCCGCCGCGGAACACCGATTTGGACCCGAGGACGCAAGGGCGGGGGTGGTTCAGCGTTTGCGAGTATTTGTTGCAGGGAGGGAGGAACGGAGCGGAGGAGGGATACTTGGGCGCGAGGGGTGTCTGTGTGGGGCTGAGAGATACGGAGGTGGGCAAGGAGGCCGTTTACAGATGTGTGATCTTTAGATCCTATGGCAGCGGATGAACTAGGAGATGAGGACGAGGATGAGGATGATGGCGCATGGGAGAAAATGTTGCTGGAAGGGTTCAAGAACTTTGGACGGTGTTTCTTTGGCATATGAAGGGGGGAGGGAGGGGAAGGGGGATGAGGGGATGAGGGGGATGAGGGGGGAGGTTAGGGCAGAGGGGGAGAGGTTGAATATGGGGGGGCTGGGACAGCATGACTCGATGGATAAGCTCCGTGGCTGACACAGCCAACAGCCACATGGCCAGCCTCCGCCACAGCTATCGAGTGATCCATGATGGATCACTCAGCTTGCACCTCCACCAGTTTGGGGGGATAAAAAGTAAATTCTTGATAGGTCATATGTCACAGCCCAAACCATACAAACAATTGTTTTGTTTTGCACAGGCTAAAGCATTGCAAAGGTGAATTGCAATTACACATAACATTTCCAGTTCTTACTCCTGTCAGCCGAAGCCATACGATTTCCGCTGTCTTTCGTACGATCCTGTGCACGGTCTCTAATGGTCCGAGAAGTCATCAGAGCCCCCCGGATACCATGCGTTGCTCTCTGACACCGTGAACCATCCTATCAGAGATCAAGAGAGAAATCCCAACAGAATAGTCGAGCAAATGAAATCAATCAGGGTAGAGTTTCATTTCAAGAGCCCCTTGGGCTGGGCCTCGCGTTCGCTCTGATGCTTCCACTCCTAGCATGGGAGTAGCAACACATGTACGTGTAATTCACCATACCAAGCTCCCGTATCAACTTCCCCACAATCTCCTCCTTTCGTTAATTGAACCTTGGATCAAAGGAGAATCGCCCTAAGACGCGTACGCTTGTTTGCTTGGCGCTCGTCTATCCGATGCTCACTGTGATTCGATAGTGATATGATGGGGAAACACCGTAAACGAGTGTTTATCTCAAGGTACTATGTGTATATAGCGTATACATTACCTCTCTATCCAAGGAAATCGTGACTTCGGTCCGGACCCCGTTCGCGTTACGTTACGTACACATCCGCGCCACCACGTGAAGGAATTGCAAGGCTATCTGTACCCTGTACCTGAGGGGGCAGCCGGCCCCGAGGTCGCTGTAGCGATGTTGTGTTCGAGGGAACATGTAGAAGCATAGAGAAGTGTTTGGTTTTTCCTTCAATTCCTGTACAGACGTGTAAGAAAAGTTTTGACACCCTACCTCACTAGCGATGTCAAGGCTTTCTTTACACGTCTGTGCATGGGTTAATTACATGTATTGTTCGCGTACAGGGAGTCACCAAACTCTATCCACTCTCACAGCCGGCGAGAACCGAGTTCCTTCGACAGTGGCGTGCTCAGGAAAAGCAGGAATGCAAATAAAGTTATCAGATCATGCCCGCGTGCCATCATGCCGCTCCCTTTCTGGCTTAGCGACGTGGCTTATACTAAGTTCGGTTAGACATCGCAGGGAATGGACACCCGCGGAAGCCCGGAGATTATTTGCAAGGAAGAGGAAGCGCAATCCGATACAATCTGATATGATAAGAGGGGAGAAAAGGTATATGTAATTTGTTTCTTTAATCGACCGTTCTCTGGCTGAGTTGTTTTCGCGAAGAACTGTTGGAAAGAGAGAGATAAAGGTGGAGAGGCTGCAGGAGGGCCCTGAAATGTTCCACTACTCTACTAGTCGTAATGTAGGAGGCCATGCATTGTCCATTAGTCAATCGCTGCCTGTGCAAGGAGTTGGGCTCTGCTGGAGGCAGCGGGGAAGGGGGATGTTTTTTTTTTGGAAGGGTGAAGGAAAGATTACGGAGCAATGAGCAAAGGCTGATGAATGGTGAGTCGTATAAGGCAGGAAAACGATGATGATCAGCCCTTGAGCCTCACTCAGGTCATGCGTTATGTACATGTAGGCATACACATTATGACAAGAACTGAATAATCATCCGACGCTTGGAAATTAGAAATGGAGAGATTAGACTTCAAACCGAAAGATCTTGATAGTTCTACTACAAGTGAGGTGGAATAGCCCATGGAGGTGTACCCAAAGTAGACATGTTGGGGTTCCCTCCCCCTTTTTTTGCAAACATCAGGGGCAGTGATTTTGGTTGAATCCGGGTGATAGGTTCGGTAGAGTAGACTTTTTTTTCTCACGCCCTCCCATCCAGTTTTCCGTGCAGCAAGTTAGATTCCCCAATGTGGAGGTGGCAACAGATCAACACTCTGCAATAAAGACCACCACCAACCCCTCAGCCTGGTTTATTGGCTCTGTTCCCTATTCAAATCTGTATTCTTTGCAGAAGACTCTCTTTTCTCTTCCCCGTCTTTCTCACCGTCTCGCCTGTTTACTTATTCGTAGCAACGGAATACCTCTCCTTTGAGACCACGTTCTCTCCTGCATTTTAACTGTGTCTACAATCCGTTCTTCACTCCGCTCCCCGGGTCGTGTCACTCTATCCACTAGGATGGGTGAGTTTTCCTTTTCTGTTCCTTCTTTCCTTCGAATTCCGTCCGTCCATCCGTTCCATCCTTCTTTGCTTCCCTTCTTCCCCCCACTGTCCCTCTTTTCTATTAGTGCTGTTGTGTTCGTCTCGGTTCTCGTGTGACCTCTGACTAATTAATTTTTGCCCCCCCACTACAACAGCCGACGTACTTTCTCCCCACCTCTATCTTCCAATTTCACCCACCTCTTTACTACCACGACCTTCAATGGTAGCCTCATCAACTCTGTCAAATGGCTCCGCATCAAGTGTGCAAAAACCGGTCTCCGAGGAGCAATCTAATATACCAACTGCCTCGGTAAACCAACCCTCTGAATTCGGCAAAGAAACAGCACAAGCTCAAGTCGCCAGCCTTATCAAGAAAATAAAACCCCCAATTCTAGGAATCGACTTTACGCGTTCTACCCGCCCGCGGCGAGCCTCGACACATTTACTTTCCGTAGGCACCAAAGATTTGCACGATGCGCTTAGTGACTCGCCTGCGACAAACCTTGCGTCTAGCGGGTGCTGTGGCGGCGGATGCTGCAGGCTACCCTCATCTCAGATACCAAGCGCACCTGGATCATTATCTCTGCCAGCATTTGCTGTGCCAAATAACCGAGCGTTCAAGTCTCTCAAGTTAAAGCTTGCGCCCCTCAGCGTCCATAGCCGTCTTACCAACACCGCTCCTCTCCCAGCCCAAACCATCTCCATCGAGCCAGCGGCTTCAGGGATAAAACATGAATCGACAGTTTACACTCATCCTCCAGAATTCGTCACCCCTCACCCTCCCTACAGCGTCTTCTCCGCCAAAATCGACAGCACGCGCGAACTCACTAGGCCTGGTGCCGAAAAGCGTACTTACCATTTCGACCTCGACGTCACCGACTACCCCGAGGAGGTCTCAGGCGTTGACTTTCGTGTTGGTGGTGCGATTGGCATTTGCGCGCCAAATAACTTTGATACTGTCGATGAGATCTTTGATATTCTCGGCGTGCCTACGCTCGAGCGAGATGAACCAGTAACATTAAGGACCCAGGGTGGACGATGGCCCACGATTTGGGGTCAAGAGGATGAGCGATTGTTGATAACAACCAGACGCGAACTTTTAACTTGGACCGTCGATATCCAGAGCTACCCGCCAACGAAGGGCATCCTGCGACTCTTGGCAGAGTATGCAAAGGATGAGAACGAGAAGACGATTCTCCTCTATCTGTGCTCAAAGCAAGGCCAAGCTGCCTTTTGCGAGTGAGTTATCTTTTTTTTTTGTTGCGATTGATCTTCCTTATCAGATTCTTTGATAAGCGACTATACTATCGGGACATATCGACTAATAATCATTACCCCTCCCACCAGGCTTCGAACAGGGCCCTACGTCTCTCTTTCGCAGCTTCTCCATGCCTTCCCTTCCTCCAAGCCATCGTTCCCACATCTCCTATGTAATCTCCAGAACCTCATGCCACGCTTTTACTCCCTCTCCAATGATCCTCACGAATCCCGGTTCCAGCATCGGCGTATCATTGAGATTGCCGTCTCTGTCCATGAATCTCCTGAAAATTGGAGAGATGGTGCGAGGGGTGGCGTTGGGTCTGGGTTCCTCGAAAGATGTGCAAGGAAGCTGATTGACGGTCATGAGACTGAGATCCGTGTACCGATGTTTAGAGGGCTGATGGCGAATCCGCTGGCAAAGGAATTTGTGACTGATGGGCCAATGCTGCTGATTGGGGCCGGTGTGGGAATTGCCCCATTCAGGGGATTCGTACAGAGGAGGTTGATGAGCGCAAGTTGTGCGAATAAGGTTTGGTATGTACTCCTACACCACTTTTTTTTTGGTTACACGTCGTCTGATAGTATTCAATAGGGTACTCCAAGGTGTCCGCGACTCCCTTCTTGACGAGCTCTACTCTGGCGAATGGGGAGAGCACGAAGACAAGATCCGTAAGGTGGTTGAATCACGCGTTGGCACGGGCCGCTACGTGCAGGAAGAAGTCCTCGCCCAAGCCGAACTCGTCTGGCTTATTGTCAACTCTCTCGACGGGCGTGTATTCGTGTGCGGATCTTCGAAGGGGATGGGAGAGGGTGTTGAGAATGCTCTCGTCAAAGTGGCGATGGAGCGCGGGAGATTGAGTGAAAGTGAGGCGAGGGAGTTTTGGAGGAAGAAGAAGGAAGGGGGGCAATATATCGCTGAGACTTGGTGATTCCTTAGAAGTGCTCTGAGAGGATTTCCTGGTTTTGTTTTTGCTGTTATTGGTAGATGGGTCTCTTTTGTATGGTTGTCCTATAGATGTTTTGGTGGGGTGGGGGGCTAGTGCGAATACTTTCCTTCTTTCTCTCTCTCTCTAATCCCGTTTATATCGGATGCTTTAAGAGCCTTTTTGCTTTTTTCCCTGACACATACTTGCTTCCCAAAAGTTCCTTTATTGCAAAGGACGAGGATACTTGGCTTAGAACTAAAAGGGCTTTTTTTTCTTTCCTTGGCTAGAGCTTCCTTTCTCTATAAAAATATATTTTCGTTGTTGTTCATATGGGTCTTACCCCCCCTTCTATTTTAGTTTGTTAGGGAAGGTTTATCTATGCTGTTTATAAAGTTTAAAGAGGGTTGTGCTCCTAGATTCCAGTTTTTTAATGGTCCTTGCTCTGTATGCTGTGCAGAGGAGTAAAGAAGCGCGATGCTACTACTAATAAAAACGTGCCGTGCCAATACACCTAATCTCAGACTAGAGAAATAATTATCCATATATCCATCTCCACGACGCCCACTAAACAAACAAACAAAAACCGAAGCAAATCAAAGTGCAGGAGTCCATCATAAAACTCGTAAAAACAAGCTAGTACTGCTTAAGGCAGTACTGCTAAAAAGAGCCCAAGTATCCGGCAAAAAAAAACGTTAATCACTTCGTCTTATTTTTCCCCCAGGCCTCCACAAACTTGATCTTTTCCTTTACGCCTAAATTTAGTCTTTTGCTCCTCCCGATCCTCGCCAGTGCTTCCCCGCCCTTCTCAGAGAGTTTGCTTTGCTTCTCCCCTGCATCACTCGCCGGACCCTTCTCATCCGTTACGGTGTCGCTGGAGGAGCTTGAGATTAATCGGGTTTCCTCGTCGGAGGATGAGGAGCTATCGCCCGCATCGGAGTGGTAGTCTCCGATGTGTCCGTAGTCGGCCAGTGTTTCCTTTTCTGGTTTATTGTAGATTGCCTCTGCGAAGCGGACGCGGATGCAGTGGGTCGGTCTGCTGAGGAGATTGAAGAGAGTAGACAGATAGGTCTCCGGGATTGGCGTCGTCACATCTGCCGGTGTATACCTCAGACTGATGGGAAAGATGGCAACGTCCTTGGGTGTCGTATCCAAGCTCGGCGCAAATCTCAAGATTCCGCGACCATTAGTGGTGGTAGCCTCTGGAAATACAACGACGGTGCGTGTTGGGTTAGCGCGGAGGAGGGCAGCAACGGTAACCAGGGGGGTGTTTTTTGGCGGGAAGAGAGCTGGACGGGAGAATGCGCGGAGGATGGCAGCTAGGAGGGTGATTTGCTCGACTTTTTTGGTGGAAGGGTAGGAGGCGGTGAAGACGGGGTCGAAGATGGCGGCAATGTATATGGCGTCCAGGGGAGAATTGAAGGACGAGAGGATTACGGTGTTGGGCCTGGGGAGCTTGTTGGACTTTTTGGCGAGCGACCTGAACCCACGTGTTAGCTCACCGTGTGTCTGGTGAGAGGGAATACATACCCCTTCTTGACTCCTTCAACCTGCAAATCAACCCACCACACCCCCGAAGACAGCAATATGCTCCACAGCCACGTCTTTCTCACCAAGCTTCCGATCGGCAGCCACTGGAACACTAGGAAGTAGCTTATGCTGAGACACAGGAAAAACGGTAGCCGGAATAGGAAGAGCAGCACGCCGTAGATATTCTGGAAGAAAGAAGAGTTGCCCTTGATGGGTAGGAACGGCGCGATCTGGGTGCCTGTTTTGAATATGATTTTAGCGACCGAGTTACTTCCACTCTACCTTCCATCCACGGCAACTCACCTCGGTCGCGGAATTGCGAGAACTTCTCCATGGCTGGAGATGGCAGATAGATGGGGGGGCAGCGGAGGATTGAGGATGTATGGACGTATGGACGGGGTTGAGGTGAGAGCGAAAGAGTGGCTTCTGTAACTTTTTGGGCGGCTTGGCGGTGCGAGGAGAAGAGCGAACATGTGGCATGTGTAAGGGACTGTCGGGATCACGTTACCCGGCTCTTTGTTTCGGGGGCTTTTGTTTGCTTCCACAGCTTGTCTGGCTGGATTCTCTTTTGTTTGCCTGGATATCTCACCAACAGTCGGTCCGCTCCCGAAACCATGGCCTTGAAACCCCCAGGCTTGCTGTGGCAGGCTGCATCAACCGCGACCATGGCAACAACGGGAATGCTGTCCCGCCTGTTCCTCTGCGGGACGCAGCATGTTGAAATTAACGGGATGGACAATTTCCTGCTGCTGCTTAAAGCACGGCGAAAAGGAAGGAAATCGGGGTTGTTGACAGGTTGGTGGGGGTGGAATTCTCATTTGGCCGATTCCCAGGCTTACTTACTCGTGCCACTGGCATTCGCAGTGTCAAATCATACAAGTGTGTAGGTGCTGGCGAAAGCCGTGCATTCGATCCAGTTTTGGTTTTTTTGGCACGATAACTCACTCACTCGTTCCACGGCGGCGTGAGGCCATTTGGTGCCAAGGTGACACAGAATTGATGATCCGCTGATATGGGGCCTCTTGCCCTTTTCTTACATGTTTTCACCGAAAAACATGAGATACAGCCTGGGTAGCCATGATATCTGCTTCAAGAACAAGTAAGTAAGTGTGGTTTCCCCTCAACTCCCTGTCCCTGGACCGAGAGTGGATCAACAAGAGAACAAATAGCAAACGTTCTTGAATTTCTGATAAAAACACCGAGTGACTGACCGTGACTCGCCTATCCTCCAGGGCACTTGGGGCTTTCTTCTCTCTTGGCCAAGTCCTCCCTACCTATCGCCTCCACAAATCCCCCAAAGGTGGCCTCTTCCAGCCTGCCATTTCAGATGCCATATCCCTCCTCGATACCCCTCATCGTGACTGGGTCCACATCTTCCCCGAAGGCCGCGTCCGTTTCCCCTCACAGCTTTCTCTGGCGGAACCAGTTGCACTGACAAGTTGACGGCACAGGTCCACCAACACCTAGACTATTACATGCGCTACTACAAATGGGGTGTTTCTCGCCTCCTCCTGGAACCATCAGTGCAGCCTACGGTTGTCCCTATGTTCATAACTGGGTTCTCGTCTATCATGCATGAGTCACGCGCGTTCCCGAGGTTTCTGCCACGCGTTGGGAAAAGAGTTTCTCTTCACGTTGGAGATGTAGTCCCTGAATCCACCTTCTTGGATTTGCGGCGTGAGTGGCACGACCTTAAATCTCGTCACGATGACGAATGGTTAAAGGAAGGGAAAGAGGCGGTAGAACTTCGCATTGAAGCTACGAGAAGAGTGCGAGAAGAAGTGGTAAAGCTGAGACGAAAACTGGGACTACCAGAGGAGGAAGAAAGTGCGAGCAAAGTGGAAACCTATAAATTGCCGGGGATGGAGAGGAAGGGAGGGAGGCTACCAGACGGAACTTGGGCGAAAGATATGTGAGGTGGCCATCAGGTGCTTATAACTTCTATGGATAGACCAATAGAAGATTGATTTTCACACGGGTTAATACTACGATCGCAAGACTCTGGTTGGTAGGTGAACTCGGACAGCGTTGCAACAGGTACTACCTACAAGAAATCGTGCAACGCTACACAGGTTCATCTCCCAACTAGCCCTTTTTTGTTTATAGCAAGGTAATATAACAAACACCTGGAGCCAAGCGAACAGTATTTGGTTATTTCAGATCCTCGGTAACTTAAAGAAAGTGTGCCGTTCTACCACCTGCACCCAGAGAGCGCAGTAGCTTACCTTCTAGAGACAGCGTTTAGCTTCTCAGTTGGCTATTTCTTTCCTACTAACATACGGCAGCAGGCTACTAGGGCGCGAACAGAAGGTATATCTGACGATTGGAGTTATCTACTACTATAGAATCGAATCCTAAAGGCCACATAAATCAAGTCATCCGGAGACTACATATTCATGTTCAGTACATTTGTTATGAAGGTACCGTTTACAAACTCTTTGCAACTAAATTTGCGTTTTATGATCTATCTAACATACATATGTAGGTATATATCATTATATTCTGCCATTTCGGGCGTGGGGTGGCGTGTGGTTGTGTTTTGTATGGGTTAGGCCAAGGCCGAGCTTGAGACCGCAAAACGGATCGGTTTAGACACTACTAATCTTATCACCAAAAGGCGTCCGATAACTGTAAGTAACATAGCAAATATCTAACAAGTTAGGTCTGGCGACGAGACTAAGCAAACATACCATTTTTTATCTCCCCAATTCCCTCAAAAGCCCCGTTAATGCGCCTGGCACTACTACCTGTACGCCTATGCTGCTCAAGACCTACAATCCGGTGTGTCGAATCACGATATATCACTCGAGATCTAAAACGATCGAAGTGATGTATTGGAGTGCTCATAGGCTGGGGCTTGATAGAGATTATATTTCCTTCGCCTACTTCGAAATACCTACCCTTTCCTGAGAGGATAGTCAATTTTTGAATCTCTCGAGGGCAGTGTGTCCTCGCCTTTCCCACACAGCGCAAAACAGTTGGAGTTCGGCCTGCAAAAATATTTTCTGGGAGCATATAAGTGAAACCTTATTCCTCTTTGCTCCCAAGAAAAATTTCTCTCTTACACATCAAGAAACCCGTCACGAAAACCTTCCTCAACCAACACTATATCAAAAATTACACTACCTAAACAAATTCCAAGACCTCTTACGATAGAGCGAATCTATACCTCCCCTTCGAAGATGTCCTCCGATTCTGGTGATTACCCTAGTCGCTCAGACTCGCGCTACGTCTATAGATATACGCCTCGCTCTTATTTCACGAAGAAAGCCGCCCTCGAAGCTGATGACTGCGAAAATTCTTCAGACGCCTTCGGAATCTCCGATGCCGCCAGAGCCAATTGCGGCGCGAAGGATGCTATTTATAGGGTTCGAGGTGCAGATTCACAGCCTATGGCCTCTAGGGTTATGAGGTACTATCGCAATAGTTACCCCAAGACTGCAACCAAGGCTACTGCACCTGCACCTACCGAAGGCCTTCTTACTGTAGCACTCAAATGCGAGTCTACCTCTGAGGCCGTGCCAGTATCTGACTCCACCTCACCATCCACCTCGAGTTCTAAGTTCTCGATAGCCTCTCCCTCTACATCGGTGGCCGAGTCCATGTCGGCCTCCCCGTATACGTTGGCGAGGGAGTCTATGTCAATATTCGGCTCCGCACCAACCTCTCCGTCTGAATCGGTGGCCGAGTTTCTTTTGATCTCTGCGTCTGAACCTACCTTTCAATCTCAGTTGGTCTTTTCGTCCACATTAGTGACTGAGCCTATGGCGACTTCTTTCCCTGCCACCCCCACTCTACCCCAACAACTAATCGAGAACGAATTAGAGGAAGCAGAGAAAACTAATAACGCGCGCAAGTCATGCATAATTCTCTGAGAAGCAGTTGAGAAGGATTATGGTATTATTATATTATCAAGAGTGTAAATGAGTGTCTGGGTATGGGTTTGATTAAAGTTTCGATTTACTAGAGAGTTTGGCACATGTAGCAGTCTTTCGAGACTTATAAAATGGGGATTTTATGGTTATTAGTTCGTTTAAAATTTGCTGTGAGTAGATTCTACAACTGTATAGCTGAAATTTAGAAATCTTTTGCAGCCACATCTCTCGCATATGTTCTTGGGCTATTATAATCCTCAGCACCAGGCTACGAGTTCTGACTCAGTTTTAGATTCTCCAAGCGATAAACTCACACTCGTAACAGCGGGGAAGTTGCACCCATAAATTTTCTAATAATGCGTATATATTCCAGTCAGACTATCAAATATATTGGTACGGGTGGGTTGAATACGGGTGGGTTGAAAAAAGCTTTTCAGGCTCGCTTGTATGATGCATTCTTGAAAATGGACCATCTACTATATCTACATGTAACTTCAAATTGTGGGCTGGCCAGCCGATGTGCAGAGTTAGCTGCTCTGCCTGTAAATAGGGTAAAGCCTGCCGACCTCTTTGAAAACGGGCTTTAACAGAATGAAAGCTAGACGATGTACGAATAAACAGAGGTCGTTTGTCGTTTCCTCAATCTAGGCTTATGATCTAGTAAGATAATTCATACATGTAGCCTTAGAATTATCGTAGCATTTCTTGTAGGCCTAGATCTAGGTACAGAGCACCAGTGATAGGCTTCCATCTAGTTAGGAATACTGACCTAAAGTATATCCGTACCCCAGTCCAAAGGTCGTTTTTGGCGGTCACCCCATAATATAATTCCATACCCCAGGGCCAGTTAACTTGAATGTACCGGCGGGCTCAGTTGGGTACGCGTACGTATACGTCTATGACAGTCTAGACTCAGTAGAGTTCTGATATCATTACTACTATTATTAGGGGAGTATCGGAGGAGTTCTCTAGAAGGAAAATATGACTTTACAAATACTAACTAGCATAGCTATATATGAGCTTATGGTATTTTGGGAATTTTTAAACTGGAAGAGAAAGTTCTAGGTAGCTGCGTAGAGAAAGTCGCGTTGGGAGATCTAAAAGAGCACCGCCAATGTAGTACTTCCCTGCTACGATCGGTTGTATCCTCTGGCTTCTCCCACTAGAAAATAAAAAAGGCGATACAATTATCTGATTCTCGTAGGATTCCATGAATTCATCAACATGCACATCTGCAAAAACGATACCTCACCGGGACAAAGAAACAGACAGGTAATGAAACCCTAACCAAATCAATTCTGACCAAATACATAGTAATACGAAGTACAAAATGAGGGAATATATCCTAGAATAGAAAAGTTAAAGCAGTTTCCTACACACCCGTACAGTTTTCTTTCGGCTATTGAATCACACAGCTGTCGAAGGCAGCTCCAACGTGATCCCAAAATCCCATCCTAGGTGGTGGTGGAGCGCGCGTCCTCTCGAGTTCGCTCATCAGTCTATTGGTTCTCTCCTGTTCCTCTTCCCTCATCACCCTGGTTTCCTCATCATGTCTCCGGCGCTCCTCCTCAAATCTCTTTTGATGTTCTTGTTGTTGTCTCAGCATGTCCTCTGCCTGCTGTGCCTTGAGTTCGTTCCACATACGAGCTGTCTCCTCCTGCTGGCGCCTCGCATCTTCTTGCCTCTGATTTTCCAGAGCCTGAAGGGCTTCTCGATTCTGTTCACTCTGATTCCGCATCTGCTCTTGATGACGCCTCTGATTCTCTTCCTCTCGTTTCTTCCATTCAATTTCCCGGATTCTGGCCTCTTCTTTGATTCTGATCCTCTCTTCTTCGAACCCTCTCATTGTCTCCTCGTGAAGGCTCCTAAACTCCACTTCACGCGCCGCGCTCTCCTCCTGCATTCTCTTTATCTCTTCTTCGAACTCCCGCCGAAGTCTTTCCGCTTCCGCTCGTCCTTCTGGAATGGCGATTTTCCCTGCTGTTGTATTCTCACATGTATGCGGAGGGCGTAGCATCTCCTCCTGTACAAGCAACAGACACGGTGGCCTCGCCAATAGATCATTTATAACTTGCACAGCAGAGTCGTGGTCCTCGTCTGCCAGCCTAACGGTTTTAAAGATGCCTTTCCAATGCTTAGACAAAAAATCCTTCTCTCTCTTCACCTCATTCCTATGTTTCGGAGTGTTTTCAGGGCTCCACATAGTCGTGCCGATGATGACGTTTCGCATTGCTCTATCACCCACTAGAGCTTTCAGGAGCTCTAGCGTCTTGCGCTGGGACCCGCCGAACCGCGTCTCAGCAATGTCGTGGAGGAAGATGACACCTTGTGTGTCGACTTCGCGGCGCTGTAGCGCGAACATGTAGAGGTTGGAGACAATCTCATTGAGAATCGTGAGGTTGTCGACTGCGGAATCGTCAAACCCAGGAGTATCGAGAAGGAGGATCTCGCGGGAAGCGAGCTTGGTAATGTATACCGTGGGTTTGAGCGTGCCTGGACTGTTAGCAAACCCACTATGCACTGGTGCCATACACATTGTTAAAGAAGCTTACAGGAGTCGAGACCACCATCTATGACAGGGTCAAGCCCGGTGCTGATGTCCTTCCCACCGAGAAGCTTTATGAAACTACTTTTTCCAGAACCTGTCTTGCCTGCGAGAACGAAGGCTGCAATTGGGCCTGAGCCAACCCTCGATCTTCCTAGTATTGTTAAGAATGTTAGCCCAATCGATAGAATTGAAAGGAATTTGGAAATTAGAATATACCATAACGTGAGCCGTTTTCTTCAGATGACATTTTTTTTTTCCCCTTTCGAAAGTAGATTTTCTGAAAAGTTGGAAAAGAAGGTTCTCTAGTGTTAATTAAATAATAGTTGCTTTTTCAACAATAAACCCAAAACCTGGAAGAGAACTTGACGTAGTCTCAGGAAGCAAACACGTCCCCATATATAAGCTCAGAGCTTGGGTAAAGTATGCGGGGCTCCGCGGCGGGAGAACAAGGCTGAGATAAGAAAGACTACTAAGAATTCCCCGCATCGAATCTGGGGCTCTATATTTCACTGCCTCCAATTTAGTTGCATGCGCAGCCTGCATTTCAACGGAAGCGGCGGGCATCCCGTGTTTCTGATATGATCTGTTGGTGAAGATTGTATTTTAGGCCTCTCCTAAACGATGATCATGACAGACGATTGGGGGATGGGGTGAGACTATTTATTCTACGACTGTTGCCTGGCGTGTTGGGTCTGCAGTAATAATTTCTTCTGCTGTGCTATCAGCAAAGGGTTAGCTCAATCGATTAATCGCGTTGTTAGGCCGAAATCTCTTTGTGGTACTCATCCTGCATGATGTGCATCTCTAGAAAGCGGTTGTTAGGCTGGTTGCCTGAACCCGAGCCAATGATTGTGAATCCTATACCTCAACAGCGAAGCACATCCACCCACCGATGGCTAGTGCCTTTGCAAAATGTGCAAGCACATTCATATAGTAAGGAAATTATCATCAGAAACGTGTATTTACTCGGGGCAGTCATGAAGAGCCTGAACTCAACCTTTGCAGGCAGCGATTTTTGATCCACTCTCATGATCACCTAGCACATCAATGGACTGATTGGTTAACTCGCACTTGCATTTTCAGGCTCTTCATGACAGCCCCGAATATACTCTCAAGCTTGAGATCGCTGCAATAGTCTTCCGCAGCACTTTTGCCTCAAGCGATATCATATTGAAATAACAATGCTGTTATAAATATTAATTGGCCACGATTTGAGCCGAATGTTATCCTACAATCCCAATACCGCCGGATTGATCAAAGCACTAGGATCCATCACTTTGGTCCAATCGATAATCTCTGTCGCCCCAAACCCCTCTACCGCCTTCCCGTAAAACGCCCCGCGCGCAGTAACATATCCTGTATAGCTCGACCCCAGTCCTGTGCCCCCGACAATCTCTTGATCATATTTCCCACTCTTAATCTTTAGCTCTCCACCCTCGGGTCCCAAAAACTTCACTGTCCACGCAGTCGCATACACTAGACCCCGCAGCCTCGTGCTCTTATATGCGATGGAGTAATCCGGCACGAACTCAATAGGTCTAATATCAAGCGATCCATCTTCATGTCGTATCGTGGCGAACCGGCTTCGCTGATACGGGATCTCGCTGTCGGTAGCCCAGATGCTAACCTTTGTCGCGCCAAAGTGCAGTTGAAACCACGTAAAGTTTCCCGTCACTGGGACACCCGGTCCCCACTGTCGATCGAGCCACGTAAACGAGCTATCCTCATCGATCGTGAGAACCTCACCGTGCTCTCCGATCTGTAAAGTTCCTGTCGTGAGTGCACATGGAATGCTGAATTGATATGTTAGTGCGGGACCCCATAGGAATCCGCCGGCCCCGGCGTTGTATATAATTGGGCTTGTCGGCTTGAAAGTTACATCGAACGAGAACGCATCACTCTTACCCCAGGTCCTAAAGGCGGGCAGTCCCGAGGCATCTTGGGCCTGGAACCCATATTTATTTGGAACCGAGATCTTGAAGAGGTCGTTCTCGATCGTTGGGATAGTGATTACGGGTTCGTAGAATTGCGCATATAGCGATAATGTGTCGAGGTCAAGCAGTGACGCGCGGTAGTATCCAGTGCCAGAGACGGCAAGGAGCACGTGAGAGATGAGAAGGTAGTTTGTGTTGTTGGATGACTTCAGATAGGTAGAAGTCCACCAGGAGCCAGAGCCATTATCGTTAGATGAAAGGAGAGACTGACGGAGGTCGTACAAAGCTGGGAAGCCGTACTGTTGCAGAGTTAGTACTAAGCACTGGCGACATTTACTAGGGGAAACCAACATACACCGAAAGGTGTGTTGAGTGAACTGGTCCTCTCGGGAACGAATCCTGGCACTGTAATTGAAATTGCGCAGGAGGCCAGGAAAGGCAATGGAAATAGGCTGGAGAAGATCCGCATATCAATTAAGTTGATTGGCTCCCGATGATTGTTGGGGTAACACTTGTGTGGATGGTGTGCCACAGACACATTGAGGGGCGAGCTCTTATATGTATGGAGGCCACTGGCAATCAGTAATCTGTGTGCCTCCCGTGTCCCAGACAATGTTGAACTTCTCCCGGACCAAAAAGGGCGATTGTGTCTCACTCGTGCAAACCACCGATGCCTGCTGTAGCAGCAGGTACCGGTGCTAGTACCTGCAGGGCAACCGGTACAACCCTGGAACCAGCAACACTGGTCACTTCAAAGCACCCTCCAAATACAGGTGTTGAACGAAACAGTGGCTTTTAAAAAACCCTCTTACTAAATCGGTAGTACAGCGGGTCTCGATAGTGGCATACAGTCGGGGATGAGAAACGGTATGCTGGTGGCGAGATATGCTTCCAGAGAGAGGAATCTTGGCACCAATTTGCCATACATTTATCATTGGGAATATTGAACAATACGACATTATCGAGAATATGCTACTGTCGGGTTTGCTACTATCGAGACCCCGCTGTATAACCCAATCAGGACCCAGCTTCTGAACATGAAGAAAGCCAGCAGTAGCAGCAGTCCACTTTATATCATCCAGTAACAATACACGTGGTATCCGGCTTTCTGCGGGTGTACAGAACACCCGATAGAGCAAGATCTAAGGGCGCTGTTAACTTCCTTTCCGGATATATGTTTTTCGCTTATGCAGCCTGCCGGGTCCGCCGAGTACGTGCCTGCAGCAACCCCAGAATACTGTGTTTCTAGTACATACATGTATATGTACGCTGCTTGCTCTGTATGCACAGAAAAATAGAAGGATAGACTGTCACACGTATAGCTAGGGCGAATAAGTGTACGTGTTTTGCTGCCTGCTGCACAACACTATGGATTCTCCCGCAGCGGAAGCGCCTCTACATATAGGTAGAGTAAACGATGATTACGGCAAACTGTGTATCGTCGATTCATGTTCAGTGATATTGGCTCTCTTCATCGAATAGCTGTCGGGTTCGCATTTCCAAGACTTTATGTAATGATTTATTGTTCTTCTGCCCATCATATCCATTCCAGCTACACTCAGTAAGAGGAAAGTAATGGGGAAGTAAAAGTTTGTAAGTCGAGAATGACTTTTGTCGCTAGCATGCCACCGGATTCCCAATCTGAAAAAAAAAAAGAAAGAAAGAAAGGTGGAGAAACGGGTAGATTTGCCCAGACCGACGTTTCCCTGCCTACCTATCGTTGACTCTCTCCAATGCATTCTACCCATGATAAACCCCAATGCGAGTTGCTAACCAGAGAAAAATAATAATGAGGAAAGACAATTCATGGAAATAGTGAAAAGATACCCTCTCGCAGAGAAAAAAAAATGGTTGGAATAAAAAAAGAATTCCCCTGACGTTTATCCCAATTGCCCGTACCCCCATCAATAACACCGCCCACAGCCTAATGGCTGGCCGCAAAAGACAAAGGAAAGGGAACACTCCACACCCACAAAAAAAGAGGAAAGAGGAAGAGGAAAAAAAAACCCCAAAAACCCCAACAATAATGATTACGCCCCATCCACATCGTCCCAACTATCTCTTAGCTCCACCGTAATTGCGCCCTTAATCCATTCGTCATTCTCCACCGCATCCAACTTCCATCTCTTACTCGCCCTCTTCAATAACCCTTCTACAATCCTCTTCCCACCCTCCATCCTTGGATCATATCCTCCTCTCTCACCGTTGACATCGACCACGATCCCTGAATCCCCCGATTCCATCGACCCCTGTGGCATTGGTGCTAATTTTACCCATTTCCACTCGCACCTCGCGATCCTATGTGCCGTCTTACTTCGCATCTTTTGCTCTGTCGATCCCGGTGGTGGGTCGAATGGAAGTCGGCCTTCCATTAGTGCAAATAAAAGAACGCCTAGTGCCCATGCGTCTGTCTGACGCCCGTCGTAGGGCTGCCCCATTATTAGTTCGGGGGAGGCGTAGTCGTCGGAGCCGCAGCGAGTAGTAAGGAGGTCGTCTCTTTCGAAGTCAACGCGGCGGGAGAGACCGACGTCGGTGAGGGTGGTGATAGGATAGTTCTCACCGTAGGGATTATCGGCGATTTCACGTAACCGTGGTCGTGAGAAATTAATGAGGACGTCTAATACATAATTTTTTAGCGTTTCCATGCCGTGTGAAAAGATCAGACGAAAGGATAATTGCCGGGTGGGGGTCAAGTATACTTTCTAGTTTTACATCGCGATGAACTATGCTGTTCTTGTGTAGATATCGAATAGCACCAACAATCTCCGCAGCCATTCGTCGAATCAATGGAGCTTTTAAAGGAAATGTGGGGTCTGACGCCAGGTCGAATAAGTCACCTCCGGGGCAGTAAGGTAATATCAACAGAGCTCTTGAAGGCTCAATGCTAAAAGCTCTGAGTCGTACTAACGCTGGGTGATTAACACTGTTGAGAATATCAAGTTCCCGTTTTAATGAACTCTCAACCCGTTCCTTAGAAGCTCCTCCGGCAGCTCCATGCTCAACAATCTTCACGGCTACGAGCTTTTTCGGATTCAGCGAAACAGGCTCTCTCTCGACCATAACTTCATCCTCACAAACACCGTCAACCTCCTCCGGCAGCGTTTCCGAAGTGGCCAGAATGACCCTGCTGAATGTGCCGTGACCCAATAGCCTAATACCTCTCCATCGCTGTACCTTGTTGTCCGGAACCGTCCTCGCCTCGAAGCTCTCCAGCCTTTGTTTCTTGATCAATCGAACCTGCGCTTCTGTGGAATCCGTCGCGGTATCCACGCTCGAGATTGACGATAGTGAAGTTGCACTCCCACTAAGTGCAGGACTCGATTCTGCAGAGGATAAAGTCCACCTCTTCTGCGCCAAGAAATCCTCGCGTCGCAGTCGCGTCCCCCCCGTAGAATCTACGTCAAGATTAGCGACCACGCCTTCGTCTCCAGCGTTCGCGCCGCTCAATGCGGTCCTGAACAAGTCTCGGCTCCGCGCATGCGGAACCGCTAGCGAGCTAGAATCGTAATCCCCGCCGCTGCGAGACACATTGTTGTTGTATGCGAACTCGGCGCCGGGTGGTGTGGGGCCCAAGCCTTGATAAATCTTCCGTTGGGTCTGTGCTGCAAGGGCGGTTGAGAGCGATTCGCCTGTTGACGTAACGAGAGCCGACTCACCACTCCCATTGATGCTCCTGGGCATTGATGGGTGCGTCTGCGAGGGCTTTCTTGATAACGACCTGCTGCGAAATCTATTCCATGGGCCAGGGGAATTGCTAGTTATAATTGGAGAGGGGAGAGGTGTCATTTTCGTGAAAGAGTCCAGCCCCGGTGAGTAAGCGGATGTTGCGGAGGCGGGGGACAACGAATCGACAAATGACGTCGACTTCGAGATCCCCGCTTGCTGTTGCCGTGCAGACGCCACGGTTATGTTTGAAGTTTCAAGACGAAGCCCAGGCAGGGGAGTAGAGTATGAGGGGTATTTGTAGGAGTGAAAAGAGTTGCGGGGAAGTGGGGTTTGTGCGGGGGACTGCAATGGGATGTGATGTTGCTGAAGCAAGGCAGCATCCTGCTGCTGATGGTTGTTGCCCGGCACAGATAAGGTGGTTGAGGGGATGGACGAGGAAGGAGCAGAAGGAGGGAAGGAGGGGGTGGAGGGGGGAAGAACGGTAAGAGGAGGAGAAGGAGGCGGAGTAGAATGAGGGACAGGAGAAACGTGATGTTGGGTCCGGAGATGATGTTGGGCGGCCATGACCGTGGGGGAACTGAGGGAAGGAGTGACCCGAGTCTAAACGCAGCGGCAATTGGAATGTATGTAGGTACGGAGTAGGTATTGATAGAAAGATAGCATAAAGTAACACAAGTTGATGTCTGAATTCCCAACTGGTCTGTGATAGTGAATGGGGGGGAGGTTATTATTATCGATGGTTTGAAGCAACCTTCTTAATTTGCTTCTTGCTGTGTGATGCCCGTGAGTAGAAAATGCAAGAAACAGAAGCGTTTCAAATATTCCTTGCTTTCAACCACGAGCGTGACCGAGCAGGTGGACCGTGGACGAATGCAGTTCAGAGTCTCACGGCTCTGCAGGATGTGATGTATGTCAGTACTCGGTGCAGCGTCCGTAAAGGGCACCCTTACTGTACTGAGAACATCCACATCCACATCCACCCAGGTGCTCTGCCTTCTTGCAGATGCACATGCGCTGGCTGTGGCTGGCTGCAGTCGAGTCTAGGACGTGGGGAATGGGGGAAGAAGGCCCTTGATTCTGCCCAAATTGGCTCTCGCAGCGAAATTACTCCACTCGAACGAACGAACTGCTCTCTCTAAATGAGGTGGGGATCAGGGTTGGTATGCACATTACCCGTGATAATACTCGTGACGGTTTCCGAAACACCGGAACAACCGCAGGCCATAGGTTATACCGTGGAGATTCATCACAGACAGGTACCTACAGGCATACATTAGAATAGAGTATATGTACTTACTTTAAATGTCGTCTGAAGTCTCAACCTGCATCTGCCCTCAATCTCTGGTCCCAATCCCCGGATACGAGTGCCCAGTTTTATCGCCACCAAATTGGCCAGCTGATCAGCTGGTACACGCCCAGGGCGTGCATCAACCTTCACGTATGTACTCCACAAAAGAGTCGGGACCATAAATTGGCCAGAAATTAGAAATTGGAATTGGCAAGTGGGGCTTTGGATGAACTCCTCCATCCCAAAGCAATAAGGCAGTAGTCACTGTGTACGGTAATTTGGGATTGCAATTGCGCCTATCTTCACCGCCTGGCTTATTCAGGTTTCTCGCCCGATTCCGGACGTTGGTGCCCTGTCACGCTGATGATCCCAAAGTACCCTGTGACCGAGAGAGAGAAAGGAAGCGCCATTCGGTGTCTCGAGTGTTTCGCTTGTACCTATCCTGGGACCGCGTTTTTGTGGAGAGATTCCGTAACCGCGCGCGGCTCCGTGGCACGTGAGCGGCTGTTTCCGGTAGACTGCTTCCCTGATGCACGTGGGAGATCTTCGCTTCCATACTTATCAAACGGGGGCGCAGTTAGGTACCTTGAACGATCAATAATCCCAATCTCAGAGTTACGATCGCACCCACCAACAGGAAACAAATCAATTTTGACGGCAAAAGGTCAAACAACAGAAGAATTTCAAATTAATTTTTAAGATTACCATGGCCCTCCAGATGTCTACGTCTGCAGGCATAGGGAAATTTGCGTATGTGGATTATGTGAGAGACTCATCGGCAATATCTCTGGCAGACCTCTCTCTCCCCTCAAGACTGCACTAGAGTTGACGAAGTCACAGAGCCATCAGCGATACCTTGGATAAACCTTGGATCAGTTCCTGCATGAGTCCAGCTCGAGTGGTAATTGATAGATACGGTGGCCGAGAGTATCTCACTTCTGATTCGTCGGAGTTGAATCGTAACCCGCTCCACTCCATAGCTATTGGCTTCTTGCGAGGAGGGAGAGATCTGTGGAGATAAATGGGATCGTTAGATATCACTCGCGTCAATTTTCCCTCCGCCCCCAGCCAACCCTCGAAATACTAACCCATAGCCCCGTTATCCCCACTTCGCAGAGAAACCCTGTATATACAATCGCCAGGGACTCGAGGCAAACCCCTAACCCTAGCGCACCCGGTCTTCGCTTAGTCTACAGCACCGTCCACGTGATACCGTGCGGCTCTGATGGAAGTGTTCTGACTAAGGAAATTGCTTGGCGGGACGTCGAGCTTTGGCCCGCACCCAACAACACCACCGTGGTAAACGACAGCACCACAGACACGCTCGCCAGCTGCTCTTCCGTACCTTTACCTCTGCCATGGATTTCGTATGTAATCTCGTTTCCCCCGCACTAGCTCTCCGTCTTTTCGCGTCGTTTTGACTCTCGGAGACAAAAATCTCCAAATTACTGAGGGAACGTAGCTGACAGATCTCTGGATATCCTCAGTGGAACCGTTTAATTGGGGGCTCCGGTTCCTCTTCAAACAATGCTAGCAAACAACCCCCTCCCGCCACTCCCCAGCAACGCCTCGCCAAGTTCAAACGGAACTGGCAATCCTTAATGGCATGGAAACCTTGCACCTCACCCTCTCCCCCGAAGGGAGAGAGAGAAAGAAGAGGAGAGGATACCAGCTGACCGTGTAGCTTCCACTTGTTTAGCACTCTTGGCGAAACGCCCGTGAAAACGACCCTTCCTCGCAGGATCAGCTTCGCAGCTACGTTAAACGTCTCACCGACCTCTTAATCGAGGAGGAGAAGCGCTCTGCACGCCTCTGTATGAACTTTTGCTACGAGAACCAGGTCTTCATCACGTTGTCCGAGATTGGACAGTCTGGGTCTGCAGGGGTAATTAGGGAGTGTATAACTGCGTTTTCAACGCTAATTGATAACGAGGATGAAGACTTTCTAGCACAGGAGAGCTTCGCGCAGAGTCTAATTGCTTTTCTGAGGAAAACTAGCCAGAGCTCGGATTTGGTGTTTGAAGGGGAGTTTGTGGAGCTGCTGTTTAGCATTGCCGCAAAGATCAGGCTGAGTCCGGGGATACTGGAGGCATGGTTTACAACAAGAGGGGAGGAGGAGGGGGGGAGGGAGTTCGAGAGCTTGGGGCCGCAACAGCGGTTCGCGGGGATCACGAATAAGGTACGGCGAGATTTTCAGTTTGGTTGATTAGAGATGAGCAAGGGCGAAGAAAGGCTTGTTTGCGGTCTAACAAAGGTCGTATTTAGGATGATTTTCCGCTGTTCTATCTTTTGATTGATTATGTGCACCATGAGGGAAGGGTTGGTGATTTTGCAAGGACGGGGCTGTTGTATATCATCGAAGCTGCATATACGTCTGGAGATCTTGAGAAATGGATCGTAGAAAGTGATCTTGCAACTTTGATGGCGTCGGGTTTGGGAGCGCTTTATAGCCAGCTTAGCAGGTTGTTCCTCCCGCAAGCTTTTCCATGCTGGGCGAATCTAGTTGACGATGGTTTCCAGAAAACTAGTCGTAACTTATCCGACAGAAGATCCTCCAACTATTCTTATTCTTTCAGACTACTCCTCTAGCCCACCGAATTTTGGAGCTGAGAGCTCGAATTCGCCAGATTTTCAAACACATCTGGAGACATTCCTGTCGTATCTTATATTCTGGCAGGACGTACTGGAACACTGCAGATCGGCGGATGTTAAGCAAACCCTCCTGGACCATTTCCAAGTTTTGTTCTTGCAGCAGTTACTGTGCGTTTAGAATTACCACTCCAATTATGCTTGAGTTACTAAGTTTTATAGATATCCCTCTCTGCTCGAATCTTCTGATATAGATGGTGGTTCCTCCGTTGCAGTCTTAACCTATGTTCGGGTTGTGCTCGATACTCTCGAACACCCCGATCTTATACATCTAATTCTCTCGTATCTTATGGCACTTCCGGATAAGCTAAAACCGACCTCTCCTCCGCCTCAGTCTCCTGCAATGGCGAGACGTCGAAAATCACTTGATCTCCTTTCCAAGGTCGCAAACATGGACGACAAGCCGACTCCAGACTTGTTTAACTTGGTGGATTTAGTGTTGACTAGTCTTAGATCCAGATCCCAGCAGACTGTTTCCGCGACTCTTAGGCTGGTATCGACAATACTGAGGAAACATCATCCATACTCAATATCTACTTTATTGAAGGTCATCCCGGTTCCTGCTGGCGCCCAGGTGAGGACTATCGGTGCCCACAATAAAGAGATGGAGCTACTGTTCTCGCTCGTGGGCGACATCTCAGAGGATAGAGATGTCTCAGAGAGCTATGGCGAGCACTTGAAGGACAACTTGGTGTTGCTTGAATCTCACCCTTGCTCTGCCAAGCTCCTTGCTCTCAAGAACGGTAACGGCCGTGACACAGGAGATGACGATACGAATCCTCGATGGGCTAAACTAAGGGATATGCAGGCGCACACAATACATCCGAATGACCCGTTGCTCAGAAATGTGATCGAACTCCTGAACACGTTCTTCTCCAACACGGTGGAAACGAACCTGATTCTTACTGCTGTTATCGTTGATCTCGCGACATGCTCGTGGATGCGACCAGAGGGATGGCTGTTGTTTGATCCTAACAGCTATGAGTTCGAGGGTAGCGATGAGTCAGATGAAGATGACGAAATGGAGGACATAGAGAACGAGCTAGCGGAGATAATGGGTGATAGCGACGAGAAGGATATATTTGCACAAAAAGAGCGGAAGCGATATATTGCTCTCAAGAAAGCAAATCGGATACCAAGATTCACTAGCACTCCTCCTGTACTAGAGGCGCTCCAAGGTCTCATGAGCCAGATCAGGGCTTATCGGAGGGAGATCCCTGACCTTGGTGATAAACTCGCTGAACGCAAACGCGCTTTCCAGTTCGCGGACGAACTTAACGAGGCGCTCCTTTCATCACCACTCTCGTCCCCGCCTGTCCCCTCTCAACCTATCCGTAACTCTAAACTCGACGCTATCTCGCCGCGAAATCTCGTGCGCCCTTCGTCCGCCTCTCCCGCAGGCACTGGCCGCCAGCGACAACCTTCTGGTGGGTCTGCGTACCCCACGTCCGCCGCACGTTCGTCTCGCATGCCTGCGCAGGTTACGTCGACTTCCTCCTCACGCGGTATTTCGCCAGCTGCGGTGGCGGCGGGGAGTCCCAGTAGTCCTTTCAATTCGCATGTGGCAGATACAACGATGAGACGGATTAAGGTGTTGCAGCCGGGACAAGCGGGACTACATTTACCACCACCGCCGGAGGGAGAGAGCAGAGAAGGGAGCGTCAGGAGTGATGCGGGGACGGCGACGACGGCGACCCTGGGAGAGGAGAGTGACTTTACTTTGAGTCATTTATTAACAAATATCATGATTCTCCAGGTAAGTTCCTTTAGCTCAACAGCGAATGATTGGTGAAGGCAGTAGGTTAATGATTGCGGTGTGATAGGAGTTTGTGTTGGAGCTTGCAGCGTTGGTGCAGGTTCGGGCTTCGTTATTTGGGGATGTTAAATTTGCGTAGACTGTCACACGGATGGGTCATCGAGTGATTGGCTTCAAAAATCCCCACTTTTTATTTGTTTTTATACTTTGCTTTTCTGATATCCGATTTTTGCAGAGGGTGGATAAAGTTCTAAAAGAATCGATAGAATTAAAAGGCGTAGGACATGCATCGTGTGGTTTTTTTCCCTTCCTTTTGTTTAACTTGACCTTTTTATTTTGCTTTTGTTTTCGCATGGGAGGCGAAAGGAGGAATATTGATTGGGCTTAACTGCTTTTCTTTTCTTTTCTTTTCTTTCGTGTAAGATATGGTACATGCACAGAGCAACTAAATACTTCTTCAGATATTCCAATAACTTTTTTAAAAAAAAACAAACCCTCCATACACACATTTTTTGTAGTCACCCTGATACTCACTACAGGTAGTTTCATACCCTTTCCCCACCTACAATACCACCATTCCGTCTAGGCGTCTGTGATACAGCCATGACTGGCGTCCGAAACTTGCCTGTTTAGGGGGTTAGTAATCATTGCTAGAGAAATGATCATAGGGTTGGTTTGGAGCTTACTTTGTATATTTGTAGAGAGTACCCTTGGTATACTTCAATGGCTTCGGTACAAACTCTTTCCTCCTCTCGACCAAAGTCGCTTCATCAACCATCAAATCCAGCTTCCTCTCCACAGCATCAATTACGATCTCATCACCATCCCTCACAAGCCCAATCGGCCCGCCCTCCTGCGCCTCTGGCACAATATGGCCAATCAGGAACCCGTGACTACCTCCAGAGAACCTTCCGTCAGTGATCAGCGCCACGTCTTTTCCAAGCCCAGCACCCATGATCGCTGAAGACGGCTTCAACATCTCCACCATCCCCGGCGCACCCTTGGGTCCTTCGTAGCGGATCACGACGACCGTCTTCTCGCCCTTCTTGATTGCGCCCTTTTCAAGCGCGGTGACAAAGTCGTCTTCGCAATCGTAGACCTTGGCCTTGCCAACGAACCTGAGGCCTTCTTTACCAGTGATTTTACCAACGGAGCCACCTGGGGCGAGGGAGCCACGGAGGATCTGGATGTGGCCTGTTTTCTTGAGCGGGTTGGAAAGCGGGCGGATGATCTTTTGATCTGCGGGGAACGAAGGCACCTTCTCGAGGTTCTCGGCGAGGGTTTTGCCGGTGACGGTCATGATGGAGCCGTCGATGAGGCCTTCGCCGAGGAGGTATTTCAGCAGTGCGGGGGTGCCGCCGATTGTGTGGATATCTGCCATGACGTATTTTCCGGATGGCTTCAAGTCTGCGAGGAGCGGGATGCGGTCGGAGACGGATTGGAAGTCGTCGATCGTGAGCTTTACGTCTACGGAGTGGGCGATCGCGATGAGGTGGAGAACGGCGTTGGTGGAGCCCCCGGTGATGTTGACCACAACCATGGCGTTTTCAAAGGCGGCGCGGGTAAGGATGTCGCGTGGGCGGACGTCCTTCTCCAAGAGGTTCCTGATGGCGAGGCCGGCATCGAGACATTCTTGGATCTTTGCGGGGGATTCTGCGGGGTTGGATGAGGAGCCGGGAAGTGTCATCCCCATGGCCTCGATTGCGGTGGCCATGGTGTTTGCGGTGTACATGCCACCACAGGCACCGGAGCCTGGACATGCGTGGCGGATGATATCAAAGCGAGTTTCCTCGTCGATTTCGCCGGTGAGGTATTGTCCGTATGACTGGAACGCAGAGACAATATCGATTTCTGCGTTTCCTTGACACTTGGACTTGCCGGGCTGGATAGTGCCTCCGTAGACCATGAGTGAAGGGCGGTTCACACGGCCCATGGCCATGATCACACCGGGCATGTTTTTATCGCAGCCAGGGATAGAGATATTGGCGTCATACCACTGCCCACCCATAACAGTCTCGATAGAGTCTGCAATGAGGTCGCGGGACTGCAGGGAATAACGCATGCCAGATGTGCCCATGGAGATACCGTCCGAGACGCCAACGGTGTTGAACTGGTATCCAACGAGACCAGCTTTTTGGACGCCCTCGCGGACCTTGTGGTTGAGATCCATCAAGTGCATGTTGCATGGATTGCCGGAATACCAAACGGACGAAATCCCAACCTGCGCTTTCTTCATGTCCTCTGTGCTCAGGCCAGTCGCATACAGCATGGCTTGCGAGGCGCCCTGCGATTTGGGCTGGGTAATGGTCGCCGAGGTCTTGTTGAGGCCATTGTCGTTCGAGCTCCGTGATGCGGCTGTGGCAGAGAGCGGGCGACTGGAAATAGTCTGTCAGCACGAGATATCCTTCCAGGTTCATTGGTGGCTGTTGGAAGGAAGTGCTTACGCTGCGAACTTCAATGCCCCGTTCCACTTCAGTATCGAGGACGGCAGACTCGAGGGTCGGAGACGAAGTCGCGACAACATATCTACGGCAGTGCACAGAGTCCTGGCGAGTCCTTGATTGTTAGTGTGCGTTCCTGAAGGGTTTTTATTTTATTTTGAACACAGACTCTGAATTTAAACAGAATTTCTTTCGGCTGGATTGAAAAATAAAAAGGCCATACCTTCCAGGAAATGAATCCCAATTGAGTGGAAGAGCAATTGAGGTACTGCGCCAAACGCTGAGTCGAGCAGTGTTTGGGGAGAAGCAGACGACGTTGAATTCCGGCGGGGGGCTTAAAAGGCCGGAGTTTGGAAGCGGAGGCTTATTATCGCTGCGCTGTGGTTGGCTGCACTGCCGCCCGTGCTGGCGCCTCTTCCGCCAGCCGACACGCCAACGCCCGTCACCGCCACTCACTCGGGGACACAGCATTTCACTCCGGCCTGATCTGATCCTGCCTGGATATATCAACATAACCACCACGCATCCTCAGCACCTCCAACGCCGCGCAGAGAAAACAAGAAAACTCGTATCTATATTATAACAGCCCGCTAAAAACCAGGAAATTCGCTGCCGCCGTCATGATACACCACTATGATAGAAGGAATGAGATAAACGCCGTGAAATGAAATGAAATGAAACTAATTAGGGCAAAAGGGATTACTGGGTCTCCCGCTCCCAATACTTCGTCGAAGCCTTAGATCCACGCACCCCTACAAGAAAACAAGAGAAAAAAGAAGAAACTAGGGCCGGCCCCGGAGCAGAGAGCCCAACAAATAGGTATAAAGGGACATAAAGCCATCTTTAAGGAACCCTAAGGAAAAACAGAGACAATTTCATAGACAACCCAACCCCGCTTCGACTATATCCCATTTCCCGTCTCTAGTCCCCCAAGCTTGTGCAATAATCGGGGCTGCCTTCGCTACTGTCCCAATCCTCCTCTTCCCCGCTGAACCTTGCAACCATCTCAAGTACCGAGATGGTTTCAACCCCAGCTTAAGCAGTCCCTGACAAGAACACCAAAGCACCCATAACCCCCTCAGAGCTCCCCACGTTTTCTTCGCCGTATTAACCGTTGCCTGAACCCTCTTCACCCTTGCTGTAACCGGTGTTACCACGAGCCGCAACATAGTTTCCCATTGCTGATAAAATTGTGCTAGTTGATGATGATGATGATGATCGTGATGATCGTGATGATCGTGATCGTGATCGTGATGACCAATATAAATGTGATGATTTTTCCTGCTATTACCGCCGGCGCTACTACCAAAAAAAGAAAGAAAAAGAAAGAGTCAACCCCAGTGTACCCCGGAACGCCCAACAACCCTACCGCAGAAGGTTCTACCTGCCGGGCCTTATATCTTTGTATGTATTGTTTTTTATACTGACACTCTTTGTTTCTTCGCAGTCCCGATGGAGGTGTTGTTGACCTTCGTCGCGAACTTGAGGGAAGTGAGCGTCTCGCTCAGATGTGCTTGCATCGGTGAGACCATGACGAACATAAGACATTTGCTGTTACCGCCTAGAGAGTACTGGAGGAGGTATGTGAGCTGTTATTTTTTTGTTAGTTGGTCACTGGTTCATATTTATCTTGGCGACCGAACGGAAGTTCACCTTTGAGTTCCTGTAAGGGATATGCGTCCCTTCTTTTCCATTCCCTAGTGCTGCGATAACATCACCAAGACAACTCAAACTCCTGTTGATGTTTTGCGTCTCCTTCAATCTGTCGCCCGTAGCTCCACTATGCGCTAGCCTCTCGCTACCTGCCAAATCCACAAGATTCAGTGTCCCCTCGCTTTTTTCTCCTGTGACCGAGTTGACACCAATAAGCTTCAAAATAAAGACACTGTGAGATCGCGAAGATCGCTCATTCGCCTTGGTAGCAGCTACAGATCTAGTTTTCGAGGCTCGGCTAAGAATGGCCTCCACTCGGGATGGATTGTCCAAAATAACAGTAGTGATGTCAGTGATGGTTGTCTTGAGTTCCTTCGGATCGTGACGGATCTCATGCTTCTTCCTGTCAAAATCGTCGGGCTGTCCGAGGAGGTCATTGATGTTCTCGTTGTAGACCTCCACAAAGCTGCCCTCCATAGTATAGGTCCAGCCCTTTTCTTTGAGTTGACTGGCAGTTTCGTAAATCTGGTGGACCGCCTTCGGGATCATGCCGTCCGGGGAGGACATAGTGTACCTGTGTGCTCTGTCAGTGCCACAGCAAAACCTAATGTGTGAGTGAGAGAGCGTACGTCTTCCCAGATCCAGTCTGGCCATAACAGAATATGCACACGTTGTACCCATCCAACGCACTCTGCACCAATTGCGAGATCTCTTCAAAGACATCGCCGTTCCGTGCGCTCGGCCCAAACACTTTGTCGAAGGCGAACGGATATGCCTTGGTCGTAACATTCCCCAAAGCGCTCTTTTCCGCTGCGCCCACGATCTCGATCTCCCTACCTTCTTTATCCGTATTCGGGAATTTCATCTCTGCACTACCATCGGCTTCTGCTGGGAGCGTTGGTCGTACACGGCAAAAGACCCTGATATTTCCTTTGAGTTCCTGCACCTGGTTGTGCAATTTCCTCCGCAGAGTCTCTTCCCGCCTAAGCTTTTCCTTTGCAACGGCGGTGTCTTCGAGAGCCTGTCTGAGCCTATCCTCCAGTTCAGTAAAACTTCGAGCTTGCGATTGCCCATTACTTTCAAGCAGCTCAATACGTGCTCTGAGGGCACGTGATGAAGATTCAAGTGCAAGAGTGGTAGAAGACTGCTCGTTTAAATTGCCCCGCAAACTTGTTGTGACGGCTCTTTCCCGCTCTAGTTCGCTCATCGTTGCTTCGAGCTCCGATTTTAACCCTCTCAGCTCCCGGACATTTCCGCCCATTTCCATCTCTAGCTTTTGTATTTCCATGTCTGCCCGCGCTTTCAATTCCTGCAACTCTCTCTGCCTAGCTGCTCTCTCATCCTCTAGTTCATTCCGTGCTCTTCTTTCTAGGGCTTCGATAGCCTCCCGGTTGGTTTTGATGAGGGCTTCGATTTCGTCGCGTAGCTTTCGTCGTATTTCGTCGGTTTCGTCGCGTAATCTCCTGACAGCATCGTCTCTTTCTTGCCGACGGTCTCGTCGTTCGTCGTCCAAGAGCCGTTCGAGCTCAAAGGCCTTCTTCTGGGCCGATTCGAGTTCGAATTGGATTTGGGTATTTTTGGTTTCGAGGGTGACTCGCATGGTTTCCAATTGATACGCTGCATTAAACTCTTGTAAGAATCTCGCACTTAATGGTAGGAAAGTCTGATAGGGGAACGAAAAAAAAAACATCTTACCTTTCCGCTTATGGTCTTCAAGTTGCTCCTTAACGTTATTTGATTCGGTTCGTTCCTGGACCATCATACTCCTCATCATCTCAATGGCATTTTCTGTATCTTCCAATCTCCCCTTCAAGTCCCAAGCTAGAAAGTTGCCATTAACGCAATGCCATCTAAGATTAAAAGACTCTCGCCGAGGGTAATTACCCTTCCTCCTCGGCATAGCAACATTGGGTTCCGCCCCCGAGCTAGAGCCAACACTACCTTCTCTATCGCTCTGTGCACTTGTTGGCCTTGGTGCTGGAGGCGGTGGGCCCCTTGTTAGTCCTAGCGAGGAGTTTGGTCGTCCCCCGGCGCCCTTTGGAAGACCTGTGGAAGTGGTTCGCCCCCCTGCTCCTACTATTTGGCTACTTGCGCTCCTTCCATGGATGGTGTTCCTGGCCTGGGTACCTGTTGACATTTTGGACGCTGGAGGGCCCCCAGCTCGATCTGCTAAGGTTACACGTTTCTGAACCACATTCCCGGAGACTATTAGATGCTTAGTAACGTTCCACGGCAATGATGATCGAGGATAGGGGATTTGGGTGGAGCCGTCGCGGGGAAAGACAGGAGACCGACCGGAAGGCTTTCGCCCGAGAGCAGCCGTGATCGCTTGGGAGGGCGGGGGCATCATGGCAGCGTCGTTATTCATATTGTCTAGATGAGGATTGGAGTTGTTGTTGATGCTGTTGCTGCTGGAGCTATAAGCGTTGTTGTGTGTGTTGGAGGTCACTCGGGAGTTTGGAGGAGACACTTCATAGAGAACTTTTGCGGAAGAAGTAGGTGGGGGGATTCTACTGCCGTTGCTAGTCCCTGGACGCGGGAGAGATGAGGACGAGTACATGAGCTAGTTGAGGTGAGGGGTCAGCGTCTGATTGGTGGGGTTTATAACCGGGGGGGGGTGGGACGGCACGCATACACTTCTCTCAGAGTGCTCCATTATGCCCACAGTGGAGGTAGAGTGTGAGGGGGACAAGCTTGCGGTGATGGCAGGCGGAAGGGGGATGGAACAGGAATGGGGAAAAGAGAGGATGTCTGTGGTGATGGCGTGGATTGGGGTTCGTTTTATCAGGACAAAGCCGGCGAAGAGTAAACAGAAGAGGCTATCTCGCGGGAAGACGTGTGCAGTGTGTGCAGTGTAAACAATCCCACCCCCCCCTTAGTTAAGCAGCCCCCCACTAGCCCGCTTTGGGCCGAATACGACACCACGGGACTGGAGCCTGGAGAGTGTTCGAAGCACGTGTTGCCACCACCGTTCCAGTCTCCCTCCTTCGATTTCGATCTTGCAGCCTCTCTGCCCCTCATTTTCCAGGGCATGGAACTGTAGATCCCGGTAATCCCCCTTGCTTCGAGCACTGTTGGCCTGAACTGTGTTGCTGGAGAGTTTATTTTTGTGCATTTTCTCTTCACGGTTGCCTACGGCCGTAGTACCACTGGAATGTCATGACGATCTCTCTTCTTGGCCTGTAGACTGTCGGTACTGTGCGTGCAACTTGTGCTGAGCCTCACTCAAATCCCCATGAAGCATCCCCCCAAAACACGCCAAAAAGACGAAGTCACGTGACAGCAGCGACGCTGTCCTATCGATTGCTTACTGTCCCTCTCGCCAAGGCTGGAAAGCTTCACGCCCAGAAGTAAACCTCGGGCTGCGTACAACCCTCAATCTTCAATCCTCCAGCACCAGCTTCGATTGAACTAGTCTAGAAATGTCACACTCCAAGCGCAATACCTCTCTTGCCTTCTTCACGTAAATATTTAACTCCCAATACTGTTTTGGTTTTGGTTTTCTGGGGGGAGGGGTTTTGGACTGGACAGCTAACAATTGCTTCCCCTGCCAGCTCCTACGAACGCTCCCTCCTCAAAGGCGATTATGGGAAACAACGAACGCGTCTGACTCGCGACTCTTTTAAGCCCCTCGATGCCTGTAATCTGTGTTTACAGCGATGTCGCGAACCAGTCTCCTGCGACCATGGAGACCTGTTTTGTCGCGAGTGCGCGGTCGAGAACCTACTGTCTCAGCACAAGGAAATCAAACGCATGCAGGCCGAACTCGATCGCCGTGTGAAGGAGGAGGAGGAGGAGCAAGCCAGGGGCGAGGAAGAGGCGAAGGAGAGAAGTGTTAAGGATTTCGAATTGCTGCAAATGGGATTGGAAATTAGGAATAGGAGGGAAGGAGAAGCGAATCCGAGGGCGATATTCGGTATGGGACCGCCGAAAGTGGTAGGGAGAAAGGACGGGAAGATAATATTGGAGGAGGTGGTTGAGGGGGAGGATGAAGGATCGCCCGAAGAAGGCAAGGCGGAGGGCGAAGGAGGGAAGAGAGGGACAAAACGGAAATTCGAGCTGGACGAGGAAGAGTTGATGCGTCTCGCGCGAGAAGAACGGCAGAAAGCGAAAATCGTACTCGATAGCGAAAAAGTACATTCTTTTTTCTCCCCATGGCCACATCACGTCATACGCAATATCGCGATCAAAACATACTAACGTTCACAACTTCAGTCCGCGGCTTCGATCCAAAAATTACCCTCTTTTTGGGTTCCCAGTCTCACTCCCTCTGTCGCCGCCTCGGACATTCCTCGCAAAGCTTTAAAACTCAATCCCGTTTGCCCGGCCTCCGAAAAAAACAAGATCCACAGCTACTCCCTCAAGGGCCTCGTCGCAGTACAATTTGCCGAAGAGAAGGACGAGAAGACCAAGCACGGGGATCCACAGAGAGTATGCCCGAGTTGTAAGAAGGGTTTGAATAATGCCACTAAAGCTATGTGTGAGTTCTCCCCTTCATTCTTTAATAGCTATATATATGCTTCTCCGGCACTGATAACTTTGCAGTGGCAAAACCTTGTGGTCACGTCCTGTGCAAGCCCTGCGCCGACAAATTCATGTCCGTGCAAAATGACGATCCTCATGATACCGCACCGAAAATAGTCACGTGCTTTGTTTGCGATGAGAATCTATCAAGTCTACCAGAGAAAAAGAATGGAAAGAAGGACAGGAAGAGGGAGAAGAATGGTATTAAACCAGGGCTGGTACTGATACAGAGCGATGGAACGGGGTTCTCGGCAGGCGGAGGGAATGTTACGACAGAGAAGGAGGGAATTGCATTTCAATGTTAGCGAAAAAACAGGCGTTATGTACAGCGTGACTTGTTTCTTTGAGAAACAGTTGTATTTCTAGATGGCTTTGACGGAAGGAAGATATAAACCTTAGATTATGCCATAATCTGGTAGTGCATATAATAAGGGTATCACAATATCATTTAAAGTTGAAATGTCTGAGCAGAGAGCTCGCCTGCCCAAATCTGCAGAAACTATCGTCCAATGCTTGTATCTTCAAATCAGAAGTCTTTTTGTGGAACTGGTTCAGAGGCTCATTACACAGACTCTATAAAAGCACTTTGGCACTGCTTAGGACTGGTGTATTTGTTTGCTAGAGCGCAGGGGGAGCAACCTCCGACCACATCTAGTTATCTGCCATTGGACGAGTCTACCTTCGTGCAGTATGGACGCCACTAAAACCTCCTCATTCGACGATTTCGTAGCAAATAAAATGGCCATTAACAAACGCAATTTTGGAGGAGAGAGTAACACCAATATCCTGCTTTGTCGCTAATCCTGCAAATAAGAGGATTCTGCTAGAACCTGTCCCGCATATCAAGATAACACAAAGTTCCCGGAAACATAAAGCTCCGATAGAAAGGACGCAGGGCCCAAGGGAAACGGCGCCGATGGCTGTTTCGAATCGATCTACTCAGGCTCGATCGATGAAGTAGGACGCCGTCCAATGTGCGTACCTAAGTTACCAACACCAGCCTTGCCTGCACTAGACTGCATGACGCGTAAACAAGTGCTTCCAGAAACATTAACACACGCGGGTCTAAGGACTCATCGCGAAATCCAACAGTTGTTTATGTCAGATTAGATCAAGTAATTTTAAAGTCCGTCACAGGCACCATTCAGAAGCCCTTCCCACATTCCTCTGCTACCGTCATGCTTCCCTCCACATCCACCACTCACAGCCTCGTTCCAACCACGAAGCTTCCCAGAGAGAGGTTCAGGTTCACCAAGCGCAAGCAGCAAGGATTTATGGAAGGCCGCAGCAGCGGTAGGGAGAAACACAAGAGTGATGGACCGAGATCACATCGCGAGCCTCTGTGGTGTCCTCGGGGCTCTGTCTATCATCATCCAAAACTGTGGTTGAGGAAGGAGGGGAGGGGGCGAGGAGGCTAGGTAGGATCACGCATGGGTGGGACCAGTAGTCATCCATCAAAGTCACAAGCGCGAAGCAAGGATCTCTTTGGGGTTAGGGCTAGGGAAACAAACGGACAGAGAGCGAGAGGGAGGCCTCTCTTTTTTTCTTCCCACGGTCCATGGCCCAGTGCTCGAGGGGTCTTGGCTGCCAGTTGGGGATGCTGCAACGGGAGACCCGCCAAAAAAATAATATAAGGACGCAACAGTTGCCCCCTCAGCTCGCCCTCAGAGGATGCGCTGCTCGGTATTCTCGCTTGCCTGCTCTGGTTGCTCGTTCTGTGTGTGCCGTCATAGTAAGCAGCGTCCTGCGTCGCGCCTCCTTTCTCGACCAATCACGGACCACGCACGTGCCCCACGGCCTCTAATTTCCCTTGAGCCATTCCGGCAAATACCGCCAGCCAGTCTCCGTTCAGGCCCGCTATTCACTGGAGGGAGGAGAGAAAGCTAGCAAACGGCCCCTGCAGCCCTCCTCTTTCTTTTTTCCCCTCTCGCCCACCAGTCGCCAGTCAATCAATCAATCAATCGCATTGTGCGCAGTCCCCTGCCCCACAGCCACTCCTGAAACATTAATAGTTGGACCCTCCCCTCTAAATAAATAAAGTAAAGTGCGGTCGGCGGTGGGTTTGTCGAAAAGCCATATCTATCTGGATAGTCCATATTTCCCATCCCCAGCAACCCGGCCAGATAAATAGTTGGGTTGTCGTCGAGCCGAGCCAATCGCCAAACACGACCGCGAACACGAACACGAACACGGCCACGGCCACGAGCACCCGTTCTACGTTCTACTCTACGTCATGGAAGCCTTCTTCCACCATCCCTACGACCCCGTCGTCCACGGTGCGTTGCAGCACCGCAACTCTCACCCATTGCCCCCACCCCCACCTCCACCTCCCCCGCCACAGCAGCTCCCACAGCACATGGACCTCGCGTCCTCTCCTGTACAGCCTGAGAAGCCGAAGCCGGGCCGTCCGCGCAGGAGCCGCACAAATAATGTCAACGTCAACAACATCAATAACGGCCCCCCTGCCGAGTCTAGCTCCGCTGGAGCTGCCAGCAGCACCGGAATTATCTCGAATGGCAGGGTTGTCGAGATTAAAACCAAATTCCCTGTAGCGAGGATCAAGAGGATTATGCAGGCTGACGAAGATGTCGGCAAGGTTGCACAGGTAGACTAGCTCCCCTTTGTTATCACGTGCTCAATCTGCATCCGCTGACACTAAACCCCACAGGTCACTCCCGTTGTCGTGTCCAAAGCGCTAGAGCTCTTCATGATTGCTCTCTGCGATAAAGCCTCTGCGCAAGCTCGCCAGCGCAACTCCAAACGCATCACTGCTGGCCATCTAAAGCAAGCCATTCTCCAGGAAGACCAGTTTGATTTCCTTGCCGAAATCATCGCCAAAGTACCCGATATCCCTCTTCCTGCAGCAGCAGATAGTGGCAATGGTGGAAACTGCTCTTCTGGTGGTGGTGGGCCTGAATCAGAGGATGCCGCCCCCCAGCCAGCCAGTGCGAAAAAACCGAGGAAACCAAGAACGAGGAAACCTAGGGGCGATGAAGTCTCCCAGTAAAAGTTGGATGTCGCCGTCTACAATGACGTTGGCAAGGTGAGCTGGAGGGGGGGAATTATGTGAGCGAATATTTCAAAAGTAATTTGGGGTTTTGTTGGGGCATTCATTTCAGCAGATTTAACTGAAGATCTTTTTTTCAAAACAAAACCCATGTCGTCTGGCAACATTTCTCTTTCTTTGGCAAAGTATATAGGGTGTTATTTTCACTACTCTTTATCCTTAGGGAAATACGTCAAATCTAAGGCTTGAAGTGAGGAAGGAAGCGAAAACCGGATGGACATCTCATTCTTGTACCATTATTTTGCGTTCGTTTCGTTTCTTTTAGTTCCCCTACTTTTCCTTCATATCTTGGGTTGGTCTGTCTGTTTTATCTGTTTCTGGGTTTTTGTTCTGGGGAAATACAATCGCGTCTTTTCTGGGTCTCTGGTCTGCTTTGGTTTTTGTTGTTTGGGGGGTTGGCATTTTGCGGATCTTTTTTCTCTTCTGTCGGTTGTTTCTATTCTTCGTCTTCCTACTTGTTTCTTTTAAAGCTCTTTTTGTGGGAGGACGAGAAAGAACAAGGAAAAAAAAATTAAGAATATGAATCTCCACGGATCGGTCGGGACGGTGTTGGGGTTTTTATTTTATTTCTAGGGGGCATCTGGTTAAACAGGCTATAGTAGAAGGAAACAGGGTTCACGGCATGGTGTATCATCTTGGTTGGGGTCAATGATCAGTGCTTGGTTTCTCAAGCCCACATAAATATGCCAATCAGTTTACACAAATGTTTGCGCCATCTTGCATGAGAGTATTTCAGCCAGTTCATTAAGCGTGCACCAGGTATAAATATATACAAAGAACAAGAGAGCATCAATAAAACATCTTTCTCTGAACTGTCCAGGTGCCACACCCCAACCCCAAAACGATAACACTGCCGACAAAAGTAGATAAGCAAAGATAAGTAGGTACCAGCCATTGATACAGAGGACGAATCACCCTTCTCTATAGGGCTTCTCAGACCTCCCGTCGTGAGTGCTGTATATAAGTAAATAAAAATTCTTCCCTCCCCCCCCGATCTTAAACTCCAGAGAAAAAAAATAATAATAACTGGCCGGCAAATTCTCCCCTTTCAAAAGATGCTTATTGTTCCGCCGGCTTTTTCTCATCCTTCTTCTATTCCTTTTTCTTCTCCGGCACGATATTTCTCAACGCCATGTACTGCTCCCACCTCTGGGTACACTGGTCCTCGACCCAACAGCCAGCAAGATGCACGACAAGGTCACCCTTCGCCCAGCCCATATGCGGAACACCGATGGGGTATGAATTAAGGACACGTTGGGCGACAAGGCCAAAGTGCTCCATTACAGTGTGATGTTTCATGACCAAATGCATCTACAATAATGACGTCAGCTGGAATTCCCAGTCTAAACCACCCCTCATCTCGATATACTAACCACAGCGTCCTGCTCTTGCCCTGGCCAATCCCTCATAACGAAAAACGGATCCGCCCACAGATCCAGGAATAGTCTGCTCCACTCACTCCTGCGGATGAAGAAGCTTCCGGCATTGATCCCGTTCTGGTCCTGTGAGAAGATGAGGTCGATGTTCTTCGGGTCCTGTTCTTTGGGCGTTGAAATATCGGCTTTCCCTGCATCGCCGACATTGATAGCTTCGTTTAGAATGATCTGTTTCTTCATCGCCTCGTGTGAAAGTAGGAGCTCGTTCAGATCCACATCTGGGGACATAATAATTGCGTCTAGATCCAACCACCATATCCATTGTGCCTCCGGATAGGTTTCAAAGGTCTCTGCAATTGCTGGGAGCTTCGCCCACACTGGGTGTGCTGGGGCAATGTCGTACTTTGAGATATTGAGGAAATGATACTTGTATCCGTGCAGGTCAGCATACGCTTGTCGGTTCTCCCTCGTCTGTTCGATGAGATTCTGGATACCGCCGTTGTGGCCCTTCCCGTCGGACGCGCAGAGAAGGACAATCTGATCTGGACGCGGGCCGTCTGGGCTATATTCGATGTCTGCGGGGACGGAGAAGGAAACGAGTTTGGAGATTTTGGTGGCGTCACGTATTCTCTGTTTCTCCTGCTCCTTTGCTTTGAATTTATCTGCACGCTCCTTTTCTTCTGCTATTTTCTTTTCAATCTCGGTGAGCTCGTGCTTGCCTTCTTCAGCTTTAGAAGCTTCGGAGGTGTGTTCTGGGGCGGTGGTGGTAGAGGTGGGGGAGACGGGAACGTGTCGGGTGAATGCTGGAGCTTGTGCTGGGGCCTGCCCGACAGCACCCTTCAGTGCGTCGTCTTTGTCCTCAGTTTCAGAGCTGACATGGTATGGATTGCTGGGTAACGAGTCGAAGAGAGCAGCGAAGGTGATGAAGAAGAATATAACCAGCAGGGCAAGGAAGAAGCTCCTAAACAGAACAGAGCAGAGCAGAGCGTTAGAACCTCGAACAGACCCTACAAGGGTAGAAGGACTTGCTTTGATAGTAATCTTGTCATAGCTAATGCCAGGTGAACCGGTGAACCGGTTTATGTTAGTGTTTTAGGTATTTTGCCCGGAATCTGTCCGTGCTTTCCAAGGAAGTCCCGTCCTGTCTTTTTTTTTTCTTCGTTTGATGGCGATCGAGGGTCGGGGATGAGACAGACGGTGCTTCTAGTTCTTATTCCTCGTCCTTCGGCCGTCAAGAGAGTTTTGCGCAAGGGGATAAAGGGGGCGGCGACGACGCAACTCTAGACAGAAAAGGAAAGGAAGCACTCAACAAAGGGGCTGAAAAGCCGAACTGGACTGGGAATAGCAGCAAAATGCGCGACTGAAGCGAGAGTGGGTTGGCAGGAAAAAAGAGATGGCAGAAAAACAAAAAGAGTGTGAATATACACCTGCAGCTATAGTCGGATGTCCGCAAGTGAACGGTCGAGTCGGAAGGCGAGGAATATCTGAGATGGGCGGATAATAAATCACAGATGGCCAGAAACACCACGTGATGTGCCTGGATTTCCCGGTTCGCTTGAGAATAAATAAATAAACATCGCTCTTTCCTTTTGCCAGCACTGTCTTGTATCGTGGTGGAGAAATGCCCCAATCAGCTCTCTTCGGGTCCGAGACTTGGGCGATTCCAGAGCCACAATTAGAACGCAGGGTCTGCTTTGTGCTACTCTGCACACAGCAGCGGTAGGTTGCTGCTGCTGACGCTGGGCTATTCAAAGCGGCATCATACATCCAGGGATCTAATCACATCAGAAGTAAGCTCAGACTGCCCTTTCTCACGCATCTCCTGCAAACAATTGTGGGGTGAGAGCAGTAGGGCTAGGGTTGCTGGTAGAAAACACAGCAAAATCAGAATGCAGTGCATACTGTGGTGTCAGGTTGGAGTACATGTATCAATGGTATTCCGAAAAGCCCAGTCGTGCAAATGGGTTTAATTTTTATTTTAGGCGAGGGATTACTTGGAGTAGGCGAGTGATAATTGATGCGTGGCGTTGCTATATTGTCAAGGCTGGACAACTACAGTGGCGGAAAGAGGGGTGTTTTCACTACCGCATCGGTGAGAAATACGGGTTTAGGTTGGAAATGCTACCGAGTTGGGCAAAAAGTCCTGTAACACAGCCGACTTAATCTAGCATTCTCCAGAATACCGCATCAATGCCGTACCAAAAACATCCAGCTTTCCCGTACTGTACAATACCGGGAACGGTTCTGTGCCTCCGAATTTTTCCCTTCAGATAGCCAGTTATAATAAATTAGCACAAGCCCTCGATCACTGCACCACCACCATTTTTTGAGATTGTATACTTCTGGGGCTATTCCAGGGCGACATTCTTTCCGCTGGTAGTGCATCTACAGCTACAGCCATCATCGTCACCCCTATGGATACATTTAGCTTGACTTGTTCTAGTAGTAGATTCCGAGAATTTATTTACAGACTAAGTGGGCAGTTGAGATAATCCAAGGGTTGGTGAGAGGAGGCTATCCAAAAATTCTGGAAGAAACCGGCCTTTGGAGCGATATAAAATACCCTCCGCTCATCGTGCAACACCTTCATCAAAGAGTTTGTGATATTGCCTAGCATATAAGAATATTAAACCAAATAAAAAGAGATATAAGAATAAGAAATGTCATGAAGATTTCCCCGAACCCCACATTTTGTTTTATAAGTACCCAGAACTCAGAACACAACAAGTGAAATACAAAAAGAAAAAGAGAAACAACCCAAGCCATACCCAACACCATCGCCATTTAGTTCCGTTAGTTCCTCAACTCCGCCCTTTTTCGTACATACTAGTGGAATACTCGAACAATCATGACCCTCTCTTCTCCCGCTCGGAATTATAATCATAGCCGATCACTCGTCGTCTCCCTCTTCCTCCCACACCCAAACTCTCTCCTCGACCATTCCCTGTTCCACCGCCCACTCCACCAACTCACCCGCACAGCCAATCTCACCTTTACCCCCAAACCTCTTTTTTCTCGGATCGATCATCTTGGCGACTGCTTCAAGCTCCTTATACGCTTTCTTTTCACACTCGCTCGCCGCATTCTTGCCCCTGGCAGCCGGCCGTGGAATCCCCTTCTTGTTAAGGAGGATATTCGTGAGGTAGTGTAGCCAGAACACGTTCGTCTTAGGCGCATATACATTCCAGTCAATATCCTCTTCCTCCGGTGGTACCAGTCCGGACGAGATGTGCGTACGCATGAAGCGGTAGATATCGAATTGATAATCGCCCTTTCCGGTGAAGAGGGCAGGGTCGTCTAGAGAGGCGTGTTGGACATGGGCGTCGGAGGGGCTGAGACCGCAGATGGCTCGGGAGAGTGTGTAGTCGATTAATGAAACTTTGAGTTCGAACGTTTTTGCGGGCGGTTCGTTAAGGGTGAGCTTGCCGAGGAGAGTTGATGGTTCTCGGTTCTCGTCGTCGGTGTCGCTGTCGACATCGTAGTCGGATACTTCGTCTTCGTCTGGGAATCGTCGGATTACTATGTTGCCGAAATGTAAATCTCGGTGCTATTCCTGTTAGTCTGGTCTTGCTAGGTCATCTCTGATTGGAAGCACACACCTCAAACTCTCGATCTCGCTCCCCCCTTCCCAATGCTACTGCAACTTGCCAGAATACTGCCTTCGCCTCCTCCCATCCCCTCAGTTCAAAATGCTCCAAATCCCTCCCTCCCATCTCTAACATAATCACCGCAAATAGTTGTTCCTCCTCGTAGAACTCTGGCCTTTCATTCTCACTTCCACGCTCCTCTTCATACGCGTCCCACTCATCCATCAGTCTATCCGGGAAGGCCCCACGCACAACATATGCCCCGTGGAACCCGATATAACCTGGAATCGACCCCATTGAGAGTGTGATCGAAACCTCCTGGACAATGCTTGGAAGAGCACACTGGTCGACGCCACCGAAGGGGATGATCTTGAGGACGGTAGAAGTGGCTATGGCGGGCTCGATGGAGGGGGTGGTTTGCAGGTAGACTTCGGAGTAGGATGCTTCACCGAGCTTGGTGATTGTGGAGTGCGAGAGGAGGGTGTCAATATGGTCGGTGAAATCGAGGACTTGTGGGATTGTGCAGAGGCGGAGGAGCTCGTCGACTGGAAGATCACCGGAGGAGGGGCTATCTTCCTGGGCTGTTAGCTCGGAGGTGTCGGAGTCGTAAGCTTCATCTGCCGGTGTTGAGGCAACAAGAGCTTCGAGTCCCTGTGCTAGAGTTTTTGTGGGTTCAAACTTTGTTGGCTTCTTTGTAGCTTCCTGTCGGTTCTCATCTTCTTGTTCGTCTTCCGAGTCTGGGATCTCTACAACGGGTGCTTTCTCTCGGAGCTTATTCCGTGGTTCCATAAATGATCGTGGCCGCTCTGACTTTCCTTGTACGGCTTCGCCATCCAGGTCTTCCCATACTTTAATATCTTCCGCCTTCTCACCCGTTAATATCTCTGAGAATTCCTTCTTGAGTGGCGAAGTCACTGACACCCCCGAAATCCTGTGCACCAAGCTTCCCTTCTTCCTGACCCCGTTTTTCCTCGCTGGTGACTCGACCAAGGGCTCTAGTGGCTCTGGGTCTCGTTCTGGCGTGATGGAACGCTCTTTGAGTGCCTCTCGTGCGGCATCGGAGGAGCGCTTGCTAGTGCGGCGTGAGCCGAGAGTTGGGGAGAAGGGTTCATCGTTTTCTTTGTCGGAGTTCTCTTTGAGAGAGATGGTAGATTTACGATCTGGTTCTTCCTGCGTTGCGGGGGTGTTGTTAGGGGTATTAGTTCCGTTCTCGTCATCCTCATCGTCATCCTCAAGGGAGGATGTTAAGGAGGGGGGGGAGGCCATGTCGAGTTTTTGCACGCCATCAAGAAGCGCAAGTATGTTTGCCTCTAATTCCTCATGCTCTGGAGTTCCCGGGATATCGTCCGTCTTTGCAGTTGCAGTTGAAGCGGTCGATGTCGGGCGTGTATCAGCGTTCTGTTTTCCGTCTCGGGTGTTTTTCAGTGCATCCCTTTCCGCGGCCTCCCTAGAGAGCTGTTTCTCGATATCAAATTCATCGTCGTCAACGCTCCTCCTCTTTATTTTTTCTTTCTCCCTTTCTTTTTTTTGCTCTCTTTCTCTCGCCTTCTTCGTGTCTGCAGGCTCCACTGCACTCCATAGGTCACGGCCAAACCAGCCCGAAATGTGGGATTTGACGTTTTTGCCGTATGTTTTTTTCTGTTTTAGGGCAGGCTTGCGCGACTGGTCGGACGTCATTTTCCGCGGTGTTTTTATATTCCGATCCTGGTGTTTTTTGGGAGCTGGTGTCTGTGTCTGTGCCGAGTGTTTCTTTTTGACTGCCGTCGAAGGCAGGAGGCGGAACTGTAGGGAGCCAGAAAGGGGTGTGGGGTAAACAGTCAACACCGCGTGTTGTGCTCTCACGGGATGCTGCTGTTGCCGGGGCAACGGGCCGAGACATCGATCGGGCGAGTCTCGTTAGCTGCATCTGGAGATGCGCGGACGAAGATCTCCGGGGGGACAGATGCGTGGTGCTCTATGTCGGGTGGTTTCTGGGAATACAGCACAGAGAGCCAGCTGCTTGGGACGGAGCCCAGCAGCACGGGGAGGAGGGCTCCTGGCAGTGCGGGTACATAGGAGTATACAGAGCAATACATACATCACGACACTGCATACAGCACTCTGATCACTGCATGTATCTGCCGTGCGCCGCGTCTGCCTGTCCGAGGCTTCTCTCGCTCGCCCGGTTCCTCTGCGGCGGTTCCTGGCAACCGCCCCAACGGATATGGCTCGGTCCGCGCCGACCACAGATCTCGTGGCTCCGTCCCTGCAGATACCACGGCCGACGGTTATTTACCTCCCTCCAAACCCCGTCTTCTCCGCCTTCGCCTTCGCCTCTCCTCTTAACGACATCCTCTGATATCCCAGCCCTCGTCTTTTGCCCTCCATCCCCCCCTTTGCTGCTGTTTTTGGTATCTTCAAACACACTATGGACCGCATCAGAGGGTGGTTCCGCCAAACCCAGGCTTACGAGGTCCTAGACGATGACCCAGATAACCCGAGCACCAGCTCTCAGCGAGCTCGGCAGAGTGGAGTCGTGTCGAAATTCGAATATGGCATCTTTCTGCTGCTTGGATGTGCCATGTAGGCCCCTATTCTCATTTACACGCTCATGTGACAGGAGGGGCGAATAAACCAACTTCAAAGCTTACAATGGACAACTACATAGGCTGTGGGGCTGGAACATGTTTATGGCATGCGCAACATATTTCCAGCGCCGTTTCGCCGATAACGACTTTCTGCTTAACCACTTCCAGTCGTTGATCTTGGTCTCCGCATCGTTGACGAATGTTGGGTCTGCATGGTACCTGTCAAGTCGACAGAGCACTGCGAACTATCCGGGGAGGATCATCATGTCCCTGATCATTAACTGTGTGCTGTCGACTATCTTGGCGTTATCTACCATCTCGTTCCAGATAGGACCTGAAGGCTACATCGTTGTTGTGTTGGTGTGTGTGCTCATGAGTAGCTGGAGCACCGGGATGAGCCAGAACGGCGTGTTTGCGTTTGTGAATACGTTCGGGGGGAGCTATATGCAAGCTGTCATGACGTGAGTTCCATCTACCCGTTGGTTTTCGCAAGGGGCGGATAGCTGATTCAAGGGTGTAAAATAGTGGCCAAGGAATAGCTGGCGTACTTCCCGCCATAGCTCGTATGTTCTCCCCCTACCATAAAAACCCAACCGCAGCTAACCCCGCATTCTAGAAATTTTCTCTGTCCTCCTTGTGCCGTCCACTGACGACCACACCGCCTCCCCTAAATCTGCATTCATTTACTTCCTCACCGCAACTTTCGTCTCAGGCGCCTGTCTCTTCCTTTTCCTCATCCTTCTCTCCCGCCACCACACATCTACTCACAAACATGATTCTGAAGTCGACATCGACTCCGATAACCTCAACACCCCCCTCGAAACCCCCGGCCCGCCTCACCCACGCAAGTCCGTTTCTCTACTGACACTCTTGTACAAGCTCCACTACCACTCATTCGCGATCTGGTTCTGCTTTTTTGTCACGATGGCATTCCCCATCTTCACACAGGCTATTGTCTCCGTACGCCCCATTTCATCGCACCCACCACGCTTGTTCGCACCCGACGTCTTTATTCCGTTTGGCTTCCTTATCTGGAACCTTGGTGACCTTATAGGCCGTGTACTATGTGGGTTTGAAAGGTTCCGGGTTACAAACCCGCGGGCGCTAGCATTGTCAGCATTCCTGAGGGTTGGGTTTATTCCACTGTACTTCCTATGTAATATCAGAGGGAACGGTGCAGTCGTGAATAGCGATTTGTTTTATTGGCTCGTTGGGTTGATGTTTGGTGTAAGTAATGGTTGGGTTGGGAGTAATGTTATGATGGGGGCTCCCATGTTTGTGGATGAGAGCGAGAGAGAGGCGAGTGGTGGGTTTATGGGGCTTTGCTTGGTTATGGGGTTGGCTATGGGGAGTTTGGCGAGTTTTCTGATATTGGGAGCTTGAAGTGGATCTTTGGAGGAGAAGGTGTAGGAGAGAGCATGAGTTTCAGTGTATTATGATGGCGTTGGATGGACTTTGTTTGGTATGTTTGGAATGAGGGTTAAGTCTCTAGATATGCAAGGATGTTGGATTTCTTTTGTTCTGTTCTAATTATTTGGGGGCTTTTTTATACTATTTAAATTGATAAATGACAGGATATGGTCTTTTTTTGGTATGATCGATCTATAGTGGCAAGGCAAAATTTGGAGGGGGATGGTACCTATTCCTGAGCCTCCTTTGGCTATCCTTACTTTCGATATTACATTGTCCTTGATATTCTAGTACTGCATGCCCGGGAAGCCCATCAACAAAACATGTTAAATATATGGTATATATCCATAGGCTTCCTAGTGTTTCATTTGGTACGTCACTACTCGGGATACCGAAGTCGTTCGGTCAATAGTCTAAACTGCTAATGGGGGTTGCTCGGGCCGATCTATTCGGCGCCCAAAGAGCCCCCATAAACCTGTTTATATATGATTCCATAGGGAGTATATATATGGAGCTCTTCTCCCGCTCGTCTATTCTGTTTCCTCTTCTCTACTTTACTGGATACTCAATATATCATATCTATTCGTTATTTCAACAAAACAGCTCATCCGGCTGGCGAGTGATATTCGATGATTTAAAACTGAAGTCCACGTTTCATACGATATCTACTAACACCTGGCCTGGGAAGGGATCCATGTACTTGTCTTCTACATGTCTTGTTGTAATATTTCGATGTGCAATATCTATTCGGACTGAGGAGATGGTCTAGTTGGGTTGCTTCGTCACCTACATGTATTCGAGTGTTGATTCCTATTCTATTTTTACCTTCAGACCACGTCAATTTCTTACTATTTAATTACATGTAAGGCCGCAGTAGCGACAATCAGCTTCCCCTCATTCAATTCTCAATAGCTCGGTCTTCGTACCTCTCCCACGTCTACTCACCAAGCCACGTCTCCCTACCTGGCCAGAGGACTCAATAGCTGCCATACAGGACGTGGAAAATGCATCTGTACGCCCAGGAGGTTTCGAAAGCCTCCATAAACCAATGTCCCCAGAGATTCCTACCTCTCACCACTCCCTCGTTCCGCCTCCTAGACCTCCCTAACGAGCTCATCATAATGGTGGCCGAAAACCTCACCTTCTTTGCTTGCTCCAGCGATCTCAAAGCTCTCATCGAGATCACTTCCTACCATAGCCTCCTCTTCATCTCAGTCCTCGCAAAACAGCTCCGCAAAACCCACGACCGCTCACCCATACTATGGGCCGCACGCAATGGATACTTAGTCCTCGCCCAACGGCTCCTTGAGAATGGCGTCGATGTTGAGGCTAGGGATGGCTCCAATAGGACAGCACTGCATTGGGCTGCGATGAATGGGCACATTGCTGTGGCGAAGCTATTGCTCGATAATGGGTGTGACGTGAATGCTTATGTTCCTTACGGTGGATATGGCTTCGATGAAGGCTACACGGCGTTCCATTCTGCTGCGAGATGTGGACAACATAGGTCGGTGCAGTTTCTTCTTGATTATGGCTTCGACGTTGATACGACTACTGCCGCCGGTGGGTGTACCGCGCTACATATTGCGTCTGATCGTGGATGTGATAGCGTCGTGGAGACACTACTGCAGGGTGGTGCAGACGTCAATACTCGGTGTCTTTGTGGTTCTGGACCACTTATCATCGCGGCGAGCCATGGTAATTTTCAGACTATGGGGTTATTGCTTGCAGCCCACGCTGATACGGATCTTCGTGGGCCAGAAGGCGAGACGGCGCTTCATCATGCGGCTGCCAACAAGGATGTTGCTACGGTTCGGCTGCTCCTTGATGGAGGTGCTGATATCAATGCAATCGACAGAGAAGGGTTGACTGCGCTTCACTGGGTCTTTTCTCGTGGTCCACTTAGCTATGTGAACCATGAATCGGCTACTAATGTTGCTGAGTTCTTGCTGGAGGAGGGTATTGGTGTCAATCTCCAAAGCTTACATGGCACGACTGTACTTCATTTGCTTGCTGCGGAGCTGAACTTGTGGCCTGAGTATTACATTATTTATGCGGACGTGGTCAATTTGGTGCTAGCAGAGGGAGGGAACAGATATCTTGCCGATGCTTCAGGGCGGGTGCCTGATTTTGAAAGGCTGTACGGGTATTTGGGATTTGGTAGGAGGTGGGCAAAACGTAACGGTGTGAGTATAGGGGCGATTAGAGAGCTCTGTTTGAGTCGTTGTTGATGGTGGGATTATCCGCTGACGCTCGAGTAGACAGCTCCGCAGGGGTTTTATGGAGGTGATATGAGTATACTTGGAGTTCCTCGGCAATAGGATTATGAAGCCCAGATCTTATTCTTTTACTCGGGGCATGCGCTTTGGGATGTTTTTGACTGGGTTGCGATGTATTTTCTTTTGGGGTTTTAGTTGTTTCTTTGGATTGATAAATGTTGGAGTGCAGCTGAAAAGCCGCTCAGCGTTTGAGGCTTGTATAACGTTTTGTTTATGTTCTTGAATATCAGGGTCAGTACATCGCTTCATAGACAATCACTCGTTGCTTTTGATCTAGAGTTATTGAAAATATCACGTTTTAATTGCGTCCTAATGGTACTTCACTGGCCATCGAGGTTTCTACTAGAACTTAAAGAACTTATAGGCTATTCAATGGTCAAATTGGTTCTGAGGGCCTAAGCATAATAGCCTTTTTACTGGCCGGACTGCTCTGTGTCATGGTGATAGTAACCTCTTTCGCTTGGATTTCGTTCTCTTTCTTAGGCTACAATAGTGGTGTTGATTCTCGATATGCTATTCTAATAGGAGTCAATGAAGATGTGCAAGCCTTAGAGTAAACGACGATGGTGAGATATAGCTTGTTTAGGTATATCGTGGAATCCGGACGACATATATGGGATTGTGCGTATAACAACTGCATCTAAATTGGGCCGCGTCTTCAGTGATATGGCAAATATTTATCTACAAGCTTTAATGATACGAGGAACAAGAAATTTCTGTAATATGCGGACAGTTATACTATGAGAATATTTGTTTGGGAAATTTTTTATATTTTAGTACTTTTATTCATAAGAAAGATGTTAACCGCTTACGCCTTAATCCACTGCTGCTGTATTCGTTGATGATAACTATGATGAGCGGTGGTTCTATTGAGATAAAGATCACTAAGTTAGTTTAAGTAAGATAAATTTAGAGTAGGAGCAGAAGATGATACCATAACTCCATCTTTGAGCCTCTTCGAGACACTCAAATTAGTCACTAGTAGATGCAGCAGGGGGCTTGGCCCGAAGGCCATCTAAATACCCTGTTCACACTCACTTGGGAAACTCTGTAACCAAGGTCTGATTCTGGGCACTATTTGCGTTCTGAAGTTAGTATATAGAGAGACGGAATCAAGATTCAAGAGGCGGAAATAATGAATGGGAGGGATAATGGAGCAGAGAAGAATCTTTACCATTTATTCTCCACAGAGTAACGTCAAGACATCCTTTTTGGGATCTGGTTGTAGCTACTGCTCGCGGGACTTCCAACACAGAGTCAAGACTCTTACGAGTGGTCATCCTGCTTATCTTCGTAAGGAACTTTGTCACTGAGGTTTCGTTCTTGAAACCACCCTGTTGATTTTTTGCTGATTTTTATACTGGTGTAGGAGCAGAGGTAAATACATAGAGACTAACAAAATTTAGTGAATTAGGTCAAGGAGAGAATGGGAGAAAAATCTTACCATATTATTTTCCCCGATTCACCTCAAGACACCCACATTAGTCACTGGTTAGATGCACGACAGGACTTGGCCCAAAGGCTATCTAGATATCCTGCCCACACCCACTTGGGAAGCTTTGTAACCGGGGTTTCGTTCTGGGAACCACCCTATGGAGAATTTAGTTAGCACGTGAGACGGTTAGAGAGAAGAGAGGGGATAAGAGAAAAATGAGAAGCTCCATACCTATTATTCTCCGGAGAGTAACTTCAAGACATCCTCCTTGGTATTCGGTTGTAGGTACTGCTCACGGGACTTCCAGCACAGAGTCAAGCCTCTTACGAGTGGTCATCCCGCTCGCCCCCGTGAGGAACTTTGTCACCGAGGTTTCATTCTGGGAACCACCCTGTAAAGACTGCTGTTGCTGTTGCTGTTGCTAATTTTGTTAATGGTTAGAGAAAAGAGAGAAGAAAGAAGCGCAAGATGGTATTGCTAGAGATGGTATCTTTTCTAAAGTAGAGGCAAGCAGCAGACATCTAATTCCCCGCTGCCGGAATCTTTGGTAAGAGGTTAGTTAATCACCAATGAAGTAGCGGAGATGATGATAGTGGTGATGGTGATGATTATTTGATCCTGCTGGCTGTTGCTGTCGATAGAGTCTTAAATACTGCTAGCAATCTTCGGAGATAGAGAATAAAGAAGAAACGGAAGCCAGGACAGCAGGATATAAAAAGAATAAGCTCGAATCCTCTCGAAAGTAGTGGTGGTAAGTTTCTCAATTCCCTGTTGCTGGTCTCTTTGATAAAATATTAGTAAATTATCGATGAACTGTTGATAAATTAGTGATGAACTCTTAACGATTGCTCGAATGGGGTGGTGTTGAGCGAGCGATGTTCTGGGAAGGAGTAAACTGAAAGGAAGAGGAGGAAGAGAGCATGTTTTATACGCATAACTTTGCTAGCGGGAGTAACTTTTGGTTGATCCAACGTGATTGGTTGCGGGAAGGATATCTTGCTGCGGATTGGTTTGGAAGGTTCCGAAGGCGCGACCACGCCTACAAAATGAAAGGTGCGCACCCAGAGTCGGGCAAACGCAGCGCCCCCGCCCAGATGGTGGGTGCAACTCACCACTGCGGGTTAGGTGTTTTATTCTAGAGCCAACGCTGCGGTGTTTTGATCTGCTTCTCGGTCCACCACTGGCTCATATTTGGTCGAGTGACTGACTGTGATCGAAACTGGCACAGAACCAACACCGTCAGTGAAGAAAAAAAAAGCGACTTTTAAGTCTGTTTATTCATTACTCCCTAGCTAGAGGCATCTCTGAGCTTACTAATCTACAGGAAAAGCGCACTTGCATGGTACATAGTTAAATATGGCAGCCACTCGGACTAATTAACTGCCATCGCATCAGGCGAAGGCCTCTAGCATCACTCGTTGCTACATGTACAAACACGCAATGCCATGTATAAGTCTACACTCACATATCGCACTGTACCCACACTGCCTTCCCGAAATAAATAAAAACCAATACCTTACTTAGTCCGTGTATAATGATAATGACACAAGTTATGGAAAAAGAGCCCACAAACCGAACGAAAGAAAGATGAAAAAAGAAAAAAAGAAAAAAAGAAAAAGCTCTAATGAAGACTTTTGCCTCCACTCCAGAAATAAATTCTACACAGCAAAGTAGGAGGAAGGGGGTATATACCATGCTGTGTCAGCGGCCAAAACATACCACGCCAGACCTCCACCATACTGACCAATACCAAATCCAGATAACGAAACACAAAAAAAAAGTCCTGTATATACCTATGCCATCCCGCCAACGCCTATTTAATTAATGGTGATGATGCCCAGCCTGCGTAAGCAATGGCAACAGCATTCCGAATACCGCCGCACACGTATCTCTCAGCGTTGGCTTCTCCGCTTGTGCTGCTTGCTCTTGCATTGTGTGCATGGCAACATATCTATCCTCTAGTTAGCGAATCAATCATTCCTACCCTTACGTGTGTAAGAAAAAACTCACAGAAATGTCCCCCCACTAAATAATAGCAAGACCCCCGTCCACCACTGCATACCTGCTCCTGCCACTTCCTCTCCACCCAATAAATTGACCAGTATCCATGTTACAATTGCCCCCACTGGCGCTGCCATACTGAAAACGATCAGATGCGCCCTCGCCTGCCGTTTCCCCAAACCAGCCCTTAGTAGTACTGCAGATAACCCAAACGCAGCCGGTGCCTTATGCAGCATGATTGCCAAGAAAATAATGGCCTCTAGTGCCACATTGGAGCTTGTACTCGACGCACCGAGCGCAATCCCATCAGCAGCAGCGTGTATTACGAGTCCGAGCGTTGTTGATGAGGGTTTAGAGCCCTGGCCGTGCGCGGGAGTGTCGGGGGGAGAGTTGAGACTACGGAGGGAGTCGAGGGCGATGTGGTAAGGAACATGCGTGTGCGTGTGCGTGTGCGTGGGGATGACGTCGATGAGATACATAAGAATGAAACCGGAGATCAAGGAGAGGCCCACCCACTTATGGGCGCTCGAATCCGTCTCAGGGTCATGATCACTGTCCTCTTCTGCTCCCTCTACAGCTCCCCCAACCACTGGCAATGGGGCAGGAAGGTGAGGGTGGGGGTGGCCGTGGTCAGGTTTTTCATCCTCCCCCTCCTTCTGCCTGGGAAACAGAGCCGATATATCCCGTGCTACTGGGCTGAGGCCCCACGCGCCCCGTCCCCGTACCATGCCGTTTGTTGCTGCAGATTTGATGGCTGTGGTTGGTTTTGCGCTATAGATTGTGTCTATGCCCTCCGGGATGATGACGATCATGCTGGTGCCTACCAGGACGCCCATACCGATGGTTGATATTAGACGGAGCTGTGAGGGCGAAAGTGAAATTGCAAGCGGGAGCATTCCAGCTGCGAAGGAGCTGTAGAGTGGAGTGTTATTAGCTTGTCTGGCTCGGCTGAGGGAGGAATTGGAGGGAGGGAGAGCTGGCATACGCTATAGCCATGATGGCGCTGAATAGCAGAAGGGTGAAGAGACCTTCCATCATGGTGGGCTAGATTTTCGGAGGTCCGTCCTTGCTCGTATGGTGTGTGTATGTGGCAGACAGGCAGGTATGGTAGATGATATGGCAAAGGAAGGAAAGAGAGGACAATTGTGCTCAGGCGGGGGTCATCAATTCGTGAAATTGGCCGTGAGGGTGGAGGTGAGGTTGGAGAGATGAAGCGAAGAGCTGGGCCTTGGTGGGCAGAGCGGCGGTGCGGTGAAGTCCGGCCAGCAGCGAGCAACGACGCACGTTGTCGGCTTTGGGATGGGCTGGGGGAGAGCTTGGCTTCAGGGGCTGCATCGATGCACGAACGCGGCGATGAGATCGGGGAAATCGGTCCAATACGGGGCTGGCAGCGCCATTACAGGTATCACCACTCTACTGCTGCTGCATGTATTATCGCCATATTATATACACAGTAGCTGTGATTTCCTCGAAGCGCTGAGGGCGAGGTTGAGGCTGAACATACAATCCCCGCATGTCTGTTTCCGCTGAGACAGGCTCCGTGGTCGGATCGTGCAGCGGCGGTTTCGGTCCCAAGCCCGTTGGTTGCCCTGGTTTCCGATCTGGGCGCGACGCGACTTCCCTCAGTCTCGCAATATCTGCAGCCTCCAACCCACCAAACCCGCGACTCCGCCGTGAAAACCCATCTCGACAGGATACTCACCCCGACCAGCACCCGTTAAATACTCTACTAGAGAGAGCTATTGCACAATATGGAACCGATCGACGAATGGGCCGTCGATGCAAACGAGGCTCTCACCCTTTCCCTGCACTCCCCATCCACCGGGAAACAGCTCTCTGCCTTCCATCCTAAATACACATATCCTATCTTTGGCGAATCCGAAACTATCTTCGGGTACCGCGATCTCAATGTGCGCCTTGCCTTCGCCGCAGATGACATGGCGCCGTGCGTGGACGTGACTTGGGCCGAGCAGAAGAAGCCCGTTGGCGAAGTCGTCGCGGAAGACGTTGAAGAGATTTTGAAGGAGTATCTTCCAGAAGGTGAGTCTCTGTGCTTTCTCCATAAGGAAGCTCTGATTCTGATCCTCCTGTGATCCGTAGAAGCTTTTGGAACCGACCTTTTGAGCTTCGAGGCTGGCCTCCCTACTCGCAAAACTAGCAAACCCTTTACTCCGCCAGGGACCCTCCTAACATCCACCACAGTCAACTCCAAGACCTTCGAGATCTGGACCACAAACGTCGACGGCCCTGCCTGCAAAGCTTTCCTATCCAACATCCAGATCCTCGTCCTCCTCTACATCGAAGGCGGCTCCTACATCGAACTCGACGACGATGAATGGTCCAACAAGCGCTGGGAAGTCTTCTTCCTGTACGAGAAGTCTGCAAACGCAGAATACAACTTCGTCGGCTACTCCACCGTCTACCGGTACTACTACTTCTCCACCACCCTCGAAAACCTCTCCCGCGCGCGCATCAGCCAGTTCCTCATCCTCCCACCGTACCAGCGCCAAGGCCACGGCTCCCGCTTCTACGACGCCCTCATCACACACTATCTCGCCTCCGAGTCAACCCTCGAGATCACAGTTGAGGATCCCAGTGAGTCATTCGCCGATCTACGTGATCTGCGTGATCTCCACCGTCTAGAGAAATCCGGGGCATTTGACTTGCTTGAACTGGAGTCTGTTTCTGCGCGTGTGTTCCCACTTGAAGAGGTGCGTAAAGCTGCAAAGATGCCGCAGCGGCAGTTTAGCCGGTGTGTGGAAATGGCACTCCTCAAACGCCTCCTCGAGCTGGAGGAGAAGAAGGGTAAGGGTAAGGGTAAGGGTAAGCGGAAACAAGTGGATAAGAGGTTGCTTGGGCAGTGGAAGATGTACAGGTTGATAGTGAAGGGGAGAGTATATAAGCAGAATCGGGATGTGCTTGCGCAATTGGATAGGCTGGAGAGGGTGGATAAGCTGGAGGAAACGTATTTCCATGTGGAGGACGACTACAAGAGGTTGCTCGAGATAGCGAAACACGGAAGAGTGGAGGAAGGGGGTAATGCAGAGGAGGCAAAGAAGGGGGAAAATACTATGGGGAATAAGAGAAATAGTGATGTAGACGAGGAGGGAGAGGAGGTAGAAGAGGTAGAAATGGGCGGGAGGCCGAAGAAGAGGACGAGGATTTAAAAATTGGATTGTATAGAGGGGCGTTTACGAATTTCTAATCTACTCCCCCCGACTAGGGATACAAGCTTTATTGTTTTCTTTTTCACGTCTACCAAACTTAATATACTCTTATGCTTCCTTAAGGAAGCCAATTCTAAAATGTATATATTATCTGACCATACAATGATCCCATGAAAAGTGGTTCACGTTGAGCAATCTAAATTCACTACTTGGAGGGTGAGTATGCATTGCTAAAAGGCCGTTTGTTAGGTACTGTTTTTTTTTGTTTATAGGTTTACTTCACTGTGTGTTTTCTAGTGGCTCTCACTGTGGTTGAGTCTCCAGGCTCCAGGCTGCGTATGCCGGGTGGTTGGATGGGTATAAAGTGAATGCTATACCGATTCCCAATCATGTGTTATCACTCGGTAGAGATGGTGCGTACCATAGGCCGGCACCAAGTGCCAATACTCAAAACCCTATCTGATCTCTTTATTATTAACCGCGACGGTTTGCCTTCATTCCCCTATCTCGCTGTTTGCCCTGCCAGTTCTATTGTCTGGATCTCAAGATTGGAGCAAACCGTCTACCCGCCCCATGTATCCTTATGGCAATCTACGGAGAACGACAGGGCTCATATGGATTCAAGGATAACCAACACACCAAATAAACAAATCTAAAAAGCGCCGGATTCTATCATCTGGCGAGTTTGTACGGTAATCATAGCCGATCACTCGAGCCATTCGGCAGCTGTGTTTGTCTGCAGGCGTGATCTTCCTACGGTGTTGGGGAGCTTGTGCTTGCATGAGAACGTTTGATCTATGGACTTTTGCTTCCATTTGCTCTTCATGTGTTTAGTGGTAGTCCATTCTAGGACCAACGTGCGTGCTCGCACCTTAGTGCCGTCTGGACCAAACCCCCCAATTCTATTTCCAGCAACCAGCCCTCAACGATTGGTTGCATGCCAAGACCCTAGTGGCTATAAAACATTCTCTCAGCTTTCAGATCCTTCTGGTCTTCTTCTTTCCATACCACATCACCACAGCATCCTGGGGGTGGTACCATCGATCTATCACTGATCCATCAGTAATCCATCAGGAACATCACCAGCTATACTAACTATAAGCAGTCGAGGGCTCTGCAATTGCTTCTCTGAGCGAGAATGAACAGTATATACAATCTGCTCTTTCGTTACCCATATCAGCACAATGGATATTAGCAACGGCAAAATAATCAGCAACAGCAGCAACATCGACCTGTTAACAGCAGCTAACATCTAGCGGTAGCGGTAATGAACTAAATAATCAACAGTAGGGTGGTTCCCAGAATGAAACCTCGGTGACAAAGTTCCTCAGGGGGGCGAGCGGGATGACCACTCGTAAGAGTTCGGCTCTGTGTTGGAAGTCCCGTGAGCAGTACCTACAACCGAATACCAAGGTGGATGTCTTAAAGCTGCTCTCCAAAGAATAAACGGTACGAATCTCTCTACTTATGCATACTCTCTAAAACTTTGAATACTAATATCCTCAAACAGGGTGGTTCCCAGAATGAAACCCCGGTTACAAAGCTTCCCAAGTGGGTGTGGGCAGGGTATCCAGATAGCCTTTGGGCCAAGCCCTGTCATGCATCTAACCGGTCACTAATGTGGGTGTCTTGAAGATGGTGGGGCGGCGAATTGGGTATGCTTTTCTTATCCTTCTCCAAGCACTTCTTACTGAGCTACGCTGACTTTGTGATAATTAACATTAAAGATATGTAACAACGGGAAGCGCAGCGGAGATAGCATTTATAGTTGAGTTTTTAGAAGTCCTGGCTCGTTTATTATCTTTTTTGTTGGATGATTTATAAAAGAGATTAGAATTTAGCAGCCATCCACATATTTCGTAGATTAGTTCAACAAAAGCCAATATCTCGATCATTGACCCTGTCTCATGGAAACCCAAATAATACGATGGGATTTTTCTTGGTTTTTAGATTTAGAACCTGCTCTATTAAACTAGCATTATTACTCCACTTAAATAGAAATTATACCACCACGCCAAGTGTGTTGCCGCTTCCGCTATGCCAAACCAGCAGGCGCCTTCTAAATTAAGGAGAGGGTGAGTGAAGTTGAAAAAAAGAAAAAGAGTCTTCCACTTTTCGAAGCTAGAGAAGATCTATAGTTATAAGAATTTTGACCGAATCTTTATCTGTTGTATATCTGCGGGATGCAAATCCGATTAGCGAGTAAATAGTTCGGCAGTCTGCTAAGTGTGAACCGAGTGAGATATTATGATGGTGATGATGACGAACAGCCAAACGGACCAGCACAAAGAACAGTGCGAAGCCCGATAAACGAAACCGGTTTATACTATGCTATTTCATTCGAAATTTTGCGGATATCCGTTTCTCTATGGCTTTAAACTCGCTGTGGTGAAAGTATACTGCGTATGTTCATGAAATCCTTAACTCCCTGCAAAGAGATGCAGGAGATAAATGTATAGATATTATGTTTTTGGAGAAGAAACCTATATAAAGGACAAAATATTTACTTCTTTCTGACGAATCCACCGCCAACGCTCCTTCGCTCGATACCACCTTTCCTGTGCTTATGCAACCACGATTCTTTGATATGTGCCACTTGCTTAGAAGCAGGTGGCGCCATGCTTTTCCGAGATGCTGCTTCATCCCTCAATATCTTCACGTTGACCACGCCCTTCTTTAATATTTTGTTCTTTTTCTTCTGTTCCCGTCTCCTCCTATTTTTCTCTAACCTCGCAGATACCCCGGCCGATTTCCCAGATGACACTAACGCACCACCGCCCATCTCTGAATCTGGGTCTGAATTGTCCTCTATAGCCGGTGGAGAGGAGCGAGCTGAGACTTGAGCTAATAGCGACTCTGGAAGTAGGAGTGAAGATTTTGGCTTTTTGGAGATAGCTCCCGTGGGGATGAGGATGGATTCTGCCTCCTTATCGACGGCCGTGGTTTCCCGGGTAAGTTGATCACTAATGGCCGCATCCTGCTCATCTTCTGCAACTTCCAGTTTCTTTCGTTTAATATCTCGCTCCCGCTTGCGCTCTTCCGCCTCAACCCTTTGTTCCTTCAGCTTCGCATCTCGCTCCTTTCGCCTTTTCTTACTGGCTTCTTTTTGACTACCAGTGTCTTAGCTCTATGTCATTTGTGTGAAAGAGCGAATGGTGAAAGAACGTACACTTCAACAGCCCGTTTAGCATCTTCCTCACGTTTCACTGCTTCTTTTTTCCCAGCATCCATAGACACAGCCTCTGGGGCGTCGTCATCTGAATCTTCCTCGTCTTCGTCCTCTTGTGAGTCTGCAACCTCATTTCGAGTACTATCCGTCCCATTCGCCTGTGTTGCCCTATCACCGTTCACTCCTTTTTCAGTCTCACCCATTTCAGAACCTGTTCGTGGGGCAGCTGTTGGTGTATCTTCTTCATCTTGGTCGAACCGGACATGGTTATTGGATGGACGAGTTGGTGTGAGAGTATTAGTTGTGAGAGCAGGAGACAGTGGCTCGATGTTTTCTCCAGTAATATGAGCACGAGTGCGTCGAGCTCTCGTTACGGGGGCCATTGCTGGTAATGGCAGGGTTTGGTGACGTTCGGTCGATTGAAAAGGTGGGCGCGGCATCAAGAAAAGAAAGTTGAAGTGCAAAAGATCTGGCTGTGTGATTGGCTAGCCTATATTGGGATTGGGCCCGCCAAGATTTGTGAGGCTCTGGTGGAAACTTCTGTGAACCCTGTCTGGACGTCAGGAACGGACAGATTTGGCTGGGGAGGAATCATCTAGAGAAAGCCGTATGAACTCGGAATTCCGTTCCTATGGGGGAGGGTAGTTTTCTAAATCCGATGTATGGAACGCTTCCCGACAAGCCCTGGTTTTTGAGCAAATCAGAAGCAACACAGGGGAAGACATTTGGACCTATAAAGCTATGGCCAGGTCCCACCAGCTGCAGTAGCCGCGTGTCTTTATAGATCTCGCATCGACTCCTGACTTCATCCCGATCTTCAACGAGACGCTGTACTATCGAAATGGCTCAAGCTCCCGCTGAAAGAAAGTACGATCTCGTCGTATTCGGCGCAACCGGATACACAGGAAGGCTAGTCTGCGAGGAGATACTCACTAGTACTCCTTCAACCTTGAAGTGGGCAATCGCAGGACGGTCACCCAACAAACTCGAACTCCTTGCTGTTGAATACAACAGAAGATTCCCGGATCGTGTTCCTCTGGGTATGAATGTGAAACAATCCTATTGAGAAGCGAAGGTCTTTGTTTCTAATGAAAGCGCTTATTGTAGGTATTTTCATCGCGAATGTCGAAAACGAAGATACGTTAGAAACGCTCGCGAAAGTCACCCGTTGTCTGGTATCGACTGTTGGGCCCTTCCTCAAATACGGACAACCGGTGCTAGAAGCCTGTGCACTGAACGGGACACATTATGTTGATTCCACCCCCGAGACCCCTTGGGTTAGGGAGATGATACATAAGTACCATAAGACAGCTCAAGTCAATGGGGCAATTGTGAGAGCCCAGATATGATAACTAGATGGGAGAATATCCATTAATGAGATTTTCAGATTATCCCTCAGTGTGGTGTTCAGTCGGCTCCTGCAGACTTGGCGGCCTTGTCACTCGTCAAGATCATTCATGAAAGACTTGGTTGCCCTACGGACAATATTGTTTTGTCTTTGGAGGATATGAAGTTAGTTCTCTACACCCTCATATCATAGATTACCGAGTTACAATCTAACTGGTGCTGAAGGACCGGAGTAAGCGGCGGAACTATTGAGACACTCATGTCTGTCTGGGAAAACGTGACTCTTCAGGAAATGTTCCATGCTAGAAGAACTTACGCTTTGTCCCCAATCAAAGGACTTACTATTCCCTACAGCCATCCCATATTCACTCACGAGGACTTGGGGCTTCTTACCAAGAACATCCAAGCAAGTCATGATCAGAAAATCGTTATGCGCAGTTGGGGCTTGAACGATCATGGGAAATATTATGGCGAAAATTTTATCTTTAAGGAATATCGCCGAGCTTCGAACATGATAGCCGCTATACTCATATATCTCTTAATGAGTGCTATCCAGATACTACCGTACCTTATACCTGTTAGGTATGTTTGTTCCTTGAATATACATGGGATGCCCTAGTAGTAACGATTTGTAGATGGCTAGTTAGGAAAATGGCTAAACCACCTGGGGATGGGCCCATTCTCGAGTAAGTTGAAACTATCATCCGTCCACTTACTCGGAAGGTTATTAATATTTCAGCAGACAGACAAACAACTACCGAATAGAGTGGCGAGGAGTTGCGGAAGCCGACGATGATAATGAGGAGCCTGGTAAAGCTACAATACATATGACATGCGAGAAGGATGTCTACACTTTGACTGCTATTCTACTAGTCCAGACGGCAATCAGTCTCATCTCTAACGATGACATTCCGGCAAGGAAATTCGGTGGTGGTGTGCTTACACCTTCTATGGCCTCAAGCCCAAATTTCTTTAGAAATCTGGACCGTTCAGGATTTCACATCGAGACGAAGATGATGGATAAATTTTAATATTGGCTACAATACTTGCAAAGACGCAAGACACGAAACGTAGGGAACTTTAGACGGGGGAGCGGAGTATATCATTTGTATCATAGGCACGCATCGCGATCTACACCTTTTAATTCTCCAAAGCTTGATTGATCAAGCGGACTGCCTCTCGCGCTGAGCCAAATGAATTTTGGTAGCTAGACGTTATCAGAATCTGTATAACTTTCCTTTAAGGTAGCAATATAGACTTACCCTGCACCTGAGTGACCATAGTGATGGCATATAAACTTATTTATCCCATCATGCTTGATCCACTCCACTTCAAGGCGTAGACCGCCCTTGCGGGAGGGTCGTCGCCCAACCTGTTCAGAGATGATATCAAATTTTCCATTGACCAGCAACTCAGGTGCAAGCACCGCGCAACGCTCCATAATGTCCTTCGAGAGTTGCTTATCTACACGTTCATTCCTAGCCATTGTATGTTAGCATTAGGCTCTAGCGGGGCATGGGTATATACACTTACCAGTCACCCTCTTGGTATGAACCACCTAAAATAGTGCCCTCTCCCGGCCTCCTAATGACGTATGCGATCCACCCTTTCCCCCGTCTCAACCTCGCCACCTTTGCCTCCCCTTTTACGAGGATAGTTTGTCCTCTCGTCGGGAACATTTTATCATCACCTGCCAGTTCCTTTGCACCGAGACCTGTGCAGTTTACCATACCTACAACATCTTCATTATCCTCGATCCCAGGAAGCTTGAATACTTCTTCAAGTGAATCGACTTCGGTAGTCATAGTTTTGACGCCCAAGTCCCCAAGACGTCCGAGAAGGAAATCGCAGTATTTATGTGGATTGAGGCAGAAAGATTCGTAGGATATCCCGAAATGAGCTCCTTCTGGGAGCTCGGTGGGTGTCATGACACGATAATCTCCCACGACATTGCTCCACCAGATGGCGGCACCGTTATTGGCAGTTTCGGGGGTGGGCTCGTCCCTGGTAGATAATGAAGTAAGTATTATATTGCTGGGCGCAGGAAAAGTAATAGTGTTACCAAATGTAGAGAGATGGAAGAAGTACGAGGCCAGTATCTTTTACGCCCTTATTGAGGAGATCTTTCCAGTGTTGATATGTTTCGGCATCAAATTTCTGGCCCATGAGGTCTTCGGGTCCCGCATGAGTTCTCCAATGCTGTGTTGGGAAATTAGCTCACTTTAGTTCGAGTTCAGTAGGACATCATCTCAGATAGCAGCTTACAGCTCCAGCCCTAAAACAAATGCAATTAAGCTAATATTAGATACCTGCAAATAATAAGGAGGGGATAGATTTACTAACTTCATAGATGTATAGTGGATATCGTCATCACCAGGCCAATGCATTGCAACGATGATAACGTCATATCCGTTCTCGAGGAGTGTTAGAGCAGTCTGTAAACCTATTACTCCAGCCCTATGGCTCAATTAGTCAAATTGAAGGCTAAGTGACTTCAAAACTTCATACCCCAGCACCACAATTATTTTTTTGTTAACCGCCATTATTGTTGGTGAGTATTCAACGAAGGTGCCGTAGAAAGCCGATGAAGGTTGTGTAGGATGGTAGTTTTGTTAAATGTTAAGTGCTGATGGGTGGTGTCTAAGGCACATTTATACCTGTCTGGTGGGAAGAAATTACGCCTTGTGATGGATTCAACTCCTACTAAAGTAATGGTCTGGTGACTAAGTGCTGCGGGTAGCCTTGGACTCGTAAAAGATTTGGACAAATTCGTTCTGTAATACGAGTTCAAGACCCTGTGTAACTAAGGCTGGCTTATCGTCCAGGGTATGGGTTTAATACCCACGAATCTTGACAGCCCCTCATGTATTTTTAATATTTCTGAGTCTAGATCCATCCTCTGATAATTAACCCTATAAATAGCTTGGCAAATTACAAAAGACCTTATCGCCCAAAACCTCAAATCAATCTACTTTCAAAGCTTCAGTTTTCCTCCTAAAACGACTTCATCAATCCACTCATCGATATGAGCGATACACAATTCCGGTTTCTCAGTCAAAGCCCAGTGCGAGGTCTCTACCTTTCGGAAGGTCAGCTGGGAGATATGTTTTTCCTGCCCCTTAGCCATTTCCGGAATTACTGCAGTATCGCGCGAGGCACTGATCATGAGGACAGGGATTTCTATTCTGCGAAGTTCGAGGCTGCATGGTCGTTTAGTTAGTGATAAGCTCCTAGAATAGGGTGTGAGAAAGAGTTGAGGGCTACTTACTCCTTGTCATCCTCGAAGTTAACCTCACGGTTTTTGTACCAGTTCACTGTTTCTTAGTCAGAAACTGTCCTAAAATCGTGCTATCGAGATGCGAAATGTGGAAATCCTACACGGCCCATGAAAACCCCTTGAAAAGGCATCTAAATAGGCTTCAAATGCCTAGTTTCTATCTGTCAACATTATATTTTCTTCCCCACAGCATGAGCCGAGAGGTCGCTCGAGAAAAGTCAAGGATTTACCTTCTCAGTGAATAGAGAACTCAATTTGTTGTTCCCGATTCCCTGAAGCATATTCTCGGAAACTTGGAAACTTCCCACACCTTTTGGATCGCCAACGCCACGGTACAAATACTTGAAAAATTTAGCTCTATTCTCTGGGTCTTCTAGGTCCTTTTCGGTTTGCGGGTTACTAAGCCCGATTTGGTACCTAGCCACTCAAAAAATAAGCTAACAGACCTTGATAGTTTCTTAACTGATTCCGAGTGGCAGACCTGAGATTTGGCCACTGCTCTACCATGCTCTCCAGTGGGACAAACCGGGACGTCACGGGTAGAAATAGAGCGCATATTGATATAAAATGAGTGTATATCTCGGGATGGTGTAGGTAAACACGATAGGCCACAAAACCACCCCAATCGTGGCCCAGAAGTATGACCTTCGGGACCTCAAGATTTCTAGCGAGCTCATAAATGTCGTTCGAAATGTTTTTATGACTGTAGGCATTCATCGACTCCGGGGGAACTCTAGGCATGTCCTATCGTGCATGTTTAATTAGCATACATGGCATGTATCTTCACGCAAATGAAACCTCAGGGCAAAAACTTACTGTTTTCCCATACCCGATCATGTCCGGAGCAACCACACGGAATCCTTTATCGAGCAGATATGGAATAATAAAGCGCCAGCCATCTGTGGAAATCTGTCAGTCCAACCGTTCCATCAAGAGTACATTTGGATAAGCACTGATATACGAACACCAAAAGTCTGGGAATCCATGAAGCTACATGTATTCCGTGTTATTAAGTTAACTTTGATACTTTATCATTAATATAGGTGATTTTATGGCTTGGAGGCATTGTATACAGCAAAGATAGTTCCCTTCGGGGGACTTTGGCTCGGAAATCCCTGGACATAGTCTTTGTTGTAACGAACAACCGAGTCAGTTTCGTGATTCTTGTGGATCTCTCATACAAAATTAAGTGAAAACTCACGATATCTCCTTCCATTTAAGACGGCGAATTCATGGGTGACACGTGGGTCGTCATATGGATCAATGGGTTGCAAGCTCATGGTTTTTACCGTGATATCTGTTGGAATGCCTGGTTGCTACAACCCAACCTAAGGGAGCTTAGAGGGGGGATTCGTGGGGATATTTATAGCAACCTTCTGGGGGGATATGGCAACGGCAGCCCTAGTTCTGGGTTACTCTCACCACATGTTATCTCGGAAAGCCTGTGGCACTAAATTCATCCGTATTATTGCACGTGCATATGCTCTCCACGGCGAGAAATGTGTCATCGACGCCAAGATAGGGATTTTGGTTCCCCCGAAAAGCAATTGATGTTTAGCATCTAGCTAATGGGGCAATAGTTAGATGCCAAGAAAATTGGTAGTTACATTTAACTAGAGTACATCGAGTTGTTTGAAACAGTTTACTGAGTTTGAAATATCATCAGATGTGGTAGGAACGGTCAAGGGCGCGTGTTGGTCTCCACTCTTTGGGGACCAATCCGTTGTATAGGGGGGAAGAACAAATAATACCCATAGTGCCAGAATTAATGTAAATCATGTGATGAGTTTGGCCAACCCTTTGCCTGCTAGTCAGCCCGTGACTTAGATGAACTCTAGCGACATAAGTAAAAGAACAGTACAAGTGTATGGGGTATAAAGTTGGGACGGTCGGGATTTTCAGCCACCCCTCATACGTTTATACAATACAAGACAATAATAAAAAACCCCTAATAATAACCCGCAATAAACCACACAAATAGCAAACTTGATAAATTTATAATAGAGATTTAAGTATCCACGATATACGTATGCTGGTCTATAGCTTCAACTGATTATCCCTGGCAGTAGTACATACAAACATCTAATTCGCCGAAAGGAGATACAGAATTTGCCCCTAAAATTCACTCTCTCACATTCCCGTTTTACTTCTCATCAAAATCTTTCATGATCTCCGGATCCCTAGATTAACAAATAAATGAAAAGTCATCGTAATTTCACTCCGTCAAATTTTTCTTTAGCCAATTAAAGTCATTAACGAAAAGATTGAACACAACAAATCAGCCTCCCCAAAAGCAGAAAGTAAAGAAAAATTCATGCAGCATCGATGAAATAGATCGTAATAACAATTGCGCAAAACGAGAATTAATAAGATTAACGGCTTTAGTAGATCACCGTGTCCTCCCCAGCTTCTACAATATCCCCCACGTCTTCAATATCAGATGGTCTCCTTACATCGCTAGCATCCAGCCCCTCATCGAGGATAGGCGCGGTATCAAGGTTAGTATCGTCACTCTCATGCTTTACCGCCTCAGTAACACCGCGATTATGACTATCACCGGCTACTATATCAATACTTTCCTCATGATCAGTGGCTAAGTCGGGCTCGTTAAGGTGGTTAGCCCTCCCATTTAGTTGCTCATCCTCTTCATGTTCTTGAAATAGTTGAAATTCACGCTGTTCCTGTGCGATCGTTTCTTCTGTTTCTTCTAATTGGAGTTTGATACGTTCCTCTTCAGCAGGCAGTAGTTTCCATGGTAGATAGAACTAAAGATTCCATGTTAACGATGATATATCCATCGCCATCTCTCTCCGTCAAACCCCCAGGGTGTCTGGGAAACGTACCAATTTAGGAAGCGCAGCTGTTGTAAGAATGTTGGCCTGGGCAAGTACGTTGGCATGACGGATATGCATCTATTGGAGAGTTAGCGAGATTGATCCTTTCCTCGTTTCTCCAAGCAGACATAGCCCCCAACTCGCTACAAAGAAAGTACCTACAGCGCGTTCATCAAATTCTCGCTGCTCCATCCTTCTTTTTAGGCTGAGGTCCTGGTCCTGCTTCTTCCGGCGCTCGTCGATCTCCTCGGTCTGTTGCTTCAGTCTTTCCTGGGTTTTTGCCTCAGCCTCACGCCTTTTGACAGCGCTAGTACGGGCTCTAGCTGATGAAGAATCCTGCTGGAATTTGCCAATGGTGCCTAGAAGAGCCCCAAAAAGCCTCTTCCCTCGCTTGCGCTCTTCATCCTTCCCGGCGGCCCTCCTGGGTGGTCGTCTGCTGAGCCGTGAGCTTTCATCATCTGATTCCGCTTTTATTTCGGCCATCTCCTCCGCCTTCAAATCTGTTCCCAGGTCATGCTGTAGTTCCCTTCCCTCACTATCTTGGTACTTGTTGCTGTTGCTACTACTGTCGTGGTTAAGACGGGTCCTTTTGGTGGATTCCGGTGAAAGGGAAGATTGTCTGCGCTTGGCGAGTCTTCCAATAGGAGAGATGCCCACATCCTCCTTCGATGGAACGATGACGGCCGAGGCGATTGTTCTGTTTTAGAGCGCGATAAGTTTTCCAGGTCCCCAAACAACCGAAATGAGGCACGGAGGTGACGGGAACTTACACTTGTTCTTCCGACATATCGGACATCGCACTGTGATGTCGGCGCAGAAGAGAACGAAGGTGGACCAGCTCAATGGGATGGCACTGGACTCCAATGCTCGGGGTCTTGAGATCGGACCCCTGGGCTAGGCCAGGCCAACATGCAGATCATCTAAATATTAGTCATTCAATCTGATAAGACAAGCGAGAGGCTTCCACGGTCTGAGCTCGCCGCCACGGTGCCTAACATTGGACCTCACCTCCAGAGCTCTTCCTTCAGAGCCCTCATCTCGACCATTTGCTTCTTCTACTCCTCCACGAAACTCTCGCAGCCATGTCTCGCCATCATCCGTAGGTTTTCCCCTTTCGTATTCCTCAGGGATGTGCTGCTAACGCGCAAGATAGCGATTTAGTAATGTGCCGCAAGCAATCCGGTATTGCCATCGGCCGTCTCTGCGACAAATGCGACGGTAAATGCCCGGTCTGCGATTCCTACGTTCGCCCGACCACCCTCGTACGGATATGCGACGAGTGCTCGTTCGGAAATTATCAGAACAAGTGTGTTGTGTGTGGTGGGGAGGGCATCTCGGACGCCTTTTATTGCTTTGAGTGTACGCGTTTGGAGAAGGACCGTGACGGGTGTCCAAAGATTATCAATCTAGGAAGTTCGAGGACGGATCTATTCTGTAAGCTCCCTTACTATTCTCCGGTGTGATTATATTTGACCATGGCTCTAACAATTACGATAGACCAAAAAAAGAATTTCCGAAACCATTGACCTCCGTCTTTGGTTACGTGTGTTATCGATCGTTTCGCCACTATATTCGATCCCTATACTCGAATATTTGCATAAACTACCATATATTTACGTATAGCGAATAGCTTTCTCTCGGAGTATCTCATAGATATTTAATGGCAAAAGATGTAGTGGGGGGAGGGATTCTGGGGAGAACATTTTATCCTCGTCTGGTCAGCTTGCATTATGATATGTACTTCAATTTCGGCGCATGGTTACGGGTTTACCAAAAAGTAAGCGATGGGTTAGATGATGGGTATATTTTATACACTTCTGCAAATTTGTATATATACAGCACCAATTTTCTATCGATACAGAATTCTCCATCTTAGAAGACGTGGGAAAAACACAACTTATTTCGTGCTACGAGCAAATTTGTCTATAATGGCGCCCTCCTACCTTCGCAGTGGAGCGAACCCACCAATCTACCAGATACAAAGCAAAAGTAAAATAAACCTCCCTAGCCCACATCAGCTCCGAACGAAAACGAAAAAAAAAATCCCAAAAGAATGTGAATGATTACAGTTGATGAAACAAAAGAAAGAACGAATCCCAGGCTGTGAGCAAGTAAATACACAAGATTGAAATAAAAAAACGCTTAGAGTAGAGGATAACGACTAAGGAAATATTCCCCAAACCAACAAAAAAACGAGAACCCCTAAACCCAAACCAAGCAGACAAGCAACAAGATGAAATATCAACACCCTAGATGATTCCCTTTCCTTGAAAAACCTAATTCGCCTCTCTAATAAGGGAAGAAGAAAATAGATCCCAGCAAATGACAAATGAAAGAACCAAAGAGTGATTCCCGCCAAAATAACAGAAAAAAGGAAAAATTCGCCACCTTGATATCTAGCACCAAATCACTCTGCGGGTGAACTATTTGGCTCCAAGGCCACAGAAATCCTCTCGTTGGTCGCTTTCACACCATTCAACGCCGCAATCAATCTCTCCTTCGCACCCGGAACATTCAAGTCTTCTGGTACATCCGGAAGCTCCTCCTCTTTATTTGTGACTGCAAGGAATTGTCCAGTGTGTGACCCACGCCTACTCGCCGGTAACGTTGCTGGTAGTTGAGGCAACGTAAGTTCATCGCCTTCCTTTCGGAGATAAGTGGGCTGAACTTGTTGGGAGGCCCTCCGACTAGGGAACGCTTGGCTAGACATCGACTCGCTATCCGCCGCCGTGATTGAATCCCCTTCTGTTCCGCCCGATTGGGTGGCTTTGTTTCGTCTTAATCTGTCCTCCGCGGTCATGTTCTGCCATTCCGAACCGAAAGTGATGACGCTAGCTTTTTTGCCTACAGTTCGAACAAGAACGAACTGTGAGTGACTGCCAAGTATATGTACGCGGAAGCATGACACTATAAAATCCAACATACCATGAACCGTGAAGCTTCCAGATCCTCGTGCTAGCCCTTCCATGTCTCCGGGGAATTTTTCTCCTGGTTGGACACCATCTTCGCTCGAGACGTCCTTTGATTTACCCCGTCTGTGTCCAAGGCCTTGTGTTTCCCTAAGTGTTCGTTGGATGCTCCTTCGGATCTTTGGCCTATTGGATTCTTTATCTCTGCCTTTGCCTTTTTCCTTCTTCTTGTCATCCTTCTCATCGTCCTTTTCTTTCTCACCCTCTCCGCCAAAGCTAGATATAGATGGCGAGCGATTGCTCCGCCGAGTGTCAATACTTCCATCATCGTTACCAACCCCAGTCACATCCGTCTTCTGCAGGCCCAAAGATGACACTGATGGTGATCGCGGCACCGTAGACGAGAACGATCCCCTGCCGCTGTGGTTAAGGGCCCCCCTTTGAGGAAACTCCCAGGTAGACCCGTTCTTGGTACTTGAAGAATGTGAAATAACGTGGGAAATATCTTCCCCTATCGACGCAGAAACCTTTGGCGATGAAAATGTTGCTTGTGTGGGAGTCGGTGTATCAGATCCAGCAGATTGAGGTGGTGATCCATATATTGACCCAACAGGAGAGTTTTGAGTGCTCATATTGGGAGTGACAATCGCAAGATTCCTTCGTGATTGATCCTTCGTAGACTTCCGCTCTTCATCCATATCTAGAGCTAGAATATCACGATGGCATCTTAATTTCCACATGTCCATCCTCACCCACTGCAATTTAGCGGCCAAATTTCCCGCAGCCATTACTGCCTGCTCTCTTGTTTTTGGTTGAATTGGTGTAAGTATGGATAAGTGCCTGGCGTTTCTTAGAAGAGTTTGTAGCTGCCGGTTTTGCGTCGCCAACTTATCCTCCGAATCCGTGATTTTGTGCTCTATGACTTCGCGCCGGGCGGCCGAAATTTCCGCCGCTAGCTTTGTGTCTATCCCCCCTCTAAGAATTGAGACTTCTCCAGAAGGAGTCTGGACAAAGTGGGAACTTGTTGGTGAATCAGTAACCCCATCTACCCTCCTAATTGCCCTAGTTCTTTGTCCCTCGTAATTACCACCAATCACTCCCCTCATTCTAATACCAGCTGTCCGAAATGTCGCTGCATAATTTAGTTTCGCCAACCAATCATTCATCTCAGCTTCCGAGTCCGCAATGAAATACTCATTAATAGCTCCGTTCCGCACAAATGCAAATGCATTTTTATGTTTTTTATAAGTCTTATCTAGCAAAGCAACTGCATCGTCTGTCGAGATTTGTGCATCTGGTTTAAACTGTTCAAGTGGTGGCTTGAAGATAACCGGTGTTCCAGGATTGTTTTTGTGGTGTTGTTCATATTGTATTATCAAATTTTTGACCCAGCTAACGTTGCGGAAGAAATAGAGTTGTGAGCCTGTTAGAATAACACCCCACTCGTGCCAAGGGCTTCTAGTCTTCTTCTTTTTCATCTCCTTCCTCCACAGAACTCCAACTTTAGTAACCTTAATCTCCACCACCCCAGGGTCTGCGCCTTCTGGATTTTCCATAGTTGAAGGTGACAAGAACGCATCTGGTCGTGAACGTGCTGACATAATTTGCAAAACTCCTGAACGGAAGAATGCCCTATGCAGGGACCCCATCTCCAAGCGTGACGCTGTCCCGGTATAACTGTACGGGTCTTCAATTTGAATCACCTCCTTTAAGCTAGGTCGTAATAACTCAAGCTGGTTATCAATGATCAGAGTGTAAGGATCAACAGGTTCTTTAATGCGTTTTCCATCTTGGTTCCCTCTATTGAAGATACCTCGTTTTGGCCTGTGTGGAACAATTTTCTCCCCATTGATGTCGAACTCATCCTCCATCCGGATGAAAGGAGTGTAGGTGATGTTATGATAAAAACATTCCAGGATATCGCTTGATATTCCTTCGTTTGAAATGGCTCGGGAAGTATTTTTAACATAGTCCTGTTTTTGCATTTTGTGCTTGTTATTCTTGTTGAAGAAATCAGTGTGCAGCATAATCAATGAAAATGCAACGTAATAGGCCTGGTCTGGTAATAATTAGAACACACACCATATATATCCTCAGAAACAGCTCCGACTTACCAGAATCCTGATATATAAAGGAATTGCACTCGTGGTATCTATCAGCAAATGCTTGGAGAACACGATCGATCTGCTGCGTTTCCGAAGGAAGCTCAACCTCCATGAGAAGTTTCCTATCGCCCTATTAGTCTATAAAATCACTTGTTTTCCCAGAATCCCTAGCCTACCTCAGTGCCATATCCATAGGAGTTGATGCAAACTCAAAAGTCCCCATATAGGCCTTCAGAACAGCCAGATGAAATGCATCCCCATTTCTCGCCAACAAAGATGCCACAACGCTCTTGCTCAGTGCCTCGAACAGCTTCGACAGATACATCTGCGGTGTATCTTCATCGTTTCTCTCGGGGATAGTGACTATCTCCTGACTATGAATTAACGACGTCGGCCCCGAGCTATACGGCTGCGGTGATGCATTCCTGCTAATCGGGCCTCCAAACATCGGTTCACTATCCCTTCGGATCCGGCCAAACATGCCACTAAAGCTTTTCCTGCCAATACTTCCACGTCCTTCTGTTCGATCCAGGGATGACATTGTCGAGCTGCGGTCTCGGCGTGTAATACGTGTCGGAGTTAGTGATGTTGGGCTTGAGTGCGCTGAGCGAGCTGAATTGGTCGAATTTGATCGGAGGATTGGAACTCCTGGGCCTCCAGGTCCTGCCAACCCTAGACCAGATGCCGCAAGCATTTGGGATGAAAATTTGTGATCATGGCCATTCTTTGTAGGTGATGGATGGTCACCCATGGACATGGGACGGCCTGGTGGGGTGAGATCTGTGTCTGATGCTGAGGGTCTTGATTGTCCATGTTCTACCTTGAGTGGCAAGGGGAAAAGAGATGTCTCCTTCTTCTTCCGGCGAGGTAGCCTAAAGAATGTAGTGGTTGTAGTGGTTGTTTGTGTGGTAGTAGTTGTAATGTAGTGATCACTAGAGCTCGCAGTTGAACGCGAAGACTCGGACAAGCGGGGCGGAGGAAGTGGTAGAGATGACATCTGGTCATCATAAGCCGGTGGTTCGTGCAATGGCGATCCAGCGGGATTGCTTCGAGGTCGGTCTGGCTCATCGAATGTAACCCTGCTCGTCCTCATGCTGGAATTTGCCCGCGAAGTGTTTTCTCTGCGTCTCGTTTTCGAGAATGAACTTCGCTGCGAAGACCCTTCTGACGAAAGAGCAGCTGGACTAGTCGAGGGCTTATCAGCAGATGCTCGCCGCCATAAACGCATTGTGCTTGTCCGTTTTGGGGGTCCCGGCGCTTGGAAATCGTCATTCGTAGGAGCTGTCGTGATGATTGAGGGTGTGAGGGTGAGGGTGTCCGAGGTTGGGATAGGAGGAGGGTTTTGGTCGCGGGCCTTCTGCCCTATTGCTGAGTCGGACGCATGACGAAAACGCATTAAGCTAAAGCGTGGATTGGGTTTTGTTGCATAGTTTTCCGGAATAGTAGTGACTATCTGCGGCACTTCTGGCTGTGGTGAAGTCGGCCTGCGAGCAATCTGTTCGCTAGAACGAGCATATGCAAGATTTCTCGTTGTCTCGAGGCTCCGTCGCAGTCGGAGGTCCGTTTCACTGCGTCTACCATTATGCCGCTTGAACATAATTGAGCAGTCGCGTAGCTTTCACGTAAAAAAGGAAAGAAGAGAGAAAGCAAGATAGTATGTGTCGAATGGGTGCTTATATTGTAGATTGCTTGCCAGAGAAATGAAGGTAGGACGCAAAGCAAAAGAGAGTATGGATGGAATGTTAGCTGGTGTTAGGGAAATACAACATGGTTTTTTTTTTTTTCCTCTGAGAAAACGTGTAAAGGACAAAAAAAAGCTAGAGAGGGAAAAAGCACTGGGGAAGATCCCAAGAACACACGGTAAAGAGTGGTGGTGGTGGGGTGTGTGAGGGAGGGGGACTCGATGGAAGGCTGAGGGGGCTGTTGGCTGACTGGTTGGACGGGATGCAAGTGGCAGACCTCGAAAGACCGGCTTTTAGGGAAGAGCAATAACAACAATCTGTGCCATGCGTGTGCGACGACGGGGATGATAGAGAGGAGAATATATATCTATAGGAGAAGCATGTAATAATGGGTCTGACTCCAAGGAGACTGGCTGTACAGATATCTCTAAATGCGTATCCTCACTCACTTGGATGATCTAAATCGGAATCGAGGATGGAGGAGTTGGGCGAGCGAGTGGATGCAGGATGCTGGTGTGCTCTGTGGAATGTTCTCAATTGGAGGGCAAGTCAGCCAGCTCTGGGGTCAGACACCCTACAGTAAAAATATCGAGGTGGGATGGGGAAAGCGGAATCCAGAAGTCCGCCGTCTGCAAGCCAAGCTGCTGAAAAGCGGCTTGGCGTCTTCCCCGAATGCTGATGCCTGCAGCCTCCCTCGTGTAACTGCGCCAGTCCCCCACCCCGGCTCATGCAGCCCCTAGGCCATGCAGCTAGACAAGCCCTTTGTCGCCGCACAGACAACGTCGTCCCAGTCCACCGGAACTATGAAACTTTATATTCCACGCCCTACAGGTGCTGTTCACTGGCTCTTACCAGCTCGAGTTGACTGTGAAGCGAGTTCTCAACGTTCACGCCCGATCCCCAGAGTATGACGCACAGGCAGATCCTAAACCACTCCCACCGTTTCTCCACGACTGCACCTGCTGCCGATTCCGATGCGGTTCTCGGATGTCTTCAAAACCCGTGGGTGCATATGTGCTTTACCACTAAAGTGCGTATGATACACACGATTCCATGCACTGCTGCGATTATTTACCAGCAACCGTTCTTACTGGATCTCTAGACGATGTTCAGATCCCTAGTCGTCTTTGATAAGCTCGCCTTGGCAAGTCCTCGGCTTATATCAACTTTAATATCAGGGCTGCCCAAAAACGTGGCATGGTTCACAGGCCCAGGCCAACGCGCAAAACCTGATCTTTAGGTACCGACACTTCCTCAGCACTAACCTGATGCTACTGGCGTGAAGTTGGGCACTTCAATACCCACATCGGCGGCCTAGGCTCTCCGCCAATCACAACATCACACAAATACTCAACCAAAAGAACAGTCTCGCGGGCTTGGTGGTTATATCAGACTTCTGAAATTTTAGATGCCAGGGCTTTCTTTTTAATGATTCGACGGAGTCATATTTCATTTCATTTCCCGCAAATTTCACCTTGTTGCTGCGCATAAAGTTGGGGGGCTTTTATTATTGTTTGTTTTTATTTCTGTTTTTTGCTGCGCACGTGGTCCGTTCGGGCACTATGGATGATATATAGATAGCAATCCAAAACAGTTGCGTTTTTAAAAACCCATACCTAACAGCATTATTAAAGTGGACCCTTACCAAAACTCTAACTTCTCACAGATACCAGACTTATCCCACGGAGCAATTTATTAGACAGCCCTGGTGCTAGCAAAAATGGCATTTTTATGACGCTACCGCCAGCGATGGTTAATGTTTCAAGATTCTACAAGCAGGAAAGTATAATCTGAAGGGGTATATATGCCGCCAACCTTTTATTTTTGCCCTCAAGAATTACCACTCAGATATTATCTAATCATGGAAATCCTTAATATGCAGAATATCGATACGAAGTTCAACAAGGCTGATAAGTTGGATGATGCAGAACTTTCTCGAAGAACATTGGATGGAGGATCGAAGAAACACATTAACATCTTCTGAAACTGGTGTTGGAGACTGAATCTTGATTCGGTCTTGGGCTGATGATAACCGAGGATACTGTTCGTTATCTAGAAATAGAGCGTTTGCCTCAACTCCAAATGGTGGTGTGCTCTCTTTTAACAGAAGATGTGTGGGATGTTTATTGCCACCCATGAACCCTATCCCTTCACACATGCCTTATCACTGGAATTCGAAATCACCAGTTGCCTACTTTACCTAATCTAAAGGGCTACATGCACCATTGCACCATCCCTCGGCTGTTTTTGATTGGTAGGATAACCATGGCAGATGAAGAAGGAGCACGGAGATGTGAAAACTGACCCGAGCATACGCATGCGGGGTTTCAAACAAGACGGGCCGCCGGTGATCCAGAGCCAATTGTCAGCTACCCGTTGCCAAGACCGCCGGTAACGGGGAACAAAGGCATTGTGAGGGCGGGCACCAACCCCTGCGCACTCAACGACTGCAGCTGTGTGACACACACATCGCCAGCCTGCTGCGCCTTGCTGTTTGTGACAACCCAACTGTCTTCTTGGGCCCACCCACTACACATTGCAACTTATCCCCCCCCCAAAGAGAGCCCTGGGTTACTTGGGTTTTCTCAGGCATAGCTTCTTCTTAGACTCATCATATATCGCAGCCACCCACCCACCTATTCTCGTGCTGCCCTCGGTGAACCATCGCTCCCCCCAAACCGTGCCTCTCGATCATCAGAAGCTAGTGTTCCATGCACTTTAACGCCAACGTGCTCACCGCGGCAGCAACCGCTGCCGCTGTCTTGTGGTTGTCTGCTGCCGATGCTGCTATCATTCCCGACTCTCTGATCCGCCGATCAACTGCTCCCGAACCGGCTCCGAGTATCTCACATCTAATCCCGCAAGACGTGGATGACCGACGGTGGTCGACTAGATTTCGTGATACCGTCGTTGGGAAGTTGTTTGGTAAAGCCGAAAGGCATGGAAAGAGAAGGGAGCAGCAGAAGTATCTGAGTCAGACGTCTAAAATCGTCTTGCAGTATGAAAACGACGTTGTGTTGAGGTTTAACTTGAGTTCACCTGAGGAAGCGAAGGCACTTGCTGAGGCTTCTAACATCCTGTATCTGGACGTATGGTCCACCACAAAGACGCATGCCGATATTAGGATGGCAGAAGCTATGGTATGCATATACTAGTCCTCACTTCATGGGAAATCTTCCCTGACTTGTTGGAACATACAGGTACCTTCTGTCCTTGGCCTACTGCCAGAATCAATGCAACACTCTCACTTCCGTCTGATCCACGATCTCGCTCAAACTGCACGAGACACTTATGCTGGGAGCTCAAACTCATATACAGCAGAGGACATGAAACCCACCAAGGTTGGAGCTGATAACCTCTTCTTCCGGAATTATCAGCCACCCACTGTTATTCTCCCATGGATGAAACTTTTAGAGTCACTTTTCCCTGGATTTGTGCAAGTTATTTCCATTGGTAAGAGCTACGAGGGCCGTGAGATTCACGCTCTGAAAGTAGGAACCACTAGCCCTGTCCAAAATAAGAAAATGACCATCATCGTCACTGGTGCCGCCCATGCCCGTGAATGGGTCAGTGTTTCTACCGTTTGCTACCTAGCATACTCCCTGATCGAAGGATATGGGAAGAGAGATAAAGACATTAACAGTATCGTCGAACATTTTAATTGGATCTTTATTCCGACTCTCAATGTCGATGGTTATGCATATACCTGGGAAAGTGATCGTCTGTGGAGAAAGAACAGACAGCCCACCAACTTGTCGTTCTGCAAGGGCATTGATCTTGACAGAGCATACAACTTCCATTTCGATGGGTCGCCCTCAGCGCAAGGCAATCCTTGTAGTGATAGTATGAAGCCTATAACCCCAGACAGTGGAGTCAATCAGCTGATGATTTGCATAGTGTTCCCCGGTACTAGTCCCTTCGAGGCCCAAGAAGCCAAGACTTTTGCGGATTGGGCAAGGAACCTGACCGCAGAGGGGACTCCTGTTGTCGGGTTGCTTGATTTCCACTCTTACTCTCAGCAAAGTATGGATTGCCAATTCGCTGCACATAAACTTTACTGACGCCATTTGCAGTTCTTTACCCTTACTCATACTCTTGCGATAACATGCCACCCGATCTTGAGAACCTTGAAGAGCTCGGTATCGGCCTCGCCAAAGCCATTCGCATCCAATCTGGTGAACACTACGAAGTAACTTCCGCTTGTGAAGGTACAGGGTTTTCAGGGTTTCAAGGCGGCGGAGGCAGCATGATGGATTTCTTTTATGCAGATTATCGTGTTCCATATTCCTACCAGATCAAACTGAGAGATACTGGGAGCTACGGATTCCTGCTGCCAAAGGATTATATTATCCCGGCAGGTGAAGAAAGTTTGGCTGCCTTGAAACACTTTGGGCAGTTTATTCTCGATGACGGCAGTCCGGTGGAGAGGCAAGCAAGAGGTGAGAAGGAACTGAAGTAAATATGTAGTTCACAGTTCAGTGTTATCAGCCTTCTCCTTGGTTGGTATTTTTACGCTTGTGTAAGGTTTCTTTTCTTCTTTGTCATAGCCAGTGTCATCTGCTGGCGAAAAAGTTGTCTGAATCATGACCTTTCGACCTCTTTTCACCTTCTTGTCTATTCTGCCCTGTTGCAGTTTTTTTCTTTTTCTTTTTCTAAACGAGACATCGGTATCATCGGTATCGGGATGGGAGGATAATCGCGTGATTGTTAACAAGGGTGGAGTTCTTTTTTGTTTTGGTGTTTTGGTGAATTTCGGGTTGCTTCTGGATTATGGGAAGCTAGTTATATAAGTAGTACTGGTATATAATACTTCCCATTAGGATATCAATTTGCAATGCAAACAATGCAATTGAATGAACGAAGGCTTTCGTATCCTCTTTGATAATTTGTACGCTGGAGCTGTGACGCCTGTAGACTACGAGATGAAATTTCTACTCCTGTATACTTTTTCGTCCGTTCCAGGCACTGCTTTGGTGGTCGTTGGGATTCGCCCAATTGTGCGCCAAAAATTATTTCCATTATATCTTTGCCTCGCTAATCCAACCTAGTAGAGTTCGTAGAGCCACCTGCTAATGTAGCCAAAGCACCCCTTTTTATTGTATTTTCCTTAGTGCATGTAGCTTGGAAGCTACAGTGTTCCAACGAGCAATAGCTCTCCGTTTCCACTAACCGTTGGCTCAGTCATCCATGCAACGCTACGCTTGTAAAACTCCCCCAGACGCAATTCAAGGTTATTTGTGTCCAATATCTCTGTATTCGTGTAGAACTGTTCGGTAGTTGAATAAGTATCACTCTCTTGGTAGGGGAGCCCTGGGCTATCCCTTACGCTAGTACTCCGATGCTGCCAACATTAATCCGAGAAATTAAACCGTATTAGGAAAGATTCACACGCAAGCCACAAACCTAGGGCCCTCCGAGGAGCTGTCCGGAAGGGAGTTGGCAGCGTTACCAGCGTGAGGGGTAGTGGCGGTGCCCTGAGGTGGCGGTTTTAGCGTCTAGGAATGGAAGCCGAGTGATGGGTTATGAGCGAGATCGGCAAGTCGTAGCGAGGGGGAGACTGTCAGGGGTTGGTATTAGCCCTGAAGTTCATACTTGTTTCTCTGACTCGGAATGGAAGAGTGTGTGAATCCGATCCGTAATGAGGAATATCCATATGATTCAAAATTCGATGACGAAAAACGAACCACCGATATCGAAAATATGGCGACGAGGAGTAAGGGGATAGGACAGCTAATCTTCTGGCTAGATATGTCAATTTTGAAGTTTCGTTAATAGGAGGATGGCTGGGCTGCAGGTGGAAGTGATAGATGTAGTAACGATGAGGGAGATCTGTGCTTCCTACTCCCAACTATAGCTTCTTCCATTATACCTATGCTCCTTAAAATGACTCAGAATTGAGCTATAGAGCTAACTAAAACTTATTCCATTTCTCAGGTAATACACCAAATCGCTATACCTTCTGGTATAACTCGAAATCGTACTTCACACCCCCATCGTCCTGTTCAACCGGTACTTCCTCGCCAACAAACTCTCCCAGTTCATCGTGGCTACGCTTTATCCACCCGTTCGTGGTATCCTTCACATTCAACGGGAAGAACGTATCCACCTCAAACTCCTTATGCACATTTGTCAAGAGAATATTCTTCGTCCTTGGATGTTCCATAGCAGCCTCGTATAAGCGTGCTCCACCAATAATGAATATTTTCCCCACTTCCGCACCTTCATCCAATGCCTTTAATGCGTCATCCAGCGACTTGGCCCATATCGCACCTGTACACTTGTCCCCACTACTATGGGAAACGACGACATTGATCCTCCCAGGTAGTGGCCGAAACTTCGGCGGTATCGACTCCCAAGTTTTGCGCCCCATGACGACTGCGTTCTTGATTGCTGATTCGGATGAGAGCGGGGTTGGAGTGACACGCTTGGTAACTCGTGCAAAGTAGGCCATTTCGTTCTTGAGACGCCATGGGAGGCTGCCGGATTTGCCGATGCCGAGCGTACGGGTTGTAGCTGCGACGATTATAGTCAGAGGGGTAGGGGCAGACATTGATGAAGTGGTGGAGGGCGAGGCCATGGTGGGCGAATAGCTGTGATAGTAGGATTAGATGATGGAAGCGGGGATCGAGAAGGATCACGTGTGAGGCTCTGGCAACTTTATTTGAGCCTCAACGCCAGACGAATTTGGGCAAGAAAACTTGAGCCATAGCAAAAAATAGCACATAAGTGATTATAAATATCTCAATACTGTAGAAAGATTTATGCGCGAGGATAATTCACGCTCTCACTTACGAAGATCCACTACGAAATATTCAAATCCGACCAACTCCATAATACGAGATTAACCTTCCTAAACACCCGCGTCTTTATACGAATAAAAATATGATATACACATGCTTCCAGTTGAGTTCCCTAAGTCTTTCCGTAAAAATAACCGCAAACTATTGAAGCTAGCTCATTGGCTCCCTCTCGGTTTACTCGCAAGTTTCTGAAGTGCCTCTCCAACCTCCTTCGCATTCTTGTCTGTTGTTGTATCAACAGCTCCAAGCTCCGACCCCAGCTGTCCAAATAACCAAGCCTCTTTCAAAGATCTTGTTAAGGCTAATAGATCTTCCGCGGCACGAATCATGCTAGACGCATGACATTCTATCTGGTAAGTTTGGGCTGCTGTGACATCGCGGCTATTTCCCTCAATCTAGCCGATATAGTGGTCAGTTTAGGGGTTCCAGTCGTAAGAGTAAGCTACAAGCACGAAAGAGATGAGGACAGAGACGATATTGCATACAGGCGCTAGTTTTACTATTTCTTCGAAGCGTTTGAGGAGGGTATCTAGGTTGTTGTTAACTCGGCCTGTGTTTCTGATCAGTCTTTATACTTAGAATTCTTGCAACATTGAATTTGAGAGGTATACCCTGAAGGCCTGTACGGATACCTTCACTCATGACAATAGGGATGGAAAATTACCAAGTGTTGGGTAAAAACACTGGGTTGGTTTCTTTCAGTCGATATAGAAAGTGATGAGCTTGAGGTCTGGTAGCAATGCCAAGCATTTTAAACTAGTCTATAATGTTAGATATCTTATCGATTCCTCATTGAATCTCACTCGATATCCAGATTTGTATTTATTTATTATCTATTAACAAGTGCCACCGAACCAAAATTATGGCATATATGTAGTTTTTAAGCTTGATGTGAAGTAGGGGAGTAGATATATTTTGGGCTTGTTGAGATGTGGGCTTTCAGTCTCCTCAAATTGACGGGGTTATGTTGAATACATATAGACTATCTTTGGTGAAGGGAGAAGTCGCGGGTATCCCAATCTCATAGAAATATACTCCGTTAGCATAACCCCAAATCTTATTCTTATCCTCTGACTGTTTGGAAGAGACGCTATAGTAGAGTGAATGGCTGTTAGATGTCTCCATTATTCTGGGGAGCCGTCCTGCCGCTTCGTGTATGTGTATGGTGATTGACCATTGGATCTAATTGTTACTAATGTCATTTGTGGCATCTCATTTTATGTAGGTCCGTACTATCTTGGTGTGCACGCGCTGTGCCTAGACTAAACACACGTTGGTAAGACTTGAGGTTTAAGGCTTTGTTGGCTGCTCTGAAATTCTAAACTTATGTGATTTTTATTCTTTCTAAATATGGGACAGTTGAGAGTCCGTTAGTTAAAAGAAGGCTAGAGAAATTGATACTTTAATTGGCTGTTTTTGTAGTAAATATCCTACCCGCCTGCGTATTTATCAAAGGACCACAGTCTACAGAGCTAGAGGCATATATACTTTGCTGCTTCCCACCTATGATCACAGTTCCCACAGCGCCTCCACTCCTTATCCTTGCTCTTATTTGCTTACTTTGCCAGCTAAGCTATTAAGTATATGCCATCACCTATCACTAGTTACAGCCGAATATAACTGTATGAGGGGATTCGATGCCACTTACCACACCTACCGCATACAAGTGTTGCATGTGGTTGTGGCGGCGAAGGGTTGCCTGAAAACATACTTAATCGTTGAAAGGTTTTCTGTAGGGAGGGGAAATATCTGAGGTGGAAATATGAAGATAGCCTAATGACCGGTATTTTTTTCCTATTGTTGGTTCTGAATTTTTATTTAAATATAGTCATTGATCCATACAAGGTCGATCCAATGGCCTCAGTGAATAGGGACGCTCTTGTACGTGTGTTTCTCGAAAATTTGCAGCTTATTGAGAGGTGTTGAGTTAAAAGAATGGGTATACTTACAGTTGACGTAAATTTCTTATTATCAAATACTTATGCTAGTAACAGCACGCGAGAATCGGATTAAAAATGTCGATTGTGCCGATCCAAGCAGCCCTTTAATCCTGTGTGGCTTCGAGTATATTAATGACAAAGATAGAAGCAGGCAGTATTGCTGCTAGGATTCATCCAACAACCAGGTCGGTAGTAGGTGGTAGTCTTTTTGACTGGTGAGGGTGGGCTGATACGCAACGTAGATTATTAGATGTCTCGAAGGGCGAGTACCCATAGAAGCTATCATCGCGGTTCTCCGGAAACCTTGGAGGGTGGAGATAGTGGAGACGACATAAAGGTGCAAAAAAGTTTACTTCGCCCACTGACGTTTCTTAATGAGCTTGTCATATAACTGGGTAGGGGGGAATAGGCTGAATAAAGTGCTTTATTGAAAGCTAAAAGTACAAAATATTAAGGAAAAACAGAAGCAAAAGAGACCATCTATCGTACATACTTGTTCTACACAGATCAGTGTTAATATATGTTTACTCAATATAAGTTGGGGAATTTAAGCTTACCATAAATCGCTTGTGGAAATCGGAACGCAAGAGATCATTCACAAACTCCTTCTTTTTATTCTTATCGTCTGTGCCACGAGCTTGATTTTTGAAGATGACATCGTCGTCCCATCTGCGCTTCACTTGGAAATCTCCAGATCCTCGATTAAGTAGAGGATTACCGCGGGCGACGTCGTGCTCATTCTTTGCTTGCTCTTGTGCAAGCTTTTCCGCTTCCTGTAGTTTTCGAGAATATTAAACTACCGTTCTTTAGTTTGAACAATGATATTTCGCATACCTCGCGTTCTCTTGCTTCGGCTCTTTCTTGCCTGATCTTTTGCAGCTCTCGTAGCAACTCTGCTGTTTCATCTTCTTCGTCATCGTCGTCATCATCATCCTCACTACTGTCGCTTGCGCTCCCCCCATCCGAATCCGCATCGATATCCCTCGTTTCCTCCAACACCCTTCTCCGTTTCGCTTCCAGATTTTCCTCCCCATCTTCACTCCCACTGACTTCACCATTTTCAATTGATCTTTTTGTCCCCACTCCTGGAGACACAGAATCTCTTCCCGAACTCTCTAACTGAGCTAGCGCTGGCGCCCCCTTTCCGCCATTGAGTTTCGCAAAATGAGCGGCCTCTGCCTTGAGAAGGTCTGCGCGAAGATCACGAACTTCGGCATCAGCGTCGCCGCCCTGACCCGGTTGGCGAACCTTAAGTTTTGTGTGGGCTGGGAGAAGACGTTGGTGGTAGGCGGGGCCTTTGGGAGCTTCTTTGCCGCGGGCTGGGTCGAACGTTGGTCTGTAGAGAGGATAAGAAATTAGCAAGTGGCTCTTGGGTGAGATTCGTGGAACAGAATTTGAGGAATTACCTGTGAGCTGTAGTCATGATTAGTCACTAAGAGTCAAGAAGAGGGTAAAGCTGAGGTCTGTCGAGGAGAAGGGAATCGAGTGAAAACAGTTGAAGCAGCTGTTGAAACCAGACGAGGTTTTGGTTTACTGTGGCTATGTAACTCGGGTGGTCACGCTAGCCGTATCCAGCCACATGCAGCTTTCGCGAAATGTTCACGTCTTCCCAGAAACCCCCACCACAAAACACCATCAACACCAAACCCTACAGATTGATGAACACCCCCATATCCATCCAAATTACACCACGGAATCATAGGAAAAATGCCGAAGGAGCTGGAACCCTCGATAAGCGAGAAGGCTTTCGTCCTCGAAGCTCTTAAACAAAAGTTGCGCATAGATGGCCGTGACTTTGAATCTTTCCGTGAACTCGAGCTTTCTTTTGGAGAAGACTATGGGCTTGCCGATGTACAGTTGGGCAAGACAAGGTAAGTTCGCTTTTAAAACCCTTGCGAAACCGATGAATTATGATACTGACAGTGTGCTTGAGTTTCTAGAGTGCTTGCTAGAGTATCTGCTGAGGTTACAAAACCATTCCCGGACCGTCCATTTGACGGTATTTTCCAAATTACCACCGAACTGGGGCCCATGGCATCCCCCGCATTCGAATCCGGCCGGTTTGTTTTCAGCGCCTCGTTTCCCCTTCCGGTTGAACGTTTCCTCTCTCTACGTACCCAATGCTAAATTCTCGAACCCACGCAGACAGACAGAACAAGAAGTCCTCCTTGCCCGACTAATCGAAAAAGCCATCCGCCGCTCCAGTGCTATCGATACCGAATCTCTTTGCATCGTCGCCGGGCAAAAGTGCTGGCAAGTCCGTGTCGACGTCCATTTCCTCCATCATGACGGTGGTCTCGTTGATGCGTCTTGCATAGCCGTTGTTGCCGCCCTGCAGCATTTCCGAAGACCGGATGTATCTGTTGATGGTGAAAAGGTTATCATTCATACCCTCACCGAGCGTGTCCCAGTCCCCTTATCGATTCTACATGTCCCTATATGCGTTACCTACTCGTTTTACCACGGGGGAGATGTGAGCTTGATTGGTGCTACTTTGCAGGAGGAGCAGCTGAGGGATGGAGATATGACTATCACTCTAAATAAATTTGGAGAAGTGTGCCAGATTGCAAAGGCTGGAGGTTTGCCGATTGGGGCCCTGGCCTTGCTACAGTGCGCCAAGGTGGCACTAGTAAAAGTTCAGGAAATTACAGCTTTTATTCAAAAGCGACTAGAGGAGGACCAGGCTTTTAGGACGAGAAGGGATAATCTGGTGGAGAGTACAGCTGAGAACGCAAGGTAGAGAGAATAATAAAGAATGTGGACTGTAATTTTCTAAGGAGCAGGGCAAACATAAAAGATATTGCTAGTGAAGCTAACTAGATTGCTAGCAATGAAGCCTTGTAACCCATTGAAGCTCACCTCTCGCCTAAAGAGTCCTACAAAAACACATGTTTGCAGCGCGATACTACTAGTAGCTTTTGTAATTTGACGTCCTGGGGCAAAAAATCGGCTTCTGGTCGTGGTCCTTTAGATCACATGGTAGGTAAATACGACTATAACTGAAATATTCAATATTGTTCATTCAATGTCCCTACATAGTCTATGATTTTGGACTTTTAAGAGTACCATAACCTACGGGTTGAATGTACCTAATGAATAAACAACAATCCCTACATAGTCTCGCAATCAGACGTTCATTCGCTAAACCTAGGGTATTTGGTGGTGTAGAGACAATCCGTCAACACCCAGTTATAAGAAAGGATTATCACGTGACAAATCGGTTGCGAGACTAGTCTCTACACATAGCATAGTTGGTGGGCAATAAGGGGTTTCGCTGAGAAATTCTGGGAGTGGGTCTAGCTGCTGCATCGAATATCACTCGGTCTTAGAAGCCCCGACACCTAATCAGCCGCCAGCCTCAGGTCACCGCACCCGAATTTCTGTCTGAAATCCCACAATATTGGAGTCTACCGAAACTCAATCCGTGTGTTCAAATACTAAAGGAATACAAGTTTACTTGAAAAGTGAGAGATTGGGCACAAAGGTTAAAGGGCTAATTTTGACGTCACTGATTTTGCCCTGGGGGGGTGTATTTCTAAGGCGTTTTAAATTCACTAAAATTTGACCTTGCTAAGCGAATTTGGAATAGATTTCATCAAGATCCATTTGCATACGTAGTTGAAGCACCCGTTTTCAATAGGTAAGCATTCAGAAAGGCGGTAATCACCGAAAACGAGGACTACAGTAACGGAAAGTGGGGCGTTTTTGATACCGTATCGTTAGAAAGTTCAGGAATAAGTCGGGATGACTACTGTATTACCTCTGAGAACTCCATAGCACTGCCGAGATCCTCCTGCATCCATGAGAATGGTGTACAAATTTCACTCCCCTTCCCAGTACTGTATGTTTGTATCCAAACATTCAACCATGTTCGCTTCAATAAAATACAACGTCAAAAAAATTACGCTATGCCAGAGACTTCCCGTGTGGTATACTAATTATATACCTAAACCAATCTCATTTCAAATTACCAACTTAAACGAATTCTTGCCCAGGCCCCCAACGCATCTCATAGATCCCGGTTATCAACGCCAACTTCAGGGCCGAAATAACAAAAACAAAACACATGAAGGTGCATACACGAAGGTATAAAGGAGCAATAAGATATCATGAGAGAAAGAAAAATAAGCACAAAAAGTATAACAGATCAGAAACGATAATCGAGGCATAAGGAATAACAAGAATAATAAACAAGAGAAATATATAGGATGAAAGCAAAGGTAAAAATAGTTATCATCCAAATGGAATGTCGGAAACCAATAAAGTGTTACCGGAAAAATAACAACGCGGTTGGGCGCAGAGGGTGAACTTGCACCCTGTCCTCAATGAGCCTTCCCTTCGTGAACCTCCATCAAATACTTTACAAACGCCTTTTTGTGGACCTGTATGACAATTATTACTAGCGCTCATTTTTTTCTGGAGGGTATGGTAAACTTACAACCCCTGCAAACTGTCCATTCTGAAGGACACACATGTACCGTAAGCCCAACTTTGCGAAGCATTCATAGACCAACTCCATAGGCGAATGTTTTTCTAGTGCCACAGGTGCCTGTAATCACACACGTTAGTCGGTCGTTATTTCGGGGAAAAGGACAAATTCAAGTCACGCACAGCATCAATGTATGGCGAGAAATCGGTTGGGTCTTTCACAGAGGTATCGTCGGATCCGTTATCCGAATAGTCCTCCTTCGGTGCCATGAGACACATCTCATCTTCCTCGGAAGGAAGGTTGTCCAAAGCGAACTCCAAGTCCGGCGCGGGTATAAGGCCAACGAGGATACCGTTCCTAACAATTGGAAGTCCGCCGTCCAGTTCCCCAGCAATTTGCAGCATTCGTAACTTCTCACGAAGTTCATCTGCTGGAATAAAATTAGAGTCAGTGATATCAATGATACGTTCTGGTCTGAGTCGGGGCGTAATATCGCTGAGCTGAGAGGAGAAAACAGGTCGCATTTTGGTGTCGAGATAGGGGTAAGAATTTAATGCTGTGAGAAGATCCTACTTGTGATTTAGTAAATGAATACTAAGCAATCATAAATGAAAACTAACATATATGCTTAAGGGCTCGATAGCATCAGCTACCCATTTCGACACAAGTACTGCAAGGGAAAATGGCAGTACGTGGTCAAGGCTTCCCGTCATCTCGAATAAGATAACTGCGAGAGTCACTGAGAGACGGGTGACACCGCACATGACGGCACCAGCACAGACCTATAAAACTGTTAATTCCAAGTATCTCGTTGCTGATGAAGCTACTCACTAATGCGTAAACCCCTGGAACTACACAAGCTGATGGAGAACCTCCTACAGGGCATGATTGGAATAATGCAGAATCCGGGAATTTACTAGAACATATGTTAAAACAATATCTGAAGGCAATGATTAGGGGAAATCGCTTACTAGACAGCATATTCAACAGCTAAGCCAACAGCATGTCCCATGATACCACCAATGACCATGGTGGGCACATAAACTACATCTTTGTAAGTATGAATAAGTCTAGAAGAGCGACTAAGAACTAACCTCCAGCAGGAACTTTGGTTCCAAACGTTATAACACTTTTACCACTGTTAGTGTTCGTGGATTTGCATCTATGAGGGTGAAACTTACGTCAGGACACTCTTTATGGCAAGAGCTACCAAAAGATATAAGATAGTCTGCGGAATTTGACTTGGTTCCGGGCACAATCCCGAATGTTTTGATTCACGACCTGTGCAAGGGCTCGCAAGTTCGAAAAGCAGCTCACTGACAGCCAACCTAACATAACGGTTCCAGAAAGATATCAAGCCGGTCATGAGAGCAACAAAACTGAGCTCAAGAACGGGGTAGTTCTTGATGAGCTTGTGTTTTCGGAAAGTTGTAGCCCAGAACTTGCTAGCTTTGATAAAAAGAGCGCCATAGACACCACCACAAACACCGAGAAAGACGAAGGCAACAAGTTCGAAAATATGCCAGTCAGTAACGTATCGGACTTCGAAAAGGACGATCTTATTGGTTCCATATGGGTTCAGGAATTTCAGAGATAAAGCTGCTACCTGTTACGGTTAGGGTTATTCGTGTTGCTTTCTCGAAGAAGAATTACTTACTATGCAACAAAAGAACGTCCTGAACAATGTTTTTGGTGGAAAATAGTAGCTGATAGGGTTTAGATTCTGCACGATAAACAACGTGACCTATCAGGACTTACCTGACTTCCTCGAGACTAAACAGGACTCCGCCAATTGGGGCGCCGAAAGCTACCGCAACACCGGCTGCTGCACTCGCACTGAGCATTTCTCTGCGCTTTCCTGAGAACTATGAGTACATTTGAGGCAGCTGGGCGAGGGAACTAATATACCATCGTTGTGGTTGTACTTAGAAAATAAACGGCAAGCAATATTTCCGACGCAAGTGGCAATATGGACATATGGGCTGCTGAATATTAGTATAATATTCTCGTAGTGGGTTATTAGTTCCGCACCCTTCTTTTCCTAAGCTCAATCCAGATGAAACACTCAAAATCAAGGCAAATGTTTTAACCACGAGAGTTCTTAAACCAAGATATCCCTTAGAACTCGTCAGCATTACTGCCGGCTAGATACTAAGCAGGGAGCATACGTGAAGAACAAATCCTGATAAGATCACCTTCACCTCTGCAACACCGCTCCCTGCAGCAGAATAATATACGGTGGGAGCAGAATTCATTGCTTTTGACTCTGCACCACCACCGCCACTACTACTGCTCCCGTCAAGGTTTGTCTGAGACATTTGTGCCAAATCTTCATCAACGTTCTGAATTTGAAGAGCGCCAGGGTAAATGGTGCGAGTAGTCATAGTCAATAGCGAAGAAGCAGTGGCCAAGAGGACCGTAAATGTCACGTAAAATATGTAATCAATATACTCGGTCTTCTTTTCGGAGCCCGTAACTAGCTGCGACCAGTGTTTCCACATTGGGCAGAATGATGTAGCCGCTGGAGTGGTCAATAAGGGTTGGCGAGAATTAGGATGCTTTGATCACTTACAGGTGCCACTCAAGCAACATTTTTTCTTGCTAAAATACCAGCCGTCTAACAAACTCGAATTATTAGTCTTAGACTCTCGGGATATTAATATCACTAATGATGGTCATGGTAACTCACTCGTGCAATACCCCTCTTTATAATCGAAAAGTACATTCTCAGTAACATCGACAAAAAATGCCAAACAGGCTACGATGAAACCTATTATGGCCACTAGGACCCACCCCTGTGCGCCATCGAACCATGCGTATAATCTGCCACGGAAATCTTTTCGAGCCCTAAGAGCTTTAACTCTATAGGCATCCTTAATAGAATCGTTGATCCAATCTAAAGTGGTGTAAGCAAAACCCTAGTGCGACGTCGCATAAATACAGAGCCGCAGAAATATTTGTAAGACATACCAGTGGATGTAAACTGTTTTTACCAATCCAAGTCAATACACCGCCATGAAGATAGTGAGCCTTGCGGGAGGACGGGAAAGCTCTCACCTGATCATACCACACCCTCTCCTCCAGCAGCGACTCAGTTGTCCTATTCTTAAGATCGTAATTTGACAATGCTCTTGTAAGGCGCTGAGTAAACGAAGGAATACGGCTCGGCCGAGTCTCTAACTGGGAAACAGTTGAGTGATGGCGAGAAATCCGTGGCCGAGGTGTTGAGGGGACCGTCGAATAATCCCGTCGGTGTCCTGAGGACCCTTGGAAACCGAGCAGACTGGATTCCTCATTCCGTTCTGTATTTCGGGACGAGACTGATAGCCTTCGACGGTGGCTTCTTGATCTCCGTCCTCCTATCCTCAGATCCTCTTCAGAGGCCCGACGCCTCGAATAGCTGATACTTTCTCCGTCATCCATCGCGTTATAGCGTAAATATAGGTGTATGATCAACTAAGGAGCGAAGGACCGAGAATTAAAGAAATAGGAATATGTTGATTAAAACCGGACGGCAAAAAGTCCGGCGAAGAAGGGAGATAAGGTAGAAGTGAAAGAGGAGAGTCTCCCGATTGTCACTATAATCTATCTTGTGGGAGGGTCTTAGACATACGCGTGATTTTGGCAAGCGGGTGTCATATGGGGTTCAGGGATGTTTGGGGCCCAAGACGCGGATCCATCGTCATGATCGGGGTTAATTATACGATATCTACAGAGCATTCTGCATCCATCACTTCTAGTCCACCTAACGATTTGGACTTTTATTTTAAAATGGTGGTGGTGGTGCCCTGATGCAGACCGACACCAGACACATCTTTTTTTTAAGATGCTCGTTTTTCTAAGCATCTTGATCGAGCACATAGAGATATCTTGAGCCCCGATATAAAACCGGGCCGTACTGCGCAAATGGTTGCACATTGGTAAGTCAAAAGCCGTTTGAGCCTCGCGGGCCGAGAGCGTTGCATGCAGACGTTGTAGAAGTCCAGATGTAAACACTCCCATTGGTGTATCAAGGATGAGAGTACCCTGAAGCTATCGAAAGCGGATATGTGTTTACTCTCCTGACATACCTATCTAAGCGCTGGATAAAAGTTGGGATGGAAAATCTTCCACTCACCGCCAAGTACTGGTATTTTGGTGTTTTCTGGTTTAGATGTTGTACTGGGGGAGCAGCCGCGCTACCACAAACTGACCCCTCACCTTGCTAACGGATAGGTACCGATACATTAAACCCCCACTTAATATTGCCTCATAGTACATGCAGAGTACATTTAGTCCCTTCCACCCGTACCCAACCCAGGTAAAAACATATACCTGCCGGCTCTTCGACCCCCTATCAGGAGTTCCTGCCCCCGCAGCACCATCCTGCTAACTGTTCCTCCAAATGGCGTTCGCAGATTACGACAAGATTCTTCTATTGGGCGACTCGATTACGGAGCAAGGATATGAACAAGCCAGGTAGCTATATACTTTTCTAACTTTTCGTCTCATGAAGTTATTATAAGCTAAAGTGTACAATCTCATCTTCTAGAGGGTTCGGGTTTGCCGCGGCATTGACAAACGGTGAGCGTTCACTTAGATGTGGGCTCCGAATCAGCGTCGCCGGAGGCTGACATTTCTCAAGCATACAGACGCAAGTTAGAAGTCGTTGGTAGAGGCTTCAGGTTTGCCCCCGTTAGTAATTATAATTAGAAATAGATTTTAGTACTGTCGTATTTCTTACCCGTTTTTTTTTTTTGGATGTAGTGGATATAATACACTTCACGCACTTGACGTTCTTCCAAAAATCATACCTCCACCGGCCTCTTCGCGAATTAGACTTACAGTGATTACTCTTCCTAATCCTCCTAGCTATAGTTCCGTGGTTGGGAGACTGGGGCACTTTTCTGACTTCCTTAGACCGTTTTTTTAGGCTCCAATGACGCTGCTCTACCCGGCCAGCCGCAGTATGTTCCTATAGATCAGTACTCCAACAATTTACGCAAGATAGTCAACTATTCGGCCTTAAAAGCCCATGATACAAAATTCATCCTCATAGTTCCGGCTCCAATTTGCGAATACAGTACGCAAAGAAGTGATGCTGCGATGGGAAGACATTATATTCAAAGATTAGCTGCCAATACGAAGCTATATGCTGATGCAGCAGCGAAAGTCGGGAAAGAACTTGGTGTCCCAATCGTAAACCTTTGGGAAGCCTTTATGGAGTATGTTGGAGGATGGGAAGAAGGCAGGCCTCTACCAGGGTCAAAAGAGATTCCAGAGAATGGGAGATTCGCAGACCTACTCCGAGACGGTGAGTTAACTCGCAATATGCAAAATCCATACTATATAGTTAATTTTCAAAAATCGATGTTCCAGCGATGGAGAACCAAAAGGCTAATATATATGCATAGGCCTTCACTTCATGCCGAAAGGGTTCGTGTAATTTGGAGATTGTGTTCCCTATAAACTTTACAATAGTGTTTGTTTGACAGATGATAACCTCTCACTGTTATAGGTACGAAATCTTGTATGAGCTCTTGAGCAAAACCATAAGAGAAAACTACCCAGAACTGGATCCAGAGACTATGCGATTTGTATTCCCTCACTGGGAAGTGGCTCCAAAGGCCGCTCTTTAGGCACGGATAATTGTTCTCTAAAACGAGATAGGTACTTAGAAACATTCTGTTCCTTAATTAAAGTGTATGTATGTATGTATGTCAATATCGGCGGCGTGGATGCCCGAGCGTGCACACGTAGACACACCGTCTACATATATTTAGTGGGAGTAAGAAACTATGTGTAGGAGCCTGCAACTCTAGACGCCAAATTTCCTTCAAAGATCAGATGGTGGGGCATGCAAGGCGCGTAAGGCGCACATATTTCATAGCTGTAGGGGTGGGGTGGTGTGCTGATACACAAGCTCCTAGACTAGAGTCTGTGTTCCTGTACCAACCATATCCCCACGTCCGGTTGTACATACCTATACCTTTGCTGCTTGCCCTGTAAAGCTGTTCCGAGAAACAAAGAAACCTCTCGAAACATCACCCAGACGCAGTGTCGACAACTTACCGATTGCCTTGAGCCTACCGTGTCACATTTTACGTTTCCCGTTGCTGTGGTGTCCGTGATCATCCTGCAACGTCCCTCCCAACTGTGAACTTCACCAAATCCCCATCTCCAAAGCAGCTTCCACCAGGAGTTCTAGCTAGCTTTCAATACTTACCCTCGCACCACTTCCAGGATTGTGTCCCGAGCCCACTCTTCTCCAAATTGTCGACAGTTCTCCTTGATTGTGCCGACCCGTTAATCGTGACACCGTCTTCGACTCGTCCGGTATAACAAAATTTACTCCTGCTACAGCATTACCAAGATTCACATCGGGGTATACGTGAAGATATTGCGGAGAAACTGTTGCTAGAGTGTGAGGTTCGCCTCTGAAAGGGGTTGTGCATGTGCTCCTAAGGGATGGAGTCGTTCAATGCACCTCAGCAAATATGGGGGATGCACGACCTAATCGAAGAAGTCCGAATGTTAAAAACTGCCCAATTCGAGCACGCTGAGCGTCTCACTCAACACACCGAAAGAATTGGGCGACTAGAACAGCAGCAGGATGACTCGAAAATACGTTCGTTATGGAGCACGCCTTCTCCATTTCCTCCCATGCTGAGTTCCGGCTCGTTTTCTCAACGTAGGCTTTCTTCTCAGGGATCTCGCTTGTCCCTATAATATCCCTATTTTCAATTGTCTTGGCTTTTTTTGGGCTAACATTATAATTATCTTTGATAGAACCAATCAATTCCGAGCCTGTAGATGATTTTAACGACTTTGACGAAGAGCAACAGCAGAGCTTGTTGGCAGAGCTGCAGTTGGATGAGGTCGATGTGCCTAGAAGAGGTGCATCAAGAGCAAATAGTGTACGATTTGATGACAGTGCCATCCAGAATCACTGGATCCATGATTCACAAAGCTCAAACGATTATTTTGGGCATCGGAATGGTAACAGCCTAGGAGGAGGATATCCTATGACCGAAAGATCATCATCTCACAAGTCCGACTATAAGTCTGATGGAAGACAAAGTTCTATGCGTTCCTACGGCGATAACAGTTCCTTTTTTGATGGTGATATTGGGACGCTTTTCCACCCACCACTTCAGAATCTCGACATTCTAGACTGCGATGCGCACAGGCCATCTGCACCCGCCTCTGGGCCGGCACCTGCCATTATTCGTTGCTGGCTTGACAACACTTCCTCATTTGATTCTCTGCTTTATGCTGTTGTTTGCACTGGCTCGGTCAAGTCTTTGGTTGATATTTCTCTGATCACCCGATTTGGACTACAAGATCAAATGATTAAGGGCAAAGATGGCGAATATAAGATTAGTCTAGCGATCTATCTTCCCGATGCGACGATCCAACAGCCGACAAGAGGAAATGGACACACGCAACTGCCTCGGCTAACAGTCCGGTTCACTGTGGTCCCTAATCGGAAGCCGGGTCGTGCGGAAAACGAAGTAGGAATATTTTTAGGCAGTGATATCCTATCGGATCACATGGGAGATGTGTTGTTCTCACAAAGCCAGTTGCTTTTATATGTAGATGATGGCCGGAAAATGTTCGTGCCTTTTGCTCGCCCCGACGCCCAGGTAGGATTTTCGGATGTCTGCACAATACATATCGGCGACCAGCTTTTAGAACAGATGGAAAGACTATGCCCAGAGGATTCGATGAGCCAAGAGGGACGGGAGCCCATGGTCAGGCCTGGTCGTATAAATGGATCTACCAAAGGTGATGACTCGGGGATAGGTATGGATGAGCTCAATAGAGTCCACCTTCCCGTATCGTCACCAAAACCTGTTCGAGGCCGGAAAGCGGCGGTCATCAGCAGCGCTTCATCGCCTGAATCATCCATAGTTCCGGATGAAACGCCGAGCAAAGACAGTTATAGGAGGAATAACATCCATCATTCCGAAGTGAGCGGATTTGGTAAGAAACGCGAAGTTGGACGGAAGGAGGATTTCAGTGTTGGTGTCGAGTTTTCTAGTGAGGTTGGGGCTTCTTCAAACGAAGACGAGATCATAAAACAATCTCGATCCACTGATCGCAGGGCTAGAAGTGACGGAGAGAGTGGCGTTTGGAGTCCAAGCAATATAAAATCCAATGAATCTAGAGCAGGGGGATCGGAGGGTGCTGTGGGTGTTTGGGGATTGTTGAGAAAAGGACAAACACAGAAAAAGGACTCTCAGGCACCTTCGCGAGGGATGAAAGTCCTCCGGACATCAAAATCATCTTCCCTGTCGGATGCAAGAGCGAGTCACCAATCCGAAGGCGGTGGGGGTAGTACTCCAGCAGGCGAATCTGATCCAAACATAGCAACAATCCCTCCTCAAAGCTTTACCAGGACAGATTCCTCCTTAAGTGCAAGTACTACCAGTGTAGGAGAGAAAGTAATACTTCGAGCTCGGCGCAGGATGAGCTCTGCAGAGGTTCAGGCTTCGTCTTCAATGGGAAATCCGGCCCTCATCCCGAAACCAAAATCGTCGAACGTGGTCGGAGGCGCCTCAGCTTTTCATTGGATGGCATCAAAGACATCAACTTCATCTATTGAATAGATTATAAAACGGCTTGGATTGGTTAGCTAGGTCTATTAATGCAGAATCCTTTACTGAAAGTGGTCATGAAGGTGGAGCGGAAACAAAACCCCGCCTGTGGAGCGCTCTTTAACTCCGGACTGCTTTGGGTTTTATGGATGATTTAGAGCTCAACTGAGAATACCAGGGATTGAATCTGGTCTTCTGCTTTACTGTTTTTCGCTTATCAATTTTTTGTTTGTTTTTCCTGGGCGTAATATCTGGGTAAAGAATGGGCAGGGCCAATGGAAAGATATCCGCAAGGGAGATTAATTAGGCCTAGGGCCGTTACAGTCACGAATAGCAGGGACTGCATAGAGTTGAGGAGTGTAGGGCCATCGAAAATGAGGCGTCTGTGGCCATCGAAAAAAGCTCAGGATGGCCCAAAACAAATAAATACATGTAGCTTTGAGAATCACATTGTTTCTCCATTTCGAAACCGTATTAAGGATATAAAAATAGAAGCAAGTTATATAAGTACTAGCCAACAAACCTAGACTGGAGTTTTTCGGTTTATTACAAGAGAGATTGCAACGCTACTGTAGTTGACTGCTTTGTTTCCTTAACCACAGAGGCAATTTTTCGAAATCTGAGACACACCAAGTTAGTGCCGTAAATATTTTTCTGTAGCATATGAAGTTATAGGAGCCGAAGAACTTACTCATCAATGTTGGAATCACCCATAACCTCATACAACCAGCTTTCACTCGAAGTTACCGTAGCACCCTCTGCACGCAGCCGGGCTAGAGCGATAGGTGTTTCTTGCTTGTTGCAAGAAGAAACACCATCTGCTATAACATAGACTTTATGGCCTAATGCTAAAAGGTCTAATATAAAAATACAGAGCCCAATCAGCTAGCTCTGACAGTGGCATGGGAGGAGAACGCACCAAGAACTGTTTGTGTAACGCATATATGACTTTCGATGCCAACGATAGCCACAGAATGAGGAGGCCCCGATAATGCTGCCTTCAGCTGAGGGACAACCATAGAGAACAAGGTCTTGTCCCAATCGCCTTTGGCATGTCCGACTGAAAGCTCTGAGACAGTTTCGCCGAGACGAGCTCGGTTTTGTGTAGTTACATAAACGGGGATATCGAGAATTTGACCTTTTAAAATTATTTCAGCTATGGCTTAGAGAAAGTATTTGGGGGCGGTGGAGCTGTAATACTGGCTTTGAGGAGCTTTTGAGCGGTGGTAACACTGCATCAGAGGGCCCAACGATCAGCCTATGCTTATAGCAGGAACAGAGACTCCTTGGGTAGCTACCAATGTTCGAATCCATAGATGGGCTGCCGAAACTTCTCTTGCATGTCGCAAATACTTCGTAGGGACGAGGATCAGCCTTGTCTCTTTCATTTCCATGCTTGTAGGTGCTACTCACAGCAGAGCCGGATTCTCTATAGCCAGACAGTTGGTTAGCTATTTAGTTTCGTTTTGCAATCCAGCCTAGTTTTTGCTTACGAAGTTTGCCTACGGCCACCATTTTGTACTGTATGAATTGCTGCAAGGGATATGGATTAAAGGTTGTGGTAACTCAATTGGCCTGGAAATTGTGGGGTTAAAGCTAAGGGTGGTTCTCGGTAGTTTATTAGGAATTATGCGGGGATACATCGGCAACCGACTCCCGGTTATCCTTATCTTATCTGATCCGCGCTTTTTTATCTGAGATGTCACGCTTATAGAATGGGTTATGTGAGCTTAGAAAATATTATACTATAAACTATTTTCATCAAAAGTATTAATATATCGGCAACGGGGAGCATTACTTTTTTCATATAGATTTTATCGTTAATGAGCTACCATTTACTGCACTGTGTACTAGGGCCAATCGGATTCTTTAGTTTGATCATCCGCCAAATCAATCTAACAATCACCAAGTCGCCTCTAAAGGGGGGGAGTGGCGTAACTAATTTCTAGTTATACGAGTAGGACATGGCGCTGGTCGAATATCTATCTCCCACGATGTTTGTCGAATTCATAATCCACCTTGAAGAGAAAAAGAAGAAATGAGAAGAACCATGACATTTATGATGGACCACACGAAAGGGATCCAAGTGCTCATTCGAAAGTAACCTATCGATCATACGTAAGATATTGTATTTCAATCATGCTTTGGGAAAAAATAGCACTCTAGTAACATACCTGCATTATAGACAGCAGCAAGACTACATATTCCTTGGATGTCAGTGAAATGTCTTCTAAATAAATAAATAACAAGGGTAATCTGAAGGTATACAACACTTACATGAACCCCACTATCGTGCCCGACATCGTAGCTTCAATACCTCCCAGAATAGCATACAGAAATGGCACTCCAAGAGATAACTTTGTTGGGTGCATCGCAAATGCCCAAAACCCTGCCGCGAGGTGGAACGCGGCATACACGATCAATGTCCAGAATAGCGTGAATCTCCATATATCTGTGCTGTAGAAAAGGTACGTAGGCGCACCAGGCTTCGGATTTATGGGCCAGTAGAGAGATGGAAAGGAAGGGACCTCGTAGCCTGTAGGCACGGAGCCTAGGTGGTAACTACAGTTGATCCAGTTAATAAAGGGGCTACTAAAGTTGCTATCAATGGGGGATATACTTCCAGGACACCATGGCTGCATCTACTCCCATTTCATGCGCGTTCGAACCTTCATCTAGTCGTCAAGTTGCTTATGCTCTGAAGTGACTCGAGGAGATCCGAGGTTTAATAGTCGAGTCCACCAGGGTTATTTGCCGAAACCTGCGGGAAGCCGATGTGGCCCAGTTTAAAATTCTTGGCAAGGAACGTCAACGCAAATAGCGCTGACACTCACGAGCTCTAACATTCTTCAACAAACCTCTAAGGTACAAGTTATCACCATGGTAGTCGATAGACGTCTCGATAATATTCTCCGAATTCTCCTTCAACCTGGTCAAGCGGACCCGAATAATGCAGATGCCTCGCGGTTCGTAAACCCCCTTTCGCCTACCCGACGCGAGCCACGAAGCTAACTTGCAAGGTAGTATCTATGCCTCGGCAGCTACCGTGCTTGCAACTCTGACGAACCCCCTCAATGTTTCGTTGCTTTCGACGCAGATATTAATTTCGCCTGCGATATGGGAGAATTTCGATGGTCTCAAAGCTGGTCTACGGGTTTTCGGAGTCTTTCAATCAGCAACTTTAGGGAAAATCGAGAATCAGGATTCTATCTCTGTACTGAGTGTTGAGGAATGGATCAATGCTTTAGTTCGGGGGGCTAATAATAATGGTACATATCTGATATGAAAAAGAACGAGAGCATATTTTTCAGGAGCCCCGACTAACAATGGATAGTACCTCGATGGAAGCATTTGCTGTTACTCGGGGGTATTCTCTCAGCGGACCAGGAGAGGTCCCATCTCCCCCGGGTGACTCGGAGAAGTTTAGAAGAGGCTTTCTGCAGAGCTGTGAATTTATCGGTAGAAACAAATGAGACAAACGGTAATTTATCATATGAATACTAGGTGTCGACGCAATTTACTGATTGTAATTAGAGCTCGAGGCGGATACCCTCAGTCTTATACTATCACATGCTATGCAAAGTTTATCTAGAAAAGCTAAGGAAGTTATCAACTATGACGTATGCTCAATAAACGTCAATAAACGCCCTACCCAATTTCTAACTAGTAATAGGCACTTTTACCAGTCGTCATCAAATCCATCTACTATTCTAGGGAGGGATTTCAATCCGGTTACTTTCTCTCAACAATCGACCATGACATCATGAATTTTGAAGGAAAGCTTGCTTGGCCGGTAAGATATCACAGTAATTAATTTTCTACAAAGTGATCTCTAATATCTTCCCAGAGTAAATCGAACTCTTTCCTTGAGCTCCAAAACCGATCCGGGAGACCTATGTTTGCGGCCATGAGTGGGCTGGCGCGCCTTGCTGCCGCCTCGATAAGGCACGCACAGGAGCCTGCAGTTCTGCACGCCTTCCTGGAGAGGTGAATAGAACCGAACTAATTAAATGAGAAATCCCATTACTAACATAGCTTTTCAGTCTTTTAAGTTTCTCCCAAATATTAACAACACAATGGAGGATGAACGGCTTGAGCGAAATACCCATGTCCGAAGAAGCAAAACTCGTTGACGAGGATTCGCTAAAGGCCACAATTCCTGTTGTCTGGCAAATTTTGAAGTCTATTCTGTTCGCTTCTACGTTGATACTCCAGGAATTGATGTCGCGTGTCGCTGAATCTCCTACGCTCTGCGACTCTGAAAGTATGTCTTATATTGGTGTTCTTCTCAGAGCTAAGTTTACTAATGTCGATAGACGGCCCTATGATCTCATCGAAAGTGCTTAGTGTTCTACGTGGCTTCTACTTTATCACTTCCCGATTGGGCCCTAATGCTTTCTCTTCGTACAATTTTGTCTATTTCGCTGCGATTGACATATTGTCAACTTACCCACCCCAAGCTGAGAAGTTTATCAAGGACATCGCGCCCACAGAAGGTAAACCTGTAATGAGGGTTGGGGTTAGTCTTGATAGGTGCTAATGGACTTCTAGCTGGGAATATTCCTAAGAAGCTGCCGGATCGGATACTAGACCTTTTCTTCTTGAACACGGTTGAACTCTTTGCATCTACAGTGTCTCAGACGGTCAATGAAGATCTTGTTATCCCGGCCACGTCACCATATCTCGCCTCTGGATTGGAGCCAAGTCTACATCCACATTTTGAGTCGGCACATTCCGTCATGCTTTCCATAATAAGTGCTCCGCCGTCCGCAGAACTTGGCTCCCGAATTCTTCCATTCTATATCGAATCGGCATTTGAGGCTTTCCCAGTCTCCCTCTCAGCGCGGCAATTTCGTCTCGCATTTGGAACAATAATCCGGGAATGCAGTCCTCCACAGCCAATTTCAAAACTCCAACCACACCTCACAGATGTGATTCTCGAGATCTTATGTGAGCGCGCAGCCCGCGCTTCAACTACGTCGTTGCCGAATTTAGTGGACGAGGGAGCCGTGGGCTTAAGTGAGAAAGATGTGTGTATACTTGCGTTGATCGATGGTCTCCCGGCAATGCAGGTCAATGCTATGGAGAGATGGCTTGAGCCTACTGCTGGGCTGTTGGAGATGGTAGAGAACCCTGGGAGCAAATTGAGAATAAGGGAAAGGTTTTGGGATGTGTTGAGTAGCGAGCTTGATGTTGAGAGGGCAGAGGTGGCGGTAAGATGGTGGACTATGGGAGGAAGGGAGAAAGTGTTGTTCGGCGGAGAAAAGCCCGAGGGTGTTGAAGGTGTACGGAGCATGTTGTAACGTGCCGGCAGGCAAGTTTGAACCTTTTTTTTAGAAAGAAAAAAAATGCTACGTACAGTTTATGTAAGTCTTAGTATGGTTATAGATATCGGTGCCGCAATTTGGTCGGGATGAAGCCTAACTTGTATTTCAAAGTATTTAATGAATTTACACTTTCATCGAGCTGCTGGAGACTCGTAGAAACCCTTAGGATAAGAATAATAAGAACAGTGATAGGAAAAAAGAAAGCCCAAACCTGGAAGTAGCCAATAACTGTATTCGAGTGATAGGAGGTGATCGTAAGAAGTCATCCTATTTACTATTATTTCTATTACTCTAGTCGCTATATACAACGCTAGCAGATGATTCCCGTGTATATCTGATGTACGGTGATTTTTAGCGGCGGGCAAAAGACTACACCACGAAGAAACCAAACCAGGCCTCAATTTGAGAGATACGTACTCTATATATGTTCTAACCCGTTTGTCAAGAATGTTCATTTACAAAATGGCCAGTCTGCTTTACAAATGGGCCAACCCATCTCCAGAGTGTTATTCAAACTTGGCCCGTATTCAAAGTAAAATGGTTTTCATTAACCACAACTAAGTCAACTTACGCTAAAAGAATATCGGCCTCTCCACCATTTACCTTAGTACTGATAGCCACTTGAAAAGCAACACAAAAACAACAGTCTTCAAGTTCTACAACCACCATCACAGTATCATCCAGTACCCGGAGCACGCTGAGCTCTTGGAGTGCTATCTTTTTTGTAGCCGATGGGTGCGCTTGAGTTCATGATAAAGTTGCTATAGTGGGCTGCGGTGGAGTTGACTGGTACCTTGAGTTGAAATTCAGGGCATTCTGAGTGGATTTTTAGCAAGGCCTCATGGTCCAAGCTTCTGATGGTAGTCTAAGCTTTGCTGCTGCACTTTGGATACGGGCCACCAACTAGTGCCACTTTGCTGGTGGGCCAGCCTATCTGCAAAGTTGCTCTATTTGCAAACTGGCTGGCCCATTTACAAAATGGTCAGTCACTTTGTAAACGGGATTTAATGACATACGGGCCGGAACATACATCAGCCAGTACCTTTGATAGATTTTTGTTAGTATGGCAATAGTTTTTTCGTATCAAACTAGAAAGGATTCGCGGTACATTCATCCCTAGAAGAGAGAAATTAGCATAGTAGGTTTAGTGTATTACGTTTTCAAGTTATTATCCTTAAAAAAATGGTTTAAAACTCCTCTCAATGTAAATACGCTCTAGATACTAAGTAGTCCGCAAACGAACTCAACTTCGGAGAGTCTCTATTGCGAATGAAGCCCACGCATGAAGCCTCCCATCATTCAATTGAATTCTCGGCAGTGTCTTTGGTAAACCTAAGAATAGATTGTTAGAAACGTCATCACATTGTAAAGCTGCGATATGTAGTAGGCAGGAATGACGAACCAGTGCCCAGACACAGTAGCTATCAGGGAATATATAATTGCAAAATGTCGTAGTTTGCAGATGAAACGCGATCAGTTGTAACCACATGAAGCATGGATTCTTTCAGCCCCTGATCGCTGAATAACATGAAGTGGAGATCTAATGGTAGTAAACCCTTTTAAAAGCTAGCTGTCTATGAGCTAAAGAGTAGAGGAAATGAAGAATAAAATCTAAGTATTTTTAACAAGAAACTCCTCGCTACTCGATACCAGTATTCTGCAGGTAACTTAGGCAACCCACCATTAAACTTGATATTGAATAGCTGATCAACCCTAATCGATTATTGAGTATCGGACGTCAATAAACTCTAAAAAAAATATTTTTAAAATCCACTTCGAATAACCGATATGCCCAGGAAATTGTCTATTAAATTGGTGTTGAAGGGACCGATTTGGGGGTTCTTTCTAGTTAAAGTGGATATCACAATGTCGTACCACCAAATATTTTCGAATCGTGTCAGGATTTCTAATGAGAATTAGCAAATGAATAACCCGAGAGTGGTTGAACGGGCTACGAAGCGAATTATTAATCAAGAACTAGCTTTAAATCCGAATGACCGGATATCTCTCTTCTGGTCCGGCATCAACTCGATTCAATACCTAGATAGATAGATAGATAGATTAATCATACACTCGGTTCAATACCTTGTCAGCTATTGGAAAAATTCAGTCATGACCCCTAACTACAATAGCCTGAGACCGGATGGTACGACTAACTAATCTTCTCTTTTCGATAAATAAAAAAACATACTAGAGTTTGGAAGCAGTTAGTAAACCTCGAACCTAGTAATAATTAGGAACATCAGGGAAAATTAAAAGACTGCGCAATTCTCAATAGGCCTTCGATAGCTATAGTGAGATCCCTGCATTACTGAGCCATATAGAATGCACTTAACAATACACCAGTCAAGGCTGCGTTGAACGATGGCTCCGGAGCTTTGCGATTGGAGACCTAGAAATGACTGGATAAAAATCGAATAGTTCTAGAGCTTTGCGTTTGAAAGCTTGGAGGAAGTTGAATATGTTAGGTTTGGGCTTGGGGTTGGATAACAGTTGGACGGTTCCGAAGTTTTACGTTTGTAGCTTGGGAGCTTGGGGGAAGTTGGATGATTCCGGAGCCTGGCGTTTAGATGCCTAGTGAAAGCTAGCGAACTCCCAGGTAGTTCTAAGGATTTGAAACACATCTCAACGAGGGAGAACTCGTCATTTAGCATATTCTATGCTCTTGATGATGGGTCTAATCTTTAATGATTTGGGGAACTCGGCGATCTTGGAAAATTTAGCAAGCACCAAATTATTTATAAGAGCAAGACCACCGCTTGAAAATAGTACTTGCTCATCATTAAGCGTATGGAAGCACTTAATGATGAGCCGAATTCATCATTCCGGGCAGTTAAGAGATCTAGAGAAAGTTAGTAATACCCAAGCAACCGCAAAGACTGGACATACCGTTTGTGAATGGCTTAGACAATCATCGTACATTATCTTTGCGCGTAACCATGACCAGAAGCTGGAGTGAGTGAGCATGATTGAAACTATGTAGGGAATGTTAGTAAATATCCAAGGAAGAATTTCAAGGACGATGAATCTATACAGTTAATAATAAGCCCGGAAAGTTTGAAATACTGAAGAATATTAGTGAATATTTGATTAATGGCTACGAGGAATTAAGATACGTCTGTTGGATACTTGCCCATCATCCTGGATGATGGGCACAGGCAATAATAAGCCCGAAAAGGTTAAATTACTGGAGAAGGTCAGTAAACACGTGAGTAATTAATATCAGAGACGAATGAGGAGCGACTCATCACTAAGCATACTCCTATGCTTTATGATGGCCTCGAGTTGAATTGAATTATTTTGAGGGATAGGCTAGAGAAATTTAGCAAACGGATAAGTAACTGGTTCGATGAAAAAGCTAGAGATACTGTTCGCTGTGGAATGGTTCACCCCTCACCCGTCATTCAAGAGGAATATCTCACCAATCTTATCGATGAGGAATAGCTCATCATCCTAGCATTCTAGACGACGAATATTATGGTGAATCAAGAGGTTGTTGAGTCTAAGGAAGGTTAGTAAACGCCCGAGTAGCCCAGCTAGACGCAGGAGTTGGACATACTTTTCGGAAAGAAATAACAAACCATTGCAGCGTATTCAACGATGTGTGGAATGAACGATCTAGTAACTTGTAGCCTAAAGAATCTTAGTAAACACTTAGTGGGTTAGTTGGATTGAAGAGCTATAAATACTCTCGCCAAGTGCCACCTGCAATAAGTTGAGGCCTGAATGTAGATTAAAGAGGATTAGCAAGTATCAAAATAGTGGTTATTGGAGAGGAAGATACTCCAAGGCAGCGAGATTTGAATAAATCAGTGTGCTTGATACAGGTTCAATATTTCCTCTGAATATCGTTGTAGCTTAAATCTGCATGAGAAACGGTTGAATACTTGTGCAAGATTGAATAATTTTGAATAAAATCGGTAGTTTTAGGTGGGCGAGAAGTTTGAATATCATCCGGTCAGCATCTCCCTAAATGCATCAGCATCAGCATCAGCATTGTTTTTGAAGGTCATCCACACTAGCATCATGTTAGATACCAGTGTCGATGGTTATTGGTAGCGTAATCTGCTGCTAGAAGTGGAGTAACTTTGAATAACAGTGTCGATTACTGGAGGGGAAGCTGTTGTTATCCTGTGAAGTGGTTGAATTTCTGAGGATTAAGATTGAGTGTGAGTTTGGCTCGACACAGCCGCTCAATTGCGATTAGAATGCGCTGTTAATAGTAATTAATTCATCAATGTCATGCCCGATCGTAAGTTTTGAAACAAGGACTACATACTCAAATTGAACTCCGTTGAGAGCCTTACCGGAACATGTTCCGTCCGGCTGCTTGAATCGAATTGTCAATTGCTATTATCATCGGTTGGGATGGTTTAGGAAGAGGGTAGGAGAGGGAAGCGGATTGAATATTCTTTTTTGTTGTTGAATCGACTTAATATCGCTGGCGAATAGAGGAAAGAAGAATTTGTTCATCCGTCTGTGGTAGTTGATGAGTGAAGGAGGGAGGGAGGAGGAAGGAGGAAGGAGAAGAAGGGAGTTCGTATTTATAGGGAATAGGGCTCCAGGTGTGGGAGGAAAGAAAAAAAAAAAAGGGCACAATTCTGATGCTGGGGGGGACGCAACCTTTCTATATTATGCACCTACTTATGCACCTCGACGAGAGAGTTCCTTTCTATGTCGATGGTGGGCCGAACTCATTTTATCTTATACACCTCGATGAGAGGATTCTTAAACGGGAAGAGATATAATACCACCTCGCTTTCGCTCTTTTCCTAATGCACGTGGGGTCCTGTGTAATGTCAATATCCGACCGTTGCCAAGATTGTACTCTCAAATTGCGCCAGACATCACGATCATTTCCCCAAATTTCTCGAACTTAAGGCAAGCTTATAAATCAACTGGTATTCTTTTGCCCTCATATGCGCCAACCAAATATAATAATACACCAAACACATCCTTGACGTCCACACCGTCCACGACTATTTGATAAACGGAATCCCGGTCCTAGTCCTAGCCCGGTACTGCACATAATCATCACCAAAGAACTCAATCAACAACTTCTCCTCATCTACACACATAGCCGAATTAGCACTCGCCCTCGAAAAAGCCACCGCCAAAAAACCAAATCGTCAAAATGGCAAACTAACCTCTAATCCTATTCGAAAAAAACGTCCATAACACCACCACATAACCTACCGCACACACCGGATTCCCCAACATAACCTGCGTCCCAATCCCCCACCAAAAGAACCCAAAATACGACGGGTGCCGCAGTACGCTGTAGATGCCCGTCGTAACTAGAACATGTCCTTGCTCACGTCTTGAGACGACCAGATGCGAGAAGTTAGTACCTGCATGAGCCATCGCATACGAGCGAGCTAGCTGTCCAAGTACAATCAACACCACACCTACCCACCATTAGCTCCTTAGCCCCTCTACCTAAAAAGGGGAGGGGGGGACAAACCAGCAGCAGTAAAGCCACGATGTAACTTCAAACCCGGGAAGAGCCACCACTCAATAATAGCCTCGACAACAGCAGACGCATGTGCGATATTATACGCAGCACCATTACTCGTCAACAAAAACGCTGTACCCCCAAATCAGCCACCAACCAACCAACCAACGGGTGAGAGGGGGGGGAGGGAGAGAGGAATACACTTCACTTCAGCCTTCCTAGTATTAAACCTCGCCGTAACCCAAAACTCCATAAAATGGAAAACACCCAACGCCGTCAAAAACATCGGTAACTGCCAATATCCACTCCGCATACCCCACGCCAAACATATCCCCAACGCCACCCCAGCACCCAGCATTCCTGCGCGCACCGCGATGCCGTCGAGCGCGAATTGGTGGCCTGGGTATAGATACGCTACTGGTTCGAAACGCGCAGAGCCCGGGCCGGGCTGCACGTATGAACGTGATGACGAGCGCGGGGGGAACGGAGAAGGGTTGGATGTGGATGTCATTGTTCGGGTTGCTGTTGTGAATATGAGGGAGGAGGGGAGGAAGGAAGGCAGGGGGAGCTTGGAGCTTGTTGTTGTGGGAAGCTTGGCGTGGAATTAAGTTTATCCGATGCACGTGTTCCTGAATGACGTCCGTATGTACGATAGGGTTAGGGGAGACTCGGTATTCACGACTTCTTTACTATTCGTTATCTGATAACAGAGCAGATGCCTGAGTTACGCTTTAAGTGCAGTGTAATGTAAAGCCCTCAACGAGTTCCCGAATCGAGGGTATAAGCTAGGATCGTGCTGGGGCTGAGAAGCGGAATATGGCCATGAACGGGGTCAATTCCTATGACAGTGTAACATCCTGCGGCGTAGCGATAGCGATGTCACAAATAGCGGTATGGGTTGATATCCCAACACAAACCCAATCTATAATGTTCTGCTCAGGCACACAGTTAGGCATATCCACCACATATCACTCGACCAATCACCTACTACGAAAACCCTAGCGTGCATCAAGCTCTAATACGCACATCCTAGAATACAACCCACACAAAACAGAGAAGAATCCTTCTCTTATTTCATTCGAGCTAGAAAAAAAACAAGTCTTAAACAATTCTCCACAGTACCACCAAATCCGATTGCTACCTATCCCCAACTTCTCAAGACCCCGCAAATTTTTTTTTTATGGAGGAAGGAGGATGATGAACCCCCCCCCTCCAAAATCAAATCAAAAACCAACCTTTTAACACCAACAAAAAAATCACACGGAATAAATTAAAAAAAAAGCCCCCCCCCAATTCCGATTCTCATCCCCTTAACCCCCAACTATTCTTAGAAACAACACATCGGCTATACAGATTCTTTGACCCTTTTCGGGACCTGATAGCCTCTCCCTTCCGCTTGTTCCGTTTGCTCCACTCCATTTGCCGTTCTTTTCACCGGCCTACCAATCTCCCTATTCCTAGCAGGGGTTGGAGCCTCCATCCGCTTCTTCAGCTTCGCATTCGCATCCGCATCCGCCAATCGCGCTTTCCATGCGTCCCTGATCCCTGGAGCCTCCTTGATCAAGTCCTCTTTGGACACAGCATCCTTCACACTTTCCATCACGCTGTTGACCGTGCTGATATGGTTTCCGTGTTTCTTGTCTTGACGGAATCTCATATATCTCCACCGCCCCTTCACATCCATTGCGCACTCGACGATCGTGTCATCTAGCGGGACGCCAAGCTGCTTCAGTTTCTCCCATTGTTCGGGCGTTACGTACATTTCGGCCCATATCTTGTATGTGTCGTCACCCAAAAAGACCGAGAGGTTGAATTTAGGCATCGCGTGGTAGTCTAGGAGGGCGGATTCGTCGTCGGATTCGTCGTCGGATTCAGGCTCTCGGGGTGGGAATTTAAGGTTGAGGCGGAAGTCGATGGAGTTTTCGGATGCGGGTTTCCATTTTATGCTAGAGGATGAATTAGTGGGATGGAAGGGAGGACTAAGAGGGAGGGAGGCAAACATGTGTTCGTCAGTGCCGAACTTGTAAGGTGATGTTCGACAAGTGAAGATTAGGCCGTCGTTGCCATGAGGAAGGCTTGGTAAGGTGATTGCAAACATCGATGGGATAGCGTAAGAGAATTCCATCGCTTTGAATTCAACTCTGCGTTGACGTTAGCAAAAAAGCCTACCTCTAAAGAGATGACCGGAAATGATGCGGAGAAGGGATCACCGGTATGAGGTACTGACTGAAATGGAAAGAACTGTAATTCGTTTGGAAAGGCTCTACACAGCTCCTTGTAAGGTTTGAATACGCGATCCTTGAAGTACTACTGGAAATCAGCCACCGCAGACCCAACATCCCTTCGAGTTCGTGCGAGTGAGAATCCATGCTGGGGTTCCTTACTCCAAGCCTCTTATCCAACGTCCTTTCCATCATGTTCTGATTATCGAGAAACAAGCAATCGAAGACCAAGTATCGCAGGAGCTTTTTGCCGTTGCCAATGTCATCCAACACCAGTTCCCCGTCGATCAAAGTTTCCGTATGGAAGCTGCAGAAGGTAAGGTCGCCGTGCATGGGGAAATGCAGATTTTGCACCCAGTAGTAGTCGTTTTTCCGATCTATCAAGTAGTGTACTTCTTTATCGTTGTCGCGCGTAAAGTACATGAGGCACCTAATTCCGTCCGACTTTTCGCAGAGGTAATAGCTATTCCCACCAGCCGAATCAGCTCACAGTTCCCTCGAAAAGGGAAAAGGGAGGAAGCATCTGTAACACACTCCGTCCGTTTCAGCTCCTGCAGATGCTTCGCTGCAAACGATACCGGTTGCGCGCCTATTGGAGATTCTTTGTGTTAGCCACGTGTTTTGATGCTTCGCTTGAGGCTCAAATGATGTAGGAGATCGTCGCGAACCAACCTGGAAACGAAATGATCCCCCTGCCCAGCATGGTTGCGACTTCTTTGCGCAACATGTTGGCAAGATCCTGTTCGGCCTTGATGCCGGGTATCTCGGGCACCGGTGAATGCGAAGTCATGGTGTGTAGAAGGTGGTGGTGGTGATGGTGGGGGCAGCGGTTCAGAAGCAAAGGAGGAAAGAGGTATTTGGGGAAGCGTTTTTGTTTTGCTGAGCGCGAAACCAAGAAGTAGCCAGTTGGGGAGCGAGAGTAACGGATGAGCTGAAGATGTTCAGGAGACAGCGAATCGAGATGATTTGAACAGGAAGTAACGACCACGAATCACAGGGACGTGAGATGCGAACTGGCTGATGGGACGAGGGACACAGTACGGGGGAGCAGAGATGGATATTCCTTGGTGGTGAGGACACGGAATGACTGGAGGAGCAATTCCGGGGGGGGTGGCGGCGGAGAGGGAAAGACCTTTTAAGGCTGGCTGGGGCTGGATTGCTCCGAGAGATCACGGGGGACACGTGATCTGCAAGTGGTGCCTGTCTTGGGTGGAGGGAGTGTGTTACATACACGTACATGTACAGTAGAGTACAGAGGTGTATGCTTGGATGTTGGGTGGAGGTGTGCGGTTGGTGCCTGGCTGCCTCTAACTACATGTACATGTATACATGTAACTATAGGACGGGAGCCTGAGGTTGGGCCTGGCCTGGTCTGGCCTGGCCGCCTTGCTCTGCGCTTCTGCTGCTCTGCTCCGTGCTATGTTGTGCTGTGTTGTGCTGTGCTCTGTGCTCTGCTCTACTCTGTGCTCTGTGCTCTGCTGTCTGTCTCCTCACTCCTAGCTACAGTTGTCTCTTCGTTACTCCGTTTTCCCCTCCTGTGCAGAGTATAGCTGCTTACATCACACGTGCTCTGCTCATATCCCCGGATTCTCGTCCGGCTAATTGAAGCAGTAGATAGAGTGCATGTGGGTGTGTTATGCACGTATGCATGGTTCCGTCCACACCCTAGATTACTCGACCGACATATGCCCTATGGAGTAACGTATGCATACATCACTCTGCTCTGCATAGCTCTCCACTCCCTGTTTCCGCCGTGAGCCGTCGAGTGTGCAAGAACCCCCCACAGCTAAATCCCACTCCCGTGCCCCAACCACACCTCCCACCTCCCACTGACCCCATCACCACCACCACCACCATCCACAACAATGAACTCCCTGTCCCACGGCCTCAACATCACTAAACCAAAAAACCCCTCCAGGCCCCCCAACCAAAAAACCCCCATCTTCGGCCCCGAAGAGTCCGACCCCGAAGACGACATCCCCACCGGTTCCATCTTCGGCAAAGCCGCCCTCAAGGGCAAAACCACCACTGCCATCACAAAAAAGAAAGCCCCCACCACAACCTCGAAAGAGAAAGCCCGTGTAAACGCCCAACTCTCCACCCTCTCGGCATTATCGCAGAAAGCCGAAGACGCCGCCAAGGCCGTGGACCCATCTGTCTACGACTACGATGGCGTTTGGGACGACATGAAGAGCGTTGATCGCCAGAAGCAGAAGGCAGAGCAGCAGGACGCGGCGGAACGGAAGCCGAAATACATGGAGAGTCTTCTTGAAGCTGCTGAGATCCGGAAACGGGATGCCTTGAGAGCGAAGGAGCGAGCACTACAGAAGGAGCGGGAAGAGGAGGGGGAGGAGTTCCAAGATAAAGAAAAGTTCGTCACGGCAGCTTATAAGAAGCAGCAGGAGGAGCTATTAAGACTTGAGGAAGAAGAACGGATACGAGAAGGTATAACCTCTATCTCTCTCCATCCAGGATATTGCTTCTTATACCTAGCTTAACATTTCTAATCCTAACACTCCCAATTCCAACACCCACAGAAAACATGCGGAAAAAATCACAAGGAATGTCCACCTTTTACCGCAACATGCTTGACCGCACCGAAGCCCAACACACCGCCGTCGTCGCCGCCTCCACAGCACCCAAAGACCCCAATACAGCCAACACCAACACCTCCACATCCTCCACCCCAGCCCCCAAAACCCCCGCCCAGCTCGCTGCCGAACTCGCAGCCTCTGGTGTCTCCGTAGACATCAACGAAGAAGGTCAAGTCGTCGACAAAACCCAGCTCCTCTCCGGCGGCCTCAACGTCACCGCAAAGCCCACACGCGCCGCATCTCGAGATACCGATAGAGCACGACCGCAAAACTATCAGGGTCGAAGAGGCGTCCAAAACGATGTACGCGCGCGCCAGACAAAGGTGATGGAGGAGCAATTGGCAGCTGCACACAAGAGAGCGTTGGAAGACGAGGAACGGGAGAAGTCGGAGCTGGAACGACAGTTAAAGTCGCGGAAGACAGAGACGGATGTGAAGGGTGCTAAAGAGCGGTATTTGCAGAGGAAACGGGAGGCTGCGGCTGCGGCTGCGGCTGCAGCGGGGAAGTAGGTTTTGGTTATTTGGTTTTGGTTTTGGGGGTTTCTTCTTCTCTTCTTGGTTATGGGGCTGCGGCGCGGCGCGTATAGGGTAGGGTAGGGATTAGGGATATGGTATTCATCCTATTCTTGCGGGTTGGAGTGTCGACTTCTCCGGCCTGCCGGTATTCGTCCGAGTTTCCGCCCGGCGTTATAAAACTGCATACAAAATATGTTCTCGGTCGATGATGTAGTGATTAAATGTGGGAATGGGAATGGTCATCTGGCTGTTTTTATGTAGAGAAGGTATTCCTCTTGCTTGGAGGTAGGGTGGGGGATTTAAGTAATTCATGTATTATTATCTTTATTATTATAATCTTCAATAGCAATTCTGATGAGTGGTTTGGTTCTTGGAGATGTATCATGGTACAGATCATGAGGAACCGAACTGCGCTTAGGGTTAGGGTTTTGTCAAATTACCGACAACATTGGCACACGAGGACGAGCTGCCTTGAGCCGCCCGAGGATCTAGGATAGAATAAAGAACGTGAGGCTCCTCTCGTCAAAATCTACTTCCCACTATATAGCCTCCGAATTCAGTCCTTCTAGTGGGACTATATTGCTATATTCTATCTGGGAGCCCCAATACATCGCCGAGTGCAATTAATATATATGCTAAATATTGTGCCGTTCGTGTTTGCTAAGGAGGAATTAATTCGCCGAGTGTCTTGAGCTACCTTAGTGTCTGAGTTTGTTACTTTCCTGCACCTGCATGCCTACTCTCCGAGTTAATGGTTTCAGAGCGGTGGAATCGAATATGGCAGGGAGCCTGGCTCTTCTATTGTGAAACATCTTGAGGGGAAAACTAAAAAGAATTGTTGGGCGGCGGCGAGCTTGTAGAAAGGGTGGAGAGTAGGCTCGCTCCCACTCTCTACCGCCAGGGCTACTGCTCACCGTATGCACTAAGCTGCGCGAGAGGGATCGGGCAGAGACTAGGTGGAGGAGGACCCGTTGGTGAACTAGGCGACCTGCTAATAGTCAAGGAAGGTCGGCAAATCTGGTCTGAGAGGGAATTACATGTATCAACGCTCGCTATTAAATATGCGTAGTCTCGTCGCCAGACCCAACTTGCGATTTGTTGAAGTGGGAAAGTGTCTCTGGAAGTGGCCCCTTTTGACTATTTGAAGCTTCAGTTTATCTACAAGCCCTGCTTCCACGATGTTTTCCCCTCTTTCTTACTTAGGTTGCAATAAAATGGATACATGCAACGAAGTATGCAACTTTATAATTACCGTGATCAAGCCAACATCCACAGTCTCTTCTCAATCATCAAGACAACACTCCAGACTATACAAATTCAGGATATAGACGTGCACGTATCAGTAATAGAATCTTATCTGTGTTCCATCCTAGTTATTAATACAAATCATAAAATATCACTCGCTGAAACTTCAAAAAAAAAAAAACCCCAAATCCCAACCCAACCTAGCAATATCTACAAGAATGATCATCCAATTCATATATAGCTAGAGAGATCGCATCAGTGTTAGTCTTAGCACTTCAGCTCAATCCTGTGAGCAAGCTAAGCCCTGCCCTATAAATGCTAAGGTTTCTGCGCGTAAACTTGAAGTCTCCCCTTCCTAAAGAATATCTCTCTGCATTTTTCTTGCTCTCGGCATCCGTACTTCGAAATCATCTTCGGTAAACGACAACGGTAGTAACAGCTAGATCTGCCACGAAGGCTAGAAAGGTAGCTTAGCTAAGTTGTCGCAATAGACCCTTCCTTAGTCATTCGATATACAAGCCGCAGCTCGTCCCTCTCTCAACCCCTGCTATTCCTACCGTCTCTGATATACCTACTACGCCCACCTCCAACGCCATCACCACGATCTTCACTGATAAAACCATGGCTAACAAAGTTGCGGCTGGCAAAATCGCTGCTGAGAAAGCCGAAGCTGCAAAGGTGGAAGCAGAGAGGATGAAGGGAGTTATGGAAAGGCTTGACGCTGCACTGGACAAGATCAGCGTTCCGATGGATGAAGATGGAATATGGGAAGGCGAACTATCCGACGAAGGAGTGGAAGAGGTGAAGAAGGCGAGGGAAGCAATCCTAGGAGAGAAAACTCTGATAGGAGAAGTGTCTGAAGAAGATGGGCCGGTTCCATTCGATACTGTCATTCAGAAGAAGGGTCAGGAGGAGTTGAAGAATTATGGAATTGTGAACTGTGATGGCCCCAGCAACCCTAACTGGAGAGTTAAACATCTTAACGTCGAAACCGAAGGCTCTGGAACATCGAAGGGGGAGGCAGTGAAAATGCTCGATCCCGTCCCCGATGCCACTGGCGCCAAGTCCCCCGTCAACCACAGGAGGAAGAAGGGTAGGAAGAAGAGGAAGAAGGCCGGTATTGTTGATGCCAAGAGGCAGGTTCGCCAGAAGACCGAATGAAGGAGGAAATTCAAGTTTGGATTGAATAGTGGCCTCTGAAGGCTGCTACAATATACTTTTAAAAAACTCTTTTAGCTCTTTCTTGCTCCCTAATCGCAGATTAATGTGAATTTTAGCGGCCTTGGGGTAAGCGTGAACAAGCCCTTAGGGATATAGGGCCAGAATGAGATTTTCACAATGACCGTATACCCACTTTCATCCAATCAAGCGTTATGGCTACTGGTCTGACAGGGTGGCTAGCCACAGATTTCTCCCTCAGCTATACAGATCTCCACGTCAGTTAGCAATAAGACTTGAAGTTAGTTATGTCGTAGCGGTGCTAAATCCTCGCTGGCAAAACCGTCTTCAATATCTTTGACTCTACTCGTAATGGATCTACCTCTGCTGAAGCGGATTTCTAGAGCCACCATCTGGCATACCTAGGTAAACGAACACGTAATAAGAACCCATCCCTTTCTTGAGTATTAGAGAGATAACATAAAGGCCGAATGGGATTCCTAGCAAAGTAGTTCGCTGGGCGTTGCGTGGTATCGGGTCAGTAGGTCAGGCACACGTACGTTGATACCAGCCCTGGCCCATCCCGAAAAAGCATTCACGCTCCAGAATAGCTATCGGTATCTAAGGGGAAAAAACCGAGGCTATCATGGAGTTTAATAGTACCTGAGAAAATTTCTGCCACATCTAATACCCAATGGCATTTGCATTAAGGTATCTTCACTCATGAGCTGTCACTCGACAAATTGCAAATCTGCTGTTGCACGTTTCGACCCCACAGCCCATCGAAGTACGGAACAGACCTAGAGACCAAGATCATAAGGTTTAATCTATCACGGAGGGTCGTCTTTGAAATGAGTGACCTTAATCGCAACTCAAGGTGAAATTAGTCATGAAACCTCCATCGTATTGTCTTCATCTCGTCTCAATGCTAGCAGCACAACAGCCCGACTCACCGAGAGGCCATCTTAACCATACGTTGTCTAATTAACCTAAATTCCTGTGTCAGATAAAGAAACGATTATCCTTCATTCACATAGTTCATAGCTATGGATAGCAAATTACTCACGGCGTAGGTTTCACAATAGATTTCATTCGTTATCCATACCTGCGATTTCACTCGTTGAATATAATTTCATGGTCCTTTCCAACACAGAGCACTCACATGTACAGCCGCATCCCAGAAGCCTTTGCACCCCTCTACTGCCAAGCCTAACTGTCAGCGCTGTCAGCGGATTTAAAGTACGATTTTGCTAGAAGGGATTATCTAAACGTCGCAATACTGCCTATGCCTGGTACGCTAATAGTCATGCGTATATCTCCCTTTTTAATTACTCTTTTACAGCTTGGTTTAGTGATTTATTGTTGTGCTCAGGTACTAGGGGTGCAAAGACTTCTGGGACGCGGCTGTAGCTGCTCTAAACACCCGACAAACACCAAGCGGTGTCATGGTTGCAACAACATCAGACATTTCACGTCACCTACAGACGTCACAACGTAGTTTTTTTCTCCGAAGAGCCGCACTACGCTCGTTAATACTCTATCTCAACGACATCTCGTTAAAAAAAAGCGTCCCACCGCCATCAGAACCAACTCTACAAGCGCGCCATCAATTGCCAACAGCGCTGTCGCTCACGAATATCTTCAATTAAAATCAAAACACAGCTTCTGTCAGAATGTCGAGCGTCGGTGGAATGTTTGGTCTTAATCCTACTTCGAGCAAGGATGAGCGAAAGCAGGTACGGTTTCGCACAATCGATAGAAGGATAGAAGGATACGCAAGAAAGTATGCTAATTCTAAGACGGTTCGTATAGGCGTTGATGCAAGGGATCCAACAGGAGACGAATGTCGAGAATGCCCGCATGTTGATTGAGGTACCCCCACTCCCACCAAGTCTTCACCGTCCTTCTCCCAACTTTCGTAGTGTGAGGGAATTGGGTAGAGATACCAGATAATTAACTAATAAAAAAAATACAGAAAATCAACGAAAAGTGTTTCGAGAAATGTATTCCCAAGCCCGGTAGCAGCCTGTCGTCTGGTGAATCTGTATGCCTCCCCTATCGCCTCAGAACCTTGTCTAGAATTCGCTGACCGTAACCCCCGAAAACCAGTTGTGCTTGACCAACTGCATGCAGAAATACATGGCAGCTTGGAACGCTGTTTCCTCGGCATACATTAATAGAATCAAATCTGATCCCGGGGTATAAAGGCGACACCACTGGGGACAAAATGGGGTGGATATTTTTTGGCTACCTTCTAAAGCATAAGCCATAGAGGTTTGTTCGGAATATAGAGGTATCGAAAAATCGAAAATCAAAAAAAATAAGAGTTGCGTTTACGAAGACAAACGTTTGAAGAGATAAGAAGATGTTTTTGTACATTACTTTCGTTTTGATAAAAATGGGCTATGGGGATGGTGGATGTATGGATATATATTGGTGCGACACAACTAATGCAACGGCCACTCTGAATATTCTCAGGATACATTGAATGAGACGCTTGAACTTCATGAAAGCCCATTTTTTGCGGGGCAATAGCGGATAGCTAGCTTAACATCAGTTCAGCCTTCACCAGAAGATATTATCCCACCTACTTGCTCTCAACTACAGCTTCCCCTCCGGCTTCCTTCCTTGATCCTTCCTCGCATTGTTGAACTCCCTTATAATCAAGCTACACTCGATCTCTTTACACAAAGCTCTCCTTCGTTCCTTTGGCAGCAGCTGCAAGAAATCAAGCCCACTTGCCCTCTCCACAATTTCGAGCGGGACTTCAAATTCGCCCAGTGGTGTAGAGTTGTCGATGGGGGCGTTTGGTAGCACAAAGGCACCAACTGCAACGGGGCCACCGACCTTTCCGTCCTCGGCAACAAGAATCTTGTAGAAATGGGTTGGCACCGCGATGTTGGGAGGGTCCCCAATCACTTCATAGGAGACACGCCATTTGCCATCTGGATGAAGACGTGGGAGGTAGAGTGGACCAGTGATGATACGGACGTTAGGGTACTTGGAGGTTATGCGACGGCAGAAATCTTCAAAGTGGGCCCAGTAATCGCGGTTAAAGCCGTTGCCGACTTGCGGCGCCATGTTGGTCAGGTAGAAGGTTTCGTCCATGGCCTTCTGCGAGAACTTTGCGTCTGCAGCAGGAGCCTGATGGCCACGGTCATAGCCGCTGCGAGAGTAGTCCTTCAGTTTTCCGCGGAATTTCTCTGGAACTTGATCATCTTCCTGAAAGTTGCTGTGCCTGCGGTCACCTTCCCTGGAAGCGAGGGACTCGAGAGTGATGTGTTCCGCCACCTGCAAGGCTCGGTATCAGTATTCGCTTCCTCCCGTGACAGAAAGGGCTGTACAGCTGCGTACATACCCAGTGTGGGTTCCTTGTGCGCCTGTCGAAGCTCGAGACATACAAGCTGCGAGTCGCAAGATCGTTCACAGGGCCCGGAAAACCTTAACCACCAAGGTGTCAAACTCCCGCGCTCTCCTCAAAAATAGCCTCGCCATCATGAGTGCTCTGATTACTCACCGTATTGGAACAGCCCTGTTGGGTCAACCGGGCTCTGGTTCTTTCCCGGGGGCCTCGCCGCAGAGGCCAGAGGCACGGTTGGAGCAGCCTTGCGGCTGGTAGCTGAATAGTAGAGAGCCGTGCAGGCAGCTCCCGTCGCAGCAGAGGCGGCAGCGATGGCACCAAGGGTTATTTTGGACATGTTGGGCGCGCTGTACAGTTGTCGTGCGCACAGTGCAGTACGGATGCAGCCTGGCAGAACTTGCGGGTTGCGAGGGAGCGAACTTTTATTCTTTCTATTCCGCTGCTTTTGTGCAGGGCCACGCTTGTGTGACCGTGCCCGTGGTGAGACACAACGGGCTTAGCGCGGGAGGGCCTGGGGATTTGCGATCTGGATGCTGATGCCTGGTTCTCGCCAGCTTGCGCCTTAAATGCCCTTGGAACTACAAGATATCACTGCGGGGCAGAGAGACGAAATGGGAGGGATATCTGCGTGCATGCAGATATAGTCAAGGCCACCGATTCCTCTCCTCAGTCTCTCCCTGCCTGCTTCCTCGCCCACGCCGTTGCTCGTGGGGTAGCCACCAAGGTGTCCGCCTGTCTCTCGCGCTTAGACCGACGTAAGGTACCGTCGCTCGCATCCCACCCAGATCATGAACCACTCAGGAAGGACGGAGACATCTGTGATCTGTCTACCAAGGTCCCTTGGCCGGTTCCAGAAAAAGCACATACATAGATGTCTTGATTTCCCCATCTATGAACTATTCCCCGACAACGGAAACAAGTTGCAGGAAAGAAACGCCTCCGGTTAGAATGCGAATAATACTCGAACATCCTTGCTCATTCCTTCCTAACCTGGTCTCCCCGCACCGATCCACCCGCCTGCCCATCTCAGCTGCGTTCTCTCCTCCAACGGAATCTTGGTTCTTGGGGCTTTGTCAGGTGTTTGTGCTTTCTGTGGTATAGCCTGTATTCTATCTACCCTATCACTATTTTCGAGCGTCTGCTTCCTTCTTTTCCTTCCTTTCCTTCCTTTCCTTCCTGTTCTTCTTCCACCCTACCCTACTTTATATCTTCCAACAAAGCAATCTCGCCATGCCTGCCGACGATACTGTAGGATGGATTCTAGCCTGCGCCAGCGGCGCTGCTTGTGGTGAGTTTTTTTTCGCCCTGCTCTGGTCCCAAAACGCTTCAGAAAAATTTCATGACCAAAACTGACACTTTAACTTTTTAGTTGCTGGATCGTCGATAATCTGCCTTGATCTCATCAGTCGACAGGTTCCGCGATGGAGGCATTTCAGTATCCGCGAGAGCACTACCTTCCTCTCTGCTTCGCTGAGTTTAAGCTTCGGCGTCATGGTTCGCGATATTCCATCAAAATCAAAGATTTGCAAGGAAATCACTAATGTAGTATGGCCCACAGTTCTTCAGCGCTCTATACGGAATGCTCCCGAAGGCCCATGATTATCTGCTTGAAGGTGGTCTCTCGCCCGGAAAAGCAGCCTATGCCCTTATCGGCACCTTTCTCGCGGGTGTAGGTGGTCTCCAGCTTGTCTCGGAGGGCCTACATCACTTTTTGCCGAGTTCTATTGTCAACTGTGATGAGCACGCTGGAAAGAGGGGCGGAGAATCTGGGGTTCATTCCCACTCGCACCCACATGCGTCACATCACCCTGTTAGGCTTCCGCACTCCCACACCCATTCCCACGGGCCAAAGCGGTCCCATGAAGATCAGATGGAGAACGGAGAACTTGACCATCATCACCATCACGATCAACACTCCACGACAGAAGCTACGCCGCTTCTTTCTCCTGATGGCCCGCCCCGGCGCCCGTCGATCAAGCAGAAACTCTCTGGCACGGTTAATGCAGTCTCAACGCTCGTTATAAAACGTTGCAATGCGGATGGCACCTGCTACGGCTTTTCTGACCACGTCTGCGAACAAAAATGCGATCCCACGAAGATCCTTGAGCTCCTCCACGAGGTCCCTGGGAACGAAGAGATAGCAGTGACAGCAATAGGAGGAGGCGAGGGGGGAAGGGGAGAGGTTGATGCAAACTACGGCAGCCTCGATGGTGATTCCAGCCCCGTGCCGAATGGCCACCGCCATGAGCGCCGTCACACTCGAACCGCAACCGGAGCCGATGGCCATCACCACGTTGCCAAAAACAAGTTCCTCTCCATCGGGGTCCAAACGTCTATTGCGATTGCTCTTCACAAGATCCCGGAGGGATTCATCACATATGCGACGAACCATGCGAATCCACAGCTTGGTTTTGCTGTATTTTTAGCCATCTTTATCCACAACATCGCAGAGGGGTTCATCATGTCTCTCCCACTCTTCCTTGCTCTCAAATCCAGGGTTTGGGCGATTATCTGGGCAAGTTTACTCGGAGGGCTGTCACAGCCGCTTGGCGCCGGGATTGCCGCGTTGACGATGAGAAGAAGCGATGGACTAGGTAGTGGGGTGATGGGATACGGGTTCCTGTTTGCCGCAACCGGTAAGTTCCTTTTTTTTTTTCCGTCTATGATGTCATACATCTCACCCTGACGTTTTCTGGCATGTAGCTGGAATCATGTGCTCCGTCGGACTACAGCTCTTCTCACAGGCCGTACAACTGCATCATGGGTCAAAGATCCCGTTCATCTTTGGCTTTGTCGGGATGGGCTTGTTGGGCGTGAGTTTTGCATTAACGGCTTAGCTGCTGGTTTGAGAGAAGGATATTCCTATCTCTAGAGTATTTGCTCTCTATTGCTTTACTCTTTAGGCCTCTTACATGACTTTTATATCATCGATTTTTTCTCCTCCATCCTCTTCCCTTCCCACTGTTTTCGCTCGTTCACGGTTTCTTTTTTTCTTTCGGAATGTCATCTGGATTGTGGCGCCATGGATTTTTTTTTTGGTGATTAGACTGTTTTATGATTATCTCGGGTTTCCGAAAAGGGTCTGTGTGTATTAGGAAACAAGGTACGTGTGTTTGGGTATGTTTGTTATGGACTCCAATATTTATGGAGAGGATAATCATTTGTGGCAAATATATTTGTCGAGTGAAACTACATTTTGGTCAACATACACAAATTTTCCGTAGAGAGATTTCTATGCACATCGTAGTGGATAGGGCTTACAATCACTATCTTAATATTTTCTTGAGCAAGTTATGTTTTAGTTAGAAGCCCACTATCCGTTTAGGTTAATGCACCTTAAACCCTATTATATACGTTAGAGTGCTCTAATAAGCATCCTACTTTGTAGGAAAAACTGTGCTGATCGCGGTTATACGACGATAACCCGTTAGGTAACCTAGCCCTGGCGTGGCTTAGAGTCACGGATTCTCATCCGACACGCTATGACTCGAATCCAGATGTTGGATCCGTCATAGAGAAAGACCTGAAGAGGGTATAGCAAAACCAAAGCTTGGGCCCGGCCCCTCAGATCTCTGACGTTTCGTACAAGAAGTGATATGGGTGGGGACGAGCTTAGGCGGCGAAACTTATCATATCCCACTTTATCAAACCTCCCATCCCCGCAATAATTGCTTTTACACACGTCATTTCTGAATGTGAAATATCAACTCCGCCTGCAGCCTCACACCTACCCTATTCTAGCCACTCTAAGACATCAGCCGAAAGAATAATGCTTATACTATTGATTCACAGGAGTTCAATCTCGAGGGTATATCAAGGCTTAGAAGTACCCCCTAAGCTTCTTTCTGTACCAACAACTACGTTACTGGAATCCAAACCCAAATATCTACAGATAATCCTAATCAGCAATGAAGTTTGCATTCGGGCCAGAAGGTAGGTTCTTCTTTGAGGGCTCAGATCATACGATATGGTAAGTGCCGCTCATTTAATATTCCTTATTGTCTCTATTTTGGTGGCTCCTAGGTTTTATTTCTTACACCAAACATCCAGGGAGAACGTCCCACCGGGTCTCAGACTAAGGGTTGACTTGATTTCGAGTATTAAAAAAATGCACTGTGTTTCGTTTGGGGAAGGCGGGAGCTATTACATTAGATATCTCAGGAGAAGCGGTTCATTCTATAGAAGTTTGCAACCCCCCACCCCCCTTTCCTTACCCGTGAATTTCGGTGGTGGCATTTTTTTTTGACAATCTCATGGTTTAGATTATGACTTGCGCGAGAATTATAAGTTACTTGATCAGTGGATTGAAGAAGGAAATTTGGGAAATCTAGGCACAGTACTCCAGGTTTGCTTAGGACCGAATGGTAGTTTCTGGGCAGCATCCGACGAGAAATATAGATGGAGCGGACTCCCGACTTCCCTCGAAGGGAAGATCCAGAGCAAAATCGGTCTATACGGATGGGTTGAAAAGCCAATGATGGTTACGTTGGGGGTAAACGATAATTATGTGGTTAAATGGAGTAGTGGGGAATATTCTTGGAGCTTGGGAGAGTATTCGGCGCTTGAAAAGACATTATCTAGACTTTCAAGTTCCTCACTTTCGATTCTAGTCGGTACAACATCACATTGACACTGGGAAACTAGCTGACAAACCCCTGTAGTCTATTTCACTAAATGCATTCAAAGCTAGCCAGTACTTCCTTGAGCTCAGTAATGGAACTGCTTACTTGTATGTTATTAACCCCCACCCACGGCTGAATAATATGAGATTAAAGTTGTGACGACGACCCTGCTGACAAGCATATGCCGCCTTAGAAATGCAGGTAATGGGCTGATCCATTTGCTGCCAGATAAGATTGAGGCTAGCATCCCCAAAAAACGTCGTCTTGAATTGTGATTGGCAGGTATAAGATAGGAAATTGACAGTAGAAGAATTGATCGTGGATATTAAACTAGAATGTCACGAAACCTTTTCACTAGGAAAATATTTTCGGCGTAGATTGGCAGAAAAGTTCAAGTATCAGTACCCGAGTAAATTTTTGCGCGCACATAGCCATACGATGACAGTTAGGTGGATCGCACGTATGTACTACATGTATATACTTTGCCTGGGCACCCAAAAGAACGCCCAAAAAGCTGGTGTAATAAATCGCCAGGTTACATATACGTGCATATACTAAAACAATTTAGAAGAATGGAAACTCACGAACCAAACACCTATATAGAGTACTCTCGCTTATTAGTTAATTTCACCCTACACTCATGGCAACAGCTTCTTTCATCAGGGAATTACGCTTATTACACTACTTTAATGTAAAAGATTCTGATGGTACAAGGCTACTTTTAAACAGCAGGAAGGGGTCGCCCAAAGTGTCTTAGAAGCGATCGAGTGATAGACGAAGTGCTTAGTCACGGTTGTGGTTCACTGTTCTTGGCGGCTTTGAGGCCACAGTTCGCGATCCGTTGCTCGCGCTCTCCTCCGAAACCAGCAGCTTCACTCCCTTTTTCTTCTTTTCAAGCTCTACGATAATAACGTCCTGTGACTCGCCGTTCGCCTTCGACGTAACCGCCGTATAATTTCGATTCTGCAACCCAACGATGCTTTTTTCGAGCTGGAGCTCGACCGTGGCGAGGGGCGTGGTGTCCGGTCTACTTGGTTTGCTAGCCCTGCAGGCACAGTCGGCTTCCGGGCAATCTTCAGCGGATGAAGATATCAAAACTGTGCCCCTGAGAACACACAGTTTGTACCAGGTTTGTTGGCACGAAACTCTTGCTCGAAAGAGGCTCCAGCAGTTGACTCCGGATATAGCCATACCTCGACTCAGAACTTCAGAGCCGGTGGTTCGATTGGGGTGGAGACACCATCATTCGCGCGGATCAGTAAGTTGCGCGCCTCTCTCACGCAGAATATTAATTTTAAGTTGAGGGCGCGGATTGACTTTTGCCCACCTTAGGTATATCCGCTTGACTTCAGATAGACAGTCTCAGTCTGGGTGGATATGGTCCCGTCTGCCATTGACAGCTACAAACTGGGAGGTAGGACAACTCCCTAGAACCCCACGAAACCGAAAAAGCGAAAGAGAAATTAACGAGAGGATGCCGAGGAGTAGATCGAGTTCGAATTCAAAATTCATGGAACCGGAAACCTCTACGGTGATGGAATGGCTATGTGGATCACGAAGCAAAGAGCTCTTACCGGTCCTGTCTTTGGTTCAGTCGATAAATTTGAGGGTTTAGGAATTTTCTTTGATACCTATAAGAATAACCGCCCAGGCGTTATTTTCCCATACGTCATGGCTATGCTTGGTACTGTTACTCCGACTGGTGGAGTTATATTTTGAGAGGAAAACATGTTCTAACACTGCTATATGTTTTTAGGTGATGGCGAAACGTCCTATAACCATGCAGATGACGGAAAGGACACCGAGTTGGCGGGGTGTTCGGCTAGAGGTCTGCGCGGCGCAGTAATCCCCACCAAGGGGAAGCTCACCTACTTTCAGGAAAACTACCTTCAACTTGAGTTGCAGTACAAGAACGAGGACCAGTGGGTCACGTGCTTCAATGTACACAATGTTACTCTGCCTCAGATAGCTTATCTTGGGTTCACAGCGCACTGCGGAGAGCTTACTGGTAAGCCCACCTTGGTTTGGGATTATATTTGCTTTTGTCGGCGGCACTGACATGACGCAGACAACCATGACATCTTAACCATCTCATCTAAAAACCTTTACTCAATCAACCCCAACCGTCCAACTTCTGGCAAACAAACTATCAGACCTAACAAGATAACACAGCCACCTGCTACATCTGGCGGATGGGGCTGGTTCTTCCTTAAGTTCATTGTCTTTATTGTCGTCGTTGTGGGTGGGTATGCCGGTTATACGGCGTACAGAGCTCAGAGACGAACTTCGCGTTTCTAATTCCCTACTTACCTGATCACTCCCTCTCTTTTCCTCTTCCCAGTTGACCATTCTTGTGTACGATTTTCCTTCTGTCTGTTTTCCGTGCGTATGTTTGGCAGATTTGATGAATGATTATCTTAGGAAAAGGAAACAAAAGCGCTCATTACATCCCATCTCTCTCACAAATATTAGTCTGTTTTTATATCCCATTCTTTCCTGCTGTTCTGATCTTGTGTTTTTGTTACTTCGTTCGAGTCCTTTGGCATGGCTTTTTAACGGAAGCGCGAGCGTTGGCGCACGTGTGTACCGGTATATTGTAAGTTGTGGTAGCTGTGAGAGACGTGGGGTGGAAGTGCGTTTTATGTTAAGTTGTATATTACTGAACATGGAACTCTTGTAAAAGAACAAAAAAAAGGTTGCCTGAAAGGAGAAACGTGCTATTTTGTTTGAAGATACATTCACAGCTATAGCGAACAGCTGTTAGATCATCTAATTATAAATTATAAAGTAAATGTGAGTTACTGAGCGGTGTTTGGAACTCTATGGAGATGTAGAGATGCTTCATAGATCCCTCCAGCGACTTCATTTAATTCGGACCTCAAACATTGCCTTGAAAGAGGACATTCAGCTTGAAAGCTAGAAACTAAAAAAAATCTTCTAGGGAGTTTTGCTTAAAAGAATAAAGTGTTGCCCCTTGATCTCATTCACTTCGTCTCAAGCCATAGATACCCCTAATCTCTTCACTGACACTATCCACTGATTTCCACACCTGAAAACTGCATAATGCCCAAATATTGGAACCCTGATGCGCCAACGCCAGTTCTCTCTTTGACGGGACTGAGACGGAGAACTCAAATCTTCCAGGCCAAACTGCGTCCGCACATCGCTATTGTGGATGGCGTGGTTGAGGTGGTGACGCAGAAGGTCTATAATGGCCTTGGTTACTTTTTTGCCTGCCTCCCTGGGCTGTGATAGTATAGAATATATACAGAATGAGCAAATCGTCTGTTGCTACCCACGGCGATTATCTAAGTACGGCTATATTTTACATTGTTTAAAACCTAACCCCTTGCCCTAAGGAATATTCGCGGAATTTTATCTTATTCAGATATCTCTCACCTACGCCTCCATGTTCTGTTTCTCATGATACTGGTTGGTTAAGTTGAAATCGCCTTATAGAAATTTGAGCATCATTTTTGTAAGGGGAATATTGGCTGAGATAGCAGTAGACGCTACGTAGACCCTCTATTTCGACAATACTTTCGTCTCGCGTAAGCAAAATACACATCCACAAGAAGATCAAGGCTAAAGTTTCTTGAAATTTAGCACCATTACAAAGGTAACAAGTAGCCCTAGCTATGGCTGATCTACCTTAGACTAGAGAGAATACTGCTCAGCTATTACACATGATATATATTAATATCAGTCCATTCAGACCCAGCATGAAACTTGAAGCTAGCATATCCACCAATCCTCCCATTGCGACCACACCCTGCGTTAACGAGCTCCTGCAGAATTTCCGCAGCGTCTTGACAGCTGAGAGGGTAGCTGCGTTGACTGGAAGCCGAGCATCTTCCAATAGCGGCGTCGCTCCAACGGACGAGTTCGGTGCATTGGTTATCCCTGGGCGCAGGGTAGTTGCACATTTCACTCAAGTTCAAGATCGCGATGGTGGCTACTACGTCTGCGAGTTTGGGACTCTTGTCGCTTGTTTGACAGTGGAGTTGAAGCATTGGTCTGGCGGTACGGAGGTGGGTGCCGAGGATGGTTTCGCCGATGAGAGTGTGGTCCGATGCACTGTGAGGAGTTTTTATAGCAGAATCGTACTCAGCGGGAGACTGTGGGTTGGGGATCGCGGGAATTTTAGACCAATCGGTTTCGGTCGAGAGAGGGATGGACTGAACGAAGGTGGCGAAGGCCAACGCGAGGATGGAAATGACGCTGGTAAAGATCATTTCGATGTTTTTTTCTTCCTCTCTTAATGTTGAGACCGGCGATGAAAAGAAAATGTAGGAGAGAGGGGAGAACTGTGAGGATTTCAGTTAATTTATACTTGGCTTAAGAAGTATAAAGTTCTATTGTACGTACATGTATCCTAGTAACATTAAGCATTGAATCACGTACTCCTCCAATACGGCACCGGGGAGGGGAGTGAAATTGGTACGGTATTCGTACACCGCTCTCACGAATGCGGGAGTAAAGCGATAGTGCTGCAGAGTTCTCAGAGGTAATACGGCAGTCATCCTGACTTATTCCTACGCTTTCTAATACGGTCCCAAAAATGCCCCACTTTCCGGTACTGTAGGCTTGCTAGTATTATTACTGTGATTAAGATTTATGCCATTGAAAGATACGTGCTGGATCCCCAAATCCCTAGGCTATTAAGTTAGCAAAGAAATCACAAGAAATCACTCGTCAAATAATATCCACCTAAATCACTTTAGTCTTATTTAACCTACGCCAAATCCTCGGAGCTAGTATAAGTTGATCCTAAGATCCCGAATATGATGTTTCTACACATATAATGCTATTCTCAACACACATGAGGTGCAATCAAAACTTGGTAAGTAGCCAAACACAGTTTATCACTCGTCGTGTGTTAGCCCACGAAACACGGCCGTTTGAAAACACAACCGTAGCCCATTATAATAGAAATAATGACAATTTTATAACAGACCACCGTATGAAAAAAAAACCAAATGTGACTACCCAAACTGAGCCAAAGCTACATGTAATAAGCTATAATTAAGCCCAAGAAATCTCCGCCAGATCAATAAACTCCTCCAATACACAGCCAACTGCCTAACCACCCTACTACCAATCATGAAGTCTTCAATGCTATCCCCAAAACATTTCTACCTCGCAGCAATCGCCCTGCTATGCACAACCATAACCCTCGTCCAACCAGCTCCCATCCCTCCCAGCACCAACATCACCATCTTCCCCAGCGCCCTCGACATATTCTCCCTGCCCCTCTCGGAACTCCTCCAGCGGCGCAACCAAAACATAACCGAATCCACCGCAGACGACCTCATCAACGGGCACTGCGCAGACGTGATCCTAATCTTTGCGCGCGGCACCTCCAACGCCGGCAACATCGGCAGCACTCTCGGCCGCCCGCTCCTCGAGAGTATGAGGCTGCGATTCAACGAGAGTGTGATCGGACAAGGAGTCTTACCGTATCCGGCCACACCGCTAGGGTTCCTGCATGGTGGTTCGAATACCGGTGCGAGGAGTATGGCAGGGTTGACGTTGAGGGCGGTGGAGCAGTGTCCGGATGCGAAATTGGTGCTTGGGGGATTTAGGTATGAGTTACCGTGGCGGCGGTGGTGTTTTTGCTGATTGCTAGGTAGTCAAGGCGCACAGGTTCTTCGGAAAACACTTGGTCTATTGCCGGCGAGAGTTGCTCCGCATGTAGCTGCAGTCTTACTCATTTCAGATAGTAAGTTTAGGAGGGCCGTGCCAGGGCCGTTTGCTGGGAAGGTTGTGGCGCTTTGTAAACGGGGTGACTGGGTTTGTGATAGGAAGTTTGACGTTTGGACGGGTGCGCATTTTTCGTATGTTTATCTCCCGTATATCGACTCGATTGTTAGGGAGCTCCATGAGAGGGTTAGGGGGGTGCGGCGCTATGAAGTGAGTGTTCTGGATGGTGAGTTGATGTGGAGGATGGGAGGATCGGATGGTAGGGAGATGGCTGAAGAGGCAGAGCTAGTCGACGAGGACGTTGATGAGGCAGTTTTGAGAATGTTGGAGGTGGATGGAATGGAATTCTCGGAGGAAATAGACCAAGAGGAATTGGATGAAGAGGAATTCACTGGAATAATGGCCCGAGAAACCGCGGAGGGCTGGGGAAGGAGCCTTGAGGATAATATGGCCATGCGCGATTCATCTGATGTTTACTAGAATCTATGGGCGCCACTGGAACCCCGAATAATCTGTCCTTATGGAATGGAGAGAGAAATAGTTAATTGTATATAACTTGAAACAATTACCCCAACTTTTTGCGAACGCCGCCGCCCACGCACAAAAACAATATTACGTTAATTCCTTCCTTCCTTCCTATTCTTCCCCTCGGTCCATATCATCTCTCCGCCTCTTTCCTCCCTTGCCCGCCATCTTCCCTCCTCCTCTACCACCCCTGCCACCAGACCCACCGCTCCTTCCTTCACCCCGACCATTACCACGCTTCTCTTTCTCCTCTCTCATCTGCTTTGCGGCCTCTCTCTGTGCCTCACCCACACGCTCGCTAAACACCAGGACATTTTCCTCCTCAGCTTCAAACTCGGGGATCTTTTTGCCCAGTGCAGCTTCGATCCGCAAGAACAGCTCAACATCGTACTGCGTCACAATCGAGATCGAACGCCCAGAGCGACCAGCACGCGCGGTACGGCCAACGCGGTGAATATAGGTTTTGCTATCCTGCGCAAGGTCATGATTGATTACACAATCAACAAACGGACTGCACACCATTAGCATCAAACCCTATAATAGGGCCAATGATAAAACATACATATCCAACCCTCTCGCCGCCACATCCGTCGCAACGAGAATATTCCGACTCCCACTCTTAAATTTATTCAGAGCGCCCAACCTCGCACTCTGGCTCATCTGCCCATTCAGCGGGACCGCCTTGAACCCTAGATGTCGCAACAGGATTGCCAGGCGATTCGTCTCCTGCACTGTGCGTGTAAACACCATGATCGTCTGCCCCGCAAACTCGTTCATCAGGTACACCAGATATGTATCTTTGTGTTTAAACGGGATAAAGAGGAACCTCTGGATCAGCGTCGACACAGTGCTATATTTGCTACTGACCGAGACGCGCACAGGACTACTGAGACTTGCGCGCTGCAGCTTCTCAACCTTACTCGTCATCGTCGCCGAAAACAGATATGTATTTCGTGTCTTTGGGATAACCTTCAAGATCTTATCCAGGATCGGACCAAAATCCATATCCAGCAGTCGATCTGCCTCATCCATAACCAGATACTTCAAGCTGCGCAGCGAGAATCCTTTCGTGTTCTCCAGATGGTCGAGAAGGCGTCCAGGTGTCGCAACAAGGATATGCGGCTTCTTCCCAAGTGCGACAGACTGCGTCATCATGTCCATTCCACCGACGATTACGGCGCAACGTACCCCAATGCTGCCGCCGAGGGCCTCGAATTGGTCCGAGATCTGGAAGGCGAGTTCGCGTGTTGGCGCGAGGATGCATGCGAACAGGCCGGTGGGGTTGTTCCAGAGGGCTTGTAGGATTGGGAGGGCGAAGGCGGCGGTTTTTCCGGAGCCGGTTTCAGCGAGTGCGATTACGTCTTTGCCGGAGAGGGCGACGGGGATGGATTCGACTTGGATTGGGGTGGGGGTTTTGTAGTTGAGGTTTATGCAGGCTTCGCAGAGAGAGTCCATTACGCCCTGGTGAGTGTTTTGTCAGTAATTAGGTATTAAGGCATTGGGGGAGGTTTGTACCAATTCTTTAAAGGTCTTGATTGCAGTTGGTTCTGAACTTGCAGCTTCGGCGGGTGTGGGTATATCCTTAGTTTCGGGTGTCTCTTCTCCTTCTTTCTCCTCTGCTACCGCCTCGTCTTCATCCTCGTCTTCATCCTCGTCTTCATCTTCATCCCCATCCTCTCCATCTTCGCCCTCCGGATCAGACTCCTCCACCACCGGCACCTTCGACTTCTTCGAGCCCTTCGCAGTTCCCAACTTCAAATCCCTCGTCACCTCTTTCTTCCCTACCGCAGCTACCGCACCATGCGACGTCTTCCTCTTTTTAACCGGACCTTCAACCATATCTGCGAAAAATAAATAACAATCCCGTAGCCGTTCGTAGTAGAAAGGAGGAAAAGAAAAAAGACACCCCCACTATAAAAAGTTAACTAAAATAATTTCAGGCCCCAGCTTACCCGGCCTCCACCAAAGGCCAGGGTTATTTACACGGCAACTACCGCGGATAGAGTATTCTACATACCACCAGATAAGTACATGTAGTGCCTATTAATAAAACAACCAACCTTCTCGTTACATATTTACTATACGTCATTCTACATACAAAAACAATGGCGGACACACCAACAGATTCACAAACCGTAGAGCAATGTCTCTCGTTCCTCTCCCGCAAAGACGATACCTCCCGTTTCGTCGGGCTGGCTATGTTGAGTTCCTTCCTGACGCATATACAAGAGCGACAGGTACTAGTACGATGCTGGGAAGCGCTGGATCCGCGATTTCTGGACCGGCTGTTGAGGGCTGGTTTGTACTCTGTTGTTGGAATGCTGGAGGCTAGATGGATGGTTAACTGGGAATAGGAACGAAGAAGACCCCCGAGGAGGCGAAGGATATGGTTGAGTTGGCGGTCAACGTGATCCATGCGTTCGCGACGCTGCTTCCTGATGCTGCAGAGAACGAGACGCTTGTTGCGAGGGCGCCGAGGCTGGTTGGGGTGGTGGGGAAATGGTGGGTTGGCTCCTTGTATATATTTTCGAGGGAATGTCAATCTAAGTGGGTTTTGCTGCTTCGAAAACAGTTCACTGGTTACTACGGCTACTGTATTACAGACGCTGCTGGCGTTCTCGACAGGGAAGAAGGGGGCGGAAGCTATCTTGGGGATTCGGGATTTATCGCCGTTGGTGCAGATTTCGGTGGAGCATGAGACGGCGACACAGGTGCTATTATATGCATTTGTCAATGCATCGCCAAAGGCCGTGGAGGAAAAGCTAGAGACCTTCCTCCCAGAGCTATGTGATGGCATTTCCGGAATGGGGAAGCCACTGAGACTACAAGCACTAAGCTTCATGGGCGAGTTACTAACACGAATACCCCCCGAGGTAACTTCCAATTGACCCCTCAATGGTAGTCCAACTAACCAGTCTGGCAGCTCCTCCCCTCCTCCACAGCCTGGGCGACAACCCTCTACACCTCCATAGCAGCCGTAATAACCTCTCCCCACACCTCCAAAGAACGACACCACACAACAATCATCACCGCCTCCCTCCTACACCGCTACCCCCCATCCCTCCTCTTCGACTCCACCCCCCTTAATCCCACATCCGATAAACCATTCCTCTACTTCTTCCTGCAGCTAACCTTAATCGACCTCTGCGCCTCCTTTCCCTCACTAATGGAATCCCTCAACACCCCATCGTACGGCGCAACAGCCCACCGTCTTGCCTCAGCATTCGACATAATCGCCGCCTTCCTCGGCCACCTCGTCACCACCACATCCTTTAGCACATTCGCACTGACGCCCGATCTCCTCCTAAAGCTCCGCTCTGACCTCTCGGAGACCTTCGGTCTCACACTCGAGTTCTTGCGCGAGCGGTGGGACGCAGCGTTTGCGGGGGCTGAAGGATTCGAGGCGGGACACGAGGCGCATGGTACTCCGTTGAGTCTGACGTGGGATTCGGGACTTACAGGTGGATTGTTGAAGGATCCGGTGGTGGTTGCCGGGGTGAGGGCGTTGAGTTTGTGGTTGAGGGAGGAGGAGAGTCTAAGGGCTGAAGCGGGTGGTATGGTGGATTTCTTCCTGGGACTGTGGACGCGTGGGTTGGAGGCTGGGGTGGATTACAGGGTGTGGGTTGTGGGTGCGCTGGAGGGGGTGGTGGAGGAGGAACATGGGAGGGTGCAGTTTGTAAAGTATGGTGGGTGGGGGGTTGTGTGGGGTGATTTGAAGCGGATTTACCAGGATTCGAGTGCGGTTGAGGAGGATGTGAAGCTGGCGGTCGCAGAAGCGAGGCTGCTAGTTGAAGTGGTGACTATGGAGGGACGGTGTGAGGAAGGGTGGGTCAAGGATGTGGTGGGAGTTGCGAATATTAAGGGAACAGGTGGGAGTAGGTTGGAACTAGATGCGGAGGTGTTGAAGCTGGCGAGCGCGTGTTTGGCAAATGTGGGCAGAGGGAACAGAAAGAGGCTTGAGGGGGAGGCGAGGAAAGTGAAGGAGGTGGCGGGGAGGTTGATGGCGGATTTAGGGAGGAAGCAAGGGGAAGAAGCGACGCTGGCGTTGGTGGTGGAGGTCTTGGAGGAGATGGAGGAGATGGGATACTGAACACTGGAGGACGGCGGAAATGTCTTGTGAGAACAGGCCACTGTATCCTTCAAGTGGCACATTCTCGCGTATAATAAAACCAAGTGGTTGAGATTAACTGCCCACGTATTCCCGGGGCTTGGGAGAGAATCCCCACTGAGTGCTAAACCGAGTGATGTTCCATGATCCAACCACCAGCACACCCACAGCAAAAACAGCAAAAACAGCAAAAGGCAGAGACGCCGCCTGCAGAAGTGACCAACCGTAGAGCAAACAGATCAAAGCAGACAAACCAACAGAAATGCTTCATCCAGCTTCACCGCACCAGCCGAAACCACAATCACATGCCCAGGCAGTCGGGTTCCACAAGAGCATCTCTGGCGAGAACAGGTCTCAGATTCACAGCTGCTGTGCCTGGCCCAGCCCGGTGAGGCTTAAAACTCTATCTGGACACCGGAGCAGCATCACGGCTGCTCCACCTGGCTCGATGCGACCAGAGGCTGCCCGCGGATCCAGGGGCTCCAGCGCCCAGCGCCAGAGAGAGAATCACGACTGCAAGCCCGGCATCGAACAGCGCCAAAGATTCATCTCCGCGGCTGTTCCTATGGCATGTGGCGCCGAACCACATTTACTTGGCAGACTCTCGTCCCATCCCTCTTTTGCCATCTTCTGATCCCTCTCCCCTCTCTCCCCTCTCTCCCCTCTCTCCTCTCTCCTCTCTCTCCTCTCTCTCCTCTCTCCCCTCTCCTCTCTCTCTCCTCTCTCTCCTCTCTCCCCTCTCTCCTCTCTCCCCTCTCTCCTCTCTCCCCTCTCCCCCCCCCATCCTCGCCCACAGTCCCGCCAATGGCCTCCCGGTCGGCCACCTCCACCTCCATCTCACTGACCGCCGACAATGCCCCCGTCCTCGCTTCCCCGGCAACTCCCGCCGCCCCCACAACCGATGACGAGACCAAACGCAACCAGAACCAAGACCAGTACAAACACATTTTCGCGATCCATTCGCAGCCGCGACCCTCCACCCTTTCCCACGACAGCGTCGATAGCCCCTCCTTTATCGGGTTTCGGAACCTTATGGTTCTTGTCCTGAGTGGGTTCCCTAGTCCCTATAGCTAAGCTCAAGCTCACGATTTTGTTATCCCTCAGTCGTCGGAAACCTGCGTCTCGTGATTGAGAATTACATGAAATATGGTGTCCTCGTGCAAATATCAGGCTCCGAGTTCCGGCGCGACGACCTAAAGATGTTTTTCCTGCTATACGCACTGATCCCCACACATCTGTTCGTGGGCTTTCTGATCGAACTGGTAGCGAGCATACATGCCCGTGGGGCGAAAGCAAAGAACCGGAAAGCAGGCGACAAGGATCCAAAGCTGCGGGCTGCATGGAGGGTCATTGCGTTTGCACACGTGGTGAACGCAACGCTGAGCTTAGGGGTTGCGAATTGGGTGGTGTATTACAAGATCCACCATCCGCTGATTGGGACCTTTTGTGAATTCCATGCTGGTATGTCGACTGGAATGCTCTGCGCACGGACATAGCTTACCTTTTGCAGTAATTGTCTGGCTTAAACAGCTCTCCTACGCTCTCACGAACCGCGACCTCCGTGATGCATTCCTTGCTTCGGCACCAACACCCCCGCTATACGCTTCCGTCCCGTACCCAACCAATATCACGCTCTCTAACCTCTCCTACTTCTGGTGGGCGCCCACCCTCGTCTACCAGCCCGTCTACCCCCGTTCCCCGTCTTTCCGCTGGAGCTTCTTTCTCAAGCGCGTTGGCGAGGTCATCGCGCTCAGCATCGCAATCTGGTTCCTGAGCGCCCAGTATGCAGTGCCCGTGCTCCAAAACAGCGTCTCGGCGATGGGGCGAATGGATGTGGTGGTAGTACTCGAACGACTCATGAAACTTAGCACCATCAGCCTCGTAATCTGGCTTGCCGGCTTTTTCGCGTTATTCCAGAGTGGCTTAAATGCATTAGCAGAATGCCTCCGATTTGGGGACCGAGAATTCTACACCGAGTCCGTCCTATCTTTCCCCGCCTCTTGATAGCAGTATTACTAACACAGTACAGCTGGTGGAATTCTGGCTCCGTAGGGACATACTGGAAAACCTGGAACAAGCCCGTCAACCACTTTATGCGACGACACCTCTACGCGCCTCTCCAGGGCCGCGGCTGGTCCTCCCAGAGCGCGTCAGTAATCGTATTCACATTCTCTGCCGTCCTCCACGAACTCCTCGTCGGCGTCCCAACACACAACATCATCGGCGTCGCGTTCGCCGGAATGATGTTCCAGATCCCACTTGTTAAGATCACTATGCCGTTAGAGAAGATGCGTGGCAGTGGCAGCGTTATTGGGAATGTTATCTTTTGGGTTAGCTTTTGCTTGGTAGGGCAGCCGCTGGCGGCTTTGGTCTATTGGTTTACGTGGCAGGCGAAGTTTGGGGGAGGGAAATAATAGCGTTTTTTTTTATTTTTTATTTTTCGGTTTTGGCTTTGGATTGGGTGCTTTTTCTTTTTGTTTTCTTTTTTTTATGGATGGGGGATGGGGGTATACTAGGTGGGTGGCGGTATTGTGGGAGGGTATTTTTTTTTCCGCTAGACTTTTGAGTGTGAGATGGGGAGTTGGGGGGACGGGTACAGATGGGATGTATATGTGGTGTGGTGGTTTGGGAACTGATACTACGGCTTAATACAGTAGTATTATTGCATTCATTAGAGTTTTTTTCTTTTCCTTGATTAAAGTCTCGGGTAGCTTTTCCCGCGGAAGTGTATTGATTGTGGTTGTCAGTGGTTGGGTTAATGATTGGCTTGGGCTATATCCTTCGTGATGGGTATTCGTTAGATATCTACTACTCTTAGCACTGGCACGGCAGTGTAGAAGTAGATTCAAGGTAGACATTGAGTCATGATATATCACTCGGATGAGGCTGCCTACGGTACAAGAAGGAGGGTGAAATTGGTGCGGTGTTCATTCGTATATCGTCCTTATGAACATTGGGGCAAATCAATAGTGATACAGAGCTTGCGAAGCCAAAAAGATACCAGAAACATCCCACATTCCCGTTAGCTTCGTGTGCATGGCCTTGTCTCAATGAACTTGGTTATGGCCATCGCAGTAGACGCTTCTTCCCTTTAGGCCGCTGAGCCATAGGGTAGTTGAATTGCTGGATTCCACTTTAAATGGTGGAACAATAGCGTTAGGCTGTGATTGTGATTGGCGGAGTGTATAGAATGTGGGTTCGGTGTTCAATCTAATTCGGCGGTCAATATAGTTCGATGCTCTATGGAGTACTGTATTCAATGAAGTTACTTACTTGTTTAGTGGCATTGAAGTGGGATATGGGGGTTGCACGGAGGATGGCTTTCTATAGTACGCTTAAGTTGGTAGGTTGTTCTCTTAACTACATGTATGGCTATTCCTCCAACTGTGACCACCACCAGCACCACCAGCACTACTATTACTGCTACAACTACCACCACCACTGCTATCTCCACCGCCATCTCCACTCCACTCCAGCTCCAAAATGAAGTATCCAGCCCTGTTCCCTCTCCTCCTCATCCTCCTCCTAACCAACCCCATCGCAGTCTTCTCCGCCCCCAACGAAGACCTCACCAACGACCCCGTCGACTCCATCAAACCCCGTAATCCTATCACCCTCCCAGCCCCCACCACCACCACCAACTCCACCAAGCTCCACCCTCGCGAATCCCTCCACCCTCAAACCCTCATCCCCGGCCGTCTTCTCTGCTCTCCACACAACGACTCGCCCCGTCTCGCAGACGTCCGTCTCGCCGCCACATCCTTCGGCGCAGTCTGCGACCCCGCTGATCCACCCGTGATCCTCGCCCGCGGCTGCAAAATGCTTTCGTTCCACAGCGACGCCGTCATCGGTATGTGCGGGCTTACGGGCGCGCGGATGCCGTGTGGGGATGTGGACGCTGCGGTTGCGATGCTGGGGAGCAGCTATGCTTGTGGGGGCGAGTACGCTGGTGGACATGTCGAGTTCGAGTGGGGTATCGTTGTGGTTTGGAAGGGTTTGGAAAGCGGGGAGGAGTAGGTCCTGGTAGAGGTGTGGTTTTTGGTTTGAAGAAGCGGGGGGTGGGGTGGGGTGGGGTTTCGTGGAAGATTTAGTTTTAGATATCTCTTTTCTTCTTCTTCTTCGTGTTTTTGCTTTCTCTCTAGGGGATGGGAAATATACAAAATTCTGCGAAATATAGACTACCCGGTCTCCTCCTCGTAGCTTTAAAATCGTAGAGGATAGACATCTTCCGGTGCTCTAAGGTTCGTGGAATAGTAAAGTCAATCACCAGCGTTCCGGAGCAGGCTCCCTAATCTGCCTCGAAGATTTGAAAGAAATGGATGGTGAACGTAACTTAGTCTATCAGGTAACTCGGATTAAAGTCCCAATCATATAGAAATACCTTCAACGATAAAACAATTCAATTAGGATATTCACTTCATCGGAGGATATTTCAATATGGTTGACACGCTGCGAGTGATATTTCATGAATAAATATACTGTTGCCAGTCTAATTATATGAATGCTTCATCTACTTAGCAGAAATATTCATGCAACTATAAAATTCGCTTACGACACATATCGAAGACGGTTGAACCTAGACCCCAGGCCATATCGTAACACGTACTGCTCGCCAAATGAACTAAATGAGACATTGCCCCATCATATTCGCAATATCTGAAGGGTGAATACTACGTGCTACAGCCCAGTGACTACCATTTAGAGTAGTCGAAAGCTCTCCGAAACTCTTCGGCGTAATTCAGTGTCCTTCCGGCGCAGTCACTTTCCTCTGCCTTTTGCATGGCCTCAGGCAGCCTTGAGCGAGAAAGAACGCGTGAGCGCGATCCAGAGCAACATTCTAAGGGCGACTTACCAGTTCTGGATGTTCTCAATCCGCGCTTTATTCTGTGGGCCAATGTCAACTTGATGCCACGCTCAAGATATAACAAAAGGTTATCCTTACCGAAGGGTGAGTTGAGAGAAACTGCGGTGGTGCAAATTGCTCGGCTTTTTCCATTCTCTCCCACACGTTTACTGCCTTCGCGGGATTATACTGGTCCCAATAAGTTTAGTATTCTACCGATCCAATAACAGTTCCTAGAGTAGCATACGCAAGCTTGTGCCATCATCATCAATCCAATGTAATCCGCCTAAGGTAAACTGACGTCAGCTTTTCTAGATATCAAGATAGGGGCTCCTCGGAAGTACTTCAGCCTGTATTATAATTAGTAGACAAGTTTTTTTAGTTTTTTTTTTTCCAGAAAAATCGGGTGCCGCTATGGATCGACTGACCTCTTGTTTCCTTGACCCGGGGCGTAAATAAACCAGATCCATAATATTACCAAGAAGGCTAGTATCGCCTCCACTAGCAAGGGATATCAAAAGCAATCCTGCCACAGCAAGGAATGATTGGCTCATGCGCTCGGAGGCGTGATGGGCAACTGTATGTGCAATCTCATGCGACATAACAGCTGCTAGCCCATCCTCATCATCGGAAATCTCTAAAATACCACTATAGGTATTTCGACCTTAGCAGGTTATCTAAATAGGCCCAAGTTATGGAACTACAAACCTGAATACGAAAACCTTCCCACTGTCTAGATGTAAGCACCGGGAACCAGACTTTAGCCACTGAAATGCTCTGAATTGGCTTACCCAGGAATAACAAAGGCATTCTTGATCGAGTCATCTTTAATCACGAAAACCTCCCAATCCAAGTCATCCAATCCAGATACCGGCACCAGACTAGTAACACGAGAGTCATTAGCAATCTCACCGCTAGCTAACAGATCAGAACCTGCCCTACCGGTCCATAACTCTCTTGACAAATCGTGTGGTTGGATGCCAGGAATGCAATATTTGACCTCCGTAATTCCTCTTCACCTCACCGTACCTGGATTGGTATATGAAGCATCAGGAAAAACGTCCATTGACAACGATAGTTCACCAGTAGAGCGCGGTTACATTTGTTTCGCCATCTCGCTCTCCATAGAAGGGCTCACAAAATTAAACCTCCTCCTACCAGACACCGGCACGGTTTCAATATTGTAAAAATAGAACGTGCCAGCGCCGCCAGCAGTTATCCATACAAACTTTCTTCAACCCCCAACCCTCTGGTTAGCATTTCTTGATTTCGGTTAATTAGGCTTCGGCGCCTGACCTGAAGTTAGGTCTTTGCCATAGCTGGCGCAGGGCCTGTCTTCGGCTTTGGAATCTCTGATATTGATATCGGGGATCCTGAAAACGGATATACGCCGTTCGTTGTTGCTGTGGTTTGATCAAAAGAGGTTGACGGAAAGCCGACAGCCTCGCCGTGCCAGTGGTGAACCGTGGCAAAGTTCTTGGTAAGGGAACCGTAGCAAAAATATTGCGTACGAACATAGCGATTTTGAGAATGAAATGGGGAGGAAACCGCTGCTTGTTAGAGGCGTTGATTGTATAGCGTCGTCGCGCGGAAGACTACGTGCGGAGCCGCTTACGCCACTGTGTGCATATGCCCATCATCTAACTACTGCCAGGTACAACGCATAATTCCACCTCCCTGAGCAGATCCACACATAGATGCAGGGTCTTGGTGTCATGATTCAGGAAACATTGCAACAGATTAATTGATACGACAAGACTAACAAACGCCTGTTACTTAGCTACCCTACAAATCAATTTATTGAAGACGGGCATCCCCAGTTGTACCGCGGTGATCCGACACACGAAGTCTTATATCGTATCTTGAGCTAACAAGCGCATACAGAAAATCTTTAGAGATGAAATAACTTCTCTTTTTACACCACAGCGCGAGAATTATGCAGCCTAGGTGTAATATAGGTACAAAAAAACGGAAATGTCTTGAGATATATAGAAACGCCCAAAGGGAAGAAAAAAAAATATGGTACAGCGAAAAGAATGCCAATCCAATACAAAAAAAAACCGTTGTAACGGTTAGACACCATATCCCAAATCTCCAGATATACAGCGCAAAACAAAAAGACCACCGGCTGCAAAAGAGAGACGAAAAGAAATGTAGCCTCTTGAAGATTTTCCCACAAAACACCTCACCCCGCCCCCACCCAAAAAAAAAAACCATAAGCGCTCCAAAACAAAGATATAGACTCCTACCGACCTTCCCATTAACAGATGGGAGATATCTAGGAAATAAAATCGCACGTCTAATCCTCCTCCATCAACGAATCTTCGGTATCTCGCCATTCTCTAGCTTGAACGGAGAGTCTCTTAACACCAACTATTCTGTCTGCATAAAGAGATTCACAGGCAGTCCTATTTTATACCATTAGTTTCACACTCTTCAATTATTTTTAAGCAAAATTCAAAATAAAGTCATACCTATAAGTAATAGCTCTCTGCGATGAGATAACTCCAATAGCTTGCAAAACTGCCTTTCGAGAATCTCTTGCAAAAACAGCGGGGTGACCAATCCACTCAAGTGCAGATTCAAGCTCTGCATCCAAAGCTGTTACGGTGGTAGCATCGATACCAGAAGCAGGTGTGAAATTGTGTTCAAGTGGTGGTGTTGGAGCAGAAGTGTGCTGTAGTTGTGACAAAGAAACCGCACCTTCGGGTAGCTCAGGCAGTGGCATATTCGGAGACGGCGCTGGTAGCGGAGGCAGCCCTCCTTTGCCTAACCCCTTGAGAATTGTCCTTGTTTCACTAAGCAGTGTCTGTGCCCTATCATGTTGACCTCGAGAGACGAGTGTTAATGCTCGGCTCAACATATCCGATGTCAACAATTCCATGCGGCGCTGCACGACCATTGGGTGTGGCGGAATTGGCGGCGAACCAGGCCGGCCATTACTCCTCTTCGAGTTTGATGGCGGTAACATTGTAATTGCCAGGAGGTGCGGCCGCGATAGCTGTGAAAGCGTTCCATCCCGTTGGAGGTCTCCATATGTCAGGTCAGCCTGGATAAGCGGGATCTCCTCAATGCTAACTGTTCTTTGTTCGTCTTGATCATTTGAGCCACCTAATGCTTCTAACCCAGACACAATAGACTCCCATGCGTCCTGGGGAGCTGTGTCACCCTGCGAATTGTCGGGAGATATTACCAATTGAACCAAGACGTCTACATAAATTAGCTTGGATGAAATGTATCACATAGAAGTTATTGAGAACCTACCTTTTTTATCTCCAAACCGAAGATCGCCCAAAGACGCTTCGGCTTCCCGGCCAGACGCCCTTTTTGATACGTGCAATGCACCGCTTATTTTCACAAATCTTGCTGGTGATCCTTCGGGAAGCTTAAGCTTAAGCTTTGCGTTTTGATGCGAGAGCGTTTGCAAGGAGCCGATACAACCAGCAACACATTCTCTCAACATCATCCAATCCTTGACGTAGGTGAATTGTCCCTTCGTCCTAGTCGACAACTCGATCATGGTATCCGGCTTGTGCGTAAGACCGAGACCAAAAGAATGAATCGTGATCCTACATATTCGTCAGCATTGATTGGATCAATAAGAATTGGATGAAAACCTACTTCGCAGCTTCAGCCCTCGACACTACAAAATCCACATTCTCCGTATCCGAAGTTGAAGAATCGCTAATCAAGAGGATCGAAGCAATGGGGTTACTCGATTTTCGCTGCATCAACAAATCCATTGCAACGTTCGCTCCATCGACCACATCAGTGCGCAGCGTTTTCTGACCCACAGGGCGAACAGAGTTGATAGCTTTTGCCCACCCACCCCAACTCTTAGTCAACAAAGAAGTCAGAGCAACCCCTCCGTTGCTTGATCCAAAACTAACCAGACCTATCCTATCCCGTTCTCCGAGGTTTTGAACAAGGAACTTCAGTGCATCCCGAAGCAAGTTGATTTTGAGACCTTGCATTGATGAGGATACGGGAATAACGACAACCACATCAAGAGGTATGTGCATAGATTGAGGGAGATTAGGTCTTCCTCCTCTGATAGACGCAGTATACTCAGTAGGTGCCGTGACGACCGATCGACTTCCACCATGTGTACCACTATAGGTTGAGTTGACGGAGGATACTCGCCTTGTGGTCTTCATGGTACGATAATCGTCGTCATCAACGTCGGAGCTGGATTGGATCTTCTCTTCGTATTGGGGGCTGCGCAAAGGAGTAGGGTCAACGGCGTTCAGGTCAAGGAGAGCACGTTGCCATTGGTCGAGCTGAACTTGATTGGGGAACAAAAGGTGGAATTGGGGAAGTTCGGCCACCGAAAGGTTTAAGGTGAGAATGTGCATGTTGTCATCTAGAAGATTATTCGTATTAGAAACCAAAGGCTTTGCGTTGGGGCGCCTGAAAGAAATAAAATACCTCGGGAACTTGAATCATTGACCTTCTTCAGATGCTTCTTGATGAGGATAGAACCCTTCAATGTGCACTTGACGGCTCTTTTCTTTTGCTGCCCATTTGACCATTGAGAAGCAGCCGAGGAAACCTTCTTTTCCTTCACACAAATGAGCATTTCCGAGAAGAGGTAGCACTCCAATTCTTGCCATGCCTGACAATCTTTCCCGACTTTAATAGTTCCGTGAAGGCGAAGTTTTCCAAATCTACTTATATATCAGTGCTGCTCATAAATAAATGACGAACGAAAACTCACCGAGAGAAATCAAGCCCATGCCAATTTTCAACTCTCAGACGGAGGTCCTCGGTGATTGTGGCAAGTGCTTCCAGTTCCCGTTCCCTCTCCAACTCACGTTCTCTTTGTTGTCGTGCCGATGCGCTCTCCCTTTCCCTTTCCCTTTCCCTTTCCCTTTCGAACGAATATTGACTTCGGCCCGTCGGACTAGGAGGCTGGTACTGCTGGTCATACCCTGCTGGTAACGATGGGACTGGTGGTATTTCTTCATTGTATGAAGGCTGCCATTTCCTTTCTGGTACCTCGATCGTGACGAGACAGGTCAAACTTTGCTGGACCTTAGATCGCGTGAGTGTTGGAAATTCGCTCTTGACGGTAACAGTAGGCGGTGGTATGGGATTGATTACGGAGCTTCGTGGGCTCAGCTCACTCTCCATGCTCTGGACATCATAATCATGGCGACGAACAGGTGCTGCTGCAGTGACGATAGATGGATCTGGATAGCCTTCACTAGCACTAACAGAAACACCGCTATTGTTGCGCCAGTGTCCACTATCATGTTGCCGTTGGTTAGAATCCCTTAAATCGTTGCGACTCTCTACCCGACTGTCCCTGTTCAGGCTAGAAGTTCGACTACCTTGTCTACTTCGAGACCTGCTGTTGTAGTTATCGTATTGAGGAGAAATTCGCTCTCTCTCTCTCTCTCTCTCCCTCTCTCTCTCCCGTTCTCGCTCCCTTTCACCCTCTCGCTCCCGTTCGCGTTCGCGTTCCCTCTCCCTTTCCCGCTCTCTCTCTCGTTCTCGTTCCCGCTCCCGATCTCGTTCTCGCTCTCTAGGCGGTTCCCGGCTATCTGCAACTGACACGGATCTAACAATGCTGCTGAGTTTTTCTATGGGAAGTCAATATATGCAAGGCTTGCCGGTACATAGCTTGGAATATAAACACGAACCTATGTCTAGGACATTTCCGCCACGACTAGAATCCAGTCCAAGTGGAGCATTGCATTGAGGGCAAAACTGGAAATCTACCCCCTTGATGAATTCATAAAAACATGCTTCGTGAGATACATGACTACAGGAGAACTGAAGGATACGCTCCCCTCGTAATGTATGTTCTAGCGGCTCCTCACACACGGCACAAATACTTCCCACAAAGGTTCTATCGCGGCGACTGCGCCCACGGTCCATGTCTAGCATGCCCGCCATGGTGTTCGGCCGATGTTGCGATTGGGAATCAGAGGTAATGGAAGGAGCTCGAGCAGTGGATGTTACCGAAGGGGCAACTGATCGTGTATGCGAATTGGTTGAATGATTGCTGTTGTTAGTGAATTGTTCACCGAGGTGAGAATCACTGGCAAGACGACGGAGGCCGAATTGTCGCTGGCGAGTGGGAGGAAGACCAACAAAAGAGTTGCCCGAACTACCCGAAACGCAGGACTCGGCAGGGGATCGAAGCTTGCTGCTACGGCGGCCACTTAGCAAGCCACGACGAAACCACTGGGGACTTTCTTCCTTCGTGCTGGGAGGTCTTGAGGAACGAAAGCTCGTCATGTCCCGTTGGGATGGGCGTTTAACGGCTTTTTGGGTTGCCACAGAACAACCAGAGTGATGGGTGTCAACCGGAAAAATAGGAAGCACAAGAAATGGAAGTGGCAAGAAGAAGGAAGGGGGGTGTGTGAGATGTGCGATGGGTAATTGGGATGGGATGTGGATGGGATGGGGGGAGGGGATGGGATGGGGTGGTAGGGGAAGATCGCAGCGATCCGACCGCCTGCCGGAACGTGGGAAATCTCGTTGAATAGGTGTGACCTAGCTAGCTAGCGTTGGTATGCGAGGGCGTTACGGCGTGCTATCTCCTGTCGCTCACGGTGTTTTGCAGGAGCTCGCTGAGTGTCCCTGTTCGTTCTGTGAGCTCTATTTGACCCTCTTTCTCTTGCTCTCTTGGGACTCTGGGATCCTCATTCGGTCCAGCGGGAACTGGAAAAACTTACCAGCAACCAGATAAAGACTTGGAAAAGTAAAAATATTTTCGTTTGAGAAAGGAAAGGTACGTGGGGGATGGGTAAGTCCCGGTCTTGCTATAGCAAGGATCACAGCTTCGGTCTAGACAGGGTCCTACTGCAGGCTGCAGAAGGGAGAAGGATGATGAGGAGTTCGACGAGACGTACAGTCGGATGGGTGGTATACAGATGAGTACGAGCACAAGCACGAGCGATTGTTCAGGGTGAGCGGGCGCGCGGTAATGGACGAAGTCTGGCAGGAGGCTATGAATTTGGGGCGATTCCTTTGAGTTGGTGATGCAAGCAAGCACGTCGGAGAGGAAGTGCTGGTGGAAGATGCGTGGCAGCTACCAATACAACTCGACCATCAGCATCTGATAGGTAGTACATGCAAATGCGACTCTCTCTTGGTTGATGTAATTGATTAAGCACGTGGAAGTTTCTACAGGTGCATCGTGTTGGTGGAGCAAGGCATGATATGTCCATCCCTTTCTCCCTCGCTTTGTTCATTAAATTTCATTGAACATCCAAAGTCCATGGCATCGTGTGCCCATTTCAGTAAAAAAGACGAAGAAGCCCCAATGCGGCATGGCGCGATCCTTCCAGTGCGCAGCAATCTGTGGTAGGTGGAGTGGAAATGAGCCTAATCCTGAATAGGCCATTCTCGACCAACTAAGCTTTAGCTGGTAAGCGCTCAGTACTGCTCATGTCCACGTTCCAGCAAAAGCGGGCCAAGGCTCTCATGGGCTCTTCCTCCGTTTCATCGCTGAATACCCCTTTCAGGAGAAATCCCTGTCAATGTTTTAAGAAAACGAAACATCCCCCCCGCCGCCGGCCTATCTCCGTTCACCCTCAAGGTCTGCAGTGGAAACACTGTCAGGCGCCGTCGCCCACACACAAGTTTCCTGGACTTCTGTAGAGTTTCTATGCTGTGTCCACCTGTGCTCTAGAGCACACGATACCGGTACGTACCCGCCTTAGATGCTGAGGTTACCAGCGTAAGTATCTAAAGTAGTACACGGGAAAAACAAAATCACAACATGCGTCATTCTGGACCCTGGTATGGATATCTGTTCAGCTGTCCTGTTTCTACTTATACGCAGTACATTTTACAACTACGCTGGCCTTGTTCTACGAAAACCTCAGTGTATGTGAAAATTTGACGAACAGAACTCATGGATCTCGTGAAAAGAAACCCCCTGTGATTGATACGGTAGCAGCAGTTTCGGTGATAGCCCCGACAGATGCAGGTGAAAAGGTCCCTCAATGCCGGTTTTCCACGTGCCGTGCTAATGTTTAATCAGGAACTACAGCATGTCCATGCTTTGTGCTGTGCTCGAACCTCGAGTTTTGTGTTGACAGCGAACCCCTCAGAGGAAATCTAGCCATCTATCTTCTCCTCACGGCTAGCTTCAAGCCAAAGTACACGGGTGTGGAGACGAACAGCCATAAAACTGGCAGTCAGCCTCCTTTGATATTGGATTAGGTCAGTTTTTCTGAAGAAGAAATTTTGCCGACCAAGTGCCCCTGGCTCCAACATGAGAAAACAAGCGAAGCGGTCATAATTGAAAGGGAAGGAGGTCTGAGGTTGGGGTCGGACCGCTTCCCCTGACATATAATATCAAGGATGCGTAAAGACGCCCGGCAGAAGTACCATCACACGCGACGTATGGCATGCAACTCGCAAGCGACTTTAACAAGACGTCTTCGAAGACGCATATTCTCACTTCATATGGGGTATAAGTAAACCGAGGCACAGAGTGCAGTTTTTCATCACGATGTTGGAAGGGTTGTTAATCTTTGGGGCAGAAAGTGTAAGACCACACAGTGGTCTTCCGCCAACAACAGCCGAGACCAAGCAAATGGAAATTACAATCATATCTTGGGGTACGTTTCATGAGACGTACATACATGATTTCCGTAAAAGCTTAAGCCCTATAAAAAAAGATTCTATTATACCATAAATGCGCCTCATCCGTCCAACACGGCAGCCAAACCATGAAATTTTGCGGCAAAGAAGTCGAGACGGCACATCCAACTTGGAGTGGGAAATGTGGCGTGTTGGATAACCTTTTTTACCGAGAACCAGCTAGGAACGAACTTACCAGGAATCTTCTGTATTATTGCGGCAACGGTACCACAAACGATATCAGCAGTGGGTCTTGACAACACGACAGAGAATACTTCGCGGCCACAGAAATTAATGAAGATACATGTATACGCTCACACACTATAGTAGGAAGAAGCATACAAACGGCATATGCTGAAAAAGAAAAAAAATAACATTGACCGAATTTTGGTCGCTGGTAAACCTTTCCATGGGTGTCGTATCCTTGCAGCCGGATCTAGAAAAATCAATATAAATTTTCTCCTACAGAAACAAGAACCGAAACCCAGCACGGCGGACCCAATCATTCTATCACCCCCATTTTAAGCACCCGCCCACCAAATTCCCTCGAGTTCAAATAGTTATTGAGCTTGATATTGCCATGATAAAGTGAGCCGGTTGTGCAGGAATTACCGGCGGGGTTGGGTTAACGACGGTACAGACCCATGGTGAACAATCTTTTTTTTTTTTTACAGGAGAGAGCGGGGTGCAAGTAGGAGGCATATTGCGTTTCAATTGCTTATTTGGCTAAGTATTATCAGCCATTCTCGCTTATGATCTGCGCGCAGGTATAAAGCTGGGCAATACGTTTGGTTGCGGCAGCCCGGTGCAGCGAAACTCAAACCATCACACTAGTCCGCACCGTACTCGCGTCATTGAAATACTGACATTTTTAAGTAAGTCATTACAACAAAAAATTGGCTGGGAAAAAGGCTATTTCTGAAGACGAAACCCTAGACATGCATAGCATTGCCAAGCAATCAGCGCTGACTGGAAGCATAGATGTCTGTTCATATCCATCACCTAAAGACATTGTCCGGGGACCCCAGGAATTTACATGGCTCTAAGACAAATTGATGGAATACAAATCTAGGCCTCCGTTTTCAAAGATTTCCTTTGAACAAAAACTCTCGTTGCGACAACCTAAGAACGGCAACATTTGTATGTCACGCTTGACGTAAAACAACCAAGATCGGAGTTGTAATTACATGTATGCAATAACCCTGCGCCACCACCAGGAAACACAAAGTGAGGTCACAGTCAGTTACATTGGTAGTCAGCTGGGCTGTGACCCATTTCCAACTATATAGCTAACTACTAAATCCCCACAACGGCTCAGATGGCGCACGAAGCTAGCACTTTTTTGCTCAAGATCATGGACGAACTGTTTGAGCTGAAGATGTCCCGCTCGGTCAGATCCCTGATGACCGAACTCTCGGAATCGTCTAACGATTTCGAGAATAACCTCGGTCTAGTAATCCCGTCCAATCGCTACTATTTTTGCTGAAGGAATTTATGGTGGAGTACTCTCCCCTATCCTAACCACTCTAGTGGTGGAAATGCAGATTAGTGGGTTCCAATCGAAACAGAAGATAATGGTAGAGTCTCCCCTTATAACACGAGGCGCTAGAGTTCGACCGTACCTTGTATTAGTAGCAGAACCGGTGATATGGCTAACCATTAGTGAATTTAACATCCGATAGGCTGTCATGTGGATTGAGCTTTGTGCCTCAGTGCTTGAAGATCTACAGACCACTAGATTGGAACACCCAGTTTATGCGCATCCTAAGGTTACAAAGCAACTGGGAATCAGAAAACACGTGGAAACGATAATCATTTGACAGCTACTGGCTTTTGTTGCTTTTGTTGCTCGAATCAGCGAGCGTCGTGTGCATCCAGCTCTCTGGGACTCTTCTGAAACATCTAAGCCGTGAATAAATAAAGTGGAAAAATCTCTAATCAGAGTTGTTGGTGTTTTCTATATGCATATGTACTTTATAAAATACCAGGGATGGAATAATCCGTGGACAAACCATCGCTTTGTCCGGGGATTTGGGCGTTTAGTCAATTCCTCGGGCGTGTTTGCCGTATATTTTATACCTATATATTTTTCTGCGTAATTTATTTTTCAAGAACGGGCAAGCAAAGATACATGTAGCTGAGCGGCTCGTGTTTTCCCTGACCCCTGGCATACCCACCTTCCAGGTTAGACGAGGTTTTGGTAGTTTCTCCCAGCTATCATACCCAAGCGGGGGACACGATGTCTAAAGGAAGCTTGTTGCCGCCGTGGCATTCGGGCAGGTATAGGTATGAAGGTTACTTTTTCTTCGTATATTTTAGTACTTAACTACATGTATGATACGGTTGCAGGCTTTCTCCTATCCAGTAACTTGAGTTGCAATTGATATGACACAGCTGGAATCTTAATACGAGTATTTCGAAGAAGGAATATAGCTTAGCGATCGGCTGAAGGCGATAGATTTGGTGACAATCGCCATTTCCTCCTAATCGCTGAAATCAACATCGAGTGATAATACATGACGACAGCCATTCGTTGATTGGCTGCGGGTATGTCCGGGAAACCCTTCAAGCTTTCTAAAACACGGGTATTTTCGCTAGAATGTGACCTACGAATATGTGCTCAACTTCCGCCACAGTGCCACGGAAACATCTTTTGAGGAAGAACGTGGGGTGTTTGTCACGCCTTGACTCCACTCCCTCAGAAAGTAATAAATTATTATGTCACTGAAGGCTCAGAAAAGCAAAGTGTCTCAACTATCATACTTTTATTACGCAGAGTATTTTATTCCTAAATTCTCAGATGAGACTAGTAGCAAAATCGTCACGGTATCTAGATAGTGGGAAAAACTTATAAATACTGGTGGTCGTGATTGCACTGAGGGTTGAAACTATTATATCTAAACGAAAATATCTATACCCGAATTCGACTAAAATCACTGAAAGCTGAGGACATGCCGCGCGCAGCATGGTAGAGACTCGGAGAATGAGACGTCTCGCGTCAGGGGATGAAGATCGGGCACGGATGGCACCTAGAAAACATGTGCCAGGAGTGAGATCAACAATCCTTATTTCCGGCTTAGCTGCCGACCGAAGACCTATATTCCTTAAGACTTAATACATCGTGTTATATGCGGCATCTGCCGGTTTGTGCGCGTGCAGTGGTTTCTTTCCCCCTTTTCTGGGTTCAGTTGGATTGTGTTGGGGGTTTGCGTTATATAATCTACATGCCTTTTTGATATTCGAAAGCCACCGAATAAGTATCCTCCGTAATTGCCCCCAGCTTGGGCCTTCGGAAGGTTCATCGGAGATCGGCCCACGGCAGGCTCATGCCTATATGTTACTCCGTCTTCCATGGCTGCGGCTGATATTCCTATTAAATAGGTGCCGATCCGCTTTTAAAGAGGTTAAACCCTCCTTCCTTTCCTCTAGTACTCCGATGCTCAATGTCCGAAAGGAAGAAAGAATTGCTTAGGAGAGCGCGTATCATGTACTCCGTAATAATGTGACGGATAGATCCCTAGATCCCGGTGTTAGGCATGGGCATACTTGTCCAGCTTTTCCGAAGAAGTGTGTGTTATCAATGGCGCCTGGGCAGAGAGAAGAGAAGCTCCTCAGGATGATCGATCGACACTGCGGTGGTGCTATTGATTTAGTCTTAGACAGTGAATTGACAACGGCAACGATGGTCCGTGGTGGTCCGTGGTGCATATGCCAGCCTAGCCCGAATGAGGTAGTGCGGTTCTTGACAGGAGCTTGACTGACATTTTATGCACACTAATCTTCGCTCCAGCATCCTCTTTTAGTTTTTTTTGTTCCAATTTGTTTCAAACGTTGTTTCCGTTTGTTTTAGAGAGGGAATCTAGGCATGAGATGTTGGAATAGATATTGTGTATTGGACTGTGTCTTGGAGGTAGATTCTCCACATATTGGTCTTGGATTATTTTGTTGGTGATCGACTCCAGGCTAACTATGACATAACTGCGTGTTTTGTTTCTCGTGTGTCTTGGCGTGAATTGCAGGGAGATGTCGGCACAGAATGCCTTGCGAAGTCTCATTTCATCAAGCGAATGTCTAGACCGTGCATATTGCAGAGTTTGTGCCAGTTGGTGGTGAGTTTTCGGCCGTTGTGGAGCATCACGTGAGTGATAGTTCATGAGTTGGAAACGTCTTAAAACGCTGACTGTGATTAAGGTGATCAAGTATCGCAATTGTTGTTGTAGCTGTGAAACTCGGATTATACGAATCCCATAACCGAAAATGTCATGTTGGTTTGACGGTTAATGGGGAAATGCTAACACAATCCAACAGAGAAGAATCCGGTTCAGATATGAACTAATCATAAAGTCTGAAAGTCTGAGGAAGATTATGGTGCCGTTGAATAGCAGGGTGCCAGGTGAGTTTTGAGGTCCAAGAACGACTCGTACCCACATGTACATGTATATACCTGCCATCGCACTACCTACCTGCGGATTCAAAAAGTTCCGAGCGAGCCGGAAACCCTAACTCACACGGGTTCTTGGTCTGAACCCACAACCTGCACCAACATACATGCAACTTACTACCATATAACGCTGTACTATAGTTGATGGATGCAATAACTCTCACTCCTGACTCACATTGTACTTGTATTTTGCTTGCATGTATTCTCTAATTATTTTTCAGTGAAGCAGATTCGAATTCTAGGTCTCTCAGGCGTGAGTTAGGGTTTCCGGCTCGCTCGATACTTTTTGAATTTGTTTTGACTGAAGAAGACTCACGAACAAAGAAAATTTTTGCCAGTCTAGTAGAACGGGGGGGTCGCAAGCTAACGGGATCTTTCGCAATTGCGAGAAACAAGACATTGTTGTTAGAGTTTTAGTCAACTTGACGGGTGATCTGAACGTTGATCTGCGCCTTGGTGCACGTGGAAGATCGTTAGACACACACACACACCACCATCCTAATCTCAGACCATTACCAGCACCCCTAATCCCCTTACTTGTCTAGCTCGTGCTTGTTTCATTGCCGCTATAGAGCTGCTGCTGCCGTTGGATATGTCCACTTGCCAAACAAACGCACGCAGAAATATTAATCTTCCTACTACGTAGTGGGAGAAAGGAAACATTGTGTGCAGGCTTATCAAGTTTTGCAGAAAATTAGTGTTTAGGACTATTACACCGATATGCAGCTATCGAGATCTGTATGATACATCTTGGCTGTGATAAAAGGCTGTTGAAATATGTAAAATATATATTTTCGGTTAACGTTTGATTGGGTGAGACAGGAAGCGAGTGCTAGATTATGATTACAATGAATATGGCCAACTCACACCCCATCACTCGATTACACTTCAATACCACGTGTTGGGTATATGGTATATATCACATAGGCTTCCTAGTGTTTCATTGGCACGTCATTGTTCGGGATACCGATATCGGTTCAGCCAATAGTCTCACCTGCTAATGGGGGTTGCTCGGGCCGATCTATTCGGCGCTCAAAGAGCCCCTATAAACCTGTTTATATATGACTCCATAGGGAGTATATATATGGAGCTCTATTCCCGTTCGTCTATTCTCTCTTCTCTTCACTACATGTACTTTACTCGCTACCGAATATCATGCATCTATTCAATAGATTCAACACCACGTTTATTTATTATTTATTCATTAATTCGGCAGGCCCACGAAGTCATTCATCAAGACTATATATACCCAATTTGTCAGGTACCATGATAGATTTTTAGGCTCACTGTATATTTCTCATTTACAAACCTTTCTTGGGTTCCACCTATAATCCACATCACCCATGCTCACTTTTTGTCGTAGTAATGATCCTTGAGTTCCCGGTATTATTACTTCCTTTAGGTGCGATCCAGATAACTGGATCACCATCATCATCCCATTTTCATCTGTCTCGTACGTCGCTTGGACAAGTAAGAAAGAGCAGTCTGGCCCACCTCAAGGCACAGCGCAGTTACACAAGTTTGCGGAAACGCAGGCGTCATGTAGGGAACGCGAATTTGGGCATGTTATTTCTGAACAAGAAACCCCGAGAAGCCGTTGAAGCAGGCGCAGGTCACTGAGGACGCGCAGAAACCATTTGTGGCACAGTTTCTCGCGCGTGGGCAGGAGGTGGGAACTGTGGGGGAAGTGCAGAGATGACAGGTTTCTTTATGGGGGCTGAGAGATTTATTGGAACGAAGGCCTAGGACATCGAATAAGCTGCTGAACGAACTTGTGCCGAACAATTTTCCAGAGTCTAGCTCGACTGCAAAGGCGATTAAACCGTCCGGATAGGTTGTGCCAGATGCAAGTTGGTAGATTGCAATGTCACCTAACTTGAGTTCTTCTGAAAAAGTTGCTGTGCCTAGTAGTGTAAAATTATTGGTCGAGTAGATTGCTAGGGAGTCGGGCAGAGCAACAAAAAGGTAGTCTGCAGCATTGTGATTACAGACATAGATAGCTAATCCGCTAATCTCACCCGAGGTTTTCCCGAGTTCCGATATCCTCACTGGGGAACGTAGATTCAGAGGCGGGGAAAGTGTTACGATGCCACTGTCACCGCCAAAGAACACCAAAACAGTTTCCTGGGAAATGGTGTATGTCTCTGTTTCAATCGGCTCCAGGAATAACTGGATCTGCAGATAGACTTGCTCAAACACTTCCCATGCACGTGATACATCAAGAGCATGGGAGTTTTCCGAACCTCCAAACCCTCAATTTCAAATCTACGCTTTTCCCTGAGCAGAAATAGTGCTACAACCTTCTTTCCAAAAAGGTAAAAGTATTGCTGTTCTTCGGCTGACTTCCAGAAACACCAGTTTGAGAAATCGTCCCAGATTTTCTTCGACCCCCCACAACTAGCAATCCGGTATCTATAGACGCTGTATTAAAAAGCCGCAACAGTGAGTCTGATAGACTTAGTGCCACGATCACATCTTTGCCGCCAAGACCATACACAACGTTTACCAGTTTTGTCCACCTAGTATTTTTGGAATTGAATTCCTGTAGCTGCGAGCAAAGTGAATTAGGTGCAATGCTCCACGTATGGAGGCCCCCAGTAGCAGAGCCATCATTTCCCAATAGGATTGGGGTAGTTCCTAGCGAGCGTGGGTAATAGATTATCGCTTTGTCTGATTCAATGGTGGGCGAGGAAGCAGAGAGCGGTAGTATTGCCTGGGTGCTTTAAGCACCGTCCCGGCCCAGAAAAGAGCGAATATGGAGATAGTTGCACTCTTTAATATTAACCCCATCGCCGATTGTTTGTCAGATGCCTCAAGGCAAATTCACTGGGGGAACGCCCTCTACTTCTCCGTCGGAGGGACTCTCACTTTATGAATTTTCTGATATGGTATCGGACGAATATCCTCTGGAGAACTCCAAGGCTAAGAGTTATTATTAGAGATAAGCACGTGGGTGTATTGTGGTCGGCTTTCTTTATGGGCTGCTAGTAGACATGTGTGTGCCGAGCTACAAATGCAATCAATATATGGACTCTAGCTGCTTGGGGGCTTCTCGGGAGTGGAGGGTGGAGGGTGGAGACTTGAAGCAGATATTTTAAAGTACATACATATGTACATGCAGTCATGGGACGAGTCGATTAAAGACGACACGGGGGAGTTGGATTATACACCGTCACTCACTCTTCTGCTTATCTAATTGGTCTCCGTTTTTCGGTTAGCTGCTTGCTTGGGTTCTGCTCTAGCCACATCGGGATATGCAGACCCAAGCCCTAGTGATCAGATGATAAGTGAGCTCTAACGACCACGCCGTTCGTGAGTAGTATATAGCACGGTGTATGTGCATGCTTTTCGCCTCCAAGCGATAAAACGTTCACCGATAAAAGAATAACTCGATAACACAAACCTACTTGTGCTCTAACTGCAGATAATCAGTCACAGCCACTGCCTCTTCGGCTATGGCGCTCCTCAGTCTACCCAACGAGCTTCTCATCATAATTGGTAAACAGCTTGGCCTCAGAGACCTTAACTTGTTCACCCAAACCAACCCCCGTCTTCACGACGTCCTAATCCCATTTATGGGAGATTTCATCGCTCGCGAAAAACAGACCTACCTCATAAAAACCGTTAGCAGATTGTACGGGCCAGATGGCCGACAGGCTGTATGTGAGAATATTGACATCTTGATGAAACCAGCGAATAACTATTGAAGGTTGCCACCCCTCCACTGGGCTGCAATTCGAGGGGGCGATGCAGAGGTCGCGCAACTTGTGAACTCTGGCTCTAATTTTTCAGCTTGGGATTTATGGGGCCTCATGCCTCTTCATTGGGCTGCACTATGCGGGAATGAAGCAGTCGTTAGGATGCTGCTATCCAAGGGTGCTCCTGTGGCTGAGACAACAAGAGACAACGAAAGTGCACTTCATCACGCGGCAGACAACGGTGACGAAGGGACGATTAAGCTACTCATTGAAAAAGGTGCTGAAATAGAACCCGTTTATGGATATGGCTCTGTGATACCGCTCTACCGTGCGTGTGAGCATGATCACGAAGCCGCCGCAAAATTTCTATTTTCTAAGGGCGATCAAAGCTCTCTCAAAACCTTAAACGCGCTCCAATACTCGGCTCAAGGTGGAAATTTGTCATTAATGAGCTACTTCATATCCAAAGGCGGCAGCGTCTCCGAACCCATCACTGAATCAGTCTTTTCCGGCCGCTGTGCTATTCACTCCGCTGCACTCGGTGGCCACCCAGAAACGCTTAAGTACTTACTAGATGCTGGCGCCGACCCCTCTGCCAGAAGCTATGATGAAAATACAGCGCTCCATCACGCTGCATTTAACGGCCATGCAGATGCAATTAGCGTGCTGCTGGCCGCTGGTGTCGATATCGCCGTTGCAGACACTAACGGTACAACGGCCCTCCACGCGGCAGCAAAATGTCTGCATGTCGATTCCGTTCGTATTCTTCTCGACAACGGCGCAGACGTCCATGCGCGGGATGTCAAGGGCGGAACACCATTACATTCAGCAGCGAGCTCGCTCTCACAGTCGGAGAAAGACATCGCGAAGTCGAGCAGAGGGACGTCGGTCATCCGGCTTCTCTTTGAGGGAGGCGCGGACGTGCACGCGCGGACGAGCGCTGGCAGGACCCCGCTGCACTATGCTGTCGAAGGGAGAAATTTAGGGTCTACGAGGGCGCTGCTTAGGTATGGTGCTGATGTGATGGTGGTCACTGGATGCAAAGAGACGCCACTGCTTCTTGCGGCGAAGAATGGGCACGAGCCAACGACAAAGATATTGCTAGATAATGGAGCCCAGATAGATACACCGGATATGTATGGATGGACACCATTGCATTGGGCGGTTCATGGAGAGGATATAATTGAGATTGACAATGCCTGTGAGCGGATCCAGCGTGTGCCTGTGATCAAGCTACTGTTGGAAAAGGGGGCGGATGTGAACGCAAAGGATATTGAGGGGAGGACGGTACTAGAGTATGTGAAGATTGGCGAGGTTCCGGATGTGGTCGAAATATTTTTTCCTGCCGAGTCATAGGTGAAAGTGTAGCACTTTGTGGAATCTGCTTCTGACAGTTTTGTGGATATATCATGGGTATTTTCTTCGCCTGGTCCGAGTGGGAAAAAAAGTTTGGCGCTGGCTTTCCTTTTGAAGCATCTCATCTTTTTTCGCCCCAAATACTGTATTCGAACAAAAGTTCAAAACCCTTGTCGGACCAAAAATGTCAGGATTATCATCTGCAGAGTGTATTTGCTTAATGGAACAAACAAAAATTCCAAATATCCGCTCGCGATATCGAGTGATGGTTCGTGACGAACCATTATCATGACCTTCCGAGATGGTGGAAATGATCTTGGCGGAGGTTCGGCAATCCCTTCCAAAGGGGGTTTTAATATAAACCACACTCATCTCTCCACCCCCTTACATATACAGCTAGTTCGTTACCTCGGGTTAGCACTCTATCTCGTCTCCGGAGACCCCTGCGTGCGTGATATTCTTATTATTAACTTACTATTCGGAAAATTTCCCCTTTCCCCGAATTATGTGATCATGCCTTCAAGCTAGTAGTCTTCGCATTGAAGGTTGGATTCTTATTGGTTAGGCCATTCCTATCTTATTTTAATACGACCTTAATTCTTGGCTATTTGATATGTGCGGCTCAACCTCTTTCTTGCCTTTTTATATACTCGGGTCAAGGATAAAGTATTGGGGCTCACTAGGGTATCGCAGATCTGAGCAGCCACGGTAACTATCTGTTGCTCTTACCGTTTCCGTGCTGTGTTTCGCAATATTTTGCATCCTGCCGTGTTAGATATATTGGCTATAGTCATAGATTATCACTCGCACGTTACTTCTCCAGTAGGCTATCGTGCGTTAAGGGTTAGCTACGGTTTTCTAACTGATAGACCTCTGCCGGGTATGAGAGATTATTGATTAATGCCCCTACTGCATAACTATGTGTGAAGAAATGAAATGTTTGCGAGGTAATTCACGTAGAAGCAAAGATCGAGTGATTAGTGGTGATTAAGTGTCTGTAAGTGATCACACGTAGGCTAGGAACAGCACTTCGGGCGATTGGAGTTAGGTATGAGCTTTTCACTTGAACACAATCACGTCTAACGCAAGAGGCTTGTGTTTCTGGCAAGAGCACGTGCTTAGTGTTTATTGAGACCTTGATACTGCCAGTTGTTAATATCAAGTAACTAGTTAACCTGTATCCGAGGCGCTATGCCCAACAGAGAAGCAGTCCTTTTTATTCCCCGACATCTAAAAAAGGGTAGGTACGTAAAGATGCAGATTGTGCCTTAATTAATCACGATAGGTTCTCACCTTACCCCTTACCCGCGTCTTGGGCCAGGGCTTTTTTTTCTCTACTTATTAAATGTCTTAGCTTCGAACAACAAAATTTATTAACATAACTCAGGACGTAATGAGCCTAGTCCAACAGCCTTGATTTCTCTCTGATTCGCCTTCCTCGGCAGACTCGCATCCATCCGAATGCCAACAAACTCTGCCATTTCGATCGGTCAGATAATCGACTATGGTCTCGAGCGTTTCGTCAATTCTGCGATCCGAGCGCAGTGATCATAGTTGAAATAGGGGTAGATCATAACTAGATGGGGAAACCACCGGCGGCGCCTTTAAGCACCTAAGTGACGCTATGTACGTCATTTCTATATCGCCTTTGTTATCTACCGTAAAGCTTACCCAGAATTTTCAGTTGTGTGGAGCTTTGTAGGTGTGCAGGCCAGAAGAGGCCACCGTGATGGAACGGTGGGCTGTGGGCAGGGGCGAATAGTTACCAACTTGAAACATAGTACTAAGGTTCTGGGCCACAGCAGCTGGGGGGCCAGCTCGGTTAACTGGAGATAATTGAACAGCTGTTGGCTCTGAAATAGAGAGAAGCCGAAGAATACGGGGTTTCCCTCAAACATGATTGCGGCTTCTGGAATTAGAGGTTCCAGTGATTAGTTAACATCTAAGCGAGCCTAATAATTTCGAATATTCGGGGATATACCTAGTAATATTACTATGTTGGAATCACATACCAGCTATCGTACAGAATTTAATTTTGGCGAGATAGCTATAGTAAGCTTATTATAGCACTGCTTTTACCGACTGTATCAGTCTCTGTGCCTAACTACATATATCTACTCAGATATGACAAGTCAGCAACCCCCGCGTGGTTTCTAGCCCTGGAGAGGAAGAAAGGAAATAGTATTCGCTTCAGTTGTATACTTATCTTCTGATCTGAGTCACAATTATAGGTAAGCATGGTGATATCGTAGCTTTACTGCCGCCGGTGCTACGATGCACACATACTCTGTCGATCATGATCGGACGAGAAGAAAAAGAAAGCAAGTCCATCTTGAGAAGGGGAACAAGGGGAGATTCTTGGGCGCACGTGTGTGTAGCCGGGGAGATGTGACGAAACCATCGAATGCTGTTGAGGATTGAACCAGTATTACTGGTATGCTGGTTTACGGAAGTTGAACTAGAATTGTTACTCGAGCAAGATAGTGTTTGGAGGACCGGATTAATTATCTCCCGGATCGCCTCACGTGGTCCGAGACACGAGCGTATCTTATCTGATTCTGTTTTTTGGGTGGAGATCCTTGGACGAAAGCAGACACCGACAGATCCAGTGTACCACGGGCCACTGGTACCGCGCTGTGCGATTTGGAAAATACCCCAGGCGGATATCACGGCGAGGTGGTACCAAGATCTTGTGGGGGGGCCGAACGAATTGTTATCACAGAAATACTGAACTGCTCGTATATCATGACGCATTGGCTAAATCAACTGTCTCGGGCCACATTGCAAAACTTGCGGGGTACCTATTCACCGGCAAGGAGTGTTTTATTGAAAAACGACATGATCAATGAGAAAAGAGCATCAGATTTCCATCCAACTATCAGGTACGCAGTTTGATGCGGGCAAGCAGCAGATGTAGGCATGTACATGCATACATGCATACGTATGGTGGAGTACATGTGCGGTTGGTGCCGGAGAGCACATGCCCCTGGTGCGGTCGGCCCTGCACCCGATAAGACAACAAGGAGCCAAACTCACCTCCCCCAGCCAGCCCAGCTGCAACGACTGCCTTAACTTTTGCCGGCCTGTCAGCGTTAGAAGAAGCAAGGTGAAGAAGCTCTTCTCCACCAACGTGCGCACCGCATAGGTACCTAGCTGCTCTTTGCTCTGCTCTGCTTTGACCAGAGCCTGTCTCAGGCGGCTCTCCAGCTGCGCTGCGCTGTGTTATACTCCCCCCCAACTGGTACTGACTGCTATCGGCCCACGCACATTCCCATACCTCTTTGGCTCCTCTCGTACTCATTCCCATACATCGTATCATTTTATACCATATCTCGTATTTTTATTTATTTATTTTAGTTACTTACAGCGTGCTTTCGGACGTCTGTTCTCTTGTAGCTGTACTCCCCCGGTGGTGAGTTAGGGAATATGTAAGTGTACCTACCTACTACCTTACGTTCCCTTCCCCCGCCCCCCCCCTTTGTTCTTCCGCCTGGAAGAAAACACCCAACGAGAGAGCTCTTCCGCGTAGCTGCCCGGTTGAACCCCTCATTCGGATTATCCGCTTTTTTGTGGCTCCTCCAAACCCCCGCTAAATTTTTTCTTAAAGACTAAAATTATCCCCAATTTAAAATAAATAACTGAAGGAGAAGGCGAGGGAAATATAAAGTCAACAGCTTTGAGGGATTCCCGTAGGACCGTACGTTGAACTTATTCCCCCCAACGAAACCGTACGCGCTTCTTCTCGACAACGTTTTGGGTCCCCTGCTCCGTATGGAGGCTGCTCTGAACGTTAGGGAACGTTGAATTTGTTCTTGTCCGGTATACCCCATGCCTGTACTTACTCTCCATTGGATTTTGTCCCCACATTTAAAACCACACCCTGCCTTGCCAAATAAATCTCCGACTTCTGTCTGACTTTGCTCAGAGCCAATCTGGTCAGATTCGATCGCAATGGCTACCCCTCCCCAGCAGTATCCTTTAGATGATCGAAGATCGCCTGGTGGCCCCAGAAAAGCACCCCATGCCTTGACGACTACCTTCTTCACGAAGCCAAAAAAATCCGGAGAACCCAAAAGCCCCACATTTGCGTCACCTGCTACCCCGACCATCTCAATGAGGGGACCTAGCAACAGACAAGCTGTGTATTATGGAGACGGCGCCAGCGATTCAAGTGAAATGAGGTCTGAGCCTATCGGCATTCCACAGTCCCCCAACGTTGCGTCGAACAGGCCAAAGAAACTTGCTCCCAACTCGTTCAATACACATTATCGGACTATATCAAGATCGATGAACGATCTGGGAAACATTTTCTCCCGCGGTCGATCTCCTCCAAATCGAGAACCTTCCCCACGGCGGGGTGGTGGTGGTGGACCGTTAAACCCGCTTCCGGAAGGAAGACGAAAGGACAACCCCGAATCCCCTCGCCTCAGGGCAATAGAGAGTGGAAGTGTTCCGTCGATATCGGTGATGCAACATGGAGACCACGCTTCTAGGATTTTGAAGGAAGGTTGGATTAATATCATTGATTCAAATTCAGCTAAGAAAGGCCCTCTACGCGAGGCCTGGAAACTACAGTACGCTATAATAACGGATAGCTATCTCGTGCTCTACAAGCCGCCTTCTAGCCTCCAGATTAGATCGTTTGATATCGCTGCAGTTCCAGCAAGCCCGCCAAGACCGCAGAGTGCTCCAGCTACCGCTGCAGCTACATTTAATGTGTCTACACTGCGGCATAAAAGCACCTCTAAGCATCCGGAGATTGTTATCACCGAGAAGGGAGAGATATTAGGTGGAACTGTCGAAGCTCTCTGTCATGAGCTCATGTTTACAGATAATAATCAATTCATACAAGGAGCGACTCGAACACTTGCTGGCTGGACTAGCCCCGAAACTGCCTTGGTCATAATTACAGAGCTTTCAACTTTAACGGATCTATCAGCCAGGATTGCGTGGGTTCTGACTCTTTTCATTGAGTCTGCTCCTGGGGCGCTTTTGGAGCCTGGCTGCTACAATGCTGCTCGACTTTTGCTCGAGAAAGGAATTACTCCACATAACCCTAGTCTTGCAAAAGACCTAAGAGCCGGGGTTGAAGCTCGGGCCACCCGACTACAAGAGGATCTAAGTCTTCCCGACGAGCTAGGTAAAGGTAAATATCACTCATAATTTTTCGCGTGGATCCTTCTTACTGATATTGTGGTAGAAAATTCGACCCCTAGTTCAGATATATTTAGCACGCTATCGACCTCTCTCCCTACTGATGAATTTATGCGAATAAACCCCGAAACGTTTGCTACTCAAGTACATCTCTTCCACCTGAAATATCTGAGAGCGTGGAATCCAGAGGATGATCTTTCGCTCCTTCTCGCATCTCCTCATTTATCCCCGGTTTCTCACAGGAATCCATTAATATTCACCTCTGCTAATATACACTTCCTTGGAGAGCGGGTGCTTAGCCACGTTTTGACAGGGGATTCGACCACTAACTCGGTTGACCGACGTGCTACCGTTTTGTCCCAATGGCTCAAAGTCGGGATTTTACTTCGGAAGAAAGGTGACATGGTTGGTTACTTGGCAGTATTGATGGCAGTGCTTTCGCCCCCAATTCTTCGACTGCGCGAGACATGGAGTTTGCTCGACGATTCATTGATTGAAGAGATCGAGCAAGGTGCAAAGTTGATGCGGATTCTGGAGAGGAGGCGTCTTGATGAGAGTGGGACCTATGAAGAAGGTCGAATATTTGCTCCAAATTTGTCAGAAGAGGGCCTGTTGTTATCGGATATTGTGCCATATTTCGGAGACCTGTGTCATTGTATGGATGAAGCATATTCGAGCCGTGTCCAGAATGTTGACTATCCTGGGTTTGTTCATGGGACGGATATTATCTTAAGATCGCTAGAAAGGTGGAGAGAAGACTGGGCTGATGCTTGTCTTGGTCTTGGTCTTGATAATAAGGAGAAGAGGGTCTCACAGGAGGAGGTGAGGCAATTACAACGATGCCTCTGTGCGTTGAATTCCAACAACCAAAACCCACCCTCCACCAACTCCACGGTGTTCTTCGATATGTCATTGGCCTGTGAACCGTCCTCAACGGGGATGTATCTTCACTCACATTATCACCAACGCCTTCCTCTCAGCACCGGTGCCAATGTGCCCCTTGTATTTACAGATGTCCTTCCTAGCTTTTCTCTTTTTGATAGAGATGATACCCTGGCGATAACAGGCACCCTCCACAAAAAAACCCCAAGTTCTGGGTTGGCATCGCCGAGCTATGGTCCTGGACAACAACAAAGCCAGCAGCAGCAGCAACAGCCTGGGCTCTCTCAACCTAATCAGAATTTGAGGCCACCCACCTCCTCGGGACAACAAGCTCTTAGACGCACGCGCTCGTTCCCGCCGTCAAAAGATACTGCCCAGACAACTGGATACGATGAACTCGATTTTACGACAAGGGAACGGACGGCAGGGTTGCACGGGGGTGACAACGCAATGCTAAGAGCAATTCGAGACGTCGCCGGCGTTGGACAACAATTGTTCTATTCGAAAGATGGCGAATTGGTGTTGAAGTCCATTACCGAAGACACGTATTCCTCAAGGCCTTCAAGCGTAATTGAAACCACTTCAAAAAGGGTGAGCGGAGCATCTAGGAGAATCTCGGAGCAAGCCTATAGTAATAGTGCCTCCCCTCGGGTTTCGACACACGGTGAGGGAAGCGTTCCGCCAACGCCTATTCGTGATGGGTTCGTTTTTGATAATAGTCAATATCTTCCTGTTGTGCCGAAAGGAGGGACCCTTGAGAGATTGGTAGATATTCTAGTCCTGGGCGTGGAAGATTTTAGTAAACGAATGAATGGCTCCGAGCGTAATTCTCCGGTGCCAGAGGGATCTCCTTTACTTCGTATGAACATGGATGTTTTTACAATCACTTTCTTTGCTACATTTAGAAGGTAAGATTCAAATATTTTTTTACTATATGATTTATGTACAAACTTGCTAACTGAAAGTAGTTACTGTTCACCCATAGTTCTAATTGATTATCTGAAGAAACGTCTTCTTGGTTCAAAGTCGGCTGCAACATTATCTGACGACGAGAGCGACGATGTTGTATTTCCAGACTGGACTGGTCCAGATAATGTTAGTCACGAACGCATAGACTGGAATCTTGTATCGAAGATACATATTGGGATTCTTGAGGCAATGAACATTTGGATATCTGAGTTCTATATAGATTTCCATTCTGATCAGACTTTGTGGGATTCTTTCGTCTCCTTTTTAAGTATCGCGTCAAAGGAGCTGTCATACTGGAGAACTCTTGGATCAGAGCACAGCTATCTGCGGAGGCAAGCTGATCAGATTAATAACCTTTGGCATGATATCCGGGCGAAATTTGGCCAACTCAGCTTTACGCCACTGCGATACCCAACTCCAACAACACCTACCCAAACCCCCGAAGAATTAGAGATACACTTTACAAGCGACATTTCTGTGATGGAGGATTTCGTTGACAAACTTGAGCGAAAAGTACGCGACTCATTTCGTATGGTGAAATTAGTTGATTGGATGGTAGCGTTTGAGATTTTTGAAACACAAAGTGCCGAACCTCTAGGATTCTTCGTTTCAAAGGTATCCCTTATGTCACACGACGAAGATGAAGTACTCCAGGATATCTTTTTCCTTCTGAACAACATTTGGCGGGGTAATTCATCGATTCCGGTCCGGGACTCTCTCCCTAAGGCTCTGAAAGAGCTCTGCACGTTGCGTATTGAGATTACGAACTGGGTTCTTGCGCAAGTCGTCGACTTTCGACTTAACGCTGAGCGGCGAGCTCACCGTATATCGTTTCTCCTAAACTGTTTGGCAATATCTCGGAAGCGCATGTCCGGAATGGACTTATATGAAGACTATAAAGCTGGAGCTCGTCAGCATGTACCCTCTTTTGTCGCCAGCGCCATTGCAGCAGCTTTAGTTCGTCCAGAAAGCCGATGCTTTAGTTATGCATGGCTTATGGCAGTACGAATGACTGTTGGAGCGATCAACCAAATCGATTCACTTGAAGCAATTATCCCTCAAGAGGTCGAAGGAGCCCAATGCACACAACCTATGACTCCTTGCGCGGGTTGGATAATGGAACGTCTTCTCGAGATTGTTTGTTACGTGCCAAACATGGTTGTGGAGAATAACCGTCTCATCAACTTCGACAAACGTCGCTATGTCTACAATTTCATAAACAACTTCACAAATGTCAGCTCTCAATCGCCGATCCAGGAGGGATTTCCCTTACCAAACACTCCTATCTCGTTACCAGCTCCTCGCGGGTTTGATATACGGGCCATCAAGGAATTTTCCAATAGAGAAAATCAACCGATCAAGCAGACCAGGATTAAGGTTTTCTGGAGACTTCTGCATCAGGAACAAGAGAAACTTCGGCGTGACGCAAAACAACGTGACGCTATCGAGCGGATACAGCGGCAACAGCAACGTGCGGAGCATCGTCGCCAACCAACAGCTCTGAAACTGGAACCGGCTGATAAAAAGAGTGGAAGGAGGTTGGGCGTGAACTCCATCTTCAAAGCTGTGCGACCTATCTCGATGGCCCTGACAGGTGGATGGACGCCTCCTCAGTCATCTGCACGGATATTATCTCCCGGAGACTTGCCTCAACTGAAAGGTTTGGAGCATGGAAAAAAGCCCTCTGCAACAATAGATCTGACGGTGGTGGCAAGTGTGTCCTGTCCCAAAAATACCCGTGATCGTTTCATGTGGAGAATCAGAACTGAAAACGGAACCTCCTATTTATTCCAAGCTACATCAGAGAAAGAATTGGAGGGATGGTTGAAAATAATTGCAAGTATTCGCGGGATCGCTGTTAGTGATGGTGGCGATTCTATTGATGGTCTCACGATGATGTCTCAAAACCGTGTTCCCCAGCCAGTATTTGGGGTATCTCTAGAGGAGCTCTGCAGGCGGGACAGCGTGAAAGTACCGCTGGTGGTCGAGGCATTGCTGGGGGAAATTGAACTACGAGGTGTGCATTTCATATATTCTTCTATTCCTCTTAATACTTTCTAATGGTTCTATGAACTAGGTATCGATGAGATTGGGATTTATCGGGTACCGGGGTCGCTTTCAAGCATCAATGCTTTAAAGATAGCCCTCGATTCTGGAGATGATGTACGGATGGATGACGATCGGTGGTACGATATTAATGCTATCGCAGGGGCATTCAAAATGTTCATGCGCGAGCTTCCGGATCGAGCATTGGGTGCTGAAGCTCTTGAAGAGCTCAAGAACTTGACTCGTGAGTATATATACCCACCTGAACCTACCGATTACCGATTCTAATCATGAAATAGTTGAGATCACGGATGACGATGAAAGGGCAGCCGCTTATCGTGAAGTGATGTTGCGTTTACCTCCTTGCAACTATCATTTTCTTCGCCGTGTTTACTTGCACTTCTCTAGGTAGGTGTTTTGCCTTTCCACAAAAAGTCTCCCTTCGTCGCCGTTACTGATAGGACGAACCCCCGTTTAGGATTGCTGGTAATGCGTCTATTAATAAAATGCATGCAGTCAATCTTGCAATTGTTTTTGGAATGGGCCTCTCTCACACTTCCCCAAACATGCCGCTAGGAGTGTCCCCTGATTTGGGAATTTATCAAACGATGGTGAAAGTGTGGATCACGCACATGGATATCATATTTCCAGAGGTTGAAGATGACGACGATCGCGAATCAGTATCAGTCACACAAGCCGAATCGTTGGAAATTCATTCTTCCGAACCTTCGTCCCCAGCATTGGAACACGTTTCTACCAACTCCCCTAGGATGAGCATGGATGAAAAACGGCCGGAAGTGAGAAATATGGAGGGATTGGCGATTTGAGAGGAGGTATCTTTTACTTGTTTTTTTTTCTATAGCGGTAGGGGTTCAAAAGTTTCGGGAGGATTTTTGATTTCATTTCTAGAGTATAATGGTCCCTATTTATCACTTATCAACAAAAACGGAAAAACAAACGGCTGTTTGGCGTATTGAGGTATGGGTTATCTCACTACTACCTTATGAGGATATGTGTGGGATTAATTTTTCTTTGTTAATTTCTCCATGAAACACAGCAGCCCACGCTCATTCGCAGTGCGTTGAGTCGAGGTATCTGGGTATTTCAAGTCGCTTTTCTGTTCCAGGGGACGACGATACATAGCATAGTGAGTAGGTGGGGTAATTGAGCAATCTAATACCCTTTAATCAGTACAATGTCATGTAAATATATTTTTCTGCCAAGTATTCTATTTAGGCGCTAGACATCTCCATTTAAAATGTTAGTGAGCGCGGCTCATACTGAGCAGCAACGGAGGCGAAGGCGGTGCGCCAATGGGCTAGATGAGACCGCGCGATCGAAACTCTATTATCCCCGTATCCAAACAACCCAAAGCAACACAGAAGTCAAAAGCAGTCCAGCATCCAAGCTTCTCATACTTCTGAACCCTCCACTCCAACACTCACTTACCTGTCTTACAAGAAATACAAAGCTTGCCTTCCGTCCATATTCACTACTCTCCTTCCCTTTTAATCAATTATTCGTTGTTACCGTAATGCCCAAAGAACATAAACGTAGGAACCTCGCGAATTTTGCCCTGTCCAATCATAGCTAACGTCTCCCCGAAAGCCAAATCACCCGTTGGTCCTACACCTCCCCTGCCTGGCTCCGTCGAACAATCCTATCGCCAAAAATGTGTCGACTTGAAGAAGCGAATCAACGAAATCGAGTCATCGAATGATGTTCTGGTTGTGCGCATCCAGAGGGCGAGGCGTGGAATCCAGCGGATGAGGCTCGAACGGGCGTTTTTGCTTCAGCAACTCGAGCACCGTACTGATCCAAGGGTTGAAGATTCTGAGGGTAGCCCAAGCCCTCCTCCTACGGTACAGAGAGCTGCCTCGTAGTGTAATTTTGGAGCTGTTCACATACTGACGTTTCGCTAAAATATAGCCCAAAGAGAAGCCTCTTCGCACCAAACGCGCTCGAAAAGATCCTCCCCCTATGGACTCTCCTATGCGCCAGGTTTCGCCATCCCCGGGCCCTTCGAGGGATGGCGGAGAGAGCTACCCCTTTGTCGCGACCCATTTCACCTCCGTTAACACGGGTGAGGTCGACTCCCCTGGACTCGCTACTATGACGACCTTACCTGTTGCCATCCCCCCAAAGACGGGGAAAGGTTCTCGTAACAAAGGTGGGCCAAAACGACCGCCGAACGCTTACATGATGTAAGTTTCGCACAAGGGGTTATACTTCTGGCAAAAGCATAACTGTCGCTAACATGATGCAAGTTTCTGTGAAAAGGAGCGAGACGCAGTCCGTGAACGCGAGTCCAAAAAAGATGGATTCGACATGCACAAAGCTCTAGCTCAAGCGTGGCGTGACCTGAAATCGGACGGCCAAAAACCATATTTTATCGAGTACGAAAAAAACCGTGAAAAATATCTGGAGAAAGTTAATGATCTTAAAAGCGACGCCGACAGAGCCATAATGAGTGGTAATGGGGGCACTGGAAAACGGGGAGCCCGGGCGCTCTCTGCAGCTTCTTCTATTGTTCCCGCTTCTAACTATGATGCCCCGCTTAGTCCTGCTCCAGGAAGTACAAATGATGAACAAGAGGACCCCCCCCAACAGCCAGGTGGTGGTGGGGGGTTCACAGCTGTCAACAGGTAAAATCTACTAGCTTCTCGTTTATCTATACTGTAGTAGTAATTGTGGGTGCATCATATTGTGGAGCGAGTTTTTTTTTCCTTTTTTTTCCTCAAAATTATTTGTGTCCATGAGTTGTCTTGTCATCTTGAAAAATAGATCGTGCGATGTGTCCCTCGGGTTGGAATAATCTTTAACGTATCTCTTGAAGGGAAATTTACCTAAAACCAGTGTGCAAGGCCTGAGTTATTGTTTATATAGCTCTAATGCTCTAATATTATAAACATATTCGTTGTTGTGTAAACAGGAGGTCACGTGAAAAAACACGATCCAAGAGCTCATGACCCCCAACGACAGGGTAATTGAAGTGACGTACCTGCAGCTTCCCCTCCTCGAGCTTAGAGAAATCATATATCCTTAACCATAATCCCAAAATGTCCCTCGATACACCAAAATACCTTGTAGAGCTTTTCTCGAACATTCGGGGACGCTCTATCGCTTGGGATGCACAGGTACGGGCTGGTCTTATCTCCGACTCGGACGTCAAGAAGTTCAAGGCCATTGATAAGGTCTCAAAAGAAAAGCAAGTCAACGCCGTTGAGAGGGACGTGGATGGCTATGCCTCACTTGTTCTAGGACCATACGGCGCATTGAAAAAAGCTACTGATGGCGAAAGAATGGACGTCGTGGCGTATATGCTGATATTATTAGAAGATTTGCTAGAGGGTACGATCCATCAACCCTACCAGCTCCATTCGTCAGACTTTAGTCAATTTGGACGTTTAGACTGAAGAAGTAAATGATAAACGAGTTTTCACTGACATAGAGCATTTGAATTAGGTGTTCCCACCTTTACAGGGTCTCTTCTGGCACTCCCTTCGCCGTTTTCTCATCTGCTTTCCCTCCTCTCACACAATGACGAAACTACTCGGCTCCTCAGCTCCTCGGTTCTCACAACTCTCCTTACTGCATCACTGAGAGCTTCAGCTAAACCTTCTCCTGATGCTAAAGCTGCCGTTCCTCAGTTATATCGCTTCCTCGCAAAGCTGACCAAATCCCCAGACGTCCATTTTCAAGATATAGCTATCCAGTCCTATGTATCTCTCTTAAGAAACACGTATGCTAGAACGGCCTTCTGGGATCTCGAGAAAGAGACTGTTGCACCTATTGTGAAGATATTGGAAACCGCAGGGGGGCAGAACGGAAATTCGAGCGAAAGAGGAAGCACTTTAGGCGGAGGTACTGGGGGTGTACAAGGCAGTGTTGGGCTTCAACTTTTGTACCACGTCTTACTCGTGATATGGGAATTGACCTTTGAGGAGATCATTGCCGAGGAGATTAATCCGTGGGTCGTCCCAATCAATACACGTGTCTACCTTTCACAAAGACTATTCCTACCGTCGGTGAATTTGTGTGGGAACTTAGCTAACCCTTGGGAAATCCTTATAGTAAATACGATGTTATTCCACCTATAACAGAAATTCTACGATCCTCCCTAAAGGAGAAAATAACGCGCCTATCTCTTGCAACTCTCTCAAATCTTGCCACGAAATCGCCCTCAGTAAACCTCCCCCCGTTACTTCTCTCCAATGTTCTCCCATTCCTACAAACACTTTCGACGCGTTTCACGTCATCATCAGACCCCGATCTCACAGCAGATCTTCAAAATCTCATTGGCTCTTTAGAAAATTTCCAATCGTCACAAACGACCCTTTCCTCATATCGCCTCGAGGTCCTTTCCGGTCACCTCCGTTGGTCACCTCCGCACCGCAACGAAGGCTTCTGGAAAAAACATAGTAGGGAGATACTGGAAGATATAGAGCTTGTGAAGGCGCTTGCTCGAGTCCTGAGCACCAGTCAAGATAAGACCGTTCTTGCCGTTGCTGCAAACGATGTTGGAGTCTTGGTGAGGGAAGTTCCGGGGAGCAAGAAGAAATGGGAAGAGCTTGGCGTGAAGAGTAAAGTTATGGAGTTGATGGGAGATAGTGATGCCGAAGTGAGGTATGAGGCGCTGAGGGCAGTGCAAGGGTTTTTGGCGAGTGCTTTTAGCGGTTAGGCTTATATCGGAGCCCAGCAAAGAAACTGTGAACGAATTAAATTCTAGTGGTAACTTTTGTTGTCTTCGTTAGGAGTTTCATTCCGGTTTATTCTGTTGCTTTGCGCTTTTGTGCATATATTATATCAAAGTCCATATTCCTTCTAGAAATTGTCATATTTTAAACGGGACATCGTATGCCCTATGGTCTCTCATTCCTTTTATCTCTAGATAAACTTGCTTTTCGATTCGTAGGGCATATGTATTCACTGCCCATCACTCGATGCTCTTGACTAATTACATGTATCTGTTGGTTTTTGTTTTTTTAATTCAGTAATTGTAACTAGCACTCAAACTATGACAATACGAATAAATCCACCTGCAATCTCTCCCATAGCCTTCTTCTTGGCTACATAGTCCGAGGTCCTAGCTCCCTGGAAATAACCCCGTTTTGCCCTTCAACTAGCTAAAAACAAAATTTAAAGAAATTTAACACAACAACGAAGACAAAACCATTGATCTGCATTTCCGCAATGCTGGGCGGCCTTTTCCTCTACCCCAAAAGGTAAACTCATAATCACCTCATCCGTAAACTATGTTTACTACCTTCTTCCTCTTCACCATCTCGCTCATCTTGATCCACTCTCTTCCCGCTTTCTCTTCTCCTGCATTATCCCTCACGCACAACCATCCCATCTTATCAAACATGGTTAACTCCACCCGTGAAACCTGCTTCGACCACCGTCCAATCCCTCTATTCAACTCCACATCCCCAACATATCCTCATACTTCTCTTACTCCCCTTCAAATAGCCCTTTGCCGCCCTATCCCACTTGTCGTTTCTTTCCTTCACCCGCATCGCTATCTTTCATTCTCTGTTGGAATATTAGGGTGAACGAGATCGATTGCTCCATTGCTTGCTTCTCCAAAGGCTGGTAGCGTACATCCCGTCTATATATTTGAAAATATCCTTCTGGGATCCCCGAGCGCCCGTGTACTCAGGCCCGTGTCTCTCACTAATTTCTGGCCCCCAAAGCCACGTCCAAAGAGCCCCCATATTAGGAAGCTTTTCCAGCATTTCCGCTTGGGAGTTGTTATTTACTTAACTAATCACTCAGCATCGTCCGAAGGTCACTAAGATATCATAACTGAGAAGATAAGGGGTCATAAGGAGACGGCTTGTATTCAAAACCAACAGTTTTGAAGTCTATGTGGCCCTTCGTTTCCGTCTCAGTGATTTTGGGCAGCTATCCTCGAGGGCGAAGTAGCGATGGTTTGGGCACGCAGTAGAAAATCGTTGATTTTTGGAGGGGTGAAAAATAATCTGATAAATAAGAATTGAAAACAAAGCATTCACTAAAATAGTTTCCCTTGCGTTGCGGTCGGGAGGGGAAGTGGATGGAAGCCCACCGAGAAATTTCTATCAGCATAGGAGCTTGCTCGAAAATCCCACTCACCCAACAGATACAAAAATATATGCAATGGAATCAAACACCTATTAGAGTACATACCTGCAATTATACTCCTTAGATTAGACGATGTGTGAATCTAGCAACTATTCCTTAAGGGCGCAAAAAAGAAAAAAAAGAAGGAAAAATGAGAGAAGGAAAAGCAGGGCAAATTCAGAATTCTAACACTTTACATCGTTAGATGTTGTCATGATTGTGTCCTGCCAGTACCGTGGCATGCTGGGTTAGGGAAATTGAGGAACAAGAAAATAATAATAAACAAGAAAGATGCTGCGAAGATGTGGTTAGTAAAAGGGAAAGATGGTTTCATGGACTCGCTAAAGCCACTTTAGTAGCTAGATTATCACTAGCTGTTTACTGGGGGTGGTAGAAATTACTTTAGGTAACTTTTGTACAAAAAAGAGCATCATCACCTTGTGTGTACTAGCCTTGAGGCAGGTATGGCCTAAGATTAGCGCTGTGCATTGCACTATATGTAATTTTAGAAAATCCCAAGTCAACAAAGGCGTCAGACTTGACTGGTAATACATAATTTATGCGCATTTCTTGCAACAGGGGCCTTTTCTCTTTCAAGGATCTTGGGTTTAAATATATTTTTCCTATATAGCTTAACTCTATGGCTGATCTCCCAGAGAGTAACGTAAAGAAAATGCGTCAGCATGCTAGTGCTAGAAAATCATAAAAACATTAACAACACGAGAAACAGAACACAAAAAACCAAGGTAGATATTTCGGTATTGCGTGAAAACGGCATACTAAAGAGAATCCCACAAGTTACCTGCCCGCCATCCTACTCTGCCCAGCCTAGCACCCGACACAGCTTGTTGACTATCTGTGTCATCGCGAGAGAGTGGCCATAGAACACCGAAGACTCCTACACTATCCCAAAACAGAGATCAAATTTCAAACTAGATATCTTCCCTCAATCTTCCGTTCCGATTAGTACCATAATCGGTGTTCCGTCCAGTCTGACCTCGGATATCTTCCCAAGCAGCATTGGCCCGTCTGGAAGTACCACTAAGTAGGCTCTCCTCCTCGTCGGTCTCAGCGTCTTCGTCATCATTTGACATATCGCGCAGACGTGGCGTTCTGATCAATCCGGTGAGTAGTGTGATGACATAGACACCAATGAATGCAAACTGCCCCCAGAAGGCAAAGGCACCAAAGAATGGGAAGTTAAGTGTCGCTCGGTTGATGAAAGTTGAAACGACAGTGGGTGTGCAGATATCTTGTGGGGCAGATTCATCGCAAAATTGGATAAAATCTTGGTCCTTACTGCAGTCGCGGATAACACCAGAAACAAACTAAAAGGCGCATTTTGATTAGAAATTCATACGTCTTCAGGAACTTTTTCTATAGCAGAGGGGGTTAAAGGGTTAGTCACAGTCTTGTTGCAGAATTTTTGGCCTCCATAGTGCGCATACTGTGGCGCAACTATCATGGTAATGGCGTAATTAATCGCCAAAACCGTTAGTGTTAACATGACGGTCGCTAGTAGCAATCCTTGGGGTTTAGTATGACCACTTTGGATCTTGAACAACGAAACCCATAGGAATCTGATACCGACAAACGCCGTGCCGACGACGCTCGCAACGAAAAGAAGAAACACTAATAACAAGGCCAATGCATAATCCGCCGGGAAAAAGTTACTGGCAGCCACAAACAACCAGTTGATTGGGTTAAACAGACTAATTCTAGCAAGAATGTACCCGCAGTGATTTTTGCAGATAGAGTTTTTGGATTTGTCAATCGAAGTCAACAACATGGAAGCAACAATCGCAAGGGATACGAGTAAGACTAGGATGCCGAAAATGATTTCGAAGGGTCGCCCAAGTGCCTTTAGCTTTCCCATATACTTGCGACTTCCTTTACCGCCTTCTTCTGCAATCCTTTCTCGGCGCGCGAGCGTTCTTTCCTCTCTTTGAAGGCTTTCAAGTTCACGCCTATCCTTAGACGTAAAACTGGAGCTCAAACTACCAGCGTACTTAGCTTCAATTATTCTTTGCCGTTCGCGGTTGAAAACCAGATCCTGGTGAGCTGAGGCAGAACGAGAAGGACCTGATGTGCCAGGAATAGATTTGATATAGACCATAGGGGTAAGTGCGAGGCCGGGAGCAGTGTAGCATACGTAGGGGAGTATGCCAACACAAAGAAGTGCACCGACGATAAACGTCAATACACGTTCTCCATCTTTCGAGAGCAATGCGGTTAATAAGTGATCACTATGAATTTTACCGAGAGATATACATACCATTTTCCAATAGCAACCTTTTAAAGTAGTCAAGGTCAAAATGGCCTTTGTTATTGTTTGCAGCCGGTACAAAAAGACCTATTGCCATAAGAATAGCAACTAACGCAACGAAACCAAGACTGTATTTCAGTGCGCCTTTAATCCTCTGCCAGGCATTTGTATCAATATCCCACTCTTCGTACCTAAGGTGCGGGCTAGTTAGTTCCGAAATTCACTCTCTCTTAGTTAAAACCCGTACCAAAAATAAGCGAATGGAACTGCAAGTAGACACATGATCGCATCGAGCGAATAGAGGCTGTAGTAGACTAATTTTAGCTGCATGAGAATTTGGGCTACAGTATCGGGATCCGCCCAGCGCTTTTTGAGGCCTGTGGCATTGTTGGTGGTAATAGAGACAAGCGCTATATCGACAGGGAGAAGGCAGACGGTCGCGAGAAGAGACGTGAGGGTGAGAATACAGACAACTGTGACGAGTGCATCGCGGTCATGACGGTCTTGAAAGATTTTGACCTGATTGGATAATTAGTAACTACTTTAATAGTTGGGGGTTGGAGAACAAACAAATACTGCGGAAGAGATGATGAGGAGCACCAGAACAACAGCAGCAGTTGCCCAGATGACAGGTATTTGGACATCCAGTGTCCCGAGATTGGGTGCTTGAGCAGCCATTGTCGCGAGAATGGTGATAAGGAGTTGAGGGGAGGAAAAGCTCAGCTTATCAAAGCTATCATACAGTGTGGAACGAAGGAGCGAGGTTGGACCCTTTGGAATGCAAGCTCTTTCTTGGCATGACGTTGCATCGCCAGCCAGCCAACGCCAGTTGGCGCCGCGTCACTAGCGCTTTGGAATACGCGTGATCAGTGGAGGGCAATGTCTGCTTCTTTCTTCTCCACCAAATTACCCGGCTTTAAATCCCGTTGATTAGCAAAATCCGAAAGGGCAGCAGTCACTATAAAGCCCTAACTCCCACGCAAGCAGCCTCTCCGCCATCCATTTCTTGGCAATTCTCGCCCCCAGGCAGAAGCTCCCATAACCGCTCCAATCTCCGCTATCACCAAAGTAACCATCCCAACGTCGACTCTTCCTCGCGGCAGACAATCTAAAACAAATATCGAGGTTCATCAAGCAAACGCTGCTAAATCGTCAATATGGTACGTTTGCCCCAATTTCTGAGCCTCTACGGTTCTCCAGCCTTGTGAAGTTTTGCCACCCATCAAACTTGACCAGTACGCAGCCTGAAAATAATTTTGTCGGGCGACTTGGTGCTTGATGGATTTTTTTTCTTTTCAAGTTGGAAACGAAAATTAGTAGAACTGATTTCTTTGCGTCTAGGTTCTCGCTGAAGATCTCCTCAACCCCGCTCCCGCAGCCGAGGCCCGCAAGCACAAGCTGAAGGTACAATTCCAATACCCAACAGGCTACTTCTGTATTTGATATCTAATGAGAACCTGCCAATTCACAGACTTTGGTTCCTGCTCCTCGCTCCTTCTTCATGGACGTTAAGTGCCCCGGCTGCTTCAATATCACTACCGTCTTCTCGCATGCCCAGACCGTCGTCATTTGTGGTTCCTGCGCCACCGTCCTTTGTCAACCTACTGGTGGTAAGGCCCGTCTGACAGAGGGCTGTTCATTCAGGAGGAAGTAAAGCAATGGAATGTTCACAGACTAAAAAAATAAAAATCGGGAAAAATAAAATTTCATTTTTCATGGGGAAGGAGCGAGAGGGTCCGGGGTGGGTGGGGGAAATCATCAAGATCATCAATCTGGGGGTTTTTTGTTCGTACTTTTATTCACGTCTTCTCATTCGCCCTAAATAGGCAGGCACGATACGGGAACCAACATTCTCTTTTTGAACCCGGGTCGGAACCGATTTTTGGTGCTGGAGAGAAATACCTTGTATTGATAATAGACGATGGAAACCTTGCTCGATATACCTACGGATTAGGGTTGATGAAAGGTTTTCCTGATATTAGCTACGCAAACTTCGTCGTTGTCGTCATTTTTGAGGGATGAGAAATTTTCTGGGTTTTTTTTTCATATCTTCGCTTTTTGAATTGATATTTGGGCGTGTATTTGCTTTGCCTGGGTAAATGGAGTTTATTCTCTGTAGTCCTGATGTTCGATTCTTCTTGAAAGGAAGATGAAATGTAATTAAAAAAATGTCCCCAAGTTGTCCTCATTTGATTCTCTAGACTAGTATTTTATACAAGGTTGCCTATTAGAGACGCAATATTAGGGATCGAACATAATGATGACTACATGTAAAAGGTCTAGTATATTATGAAAGTGTATAATGTTTCAGCGGAAAGTTCTGCAGGTATACAGGGTGTACTCGGGGGCAGGCAATAAGTACCCGGAAATGCAAGCTGCTGGAGGGGTTTAGTTGATTCGATGATTAAGTAAAATCTTGTGGTCTGGTTGGTCAGAATAGTGTTCATACAGCTTGCATTTCCGGGTACTTTTTGCCTGCCCCGAGTAGTAGCATACATGCATGACCTATCCGCTGTGCAGTAAGGCGAGTACTTTGAATATGACTTTGTACCCTTTGGGGGTACCGTGTCTTATGCTGGGGCGAGATTGTGCAATAGCGAGAGTTAACCACATAAAGTAGGTTGGAGGGTGTGATGGACAGGTTTGAGCAAGTGAAAGCCTCGTGAAGCCTCACAACCACCAATCACCAACGATGTTTAGTGTGAAGTAGAGGTGATCCTAGCGACATTTACCTAGCCCACCACCCACCACCCATCCCTTCCGACTTTATTTGGCTAGTTTTCGCCATTGCACAATCTCGCCACTGCACAAAACACGGTAATGCGTTCTACTGTTAGGGCACATAATTTGGCATCCACCATCCCCTAAATGGGGTAGAAAAAAATGGGGGGGAACTTGTATCCCTTGCTATGTCCCGCGTTTCACATACTTTTAGACAGGAAACTAGTTGAGGAGGGGTGTCGAATTTGGAGGTAGCCAGTCCATAAAAGGTGGTATAGAGCCTTTTTCTGGTGACTTCATTACTGTCACGGTGTGATACCAACTGTTTGCTACCCTTTCGGGTTTAGATAGCGTGCCTGAAAACGAACGAAGGGACAGAACTCCTAGACAAAACAAGATAAAATCAAGCTGACGAAATATGGTGCTATTTGCTTACAAATCGCTTATGTAAGCTTGTCATAGGGCGTAAGTGAAGATAGATCCTTGGATCTGGTTTTTTTGTTAATGTTGGTATTTCATAGTGTGACTCCGCAACGTTGAAAAGTAATCGAATTGAGTCACCGATAGCTGAAGTTTCTCAAGATGTGGCTATTTGATATTCCCCACTTTGGTGACCATCTGAGTTATTGTCTAAGGCCCAGAAGGCAATTGGATGGGGTTATTAAGACTGAACCTAATCACTGCTTATCATTCGTTATATGGTGGCCTGATACCCGAGATGGATAGTGAGAAGAGTCGGTTGAAAAAAGTCTCGATCCAACGTGTTCTAGTAATTAGATTAGATATTCGAATAGAGGACTTAAATCAATGGCCCCCCCATGAACATTGCCCTAGTTTTTTGTTTGCAGTGTCAGTAATCAGTCAAAATAGAATGGGGAAAATGTGCGTCATACTTTTTGATATCCTTGACCCAAGCCTTATTAGTGTTTTTATCCACCAAAATTGCCGCCTGCCCTCTCCTACCCATTCTTCCCGTCCTCCCCAATCGATGAATGAAATCGATGGTGCTGAATGGGACGTCGTAGAGCACAACATTCTTCACTGTTTTTGTGTCCACTCCTCTGCTCGCGATATCAGTAGTCACGAGAACTGCCATCCTATCCATAGCTTTGACCTCAGGGCCAACTGCAGTTTTTGGCCCCGTAAAATAATCTAAAACGGACGCAGTTTTTCGATCTGAGGTGTCTCTTTCAAGTGACGCCGCGTCAAACCCTTTCGACCGAAGGTAAGATGCCACCTCTCCGGTGGTTTCCCGCTCGTTGACAAATACAATGACTTTTTTGATAAAACCTGCTTCGGATTCGTCTTTGGCGAGTTTGTGAAGAGTATCTGCGCAGGCGAGGGGCTTGTTGCCGCGGTATGGTTCGGCATCAACGTCCACAATTGAAAGCTGGACACGGCGGGGAATAGCGTGTAGGTGTGGAGTGACAAGGCGTTGCATGTCGGGGTATAGTTTTCGAAGGCTACGGTCCAAGGATTTAGGAATAGTTGCAGAGCAGAGTATAAGACGTTTTAGGTTTTCGGCGCGTGAAACGATAGCTGAGGTTATTGGAGAGAAAGAACGATCAAAAAGGGAGTCGGCTTCGTCAACAATGATGTGGCTGCAGTTTGACAAGATCCTGGGGTCGTTTTCTGCTAAACTGGAGAGAAGGTGGGGCGTGGAGACAAGAATATCTATTGGAGCAGAGAATAGTCGATTTCGAATCACACGGCCAGAGAAATCTCGAGAAATTAGGGCCGAACGCAATTTGGCGATATGTGACACAGATTTGATGACAGCGCCCACCTGATTAACCAATTCCGATGTAGGAACAAGTATGATAGCTCGAGGCTTTCCATTGATATCCGTCCTTTCCACAGTTGGTATTTCAAGATCAAACAATTCCTTTTGTTCTTTCTCTAGCCTTTTTGCTAGCGTCATATCTTCTTCCTTCAGAGCTTCCTTTTTCCGTAAAATTTCCTCCTCACGCTTTAGGTGATCTATTGTGGGAACAATATATGCCAATGTCTTCCCTGAACCAGTCTCCGCCGCAATCAGGAATGACTCAAATCGGCTCTCGGAGACAACTTTCTGCCTGGGTTTTAACCCCATCCCTGTCAAGGCTGGGATGGCAAGTCTTTGCACGGCAGCAGGTTGTATAGTTGCTAAATCCTTCAAAACTTCACTTGAAATAGCCTCCTTAACAGAAGGCAGTAGGTCAAAATCATCAAATGAACTCCAAGGTTCAATCTTTGCCACCATATTCGTTCTTTGAGTCCATGAAACGGGAGACAGAGATTGTGCCATTTTCATGTATTTAAATGAAGGTTTGGGTTTCCGGTCCTGGGCATCTTTTCGACCAGGCCTAGTACTGATGTCGGATTTCCTAAACGCTTGGAGTGACCCAGGTCTTGGTGGTGGGAGTTTTGCCTGTCGGACATTAAGACCACCAGTATTTGGCTTTTGTTTCCTGTCTGCGACTCGAGTCGAAAGCACTAAGCGAGAGGGGCGGTCACGCTGTCCGGGTGAAATGCGTGCCATGCCTCGTGTGAAAATCTTTGGAGTAGAAAGTTCAACTGATGGAACAGAGTATCCTAGACGGTGCATGCATAGCAAGCATGTTGGCGTTGACTGGACACGGAACATTGTGTATGGGACGGGGGGTATGTATGGAAGGGAGAATGATGCCTGACGTCTCAGGTGGATGGAGGGGAAGGAAGGGAGGAAGAAGGACGAAATTGTTCGTCAGAACTTTGGTTGCCCAAGGAAAACTAACGATTGGTTGTAGAAAACGAGAAAAAGAAAGAAAAAGAAAGAAAAATCACGGCCACAGCAAGGATGGAGACACTACACACGGCCAATCAATCTCCTGGTCAAACACGCGCGCAGCGTTTCTTGCGCATGCAAATTATCGGCACCAGGACGAACACAGCTGGGAACAACATGCAGGGAGTTTGTAAGTGCTGTCGATCGTGGCTGCGGCGATTGGTTGCCACAGCAACGTCACTCTTCCCCCTCTCCCACCCGCTGTTTGTTTTTCCCAGCAACACCTCCGTCAACCTTCCATGTACACAGCACAGTGTCAGCCTGAGCGTACACAGTCCGGCGCAGTTCCGTAACACCTCGCAGGTACATACATAGCTGCACTCGCCTTCTGGCTGACCGTTCATCTCTGTTCTCTCCTTCCTATTCACCCATCTCGTTCCACATCTTGCATGCCTCTGGCCATCGAGTAAACAGCGTCTAACTGCACGACACACTCGCATGTCCTTTTTTCTCTCACCCTTCTTATCTTCTACTACATCCACTAACCTCCCTTCACTCATTTCCCCATCCTCTTTCTCTCCCGTCCCCGACTCCTGTCTCCCTTTGCTACCCGCTCCTTCCTTTGCTTCCCTCCATCCCCTCTCATCCTTTCTGCTAGCTATCAGTGCTCGTCACTACACTTAACTACCCACATTCGTTCAGCGCAGAATAGTATTGTTAGAGAAAGGTAGTGCTTTCAACAACAACGCAATCTAGTCAGCGGTGTAAGCTAACTTGTCATGGCAACAGGACCAACGGTAGCCCCCTAATTATCGTCTATGTTGAATGTCTAGCAGCTGATATATAGTTCTAGGTCACACCACTCCGTATACAGAAAGAATCAACTTATCCAGAATCAGGGACATCTACAAGAAATAGTTTGCCATTGACTCGGCCACTATCAGATATCAGCCCAATGGAACGAAGACGAAATAGCCCTTCTAATAAGGGAGCGTCAAACGTGCGTATCTTCGAAATCCCGCCATAGTGCGCCCTTGAACTGACGTTGTATCTCACATTGTCAGTCCAACGATGAAGTTCCCTTATCCTCACCTTTCCCAAGCCCTTTTGGCATTGCAAGGACAAGTTCCCCTCGTGCGTTCTGGGAAGGAAAAAGCCAGGAAAATAATCGTCCACGCAGCGATTCTGTCAAACGTCAATCGTCGCTGGAGAAACTGAAAAGAGCATCTCGAGTACAGAATAACACGAAAATCTTCCAAAAACCAGATGACAAAGCTCCTCCACCACGGCCTATGAGCTACCACGGCCCAGGTTTATCATCACCGTACACTAGTCCCCAGGTTCCGCGGAACTCAAAGATCCCTATGCCAATGCCAAAAAAGCTGGAACTTCCACCCCGCCCCGAAACCCCCCCCAAACAAGCTGTTAAACTAACATCCATTCTTACGAGCCCGAGCACCCCAAGGATGCCAGGAAAACCATCTTTAATATCCTCATATAGAACAAATAACTATGAAGGTGACGGTGGAGCTTACACGGAGCCAGAGGGGCACGAACCAATCAATAGAAGCCCCACCCGCCGGCCGAAATCCGTCACATTCGACAGAGAACCCCCTGACGTCTTGCATTATGAGATGGTTACACCAGACCCATCCGTTGAAGGCTCTCCGGCGATGCATTATGACTCGGATGAAGATGAGGAGGATGAAGATGAATTGGAGTACACACCAGTCATTGAGCCTGATCAATGGGAAAGGATAACACCAGAAGCCGCCACAGCCGCTTCATTCGAAGAAAATTTCCGCTCAACACCTTCACCCAGTGCTCGACCACTCCCACCTATTCCTGGCGTTTTTGGCTCGCGTAGGGAAAGCAGCAGTCCTTCTGGTAGCCGCCCTCTCCCTAGCATTCCCGTTACCAAGGCAGATCTGGAGAGTCTTGAGAAGGTGTCACTGGAAGAACGTGTGAGGTTGATGATGCAAGAAGATATTGTGGGCCATGAGCAACCTACTCGAAGACGCTCTACTGAGCACAGCCAAGAGCACGATGAGGGAGACGCAGATGGTCTCGGGATTATGATGGATGATATGTCTCTGAATAGTGAGGAAGGGGAGGAGAAACATGGAAGCCAGTGCGAAAGCATGAGCCCAACTCAACTAGAAGGGGACGAGGCCTCGGATAACGATGAGAGTTCCCCAAGCTCGAGTAGAGTACCCGAGGTAGAAAACGGCTCCTCTAGTCACTATGAATCAGTTCCTGAATATGAACCACCACCTCGTCTATCTCGTGAATCTATCAGGCGTCAGGTCGAAGCGCGACGTGAACACTCATTTGATTCTCAAAAAATTGATGAAGAAGACGAAATTACGGAAAACAACACCGGCACATATGATCAAAAGAGCAGTTTGATTCAGGAACCAGAGGTTGAAATCAAACAGGAGCATTCTGATGACGAGTCAATGGATGTTTATGCAATCCCGGACATGTACCATATTCCTGAGCGCCCGGCTTCACGTTTCAATACTCGGTCACCTGATATTTCTGAGGTGACTGATTCAGAGGCTTCCCGCTACGATAATGATGACGACGAGTCAAAATACAGCGATTTTGATGAAGATGAGAATGCTTCAGTGGCTACTCCTATCCCTTCGAGAGAGGAGTCCACTCCTACGCCAACAAGTTGCCAACCGTTAATAGGAGTAAAGGAAGGGGAGAATTTAGTCGTAGAGCAACAGATCACAAAAGAAGGGGCCCAGGCGAATACGGGAGACGACCTTGTGCCTGACGACCGCAGGATGAGCCTTCCAGAGTTTTCCTCCATTTTTGGGGATGAAGGGCTAGGACTTACAGCTTACATGACTCCTCCTCCCCCACTGCAACCAGTCGAGGCTCCCAAGCCAGAGCCGCTAGAAGTTGCACCTTCCACCGAACTTGCACCATCTAGTAGTATCGTACGAGAGTTCTTCGCACAAAGACCTGATTCTCCTGATGACCAAAGCGTGGACGAGTCTGTTGCAGATGACGATGAGGATACCGGATCAGTCATCAGACATAAAATATACCACTCGGATATTGAAGAAGAAGATTTTGACAGCAGTGAAGAGATTGACGATGGGGAGCTCAGCGATACCGGTACCATCCAAGCTGCTAGGTCACCCTCCCCAGTTGCGGAATCTATTGCGACAATTAGAGTACCTAGTGGAATGTTGAAGACAAGAGCTAGCGCCACTCCGGCGGACATGGCGGCAATGGCAGCTGCCCGTCGGCAAGTAAGTGGTGAAATAAGGATCCCTCCGCCAGTGCCCCGAATTCCCAAAGAGTATCATAGCGAAGGTGAACCCAGCCTTAGCAGCGATGATGAAGATGGTATTCCAGAAGGAGACATGCCCACGGCTGAGAAAGGATCAGAGAGGAAATTGCCAGAAAAAAAGAGGAAATCCATTGGTCTCCCAGCACTAGGAGAGTTCGAGTTTGATTTGAAACTGGATGATCTCACAGAGGAATTTGATCGGGTCATTGAAACGCAAAAAGTATTTCGATTCACATCTGTTTGAGTAATCATTTTCTAATGTTCAATAGCGAGGATATTTGATGCGCCAGAATACACGTGTCATACACGCATCTAGCCGGGATCCCGAGGAAGATGAGACAGAACCTGCCCCTCGCCCCGGTCACTCGCGGACCCAATCGTGGTCTGTAGAGCCTTGGAAGACTTCAACCCGAAGGAAGAGCCAACGAGACTCGACTGGGGCCGTTGTTGTAAGAAAAAGACCCGCAGCTAGTGGGGTTATACCTCCTCTGCCTGGAAAAGATGGTAAAGTGTTGCCTATTGTAGATGAAAATGAGGCCGCAAGTTCAACCTCGCAAGTTGAAGACGGAGCGGAGAGGGGTAGACTATTCGTCAAAGTTATCGGTGTTAAGGATTTGACTCTCCCGCTACCTCCAGGTATAACAATTATCTTGCCATATTTCCAGTTGTACTCCCACTAACAATGATTTGATTAGGTCAACCAACATACTTTTGTTTAACACTAGATAATGGCCTTCATTGTGTGACTACTTCTTGGTTGGAATTGGGAAAGAATGCACCAATAGGACAGGAATTTGAGTTGTAAGATCAACCGAGTGATATTATGTGAAGATCGAGTCGCTAATGATATCAGGGTTGTTTTGAACGATCTTGAATTTCAGCTTACACTGCAAACTAAACTTGAACAGCCGCCACCCTCCCCTCCCAAAGCGATTATCAAAGCTCTTCCTGTTAAACCCAAACAATCCACTTTTAGCAGAGTTTTTACATCCCCCAAGAAACGCAAGCAGCTTGAACAACAAATGCAACAGCAGCAGCAGATAGAGCAACAGCAGCAGCAACAAAGACAAGAAACTCCGCCACCAGCGACTGCATGGGATCTTCTTCACGGACTTGTCGCGCGAGACGGGTCATTTGCTCGATCATATGTCTGCCTGACAGATTTCGAGACCAGAGCGTACGGCCGACCATTTACTACTGATATTAATTGTTTCAACGAGTGGGCGGTAGATACGGCTAGTGTGAAGAGCAAAAAGGGTTTGCAAGGCGCCCTACAGCCAGCAAGGAAAGCTCCTTATAAGATCGGAAAATTGGAGGTTCAATTGCTATTCGTCCCGAAACCGGCAGGAGCCTCAGATGTAAGTCAAACAAACGAAAATACTACTGTAATCTTGCTGGTCTAACAGTAAGCAGAAGGACCTCCCAAAAAGTATGAACGCTGCCATCCGGGAATTACGAGAAGCAGAGGCTACCATGAACAAAACATGGGAGGGGAACCTTTCGCAGCAAGGTGGAGATTGCCCAGTAAGTTTGTCTCGTATTACCCTAGTTCCTGATCTTGGGCTAACCAGCAAATCTAGTACTGGCGGCGAAGATATTTTAAATTGGTGGGCCCACGGCTAACAGCGTACCACGAGGCAACACGACAGCCTCGTGCTACAATAAACCTTAGCAAAGCGTCGAAACTCATTAATGATCGAAATACTCTACTCGGTCCCAATGTCAGTGGGCCCGGCAAGTCTCGTCGGAAGTCCGGATTCTCCGAGGACGAAGAAGGATATATGTTCGTTGAGGAAGGCTTTCGCATTCGCTTTGCTAATGGGGAAGTCATTGATTTTTACGCCGATTCGCCTGGGGATAAAGAAGGGTGGATTAAAGTCCTCACCGAGACAATCGGCCGTATTCCCGACAAGCGTGGATGGTGCGATTTGGTCATATCTAAGGAAGCGAAAGAGAAAACTGAAAAGGAGAGGATGCAAGCAACAGCAGCTCGTGTTAGGGCTGCACAGGCACAAATGCGTCAAACTCCCCCGTTGCCAACACCAAGACCCCAAAATCCACAGTCAAATCTTGCACCACCAAGATCAAACCGACGACCAGCTCCCGCCCATTTATACCGATAGTTAGCTTTGGATTAATGCGTTTATGATCCCCATGCCTATCATCAATAATTTTTTGTCGGAACCTGCCTTACTTGGTCATAGTTATAGCGACATTTTCATTTATTTATTGCATTTTCTGGCTCCTTTTTTTTGTTCTACCATTTTCACAATATCGTAGGGTGTTTTTTTCTTTTTTTCTTTTGGTGTATTACTGCTGCAACTTTCTTCCATATTGTCAAGATTTCGCATATCTATTCTCATTTGTAGTGGGTAATATTCTTTTAATCGTCTGGAGTGTTGGGAGCGTTGAAATTTTGAGCAACTGTTTTTGGTTCTATTTCATTAACGGGGATTGATTGGATGGGGACAGAGGAACGGAAAATGTGTGGTGGGGCTTTTTTGATGCACTGTGCTGATTTTGAAAATCTAGTGTTTCTTTTGTTTTTGTTTCTTGTATTGGGGTGGGCAGGAGTATGTATTTGCAGCGCAAATGGGGGGCTTGGATTTGTTACCACTAGCAGGCTTTAAGGCGTGATAGTTTAGGAAAGCATAGCGGATATTGTGTTTTTTGTTCAAAATTGCCTCACTATCTAGTCACCCTTTTTTCAAAGGGAGGGGAAAAAAAACCATCCCTTCCCAAAATAAATTACCCTTCACACTATCCTTTACATACTTTCTATGCTACCAACTCGTACAATTGTCTTCTTTTTGAGCGGAGGAGGAGGCGCTATGGTTTTCATAGCTCTGATGGCGGTGGGTTGGTATTCGGAAGAATCTTCTAGCCATGGTGCCTTAACGGCTACGATTTTTTCTTCAAGAAAACGCAGTAGTGAGGTTGACCCAGGAGCACCGTCAATCAATCCCAGGAACCCGACCTGTGGGACTGCAAGGGAGATAGTTAGCCGTGCTTCCGCACCTTTAGGAAGCTGAACCAGCCTCACAGGGTACTCGGGAGATGACCGCGAGGCGATGTTGCAGAGAACTGGAAGGTGAGCATGGAGTTGCGACGGCTGGGAATCAGAACGGCAAACAAAGACAGCAAGAAGGCGAGGCTTTGGTAGTGTTTCAATTGATCCTGCTGGAGTAGCCATTGATTCAAGGTGTCGTGTAGTGGAGTTCAAGCCAATTGTTAGGAATGAAGCAAGTTCTGGTGGTGGTGGCGGCGGCGTTGATGCTGAAGTGGAGGTGAGAGAAACGTGTTTCCGTTTTCGAGAGCGCTTGCCTTTCGAGGGCTCAGTGTAGAGTGTTCGATGTTGACCTATAGGTGCTAGGATACTGAGAGATGAACAATGTTTAGTTTGGAGAAAAAGCAATTGAATAGTGCGCGCACAAATGGCTAATGTGTACAGTACCTGCATAATAGATCTATAATTACACCCTGGTCTGTGATATCGATGCTCGGCCTAAATACAACGAAATTAGCTCAGGAACGGGACATGGTAACATAGGGCTTATATCAACCCACCATTCTACAGTGGAGTTTGGCGAATCGAGAGAGAAGATGGTCTTTTTCCTTAGCTCCTGGTCCTTGACAGACTTGCCCACAACGTTTGTCATCGAACGAGTAATTGATGGGTTAAGCCGCCGTTGAGGGGTAAGTAAGTGCAAGGGAAGGTGATGGATGATGAACGGTACTGGAGGTTATTTTGATGGGGCTACAAGGAAGATTTGATAATCGCTAAAGTATGTTTGAGCCCAATCCTTGCGGCTTAAGAAAATACTGTCCTATTGATAGTAGTCCTGCCACACTATTTAAATGGCTATAGATTTCGGAGTCTAAAAGCCTATCTAGATAACTTATTTTCCGGCACTGCAGCTAAATAGACTTATGATATACGGTATTGGGGGATGCCTATAACTTTCAGCTTCCTCCATCCAGTTAGTCGGATACGGAGGAAATTTACGCAAGTAGCAGTACATATAGTACCGATTAGATATTTATGAATCCACAAAGCCTTGTGTTTTCAGTTTGCATCAAATTTTGGTCGTATAGAACGAGGCTGCCCAATGGTGGAGAATTACTGACTTTTGCCTTTGTTCCGGTCAACTTTATTCGCAAGGCTCGCGAGTCAAAGCTCGAGTTTCCTCATCAGCCGATCTGCTTATCGCTCAGTCACCCCTGCAATAACATACTCTTTTAGGCCTTTGCTTTCGTCACTGTCTGCTTGTGGGTCAACTGCACTGACACAAGCCTGCTCCTTCCCACCAAAGGCACGCAGCCGCACACTTCGCGCAGAAGTAGCAGCAGCAAGTAACTGTTAAAGTAAAAGACTCAATCTGTTCTACCTCTACTGTACATCCGTCCGCCTGCACTAAGTACCTTAGGTGTATGTAGGTAACAGCTCTCGTCTAACTGACGCGAAAGCCACAAACACGTCTCTTTCATCTCTTATTCCCTCCATCAACAACCCTCCCCCACCACCCCTCCTGTATCAAACATCCACAGCCTCCGCTACTACCATTCTCATATTTTTCCTTTACCCGAACTGTTACTGTACCATCCGCCCCAGCGACCGGGCAACCAAAGTTTTTTGCATGGAGAAGAATGGAGAGTTGGACTCGAGCTCTATGGCGGTCGATCCAGTCAGCCCAGCTAGCAATAACTCAAAAGAAGTTTCAGACGAACCCGCTGCTCCTCGTAGAAATTCCATCGACGATAACGATCCTACCCGGCCCCGCAAACGATTAGCTGCTATGGCTATCTATGATGATGCAGATAATACTAAACAGATTCCCCCAGTTAAGGATGAGCAAGCACGCGGGGAACCCGAGAATAAGCCCCAACAAGAAGATCAAGCCATGGAGCACAAAAGCTACAATGGAATGAGCAGCAAACCAGACGAAGCGGCTCTAGAAGACGAGCTAGCCTCGTCACCTTCAACAGTTCAAGGAACTACCAACAAAATTACCATTCATCTTCGCACTCCACGCCTAACCGGTCTAAAGGAAGATGGATTGGAAGGAGAAACTGCGGATGGTGATGATGAAAATGACGGGCAAGGCCAGCTGACACCTACATCCTCGGAACTACCTATAGGCGTGGGCTCGCTACAGGGTGACTCTCCGACTGGTTCGTTATGTAGCCCAGAAGTTGAGGTCGAAGAAGTTGAGGAGATGGAGGAAGATGACGATTTGACCAGCCATGTTACTATCGTGGATGACTACGTCAACAATCCTATTGCTCTTGGTGGTACTGCTAGGGTCAAAGAGATCATGGATTCGGTTATGGCCAAGCTCGAGAGAGGTTTGTCACTACGAGAGGATTTCCAGGATTATATTCTGGCTGACTGTAGTGCAGACCCTGCTCCATTGCGGCAGTTGGAGGAACTTATAACTACTATGTCAAATTTTGTTGATGTCGTAGGGGACCAAATCGAGAGCTTTTATAAGCTGTATCTTGTAAATCAGGATATTTGGCCCAATTTGCCAAACCTGATGGATTCTCTCATGAAGCGAACGTGAGCTTTTTTGTCTGAAAAAACCATAATGCGCAACTGCTGATACTTCGCTTTTTTTTCTTCTTTCAGTGAGCCTTTTGCGGTCAATTTTTTTCGAAAGTTGAATGGCACGATAGTAGGATTGGAATCTATTGCACGAGCTCTTGCTGAGTTTGCGCGATTGTCGGCTCTCTTTGTCCGCTACGATGTGTTCAACCTCGAACACGTTCTCCCAGATATGGATATCTCTGTTCTATCTTGGACTTACCAGCGGTCTTTGTCCCTTATTATGAAGCCAAACCAGCTTTTCGCTCTATTACATCGCACTTACAATTTCAACATGGTCCCAATCCTGCCTCGGGTCATGGGAGCCTTCATGGATACTCATAATGGCTTGGAATCACTAAGGAAATTCGGAGAATTGACACTAAAACGAGTGCCAGTGCAATCCAAGCTTTTGGTTTACGCAAGTTTTCCATTGGATATATGCGCTAAGCTTATTCGGTGTCTTGAGCTCGTAGCTAAAGATGAATATGCGCCGGACGATTGGAGTGATACCCAGGATGCTGTCTCTGACGTGGTGCTCAGGATTTTGACATCTATGGAAAACTTATTTGCGAGTCTGTTAGAAACACATATCCAGTTGTTGATTATTAGGGAATTCAATAACGGACTAAACTCGCTATGTACACTTGTGGGTGCCTTTTACGGGATGAATGCGGCCGAGCCAAGGGCAAGGAGTTTGATTCAAGAAAAAATTGGTAGCGGTTACGGCGATATTGATATTAACGAGTTTCCATCTCTTGCTGAGTGGGCTTGTAGATTCCCATTTCTGTTGAAAATGCTTACAAGCAATCGGATGGACTTTCGGCTACAGGGATTAGTTAGAGCTACGGAACTCCTTGTTGGGGCATGGCGGGAGTATTGTGGGAGCAATAGCAATGATTGGCAGGACAGCACCCTACTAAGGTACTATAATCATCATTTCCCTCCATCAATTGCTCCAATAAACTTAGCTGAATATATTTGGTTTCGCTCTATTTCTTGTAGGTTTCTAGCTCATTTTATTATCGACAATAAAGTCGTTGAATACATTATGGGACCTGAATCTCATCACGAACTTATCCGCCGGAGCGCGAATATAACTGGCTTTCTGATAATGACGAATACCACTACACCAGAAATTCGACATGCTCTATGGCAGCCGATTGTTAACAACAAAGACCCAAGGATAGTTCAAGCTACTCTTGCAATGCACCAAGACATGATACCGAATATGTCCATCCAATTTCTTGTCGAATTAAGCAAGAGGGTTCGGAATATACCGTTCTCCTCTTTTGATTCTCACATGATGGAGCTTGTCAGCCGTCTACTGGAAACAATCAGAAATACCTTTTATCAGCAACAGCAGGTACTGGATGAAACGCTCACTGACCTTTTCAGTGAAAATTAGCTAACTCCAAGACATAGATTTTGCGTTTAGATCCTGCACCTTACGAGATGCTGATCCAACTTATTCGAATGGCTTCTCACGAGGAGGAAAACGCGACGCCAAGTGGCGGTCTTGTACCTTCTATGATATTTGAGTTTGCTGGAAAAGAGTTAATGGCATTGGCTGAGTACGGTCCGACCGGAAATCTCCGTAGAGAAATATTTCTTGAGTGCATCCGAGACATCAAAGAGATGAATACAAGTGCTACTGGTAGTATCAACGTTATACAAGCATTTCTACGTATGTCCTACCCTCGGGTTTTACTAGAAAGCTAAGCTAACTTATATCAGAACAGAGACCTCGTAATATCAGACCTGGTAGCCCTGGCTATGTAGAAGATATTGAATATCTCCTCAAAGAATTAAATCTAGCCGAATTGCTTGTCAATGAGATTGCTAGATTTGTGGATTCCCACGGCGAACAGGATCAATACTCGACGCTACGCCGGCTGAAAGCAAGACTGGAACTTCTTCAGTTTATCCTACACAACTCACCTGAGTGCTTGACACCTCATCTGGGGGAGAAGCTCTGGGCTTATCTAGTGGGAGACAAGGCACTAGGCACGTCTGAGAGAGATCATGGGTTTGAATTTTACATCAATTACAGCACTAAGAGCACAAGCGCAAGTTCCACTTTCTTTTCATTTGGCTACCTTTAGGCTAATGAATCAGCAGCACGTAGATCCAATTCTTGATAATGTCTTCAGGCTTTATTTTCCCGCGCTTAATCCCGTCTATTTCTCGCCTCACGTTCTTAACTTTTGTATCAAATCCATTGAGTACCTTAATAAATCCACCGGGGTAAGTACATCTCCCATTTAACTCTATGCGGTGTACACGATAGCTTACAATCCGATAGCTTGAGGATACGGTAGACGAAGAAAGTGTAAATATCGAGGGAATCGAGCAATTATGGCGGATAATTCTCAAGGCACCCAACGGTAGGCTAGCTACGGAGGCTACAACGTATTTTGTGAATCTTTATTTAGATGTGAGCCTCTCTTTCTCTCAAGTAAAGCGTATCTACTCACACTTGCTTAGTCCCGTGTTATTTGCCAGAGGCCTGCAAAAGTGGTTGAGGTTACTCATTTCAAAATCGTAGAACGATGCATTAGTCAACTAACCTCTGCGGCTTCCAAAAATAATGATACGAGTGCAAATTCTACATCCACTGAGGAAAACACAATGTCTATAGATCTCTCGGAGGAAAAATTCAATATCCAGGAATTCTTTAGGTCGCTAGATCTTCTTGACCACTTCGTAAAAGGCTACAGAACAAGGTCAAGATACAACCAAGGGTTACAAGATTCAAATCAGACCTCGACTGTTGATATGATAACGGGCGTAGCCCTCACCTTGAGGCTGAGATGGCATGGCCTAAATTACCAATCACCTGTGAGTAAATTTGTTGCTTATTTTATCATTAATTTCAAGCTTACTTACTTTACTAGATACACACCTTTAAAATTGGTAATTTGGACACTGGCCAAGATTTGCACGATCGCATCACCAAACTTGTGGGAGGAGATAAATATCGGTTAATACTTGCTGGGAGGGAATTAAAGTTGGTGAATGAGCCCCTCAAGACACTCAAAGACTTCAATATTCCAGACAATTCCTTCCTACAGGTTTCGAAGACACCAGACCAAGGCGTACCCTCAGTGAACCCAAGTGTACTCCCTTCCAATCTCAATGTTCTGCAGGTTGAAATCATGAGACATTTCGATTCCCTTTATGAGTTGCTCTGTTTGCCAGAACCACAGGCGACGAAGGTAATATTTAAACCAAGAATTCTAAGCGCTGTATAGTTTTTACTAAGAATTTAATAGATATGGAATTTTTTGAGAAACTTCCCTGTCGATGAACACATCAAGACTAAGATGGTTTCTGGACCGTCTTGGTTTGAAATATTTCCAGCGGAACACCCCTATAAGACCTTATATTCCTTACACGCTTTACGAGTTTGTTTTGAGGAACAAAAACAGCAACAGGTATTTTTAATGTAACATTGTGATGGAAAAAGAAATTAACAGTTATTAGAGCGATGAGAAATCGGTGTTTATTGATAAGGCAACTTTGTCCTTACTGGAGACTCTTATTAACATTCACCACGAGTCCAAGGAATCGTACTCGTTAAATACCCGAGCACAAGTCACAAATGAGCTTCTCGAGTGTTTGCGAATTTTCCTTCAAGGTACGAAGATCAAAAATGCTTTTGATATATATTACTAATAAAACCTAGAGTGTGCTACGGGAACCGGTTCCTTGTCCTCTTTTCCTAACGCTGAAGGGTTTGTCCAACGAATTTTTCAAATTTTGAGGGTTTGCTCTGAACCAGAGTATGCTCAGTGCCCTGGCTCTGAACTCTGCGTAGCCAATGCTTTCAACGTACTGCTTATTGCGTCAAGAATCGACCCCAAGATATGGTTATCCCTGACCAAAAAGTCGGAGTTGATCTACTTGGTAGATAGGTTTCTTTTACGGGATGAACGTCAGAAAGTCAGACTAGGTACAAGAGAGGCAATTATAAACACTTTTAATCGATCCTCTTGGTAAGGGTTTTCTGTTCCCGTAGGATACACAGCAACTGAAGTGACATAGCAACGAAAAACCGACAACTCTCGATTTCGCGCGGTTTTTCTGGGATCTCCTGAAAGAAATATTGCAACAAGACTCACTAGACCCAGGCTCATCTGCAGAGATGTTCCAAACGGCATTATTGAATTTCAAGTATGTTGACCTAGTCTAACATTTTTCTCTCCTCTAACAACTCTAGGTTTCTTGGTGAAGCAGATCCAGAGTCATTGGATTTAGAAACTTGTTTCGACTATTGGAGTTCCCGATTGAGAACCCACAAAGTTACCGAGGTTTGGAAAATTTTTGATACTAACCGCCTCCTAAAAAAAACTCGCTTATTGATTTTCTCTAGGTGGTCGGTTGTTCAAACGAAGACTTTGTAGTTACAGGCTTTGCAAAGCTGCTCACCCGAGGCGTAAGCTTAGCCCGAAACCGGAGCGTTTTCGTGCGTAATGAGTATGCCCTCTCAATTATCCCTATATTTGATTATACTAAGAATCAAAAGCGTGTCGGAGGAAATTTTTCGAAACTTGCTTTTCCCCCCAATATCAGGGTATTCTGGAACTTCAGAGCTTATAGAGCGCTTGCCTTGTCTCCATGGGCCCACTCGTTTAGAGATTTATAACCTACTTATCCAATTGGCCAATGAGCCCGAGAGCTGTGCCCGGATGATTAGACTGAACCATCGTCTTTTCCCGAAAGGTAAGTCCCTCTCGGCTCAGATAAGTTCATACACTCATCAAGGAAAAAGACCAGGCTCTGCACGATGGCTTCCATGCCGATCGGGGCAGGTGGGCAAGATCAATAGCAGGCCACGTCGGTTTGCAGAATATGTCAAACACGTGCTATCTCAATTCGCTCATGACTCAGCTTTTCATGAATCGATCATTTAGAGCTTTCATCCTAGAGATGCCTATCGACCCAATGGATGGCTCTCAGAAACTACTTTATTTCATGAAGGTGCTTTTTGCAAGAATGCAAAATAGTTATACGAAAGCAGTCGAGCCAAAAGACTTCGTTGAAGCCATAACAGACTACGAAGGAGAACAGATCGACATTGCTATTCAAATGGACGTGGACGAATTTTTCAACCTTATATTTGATAGACTGGAGGGTCAAATGCCATCAATGGAACTTAAATCGTCTTTCCGATCACACTATGGTGGACAATTGGTTCAACAAGTAAAATCGAACGAATGTTCCCATATTTCAGAGCGCACAGAACCATTTTCTGCGATTCAATGCGATATCAAAGGAAAATCAACCCTTCAAGAGAGTTTAAAAGCATACGTTGAAGGAGAAATTATGGATGGTGGTTCGTATTGCTTATTTTATTTAAAAGTCGAGTATTAAAGGTTGACACTAAATTGCTTTAACAGACAATAAATACTCCTGCACAACATGCGACAGACATGTTGATGCTGTCAAGAGGTAACTGAAATCATACTCCTTTAATATGCAGAAACTCACTTTTTAATTGTTGGTGCTTTCAGAACATGTCTCAAGGACATCCCAGATCATCTTATCTTTCACTTGAAAAGATTCGAGTTTGATCTACAAACCATGCATCGAAGTAAAATCAACGACTGCTTCGAATTTCCGACTTCCATTGACATGAGGCCATATACAATGGAACATCTTGGTGGAGGTGAGAGTAATTGCGTCAAGTCATCAGTAGATATGTTCGAATTGGTTGGTGTTCTAGTGCACAGTGGCACCGCTGAATCTGGGCATTACTACTCGTATATCAGGAACCGTCTTTCGTTATCAGGGTCGCCAGAATGGTTTGAATTCAACGATTCTGAGGTCTCGTCCTTCGATCCTTCAACAATTCCTGCTGCTTGTTATGGCGGTACTGATGGCGTTACGAGAGACGCAATGGGGCAAACTTATACCTTGAGCAAGCCGTATAGTGCTTATATGCTTTTTTATGAACGTTCATCGTTATTGAGCTCGTCAACGCCAAGTCAAGGAACAGGTTTTTCTCGAACGAAGCTCCCCATACCGCGGGATCTCGAGATCGAAATACATAGGGAAAATGAGTATTTTATCCGAAAGTATTGTATGTTCGACAACAATCACATCGAGTTCATTAGGAAGTTACTAGATCAGCAGCATCGTTTAATTAAACATACGACTCATCTCGACCATACTTACGAGAAAAGGGCACTATTACTTGGATTAGACACATTGGAACAGATTGCTACGAGATTCAAGGATTCTACAGAAGGGGAGGCGCTTTTTAATGTTTTGAACGCCTACCTAATACAGTGTCCTGAATGCTGCCTAGAATTCTTCGATTGGCTTTGTGAAAAGGAAGATGCGATCACCAATCTTCTAGTTTGCAATCCTTACGCTAAGGCACGGGGAAATTTCATGAGACTAGTGATGTTTGCACTTACTCAGGTTAGACGAAAACGGCCAGACCTTTATGGGCCCACCAGTGAGAACGACTCTGGTGACCACGAGATTGGATATCAGGAAACCGTACTATACAGGCTTTGTAATTCTTTGATGCGCTCATGGAACGGCTTACAATGGTCTATTAAGACTTGGAACGACTACTTCAGTCTACTGGCGAGTATATCGGCGTTGGGAGACCTCGAGAAAGTGGTTATGCTGGATCTAGGATTTCTAAGAAAAACAATGGAACTCTTGTTAATGGATCACCTACAGGCGCCAAGGAAATTAGAGTACCTATTTGATAACTTCGCAAAGATCTGGACGAAACGCCGGCCACCACTCGGGAATTTAGGGGCAGTGATCGGTGGATTGATGAGTCTCTGCGATCCAAGTCTGAGACCATGCAGAGACGATGAAAGCCGAGCACATCTCCTCCGCCGCCATCCGAAATTCCCTTTGACTAATACAGAATATGACTTCTTCACCTTCTCTCACAAGAATCAGTTGGCGATATTGACAAGGCTACTTGAATCTCAGGCCACAACGGAAAGTATGGGGCTTCTGGTCGCACACATCGTCAAATCCGAAGCCGCACCCGTAGAAGGACCTCTCCTTGAACAGATAAAGACTACATTAATCTCTGGAGTACCTGTGGACCCCGCACAAGACGCCGAGCCTTTTCTCATGTGTCTTCTATATTTTATCTCAGCGACAAAATCACCGAACTATGTTAAGGAAATTCTACGGAGAGTAGCAGATGAGGTTCCCACAATCGGTACCGATGGGGGGCTAGAACATTTGCACTTTTTCGAGGAACTATCTAGCCTCAGGAACCCTAATCTAAAGCAAAACTTAATCAAATGGCGTATGATTGAATTTGTGGGGCTTTGGGCGCCGCCTTTGTTGACATACTGCGATGGAACCGTACGAGACAAGGCTGAGAGACTTCTTGATGAGATACTATTTGACACCCTTCAGGATGGAGGTGATCGTCCAAGGGCGCGAAAGGGCGTTGAGGACCTGATGAATGGATGTTTTGCGTTTATTGAGTCAAGATTTCCCAGAACGCGGCAACCTTGCGACGAAAAGACGTTCGAGAATGTTCTCAGGGTTCTCGAAAAGTGTGGCGAATATCAAGAGGATGAGGAGACCTTTAGGGCGAGAACTGATGGTAAGTGCCACTCAATCACTCTAGTCATGAAACTTCACCATCAAACGTTTACTAATAACTTTCTCAGGACTGAGATTGTTAATTGAAAAGATCATTCTTGAAGAAGAGGATGCTGATCTAGCCTCCGGTAAGACCGAATGGTCCTCTCGTGCGCGACACGACTGACCCAAGCGCTTTTCTGAAGATGAATGGGGTGGCTCTGATATTGGAAGCGATACGCACGAGATGGAAGTGCAACTCGACGAATACAACAGTACCTAGTAGCGAAGAGTCAGAGAGGATGTTCTTTGGTCGGGAGTTGGTCTTTGGATTAGATTTTGTTACAAATGGGGCGTTTATCTTCTTAGGGGCATCGGTTCCTTTGGTATGATATTAAAGAGTGGAGGTGGGTGTAAACCTGTGTAGGCTTCTTTTCACTTTTCACCTTTCATATGTCTACGAGAATTAAATTGGGGTAAATGAGGTCTTGGGGGGAAAACAGTTGACGGCTTTTATTGGCAGTGAGTGTTTGAGATTTTTTGCTCTTTTCCTTTTGCCACTCTTTTCTTGAATTTCTCAGTTTTTCTACCTTTTCTCTGGGTTTCTAGAGCTTTGCTTGTGTGGGTACGTCCACCGCCAGTGGCTTTTTCCCTTATTCACCCCGCTACCCTTTACTGGTTGACGGGGCTTGAAGAAAGTTGGTTTGTAGAAACCTCTTGGATCGATCACAACCATTTAGATATTTCCTCAAAGGCTATATCATCTCGCCCAGTGATCACTCAGACTCCCGAGTGATTTTGAATGATGCAATTGATCCATAACTACTACATACATACTGCATGCGAACTCAAGCTCCAATCCATCCCTCAAAAGCAGCTCGAACGAGAAGCAATATTTCTAATGCCGTATTTTTATATTCAAGCCAACGGCAATGTCCATACCCTTTTGTCGATGACAGCATACACTCGCACCCATCATCTGATTCCATCCTTCACGAAGCCCCTCTCGCCTTAAGATGACAGAATCCTGCTATAGGAATTCCTAACTACCCGCAAGGAAGAGTCGGCCGTGTCATGCTCAAAACGCACAACACTTTTTCATACTAAAAATCTGACCCACGCAAGACCACCCAGACCCACGCATCATGGCCAGCAACAGCAGTAGTCGGTCGTTTCATCATACGCATTCCGGCGTCCGAAAAAACTTCCTATCTTATAGGAAAAAAGAGATGAACATGAAAAAAGGTTCCAAACCAGGACACATGAAAGGGAGCCGAAGCGAAAAGAGAGAAAGGATGAAAGAGAGAGGAAATGAAAACTGTAGGACGAAAGGAAAGAAAAATTCAGAACTCCTCAAACAGATGCCCGTATTGATCGAAGCTATCGCCCACCCCGTACTCTTCCTGCTCTTCAGGATATCGATCAAACTGACTTGAGTCACCGACACCCCCCCTAACCGGCGGTACGTAAGGCGCTTCGATATCTTTCCTCGCAAGGCGCTCCCAGTTGACCTCCGCAAACCATTGATGTTGCTTGATATCGTTGCTCCCATGAAGCAAATTACCCAACCGCTTCGTTAAATCGGGAGTTATCAATTGTTCGAGGAGATGTTGGGCGTCTGGATGGATGTAGGGTGGATACTTGACACGGCCTTTAAGAATGTTTTCGTAGATCTTCATGGGGCTCCCGCCATCCCAGAAGGGAGTGTAGCCGCAGAGCATCTCGAAAATCAGAATACCCAATGACCACCTGTTTTTGTAATTCTGTCAATTACTACCACCTAATAATTAAACAGAAGTTGAGATGAAAGTGCTAGCTGAAGAAAGAAAGACCAACTCGAAGATACTCACCAATCTACGGATTTGTTGTATCCCTTTGATGAAACAACTTCAGGTGCCAGATAGTCCGGAGTGCCACATAATGTCCATGTGATGTCCGGAACCTCTTTCGCAAACCCAAAATCTGTTATCTTTAAGTGACCATGCCTATCTAAAAGCAGGTTCTCGGGCTTAAGATCTCTATAGATGATATGGTGAGAGTGTAAATAGTCGAGGGCAAGCGCAACTTCAGCAGCATAGAACTTTGCCACGGGGTTTGGGAATCGCTACAGTGCGGTAGGAGAGACCTTGAGCATATTCCTCCGAGTCAATTGGATCGAGGACGCATGGCATACCTGGGATTTCCGCAACAGACTGAAGAGCTCTCCTCCCTCGATAAAATCCATCACCATGTAAAGGTTCTTATTGTCTTGAAAAGTCCCCCATAGCGTTATCAAGAAAGGGTGTTTAACCTTCTGCAGCATCCGTCTTTCATCGTTTGTATGTTCCACCTGCTTCATTTTAACGACCTGTGCCTTCTTCAGCACCTTTACGGCATAAAACCGAAGGTTATGACGTGATTGGACCAGGTGAACCCGACCAAAGCTCCCTGTTCCCAAGGTTCTCTGGATAGAGAAATCGCCTAACGAGTACTTTCCCTTGGTTGATCGCACGGCGGCAGCTTGTTGTAGCTGTTCATCCGGTTTTCGCTCCTGTGATACAGCGCCGCCCACATTGGCCTCTGTGCTTTGTGATTGAATCATTTCAGAATGTGCGGGAGCGTTCTGCGATGATGAGTTATTATCATATGGCCTTGCATAATCGCCGGGTTGTGGAGGGTTTATGATGCTGTTGATGTTGCTTTGGTGAGGCTGGTTCTGATGCTGTTGCTGGGAGGCATGGGAGTGGGGATACTGCTGCTGATGTTCCGGTATCATTGGCCGATGATCTGAAACCAGCGCCATGGGTTCAACGGGAGCTGGAGCTGATGGAACTGACGGTTTTGAAGGCGGAGCAGTAGAAGTCGAAGATTGGGACGCAGTCGAGTGCTTATTTAGTGAGTTGTGGTGGGAGACTGTTGGAGTAGCAGTCGTGAAGGTCGGGGTGGGCGGCTCTGATTCTCGAAATTCGGACTGGGAGCTATCCTTTCTCGCCTGCAACGAATCTTTGTCTTTCTTCTTCTTCTTGAGAAACCCGAGAGTCGGCATGCGCAAGATAGCCGGAAATATGTTTGAGAGAAGAGGGCTCCTGCTGTGGCCTCCTCCAATCCCTTTGTCTGTTTCAAGCAGCCTGCTTTCGCTTCGGCAGCAGATCCCAAAGGGCCCGAGAGAATAAACTACGGAAAAATAGCGACGGCGGTAGTATGGAAGAGTATAGGTACGTAGAGCTTCAATTACCTATTTCCCCTCCTGCTATCGTTACTCTGCCTTTTACCGAGCCGGGCCGTGGAAACGTTTTCGACAGGCGGGGGTATAGGCCAGGACAACAGCAAAGAGCACGACGACGACGACGACGAAGATGAGGACGACGAAGATGGTGATGCGGGTGATGAGCGTGAGGACGGGGGAGTAGGTGAAAGCAAAGGGACCAGACTAGGGTATGGATGGTGATTCTAGAAAGTGATCTAAAGGAACAACTGTTGGAGGAGGCTTTTGCCGCTGCAGTGCTGCCAGATTCAACGGAGCAATGCTGCAAACAGCCAGTTCGTTTCTTTCCCTGTATCGAGGTTTCTCTATCCCTTTTTTCCGGTACTGCTGTGTTTCTGTTCGAGGTCTCTCTGTCGTCCTCCTCCTCGTTTCTTCCTCTCTATTTTTTGTGTTGTATGGATTTTTTGCGATTTTTTTAATTCTATTTTATTGAATTCCTATGTCTCTTTGTTGGCATTCGTCCTTTCTGCTGGAATAACCGTTTACTTGGGTACCGATTGATTACCTCTCTCTGTGTCCTCTCAGGCAACACAAAAAAGGGCTCGCTTGAAAGACCTCAAGGCTGCTTTCTCCAGACTCGATCGCGGACCAGAGCAAAAGGGCAATGGGGAAGCGGCGGCTATCCTGGGACGATCGACGAGGAAGACTGCTGCATTCGGAAAGTAGCAGAGGGGGGCTTTCCTGACCGTTTTGGAGGGGCAGGGTGGGGGATAGGTGAGAGGATGAGGAACGTTGGCTGGCCCGGGGGGGGGGGTGGACACAACAGAGGGGTGGGGTAGGTTCAAAGGAGCGGCACAGCAATAAAGTGGGAATGTGTTAGGTTACGGGTTTTCTCTGCAAATCCCCACAGTTCTGAGGCAGATCGTGCACCTACCGAATGTCCACATGCTGATCTTTCCGTCGGCTCAAATCCACCTGTTGGGGGGCTTCTGGTGCTGACCCGGGTGACGAAAATACCTACATTTGTGGAGCAGCCCACCACCCACCACATTCCATATGCAAATGTTTCTGGGCCGTAATACTGACGTGGAGGTTACTATATATTGGAGCCTTGGACAAAAGCACCAAGAACAATGCTGAGCTACTCTTCCGGCTCGAATAATTAGAGGAGACGCCTTATCCTCGGAATTACAGCGAACAAAGCCCAGGGTCGACATTTAGGTAAGCGATAAGTCTTCATTCCGCGGCGTACTCCAGAGTACTTTGTTGACCATGGCTGCCCACAGATGCCGACGTCATCCATGTTACGGCTGACAAGGCTTATATTAAGCTTATTTTCGCTGGCTACGAATGCTGTGATTCCTACTCTACACTTTCTACGTACCTATCCACAAAGCATCGCAGGCCCCGTAGTCCCTACGAGGGTTCTCCCCAATTTACGGCAGACCTTCTCAAAACCCCCAAGTTTCTGAACCTAAAAAGTGATATACATAACCAATAAATGTAACTGGTGAATTCCTTCCCTCCAATTAAACATACATGTGATCAGGACAGTCTTTTGTGCGTGTATATATGCTGAATGACTTAGTTATCAGTTTGTAAGATATATAGTCGTACCGTAGAATAGGGTTTAAATTTTAAGGTCAACCAATTCTTATAGTACCTATTTTTAAAAAGGCTATTTACTCAACCTCTTAACTGCATGTACATATACTTCTAAGAGGTAGTAACAATTCGCCAGACAGTGTCAAAGATAGGCTGAGTGATCGGTAGTGATCCTAGCCAATAGGGACAATACTCGATCGACATTCAACGTTCAGTCACATAGCGGCATGTACTTAACTACATAGGAGGTACATGTATCTTGAGTTGTCTTGGTCAACAAGTTCATGTTCTTGGTGTCAATGACTTGCGTAGACTCTATGTAACGCTCTACTACATGTACGTGTCTTCAATGTCACTACATACATGTAAGTAAATGTATACAGCGAAGCCTCGGTGACAGCATTCCCAGCATCAACATACATGTATCCACGCTAAAAGCATACCAGCTGATTAAATTTCGCGATTGGTAACAGAAAATCTGTCTCGCTAACCCGATATAAATATAACCAACCTACACGAACCTCCTAGACGTATTACTTCATACCATCAATACTCGAATGCACACGCTACCAAACAAAAAAGTGTTGGCCCCCACCCCGTAGGTTGTCCCTACGCTGTGGAGATCGAACGCACCCCCCGATCTGTTTGCTGGAATGCAGATTGTTCACTAACCTTTCGCAGGGCATTTCACACAGAGTCTAAAGTGGAACTCCTGAAGTAAATATATCTTCCTCCTTTAATGGTAAACACCAATGATGACCTCGGTTCCGGCCCTATCCGTACTGACAAAAAATGTATTTAAGTCTGGAGTCTCCCTGGTTTCTGGTTTCCGGTCGGTGATGAGAGCAATTCCCGCTGCCGGGAGGTACGAATCGAGTTGACATGGTTTGTGTTGCATGGGAACGCCACGATTTCTGAGAAGGCTGATGCGCGATTAGCAAGGCCACCTACACAGAACTAGGTCGCTTTGCGGCAGTAATCACCAAAGTGATTCTAGTGGGACCGAAAGCCACCATGTGTGTGCAGATCAGAATAAGTACTTGTGCTCTAGCATAAGTACCTGAAAACAAGGGTAAGGCTTTGGCCAACCAAACTTTGAAGCGCTGCTGCGGGACGAATTAAAAAAACTTTGCCACCAAAAGGCATTTTTAGGTACTTATGCTAGAGCACGAGTAGAGCCCGGCAAAATCTTGTCTAGATCTTTAATTATGAAATTTTTTCTAGGTTGGTACCAATTTTAAGTACATACTACAGACAGTTATTCTTTCAAGTGCTTGTCTATATACCTATTTAAAAGAATTCACGGTTGTAGATAGAGTCATAGAAGGCATGTGAGGTAAGCCATATTTAAAGAAAGCTACCACCACCACCACCACCACGATGAACAGTTATATTACACAGCCCTATGCTAAAACTAAATACCTCTCATATCCATTTACTAGACTTATCTTGCTTCTTTCCCTTTATATTCGATCCATAACGAATCAATGGCTTGAAAAACGGCTGTGACCCCTTTCGCCTCCTTCTCGCCGATCCCCCCCCTTCCCCATCGTTGCTGAGCTTTGTCTGGATGCCACCTCACTCTTTCCAATTTCAAAATATCGGAGAATTCTCCATTACCAGACCCTGGGCCTGTTGGCGCCGCCAAAAAGAACTGCTCAACAGCCTTTTGAGAGATATCTGATAATTCCCCAGATTCGACAGGCCACGGGATTAAACACTGAGGTCTTTCACTCTTTCCCTCACTGTCATTGACGTCAACCTGAGCCCCCTTCATGATTATCGCCCAATCTTCTAGGTACTCATCCCAACGTTTACGTAACCTGTTCTTTGCTCTCCTCTCCCTCCTTTGGCTGCCTTCCCTTAGCCGTGTCTTCTCGGTTTGTTCCCACTGCTTGCGATCTTCTTGATCTTGTCTTTTTCTCTCCTTCTTCTCCTTCGACTTTCGTTCTCGTTCTTCTCGTTCCTCGATAATGTGCTGGTGGCTTTTCTCCCACATCTTTTCACGAACATACTTCGCGTACTCCTCGTCGTTCATCTTTTCCAGCTTACCTCTCTGATCCTTAATCTCAGGCCGAGGATACACATTTATTGGCTGTCCATAAACACCCTCCCAAAAAGCAGCCCCTTCATCGTCCGCCATCGCATCAAATAAGGACTCACGGAAGGCATCGTCCGAATTGGCATATTTGAAAGAGGCTGCATTAGGGATATACGTATCATCATAGGCCGTAGGGTCATCCCTAACTTCGCGGTGCTGATGAGTATGTTTTGGGCGTTTAGAAGAACTGGAGCTGTCGTGGTGATGGCGGTCTCGCTTCCTGCCCCTCCCATGATCTGACTGATGCTTCCGCTTCTCTTTGAAGCGAAATTTGCTTTTAATCTGGGTTTTAACACCCTTAGGATTTTCTGCTGCTGCTGTTCCATAACAATTTTCGTCTTCATTGCCGTCGTCAGAATGAGGAGGCTGTGATGAGGATCGTGAGTCCATCGAGTTTACTGGATGTTGATAAGGCAGGGATGGAGGGGCATCGTCTTGTGTTAAGCCGTGGAGTACGCCGAGACGGTCGTTGGATATGTTAAAAGAACGCATATTGGTAACGTTCTCATAGGAATTATTACAGATCGGATTGTGAGCTGTAACTACTGAACGACCGGGTAACTGCTGCCTAAGTCACATCATCCAGTGATAAACAAATAAGGTCTGACTCAACTGAGGCATTTCAACCCTTCCCAAAGGTGGGGAAAATGGCTCACTCCATAACTATACTCGTTCCTTCAAAACGTCGTCCACTACGAAGTGGGAATCGCTGCCGATATTTTATTGCTGATACAGTTTTCAGTTCACCCACTATATTTCAACCCAAACCCTTAGTATCTGCGGCTAATCACGTCAGTGGCCCACGCGAGCCAAAGATGGATATCGCTGAATCTAGGCAAAACCCCCCTAAGCAAGTTCCCGAAAACCAATACCATCATTATATCTCAAGGTTTATCCTGAGAAGGTTCACTAGAGGGTTGGGCATCATATTCCATTTGAGCAAGTATATAAAACTCACAAAATACGATCGTAAAGGCTATGCAACTATCTAGGATCGCGTCGACACAGATCACTACAAGTAGAAGAGTTGGCATACTGCTATAACGTCTCCGAATCAACGGGGACAATCACTAAGCGCCCGATAAGGGCAATATATGGCATCAAAAATCTCTATAGGGATGCCGAAAATGCCGAAAACCCTCATGAGATCGAAAAAAAACTGAGCGTACTCGAATCGAAGGCTAGCAGGGTGATTTCTAAACTTCTCAAAACTGTTACCGAAAATAGGGAGACCTGGGTAGAAGGTGAATCGAATGGAAGCCTCTTATTTGAGATGACACGAAGACATCACAATTGCATTCGAAAATTCATGTATATCATGTATTATCGCAAGCACGAGTTCGCCGAATCTTATTGGAGAGAAGACGACTCCGAGAACGTTCCGTTACGCCCGTGGGTATCAAAATTCTGCGAACGGGAGAACCTCTCACCCGATCCGATTGTCATTTGGTTACGCATCCTTTGTTATTTTCTCGATACACAACATCCAGATATAATCGACCATGGGCGTAAAGCGAAAGGAGAGTATGATCGCCGACAATACGAGTTTCCTCATACTAGGTACGCAGAAATTGATCCCGACTTAGAAAATTGGCAGGCCACAGGGTATTCGAATGAAGCGGATGGACTCTTCTTAGCCATCTGGAAAGCAGCTCCAGGGGAAGAGTTCATTCTTTCGGCAAACTCTTTCGGACTTTTTGAGGGTGGTGAGAGCCCCTTTGGACCAATTCATAGATTCTATGTTATATCCCCCCAAATTGTACTCGTGCTTTGTTCTGTCGGCCTAGGGTGTGATAAAGTTAGTCCAACACTCAGGAAACACTGTCAGCAGTCAATGTTCTGGGAGGCATCACATAAGCCGCCGAGGGTCAAGTGCGCCGAAGAACCACCGGAGTTTCGGGACTCAGGAGAACGATGGGAATACGAGGCACAGGAGAATCACCGGGAAGACGATGTCATGGAATTTGAGATTTCAACACTGTCGAAAGAGCATACTCATATTATTAATGCGATTATACTCGGGAACGCCAACGACAATGATCTCATCACATTTCACTCTAGAGAAGCAATTTTACGGACTCTCGATTCATTCGGTAGCAATCCAAACTTTGTAAATCAGAGTAAATACCGTCCACTGGTGAAGGAGCTGTTGAGAGTAATCGGAGGATCGAACTCGTTTGAAATACTGAGGTTTTACTCGGATGAAGAATTCTCGTCAGAATACAACTCCCTAGCCACTGGCCAAGCGAATACCGTGGAGAATTCGGTACGGCTTCCAATCTCCTCCGGCAACGAAGAAATCAAACATGGCTAACTCTTAATTTGCACAAACAAGAGACTCTTCGGTGAACTTATTAGAAGGTGTTCGATTGCCTCTAGTGATCGATCAATAATTCTCACGAGCATGGGCTCCGGTGGGCCTTTGCAGGTGGAGTATCGTTCGGACTCGGAGTCCCCTAGCAACTCCGGTTCCCCACCCTCACCCCATCCTTCAGACCGGTCGCCACAATATTCTCTGCCGTCTCCATCGCCTCCGAGGACCATACCCCTCACCTTGCCTGCCATCCCAAACCTCGAGGCCGAAGAAGTCTACATTCGGGACGACCTAGAGCTTGCGGGTGAACCTAAAAGCACAGCACCATGGCGAGCTCTCACACTTCCTATTTGGTTATTTTGTACGTTTTTTCTTGCAGTTTTGTACTACCGTGTATCCCGATTTTCTTTCCCGGAGAACATCGATCAAATTCACGATGCCGTTAACTCACAGTCTCTCCAATAATGCCACAACAGCCGAAGAATAGATGAGATTTGATGGTTTCACCTCTTCTTCGGGCTGCGTGGTAATTGTTTGTTGCGACCGTTTCTTAAGCGTTATCGTGATGGGTAGGGGCTAAATATAGAGGTACTAATGGCGGGGCCCGGGGCGGATATAAAATACCGTCACGCTTCAACCAGTAGGTCATACTGGTTGAAGCGTAGCGGTATTTTATACCCGCATCGGGCGTCACTATTAGTACCTTCATGTTTGATTCTTACGATGGGGAAAAAAAACCGACAAGGTAAGTTTATTCCCTTGGTTTGGGAGCTTTTCTCCTTTTCTCCTTTTCTCCTTTTCTTTTCTTTTCTTTGGCGAGGGTTGGCGAATTCGGACTTGGAGGGCCGGGACATATATTTTGCGGCGGATAAGAGTGTGGCAAGATTTGCGGTGTTTTCGTTGAGGATATCATGACGGGTTTTTGGGCGATGGGAGTGAGCAGTGGTAGGAATATTGGAGAACTTATGAGGGATGTGTGCACGAACCTTTTTTTCTGTTCCGACTTTGTTTGACTACCTTGCTTGGCTTTTCTTGATTTTTCTTGATCCCTGTTCGTGCCTTCGTATTGGATCTCTTTTGGATTATGACACTTGATGGTTCAGAGCGGTTCTCAAGGAGGCGAGCTATTATCCCCGTGGATTTCGTACACAAGGGCTCTAGGGAAGTGTCGGAAGTGGTATATACATGCATGGAAAGGGATATATGGTTGGATGTTTTGTTTATGATATATTTTATTTCTTTGCTCAAAGCTCCAGCTGAGTCATGATCCATCACTCGGATCACTAAACCGTACGATGACAGAGTAAACACAACTAAAAGGTAAGAACGAAGTTCTCATGGAGAAATATATGCTATTTAAGACCTCTTGCGCCTGACCCCCCCCCTAACTCCTAGTTGCTATGGTGCTAAGAGAACGAATGCCCACCCACGCCATAAAGAATCCTTAAAAAAGAGCAGCTAGAAACAAAAAACCATGTTCTCCCCACTCTTCCATTAATTATTCCCTACTAGAGATCTTAGGCCAACACAAATTCCGCTTCCATGGTCCCATTAACCCTGAGCTTATTTACAAACCTCTTCCAAAATTTGTTTTCGAGCCTCGGTAGCATCACATCCGAGTCTTCTCCTGAGTTTTGTTTGTCCACAGTTGAACCGAATGGGTCAGACTTATGGATAAAATCCATCAGCTTTACCGCTGCCTTGCTCTCGGGATTCGACTCCTTCGTGGCTTTACATTCCTGCAGGTACGTATAATACTTCCCCGCAATCTTGAGTAGGACCCGTGCCGTGTTGAAAGAGTCGTACCCCGCTTCGTGAGCGTGGGCGGAAATAGTGTAGCGTGTATGACCCGTGTGTAGTTCGATCAATGGAACCTTCTGCATAGAGAAGGAATCCCAGAGGCCGTGTAAACTGGATCCGAAGTGTGAGGTGTCGCCTTCACAGGTAGCAAGGTATTTCGTATCGAGAACACTATGTGATATCGTGAGCAAAGGCATAATCGGGTGGGTAGAATGCTTCTCCTTACACTGGAAACGCCTCATGGATTAGTTGGCCAAACTCCCGCGCCGTCTCTGGTAGTGGGCCAATGAAACATGAGTACAGGTTAATCAGATCTGTGAATAAGTTGTGGCCTACGAGGGGCTTGCGCGATCGAAATAGTGCGTCGATGAGATGGCGTAGGCCGATTCCACGCTGCAGATCTCTGTCGAAACGAACACGACGTTCTTCACGCTTCAATTTATCGGCGGCAGGGTCTTGCTTAATAACCTGCACGAAGGTACCTTTTCCGATAGTGGTGAGGTTAGGGAAGGTGCGACGGACGACTTGGTGCACAAGACGTCTTTGATAGCCGTTGAGGGTCTGACTGGCGGTCGAGATGTTGAGGAAGTCGTAAAGCGGCTATGGGCGAGAAAATCAAAACTTTATACATTTTGAGAATTGAGTATTGATCTCCATACCTCTGGGTCGTCAACCCAATCTTGGATCTCCCGAACAAAATCTGCAACCTGGAGAACGAAACAATATGGTTAGCCAGCTGGAACGTACGGAATGGAGGTCTTTATTTCTTTCCACCTCTCATACAAACTGCTTCGAGTGATCATCGATGTTGACGTCTTCCTTTTGCTCAGATGAGAGTCGATCCTCCCTGTCGAGAATCCATTTCTCTTCGACGCGGCTCAGGTACGGCACACCAGATGCGACCTGGGTGTTAAAGTTGAAACCATTCTCGCAGAGGAATTCGAGGGCCCCGGCTTGGACAACGTATTCACGGTCAATGCCAAATTTGGGGTCGGTGACAGGACTGAGATAGAAATTAAAGGGGCGGCAGATGTAGGTCCCTGGAAGAAGCCAAGTGCATTAATATGAGTTTAGGGGGTAATCGTAGTGGATTATTGTGGCGAAAGGTTACCAGCTTCTTTGTTGGCAGTGACGATGCAAAGTCCAAATTGAAGGATCTGAAAACGCTCAGCAGCTTCCTTAACTTCCTTGTAGCGTTCTTCGAGATTCTGTCTGCGCCTGAGAGATGGATTTTTTGAAAACGCAGCCCTGTGAATGCCAGAGAGTTCCAAATCAAACGTTACTGGAAAAATGGCTCTAGGTCAGCTGAATGACTCCATGTCAAGATCAGATGATATGGAGTACAAACCACAATAGCTCTCTCCAATAGCCTCAATAATATCAGGAAGGAGCTCTGCAAAGTTGGACTTTGAGACTTCCATTTTATCTTCTTCTTTTTCCTCTTTTTCCTCTTTTTCCTCTTTCCCTTTTTTCCCTACCTTTTCTCCTCTTCCTTCTCTTCCTTCTTTTTCTTCTTTCCCTTCTTCTCCCTCTCCCTTAAGTTTAGATGCTGAGGTGAAGCTTGCGGATCGAAATGAAATGCTGTTTGTCTCCTGGCTAGTGGGAGTTCTTTGTGGAGCTAGAGTGAGGAGGGAACGCGGTACTTGATGCACGCCTATCAAGCGGGGTCGGGGGCATCGTGTCGCGGGGTACACGCAGTAAAGCCCGCGAGCAGACGCGTTGAGGACTGTATGTACCTGCCTGCTAAAGCACCTACCAACAGGCACTGCAAATAGATGTACCATCATACGGCAATTCTTGGCAGGGCTTCTCTGGGGTGCTGCCTACAGATATAGACGGTAAAATCAAATTCCAATCACCATCTGAAGGCAGCACATGCCACGGGAGAGAAGCGGGTAACTTACATTTGCGTGCATGAGGAGATGGGAACTATTCGGCACGCACGTGGCAGAAGCCATCCTGGAGCCACAGATCTAGGGTACAGAACCATGAAGTATCACCAACACAACTCATATGTACGAAAGTTTCCCAACTCTCTCCGCAGTTCCGTGCAGCCTCCTTCTTGAATCTTGGTGGGAGAACGCGTTTGGAAGGGCAGAACATGCGTGTCGTGGCGGCTGATGTAAGGTGAACCCCTCAGACCTCGGTTCGGCGAATTATATGCTGGGGTTACTTTTGCTGCTTTCCTGTGATCCGGAATCGGAATCGCCCAGGGTTGGTCAGGTCAGCTCGATCTCCTTAGTTTATTTTGCAGCTCCTTCGCACGCATCCCGAGGTTAAGGTAATAATTCACACATCACACTCCGCCGTCTACCCTAATTCGAACGGATCATATCTACACGCCGGCACAGGACATACCATCTCCTGCGTAGCACACACGCGCATAGATACACAGCTCTCGCTCTCGCTCTCCCAGCTGCAACTCTTCCATCTGCTTCGATCTATCGCATCGTCAGCGAATCGGTTGCTGGGTTCTTTTTTCTTTCCTTTTGCTGTTCCCCAGCTTTCAGCTCAGTTTGCACAAAAACGCCCGTGGTAGTGGAGTGCTGGTGGTGCTGCTAAAAAACATCTCCCTGTTTTCCCGCCCACCCTAGTCTCCGCATAAAGCACTTCCTCTCACTCCTCCCGCCTACCGCCAAACGCTTCCCCTTCTTCAACAAACTTAACAACTACCCCCCCACCCCCCCCCGTTTCAACCACCACACCTTCACAATGTTCAAAGCCATCCCTTACCCGCAGCGCTCGATGGTCCAAGGCGATAGAATGCAAGGACATTACCACCTCCACCAGCAAGCTCACCCCTCTCAACAGATCGCCGCCAATGTTCAGAAACAACCACAGCAGCTTGCGACTCCCGCTACGGTCTCGCGTGTTTACCGCACCTGCACGAACCTCTTCCTAACTCGGCGTCTCCCGGATGCACTCGCTACGCTGCAACCCGTAATCGCGGATTCGGTGTCGCCGCGAGTAAAATGCTCTCGCGCCCTAAGGACCAAGGTGTGGAGTCTTTACTTTGCGATCCTGGATGCTGCAGCAAAGATGGGCAACGAGGAGGGGAAGAAGGTGTGGGGTGGGCAGGAATGGAGGAATATTATTGCACGAGTGAGAAGTGGGGCGGTCTGGGACGAGGCGATTGCGGCGTATGGGAGTGAGGGTAGAATTGATGGGGACGTTGTCAACGCGCTGTATGATCCCTTCTTTTTTATTCTTTTTATTCTTTATTTTTTTTCTATGCACAGGAATAGAGGGACTGACAGCGTATATGTGCGACCCAGAGTAACATTGCTACTAGCGCATTCCCAGGACCACAAAATCACTCAAAAGAAAATTGAAGCTTATCTCTCTGCGGCCCCGAACCTCATGAGCCAAGATGACGATCCCAAAGGCGTATCACAGCGCGTCAAGCTCGTGGAACTGTACGTCTTGCACGTGCTAACACGGGTCGGAGAGTGGGAATACGCTCGAGAATTCACAAACTTGAGCGGCGATCTCGACGATGAGCAAAAAGAAGTATGCTCGAATAGCAAACCTATGGAAGAGGGAAAAGAAAAAGCAAACTAATTGATATTTATAGATTTTCCATGCCACCCTCGACCAACTCCAAAAGGACTTTGAAGATGCAGAACTCTACGCAGCCAAGCTTGCAGTCAAGCGCCAAGAAGAATGGGACCGCGAGCGCAGAGACGTTGAAGATGCATACACGCGAGTTCCATCCTCTTCACCATCCTCTGTTTCCGGTCGTCCCGCCTCCAAGAAGGTTGTTGTTCCCAACGGACACCGAGCAAAGTCTAAAACAGGGAGCGTACGGGGCGGGAACTCACCAGAAACAAAGACGCATGGGAAGAAACAGAGCATCGCAATCGAGAAGGCGAATAGCACACATGTGGTGGCTGGTCGGGGGGGAATCGCTAAGGGTAAAGCGGATAGCACAAGCTTGTTTACGGCGACGACGGCGCTGCTTAATCGCCTACAGGCGCAGATGGGGACAGCGAATGGAAGATTTGCGTTGTTGAGGACGGTGATTATGGTAGCTGTGGTTATATGGATGACTAGTAAGAGACGGGTTAGGGAAAGAGTGAGGAAGTTGTTGCTGTTAGCGTGGATCAAGACAACGAGGACGGTGGGGATGGGAATGAAAGTTACATATATCTGAGGTGGGAGGACTAATTGAAGAGAAGGATGGTATTTGGAATTTTTAGTGTGGGTATATTTATAATGAGCTGCCGTCAAAGATCGTGGGTGTTGGGAGTCTTGTTTTTTAGCCATTTACGCTGGTATTATGTGTGTGGTTTTTTTTTTTGCATTCGGTCGTACTGTTTGGCTCCCTTGCTTGCTTTTTGTTGCTATTTTTTATTTTTTATTGTTGACTAGGGGCGTTTTGTAGCCTATTGGTATTTTTTCATTTCTGTCGGCCCCTTCTCGTTTGCCATCATCTAAAAGTGCTGGATACTGTTCTGCCAAGGGTTACTTTTTTTCTTTCTCTTCCTCCCTATTCTCTCCCTTACTATTCTCTCCCAATATCATACGCCTGTAAAGTACTTTAGTTAGCTTATCACGCACTATACATGAATGCTTCTAATAGCCTCGTTTGTTCTAAACGAACGAACGAACGGAACGGAGGGCCAGTAAGTTGGTTTCCCCGGATTCTGTAGATCCGTAACTTGGGTGCCAGCATAGAACTGCTTATTCAAGCGTTATGTCAATTGTGGAACGGCTAGTTAAGAGGAAATTAATTTTCTCTTCTGAAACCGACCGCCGTACTCTGGTAGTAATAAATACAGGCATTTATCAACTCGTGCCTGTCTATCTTTGTTTGTTTCCCAGCCCAGCAAACACGTGACAGTCTTGGCGCCCTGCTTCAACCTCAACAGCCAAGTTCGGAAATTCCCAACTGCATCTGCGACCACCCGGCCTGTTTCTGCTGTCTGCTGTCTGTCCGTCACCTCCCCCATCACTCGCACCCACCAACCTTCACCCTGCGAACCTCCTGTCACGATTCCCGCCATAGCCCACTGCCCCCCACACACTCCCTCCCATCCATCTTATGACGCGCACCAACGACGCGGTCCTGAAGCTATTCAGCGACCACGAGCTCTCCGCCACAACCATCAAGCTCAAGAACCAACCTGTCAAAAAGGCGAGTAAAGCCCCACCAAACTGGAGAGACCGCGCGCAGCAATTAGAGAAATTAGAGAACGCAGGTACATCAATCCCTTTCCGTCGCACTATCCAGCCCCCCCCCTTTTCGTCTACATCATCATATTATATAATATATGGCCACGGAAAGCTTACTCTCGTGCGCAGCAGATTCGCCCCCAACTACAAAGTCTCCGGGTCCGGTCGTTACACAGCTAGACGATAAAGATATTAGTGGTTTTCCGACGAGACGCCCACTCGATGATAAACCGGAGATCGTTGTCTGCATTCATTGCAAGAAACCTCTGACGAAATCGGCCGCGGCCGCGCACGTCAGGGACTGCGCGGTTGTTGTCAAGGAAGGCGTCAAGAAAGTGAAATCGAGTAAAGCAAAGGAGCGGAAGAAGGCGAAGGAGGCGAAGGAAGCGGCCGCAGCAGAGCGCAGTGGGAGGGATAAAGATGGCGCGGCGGCAATAGCGGAGAAGGCGAATGGAGAGGCGGAGGGGAGTGTAATTGGCGAGAGTGTGGGGCCGAAGAAGGGTGCGAAGAAGATGGCGAAGAAGGAGGGTGATGCCGCTAAGAGTAAGAAGCGGAAAGCTGATGGTGGGTTCTGGCTGTTGCGTCTAGGAGGGGCATCGAGATAATGTAAACTCACACTGCTGCAGAACCAAAACTACCGAAAGAACCAAAGGCAAAGAAGAAGAAGGAGAAACCGGCGAAGATGGAGAAGCCTAAGGGTATACTTATCCGAATCTGGTACTTCTATATTGCGGAAAGAAACTGACACCAATTGATTCGTATAGCTCCTGTCGATGTCGAAAAGCAGTGCGGTGTTCAGCTCCCCAACGGCGCACTATGTGCTCGTTCTCTAACCTGTAAATCTCACTCTATGGGAGCCAAGCGTGCTGTGCTTGGTCGTTCACAACCATATGGCGTTCTTCTCGCCGCCTATCAAAAGAAGAACCAAGCAAAAATACAAAGTATGCGCATCTCCTTCACCGTTTTTCCCCAGAGACACATTTTGGTCAGCTGCTAACCGTTCATCAACAGAAGCTGCAATCAACGCCGGTGCCCCTCCACCTGACGAAATCGAAGCAAATGCCATCCCCGTCGACTCCGATGAAGAAACTGAACTTGTCATGGCCGCCGTCGTGCGCGCCTGTCCGCAGCCAATCGAGCGACATATTTTGGTTCCTGTAAGACGGAAATATCAGTATGTACGTATGCGGGAGATGCTGGCGAGTGCACTGAAGCCGATGGGTCAGCAAGTATATCCCAACGACGTTGGCGGCGGGACTACAAATGGGATATTTGATGGACAAGGAGGGGGAGGAGGGGTGACGCAAAGGATGGTGAATGGGACGGGGCAAACAAATAGAGGGTTCCCTTCACAAGCTCCACAGAGGAAAGGAAGTGTCAGCGTGGGTGGTGCCTAGCCTAGGTTAATGGCTATTTTTTCCGTTTTGGGTTTCTTATGTATTTTTTTAGGTTATGAACGGCATTGGGAATTGGCGTTTTGGGGTTTCTTGGTTGGGTTATTGGGAGGTATTGTCTTTAAGGGTTCGTGTAGTTACCGAGAGTTCTCATCGAGTAGTGGCTATTTGATCTGGAGAATACTTGAGCCCTGAAGTTTGCGAATACAGCGTCCACATAATCTCAGATTACATATATGCGGCTGTATCCAGAGCAGGCTTGCGCGTGTTGAGGGTCTCTGCACTAGAGGAGCGCAGGACTCAATATATGCAGAGCCCCTTCGCCTAACTTCATTTCAGACGCCAGAAAATCACTATTCCACATAGTTCTTCCGCAAACCCTAGCCCCGGCCAGCTGGATGGTAGTGAGGTTATGCATAGTCATAAATCATCATATTCCGCTGTTGCACAGGTCAAGCTCCAAACACCCAGCCACTCTATCCATCCACATCCATAGCTTCTGGGCCATCTTGTAAATTCTCGCTCTCTCGCCGCAGCTCTTTGATTACAACCTATATAAAACTCAACTTCTAGCTCTCGCCCTACACAGAGTTGAAGTTGGCGGCTAAGGGTTGTAGAACAGGAGGGGAGCTCACCGCCAGTGCTTCTGGGTTAACGCCATTCTCAACAAGAGATACACACAGCGAGAGCGCCTTTCGGTCGAGGTGGGTGTTCTAAAAGATAAACTGGGATAAGCTAGCTATCATAAAAGTAACAGAACGAAAACTAGATGGTATTTCGTATCTATGGATGTTTGGGTTACGAGAAATATGTACCAGGAGAGTGGATATCTCGTGCAGGATATCGATCACCTCACGTGCAGCCTGTTGTTTTTTCGAGGGTCGAGAGTCAGACATTTGAGTGGGTAGCGGGGATCTGGGTGATTCGGGCTGGATTGCAGTCTGGGAGATGTAACGCTCATTAAGGATGGTCGCGATAGCAGAAGAGCCTCACCTTAGTTCTCTTTAGAAACTGATGCACGTGATGGCGAGATTTCATCACAGTAACGCACTCGGTTCCAAGAGGTGAGACTTCTAATAACGTGAATAAGAATGAATACTTGAAATCTAAATCCCTGCCGGAAGGTCCATACTCTACCACTGTGCGAGAAGGGCTTTGGTTTCTTATTTTATTTGCGTTAGACTTCGTGATAGGCTTAAAAAAATTCGTGCGAACAGTGGCTTTATTGAAACTTAGAGAAGCAAAGACTAGCATTTGTACCCCCGAACCCAAAACTATTCGATATTGCTACATTCACCTCCCTTCCTTGTGACTGCTTGGGGACATAATTGCAATCAAATTCCTCAGTTGGATCACCCGGGTTATCTAGGTTGATGGTCGGTGGTAGGATATTCTGCACACATCGTTAGTTACTCCGCCTTTGTATCTTCTAGTAGCGAAAAAAAAGAGTAATAATTATGAACCAACCTCATACACAGCCTTGATAGCAATAATCGCCTCCACTGCTCCTGCCGCACCAAGCAAATGTCCGATCGCCCCCTTTGAACTAGATATATTCACTTCGCTTGGACTATTTTTCCCATCGCTCCCCAGCATTAATGTTTTGATAGCCCTATTCTCTGCAGCATCCCCTAGAGCTGTCGATGTAGCATGGGCGTTCACATAATCCACCTCCTTCGGCTTTAACCCTGCATACATCAAGCTCCGTTTCATCGCTAAGAATGCTCCCGAGCCGGTTTCGGGGGGGGCAGTCATATGGTGTGCGTCCGCACTCAGACCGTACCCTCTCACCTCCGCATATATCCTCGCGCCACGCTTCTTTGCATGTTCGAGTTCCTCCAGTACTAGTACACCCGATCCTTCACCCATGACGAACCCGCCGCGGTCTTTGTCGAATGGCCGAGATGAGAGGTGTGGTACTTCGTTCCATGCTGTGGCGAGGGATTTGGCTCGCGCAAATCCCGCCATAGCAAGTGGGTGGATACATGATTCGGCGCCCCCGGCCACCATGATGTCGGCGTCACCAAACATGATAAAGCGGGAGGCATCGCCGATCGCGTGAGCGCCTGTCGTGCAAGCCGTGGAAACAGCGTGGTTGGGACCCTAGGTTTTGTTAGTGATGGTAGCTGGGCGAGTTGGTGTATACCGTACCCGGAAGCCATGCTTCATGCTAACATGCCCGGCGGCGAGGTTGATGAGGAGTCTTGGAACGAACAAAGGCGAAACTTTCTTATAGCCCTATGTTATCAAGAGTTCTGTTATTACGACGCCCAGGGCTACTTTGATAATGGTTCTTGAGACTCACACCTTTCGAGTAACTGATGGATGTTTGGTAGACGTCGTCAAGGCTGCCTATACCAGAGCCTATACAGACACCCTAACCACCTTCTCATCAGTCTTTCACCCCCCAAACCCAACCTCCAAAATATGACCCATACCGTTCTCTCCCGCTCATCATCATTGACTGGTTCCCATCCCGCATCCTTCAGCGCTTCTTCCGCCGCCGCAACTGCGTACTGCGAGAATAATGCCATCCTTCGAACGTCCTATTCTCAATACCCATCAGCTTTTACTTTTTCTATATATATCAAGCGTAATAATACCCCGGCTGCAAGCCAGTCCGCCTGATTCCATCCACCCTCCGCAGTATCACCAGTGGGCACCAATGCCGCAACCTGACTTGGGATCTCACTGAATTCTGACGAACGGTCTTTCAGCGAGACGACGCCGCAGTGGCCATCTATGAGACGACGCCATGATCGTGCTGCGCCTGTTTTTGATGGGTTGAATTAACTAATTATTCTTCAAGAAAGAACTGAGGTCAACCTTACCGACCCCTAAAGGTGTTACTGCCCCAAGACCTGTTACTACTACTCGTCTCATGGTTCAATCGGTTTGTGGTTACATGTATTACTGTGGAGTTCTTGGCTAACGACAATACCGCGAACCTTGGGGACCGAGGTTACCAACCCGGAATTCATCCACTGCACATAACCCTAACCCTACAGATGTGCGATTCCCGGGAATGTGGATCATTGGTCTCTTTTTGTTCATACTCGAACATCAAATTATAGTATATTCGTTTAATTTTTCTGCATCAAAAGTTTCTTCTATATCTACCGCTTCTGGGTATTTGCTTATTCAATACTGTGCTTATAACCGTTTTTCCGACCTCAAGCTATCCACTAACGCCTTCCGGGCCTCTTTGGCCTCGAGAAAGCTGGCTTCGCCTCTACTTTTGGGTGGAATTCCTCAAGGAGCTGGGCCTCACCAATTTCGGTGGCAGATGCAGCTTCCAACTAGGATTAATAATCACAAATAAGCTGTTACTCTAGAGGGATGCCATCAATTAAAGAGGATTGCTTACCTTCTTCTCAATCTTAAGAGCAGCATCTTTTTCAGCTGCTGAGACGACACTAGAACGGCAAGAAGCATAGAGCATTTTCTCGCGGATCTTACTGGCAGTGGGGCAGGTATATATAAATACTATGGAACTGTTAGATAAGTCCCTGTTGGAGACAAGTATAAAGGAGGGTACCAATTGGAGACTCTTGTGATCCTTCCCAGTTATCTGCAGCTATCCGTCAATAACTACCTCAAAGAGGCATTTGAAATATTAACTTACGATTAAACCGAAAAAACGAATACCGTGGTGCATCATCAGGGATGACCTTAGTAAAATCACCAATTGCCGAGGAGCTCGCATTCGCCAACTCGATAGTCTCCTTCTCAGTGTTGATAGCCAACTGGACTAGTGTAATAAACCCCCCTGACGTCAAATTGCTCAACGCCTCAATCGCCTCCTGGCTCACAGGAAATTTAATCCCACTGCTCACGTGACTCTTTCGTGACGAAGTGCCCGTGCTTGCCTCAAACTCAGCTTCCCTTACTAGCTGCATCGTCTGCTCCTCCTCCGTCAATGGCGCTGGCCTACATACTCATTAACCCTTCTTGCCCGTCCTCCAAGGTGGGGAGAAAGGGCATACTTCGCTTCATGCTGATCGTGTTTTCGGAAACCCTCCGCCGTCAATTCCTCCTTCATAGTAGCAAAAAGACTCTCCCCAAACTTCTCAGTGCCGAGCTCACGCAGGAGGGTATTTCTAGTGGAAGCAAATAACATCTTCTGTCTGACATTGGCCGTGTCTGGGACATAGGCAATTGAGATGAATGGTGCCGGATCAGATTCACGCCGGCGAAGAATTACGTATGCAGCTTCATTGACTTTGAGGAGGGAGTCCAGCTGGTGTAGATCTTCTTCAAAGGTACCATGTGCGGGAAGAGTTTGGCGCGGGACAAGGCTTTCTTTTTCGATAGTCACAATGAGGCCGCGAAGGGAGGGGCTGTTGACGACTTCTTGGAAGGTCGCCAAGAGCTCCGCGGAAGCTAAACGTCGGAATCGATATTTTAGCTTTACTCGAGGGGTAGTAGATCTAGATAGCTGACATTGAAGGTAGCTTACCAGTGATTCCAGACTGCATTGTGGGAGTGGGCTAAAAAAAAAAAGACTGAATAATAAAAATATATTACACTACCCTTTCTCTCTGCGAGGTAGAGCTGCTGATACCAAGCTGAGGTACTTCGGCGCGGGGCACTAAAGGCTTGGCTCTCATACCCCCTCCACAGAAAAACTCCATCACGTGTCCGTGTTCCCCATTCACTACACGTGTAAAAAACGACCACAACTTCCTGAGTTACATGTAATCCCAACTTGAAAGATGAGTATGTAGTTTACTCATTATATTGGGCTATAGATAACTCTTCTTTGCTAAATTCTCGGTGATACAATCTGCGTACTTAAAAATGAAAGACAAGTAAATTTAGCCGAGCTGAAAAGCTTCTATCTCAACAGAAAATACATGTGGGGAGTATAAGAGAAACATATAATCAAAACCCACGGTTGGTAGAGCTATGATGTAGAAATGCCTCATTGATAGGGCACATACCACTTATTGAAAAACTCATTGAACTAAAGATATCTAATTCCGGTGTGTTGTGATTGACCATCATCATCTCAACCTTTCAACTCATCCATACATATCACCTTACCAAAAAACGACAAGACGGTAGCAGTGGATACCCGTGCCATGGCTGCCACAGGTACAGCAACAATCACCTCCACCTCTCCGGACCTCTCAGATCTGGTGATTCCACCTCTCCGCTTTTCTATCGTCGAAGACAAGCTGTACCGTGGTTCCTACCCTCGTCCCCTCAATTTCAAATTCCTCGAGTCCCTCAACCTCAAGACGATCCTCTCACTCACTCCCGAACCATTGGCAGAGGATGCGGCGGGATGGTGCAGGAGTCAAGGGATCAATATGGTCCGGATACAACCTGAGAGGGATGGAAAGAAGGGTGCACCGCTGAAACATGCGGAGGCGTGCGATATCCTCTCGGTCCGTTTCACCATTTTTCCCCTTCTCCATTATTGTGAATTACTTCACTAATATGAAAATACAGATAATGTTAGACTCCACGTACAGTCCACTCTACGTGCACTGCCTCAATGGCAGCGAGGTTACAGGGCTGGCCATGACTAGCTTACGGAAAGTGCAGATGTGGGCAACTCCAAGCATTCTGTCTGAACTTATGAGGTTCTCCGAGTCGCACCATTCGTTTGATCGATTTTTAGATGAGTTTGCTGGGGACGTGGTGATACCGAGGGAGCCGGTTAAGTGGCTTTGGCAGGGTTTGAAGGATGAGGACGGGTTACCGCCGCTGGGCTGTGGGGTGAAGATTACGTATGTGGATACACGACTGGATGAGAAATACCGGGAGAAACAGTGCGAAAAGACAAAGAAATCAGAGGACCGGTGATGCTTGCGAGCATAGCAGTGGCAGTAGATACATGTAGACTAGGTATTTGGGGGGGGTTTTTTACGGATATCACGGTGCACATTGGGAAATAATGGTGTTTTAAAAGCGTTTTGGAAATTGAAGCAGCATAACGCTGTGCTAGTTAAGGACTATTCTATTGCCCCGTGGTGGATTTATGTCCGCAAGACTACTATCTAAAATTGCGAAGAAAAATTATCAGTAATTGATCCTTTAAAATTATAACTTAATGGCAAGAGGAGAAGAAACTTACCAAACTTGTATCTTTTGGTTGTATTTAAGACACTGTTAGCGAAATATTGCGAGGCAATGGCCCTAGATCTGGGCAACCGATTAATGGCCCTTCATCGAACTGAGGAAAAAACGAAGAGGGCGATAAGGATTGGTGCCTGAAGAAGAAAGAGAGGAAAAATATGGTTGCCAGAGGGCTATTTATACACGCGCCAAGAGAATTTTATGCCAAGGACGAAGAAGAAGAAAAATATTCAGCCTCAACCTTAGGGTTGGAATTGGCCGCCGAGTGACACCGCGTGCAGGTATACGGCCAATTCGTATCTCCGCACGAGGCTGAGGCAAGGCAACACACATGCCCTGGATTGTATCGCTTCAGACACCTATTGGATCACAATGCGGGATATTCGCTGACTTTAGGTAGTTCTTGTCTAGAAATTGTTTCCTGCACTTTTCAAAGACTGGAATCTGAGATTGGAAACAGCACATATTTGTAGAATAAAGTGTTTTTTTTTTCCCCAAGAACCCGAACACTCCCTCGCTCAGGCTTGGTGTGGTATGTAGGGTCTTGATACGAGTACTATTGATGTTTTTATGATATCCGGGTAACCCTTGTTTCACGTGAGAACAGCTGGGCTGCGACCGTACGTTCGCGTAATTGTTTATCTCTGGGGAATGTTTAACCTTGCAGGCGTGAATCTGCCCTTCCGGTAGTTTCACCATACACATTCGCTGTATGCTTACGAGGTAGCGTGTAGCGTGTATAGGGTTACCTACCTCTGTATGCCGCGTAGCGTGTCCAGTGTCAGCAGCCAAAAATAGAGGAACGGCTTGCCCGCCTCAGCCACACTGGGCCATTTTAGGCGGCACCAGGAAAGTGAAAGTTGGGTAGGAAGCATGAGGTTAGAGGGGGGCTCAAATGTGTATGGGGAATAGATGGAACAAGACACAGAAGTGAGAAAGTGTGCGTGGAAACGCTCAGAGACAGAGAAAGATGGAGATTTCCTCCTGAGAAATTAGAAAGTGACATTCAAGATAGGCCTGAGCTGAAGGAGCCTACCGTGGCGCGCCTACGAGATTATCAGACGCTCCCGTCAAACCGGATCGAGCAATAAGCAGCAACGAGCAACTTCCGCATCTTTGATACTGCTCTACCACCACCACCACTACCAGCACCACCACCACCACACACCCCTTTCGCCGTTGCTACCAATAACTATTCTCCCCTGATCATTCCGTTACCGTCATCACGCTCTTTCTTCGTCGCCTAGGGTTCGGCTTGCGATGAGATTCACCCTGAACTCGACTGTTCCATCATCCTCGTCTCCTGCGACCGAAAACTAAGACCCTCAATCCTACACCCTACCAGCTCTGCGCCTCTGACACCCCCAACCATCTTCTTCTCACCCATCTATTTCAGCCACTTCAATAGATCGTCAATCACCTCATCTTCTGCAGCTAGATATAACCTTAAAGGAACGCCCCTTCACGCACGGATTACCGGGGTAACACCCATCGTATGGCGGGCAGTTCACACGACAACAACTTGCTTCTTGATCTAGATGATCAGGGTCGCAACTATGGAAACCCAGGACAGCCAGCACCGGTCCCGGAGTCCGATTATCCCCCTCGATCTTCGGTCTCTTATGATGATTTTGTAGGAGGCCACCCATCGCCATACACAAGTACTATTAATCCTCTATCTTCCGCTTCGAGAACTTACTCCCAGACAAGTGCGCTGGGGAACTATCAGCCTCACTATACCGATGAAGACGACCTTGATGATATGTACCAAGATGAGAACCGTCCCGCAAGCGGGTACCAGTATGATTCTGCCGGCAATCATCATGATATTGCAGGAGCCTCGAACCGACAAAGTGCCTACGGGGTTGGTGGGGTAGTAGGGAGGGTCAAATCGGCATTGGGGATAAACCCAGAATACAGTGAGATGGATTTACCACTCACAGAAACAAGGCCGAAGAGTACGATTACGGCAGTAGAGGGGGCTTCGGCGGGAGCTAGGAAGAGGACTAGTGGTAGCAAATTTAAGTTTGGGTTCGGAAGGAATAAGGTGGACCCGTCTACGCTTGGGCCTCGTGTTATACATCTTAACAATCCACCTGCAAATGCAGTCAACAAATATGTGGACAATCACGTCTCAACGGCAAAATATAATGTGGCTACGTTTATACCCAAGTTCTTATACGAGCAGTTTTCAAAATATGCGAACTTATTCTTCTTGTTTACGGCGGGGTTGCAACAGATCCCAAATATCTCTCCAACAAACAGGTATACGACTATTGGTCCTCTTATCGTTGTGCTTTTAGTATCAGCAGGAAAGGAACTTGTTGAGGATTGGAAACGAAAAACTCAGGATAAAGAGCTCAATCGCTCGAAAGCTAGGGTTTTGACGGGGTCAAGCTTCGAAACTCAAAGGTGGATTAACGTGCGTGTGGGAGATATTGTTCGTGTGGAGTCCGAAGAACCTTTTCCGGCAGATTTGGTCTTGATGGCATCGTCAGAACCGGAGGGTTTATGTTATATCGAAACGGCAAATTTGGATGGAGAAACGAATTTGAAAATCAAGCAGGCTATACCGGAAACTGCTGGTTTGGTCAGTCCAGGAGACCTTAGTAGGTTATCAGGAAGGATTCGGTCTGAACAGCCTAATAGTAGTTTGTATACCTACGAAGCTACTCTTACTATTGACGTCGGAGGTGGGGAGAAAGAGCTTCCGCTCAGCCCAGAACAATTGCTGTTGAGAGGAGCTACACTGAGGAATACGCCTTGGGTTCATGGAGCTGTCGTGTTCACTGGGCATGAAACGAAGTTAATGAGGAACGCGACAGCTACCCCTATCAAAAGGACGGCTGTGGAGAGAACGCTCAACGTCCAAATCATCATGCTTGTTTCTATTCTCCTGATTCTCTCGCTAGTTTCTTCGACGGGAGATGTTATCAAACAGGTGAGTTTTCAAGAATCCCTTCCTTAGTATCCGTTTCGAGGCTAGGCTAAACACTCTTTATAGTCTACTCAAAGCTCGACGATGTCTTATCTATACTTGCAAAATAACAACAAAGTGAGGCAGTTCTTTGCCGATATTTTGACGTACTGGGTTCTATACTCCAATCTAGTCCCTATCAGGTAATTCATCTAGATTTAGCATATCAGAGATTCAAACTGATTTTTGGGTAGCTTGTTTGTCACCGTTGAAATCGTTAAGTATTACCATGCCTTTTTGATCAATTCCGATCTCGACATTTACTACGCTGAAACCGACACCCCTGCTGTATGCCGCACGTCCAGCTTGGTGGAGGAGTTGGGTCAAATCGAGTACATCTTCTCGGACAAAACTGGTACCCTTACTTGCAATATGATGGAATTCAAACAGTGCTCAATCGCGGGTATATGTTACGCGGATGAGGTCCCTGAAGACCGGCGTGCTACTATACAGGATGGTATGGAGGTCGGGATCCACGACTTTGCGCGTCTCGCAGAGAACCTGAAGAATCACCCAAGTCGTGAGATCATGCACCATTTCCTTACGTTACTGGCTACCTGCCACACCGTCATCCCGGAAAGAAAAGATGATAGGCTGGACGAGATCAAATACCAAGCTGCGTCTCCAGACGAAGGTGCATTGGTCGAGGGGGCTGTACAACTCGGATATCGCTTCATCGCACGTAAGCCAAGATCAGTTGCTATTCTGGTCGACGGCCAGGAATATGAATACGAAATGCTCAATATCTGCGAATTTAATTCAACACGTAAACGTATGTCGACCATCCTTCGTTGTCCCGACGGAAAAATCAGAATTTACTGCAAGGGTGCCGACACGGTGATTATGGAGCGCTTGCATGAGGACAATCCGATGATGGAAGTGACACTGCAGCACCTGGAAGATTATGCCACCGAGGGTTTAAGAACGCTGTGCTTAGCTATGCGTGAGATCCCGGATGATGAATACCGTCAGTGGAGCGCAGTCTATGATAGAGCTGCAACAACGATCAATAATCGTAGCGAGGAACTAGACAAGGCAGCAGAGCTTATTGAAAAGGACTTCTATTTGCTGGGAGCGACAGCGATCGAGGATAGACTGCAAGATGGTGTGCCAGATACTATTCACACCTTGCAGACGGCAGGGATCAAAGTCTGGGTTTTGACTGGAGATCGACAAGAAACTGCTATTAATATCGGAATGAGTTGCAAACTTATCAGCGAGGACATGACCCTAATTATTGTCAATGAAGAAAACATGCAGGACACACGGGATAGCTTATCGAAGAAGCTGAACGCTGTCAAGTCGCAAAAGGATGCTGGAGGTGAACCTGAAGCTCTAGCATTAGTTATCGATGGTCGTTCCCTCACTTTCGCCCTCGAAAGGGACCTTGAAAAAACATTCCTCGATTTAGCTATTATGTGCAAGGCTGTTATTTGTTGGTAAGTGCCCCATCCTCCCCCCCACACTGGTACGCTTTTGTGCTGATTGGGTTTAGTCGTGTCTCTCCGCTTCAGAAGGCTTTAGTTGTGAAACTCGTGAAACGTCATCTTAAAGCTATTCTACTTGCCATTGGAGACGGTGCCAACGATGTCAGCATGATCCAGGCGGCTCATGTCGGTGTCGGTATTAGCGGTGTCGAAGGTCTTCAGGCTGCTCGAAGCGCAGATGTTGCTATTGGCCAATTCAGATTCTTGAGAAAACTCCTTCTAGTGCACGGAGCCTGGAGTTACCAGCGTATCAGTAAAGTCATTTTATATTCATTTTACAAGAACATTACACTTTATATGACACAGTTTTGGGTGAGTTGCTAGATGGCGTAATCCCTGGAATTGGAAAGGAGTTGCTGAAAGTGTGATAGTTTTCGTTTCAAAACGGGTTTTCAGGACAGGTCATTTATGAGTCGTGGACGCTTTCGTTCTATAATGTCTTTTTCACGGTGTTGCCTCCATTGGTAATGGGTATCTTCGATCAATTTATCAGCGCAAGACTTTTGGATCGGTATCCTCAATTATACCAACTTGGACAAAAAGGACAATTTGTAAGTCGCGCAACTTGTTTCTCTAAAAACTAACTTGAAGTGCGTGGTACTAACTGATGCTGGTGTGTAGTTTAAAACCAGTAGCTTCTGGGCGTGGTTGGTGAATGGATTCTACCATTCGCTGATCCTGTATATCTTCTCGGAGCTGATCTTCCTGTACGATCTCCCTCTAGGAGATGGTACGGTTGCCGGGCATTGGGTTTGGGGAACTGCGTTATATACTGCGGTTCTTGCGACGGTTCTTGGAAAAGCTGCTTTGGTCACGAATCTGTGGACGAAATATACGGTTATGGCGATTCCGGGATCTATGCTTATTTGGATGGCCTTCATGCCGGCATATGCAACAGTTGCTCCTATGTTGGGCTTTTCAACAGAATATGAAGGTATCCTGCCGAAACTTATTACGTCGCCGGTGTTCTGGGCCATGGCTTGTATTCTGCCTGCATTGTGTTTGAGCAGAGATTTTGCTTGGAAATAGTAAATTACCCCGGGAAATCTCAGTGTGCTGGTGAATATATACTAATTTGAGGATAGTGCGAAACGAATGTATTACCCGCAAACTTATCATCATATCCAAGAGATTCAGAAATACAACATCCAAGATTATAGACCACGCATGGAACAATTTCAGAAGGCCATCCGAAAGGTGCGACAGGTACAACGCATGCGTAAGCAGAGAGGATATGCGTTTTCGCAGGCAGATGAGGGTCAATCACGACTGATCCAGGCATACGATACTACGAAAGAAAGAGGAAAGTACGGAGAAATGAAGAGCGTTCGACCGGAGGATCGACCTCGTTGATTATGAATGTATGGAAAATGGAATGTGTGGATTGTGTGTAGTTGAAGACAAGGGTGGTAGTTTTAGTTGTAAGATGGCTTAGAGCGGAAGAGCTGTCTTTTTGTACCTAGTTTTTTTATCTTATTATTTTGACCTGTATCTTTTCGTGGTTTTCCTTTCTTACTCTCCCCAGTTTTATACTCCTTCTCCTGTGTAGTGTTTATCTCATTTATTTGTACTCCTTTTCCCAGCCTATTGTTCTCTACCGTAGCGCAGTCGCGCAACGTTTATGATTGTATTAGCAGAACCCAAAGAGGTTTTTTTGTTTGCGATTTTCAAACATGGCAACACTGGGTCTACGAGGGGAAGTTTTGAAACAAAAGTTATTTAAGTGTAAAATGGTTCTCGATTCAAAAAACTATATCCGTTAGCTAATAAGGGTTCTGCTCGTGAGTATCTACCTACCTACCCACCCTACTCGAGTCTTACCTACATACCTACCTATCACTTGTTTACTATCTTTGACTTCGACAGCCCGATCTGTACCCTCAGGGGCGGGCATGTGCCCATGCATATCGCCTGTAGATCATGATCAACGTTCTAGGTAAGCCACATTTTGATGCTGGCGGCTCGGTGACGGCACACATCTGTCGTTCATGTTCGGGGAAGGTGCGGCCTAGAATGGAGAGACAACGCATCACATAAGCGCGTACAGAGATGGGTGTCAATGCAAACCTAGAGGTGAACAGCCTGCCTTTTTAGAACTGTGGATTTTTAGGTGCTTTAATTTAGTTATTTTGGGAGGGTTATATGGGGTGCTACTAGCGGATGTCTTTCATGGATTGGGGCGGTCAATATTTCGTTTCTGGGTATCAGTACAGATCCTAAAAGATACCCGTACTCGGACATGTACGTGTTCACAATATCTGTAACCGCTGAGGTTAATTTGAAGAGGTAACCCACAGGTGGAGGATGAGAATGTGGTAAAAGCCAGAGGCTTCACACAATTCATGGCTAATTCGTAGAGTGGATAACCCCGACCCGAGTACCGGACTGATACCCTGCCTGCCTTATGATGCTTATCGTGATTTCAATTACTAGTGGAATACAGGGACTTATGTGCCCCGCTGTGACACGATACTACCCCACCTCACACACAAACAACCTCTTGTACAAACATCCAGCATAGATTGCTATGGCGTTCCACGAATCACAAGATACCTTTTTATGTTACTAGGTACCCACGAGGACAGGGATACAAAAAAAATTCGTGGTAGTGCACACCATTACTGGGTTTATATACATATTTTCATCCGGTCTTTTTTGACCGTCTTTAGCTCCTTGCCGCTAACTTTGCAGCTGTTAAATCAAAATCAAACTAAACAAAAAAAAATCTGATTGCGGGGATAACCAGCGTTTGCAGAGATACGCCGACAATCCAAGGGAGTTTACTTTCGAAATCCATATCGAGTAATCTCGAGGATCTGCGCAAGGATGACTGGGTTCAAGGTGCTCGTTGTTGCAAACCAGCGAGGAATCTGACTAAACCGGGATGGTCCGCTAGACTAATCAACCAACTAGCCAGGTACCTGCAGCTCTCTGGGAGCCTGAAACTTTTTTGAAGTACAGCTGTGCTTGAACTCATTTGAATTATTGACGGGCGAGTTATTACACAGTGGGTGAGGGTGGCCCCGAACGGTGGGATGTAGAACTGGAATACAATCATGCTCAAAAAGCTTCTCTCATCTTGCTGCTCGTTTCATTGATTGGACGAGACGAGAGCTTTCTAGAGATTTCGGAAGGAACTTAATTACCGCGCGTTTTGTGCGCGCCGCTGTAATCATCATCTTTTCTAGATATCTTAACACACCACCTATGGTTATGGTGGCTTCTGGTTTAGACAAGAAAATCGTGAAGCGCGGTGATCCATCTCTATGGTTCGTTTCTTTGATTTTCAGCTTATATTTATCTATTGCTGATCTAGAATCGGATCCTGATAGGGCTGAGATAATGGTTGGTTGGGTAAACCGGAAACTCATTTAAAGAGGTGTCGCGATCGATTACACCCCAAAGGTCAATGGTCGTCCAAGTGACGGAAATCAATGAACGTATACTTGATTTGATTGCTGTCATCTGAGTAGTGAGCGTGTGCTAATCTGGCCCCTAGACGGAGTGGGGAGACCATCTATAAGCGAAGCTTTGAAGACGAGGAAAACTAGGTAGGCCTCTAAACCTGTGTCCGGCTGGTGTTGCGTGGCGGTCATCTGAAAAGGACATGCGCACCAGTACCTATGATATAATGTGGACGGCCTCTCGACGTTAGCCTGCGCATGGGGGGCAGTAGAGTGCATTAGAGTACGGGCACAGGAGAGTAGGAACCACAGCTTTGGGATGAGGTGAGACGAGTGGATGAGGAGGGAGAGACGAGTGGATAGGCCCGAATAGTGGAACCCAGTTCCAGTTCCAGTTCCAGTGCTACCTACAGACGAGTGAAAAAAGTGAGGAAACAACGACCAAAACACACCAAAATCGGCCAACTTCACAACCAAAACCCTCATTACTAAAATTAGCTAAGTGACATGACTGGCCTACCAGTGACTTCATCACTCATGAGCTCTCTATAAGTGAATTTCTGGACTATTCTATTTAGAGGATCATAGGCTAGAACTTTTTAAAGTTGTAGTACCCATAGATTTCTGTTGCATCATACCTTTCCTCACCAAAATTGGGTAAATAACTAAACCTCATGAAGTCAAAGGCTCCTATTTCAATACAGAAAATTCGAGGGAGTACAGAATATTCATGGATCTAAATTACAGAGCTATTAGATGTGTCCCACTACTCAGTTTCTTGTTACCACAACTCTTAGTGGGAAATAAATTGAGCTAAAGTTGGCTTGTTTTGGTGTATATTGACCCTTGTTTCGTCACTTTTTTCACTCGTCTGTACATGTATGTAACTAACGCCCATACAGCGCCGTTCGGTGTCGCAGGAACAGGAGTGGTGGTTACAAGAGCAGCAAAACAAGCAAAGCGTCCCCTTGCTGGGTTCTGTACAATATCAGCCGCCGGACCCTTCTGACCGCCGCCTTTCAATCAGTGGCAATCAATCAGTCAGTCAATCAATCAATCAATCACCCCTCCCACCATCGTCAGCTTGCCTGCTTGATCTCGTCACTCTGTGTTTTCTTTTTCTTTTTTCTTTTTCTCTTCTGCTTCTGTTTCTGCTTTTGTTTCTGCTTCTTTCGTTCCGGCTTTTTTCCTGTTCCTTTTCATGGCTTGTTTCCCAAGCCAAAGAAAGACTGTCTGTAAATTAAATTCAACCTGGTGACTGGACCTACGTATTTACCAGCAGGTAAAAAAAAAAGGACATACATCTCCGCACTCTGCTGAGCACATCTCGCCTAGAAGAAGAAAAAGAGTAGGAATATCCACCGCAAAAGATTATCGACGGCCGCCCCACACAGAATCTCAGACACCCCCAATGCTGGCCGTTTCTCTCCCCGCTCTCTCCTCCCCTTTATTTTCAATAATCTAAATTTTTACTTTTTCTCTCTACTATACTCGCAACTGGACTGTTCGTCGGGTCCGCTTTCTGCCTCCACAATCCAGTTCCCAGTGCCCTTCCCAAGCCTGCCCCCATTCCTTCGTTCAAACCCCCCCAAGGTACGATCTCAGACGGTGTTCATCACCAAACTCCTCCCACGCTTCAGGTTGTTCCAGCAGGTACACCCGCAGACCCCGCCAGCCAGTAAACGCTGCTTGTCGGTCTGCTGCCCTACCGCCCCTGCCCTCCCTGGTCTGGTGCCTCTGTGTTGCCGCTGCCACATTTCTGGTGTTGCGCCGCCCTTTTCTCTTCCTCCAACCTTTGTTCTGCTCTTCCTTCGCCTATTCCCCTCTTCTGCCGCCCACCATCGAAACTCGCCCACATCCCGCTGCACTATTGCCCAACGCTATCCATCACCACCCAACTACTGTTCCACCCCCTTAAGTACTTCATCTGCACTTGTTCCCTCATCGAGTCCATCTATCTCCTGAGTTCGCTGTGTCGCCTTTTGCTCTTTCGCGCCTATTGAGTCCTTATCATCGTTTCACACGCGAAATCAGTAAACGCTATTCTTACCTACAAACTAAACTACCCGACTGCTCCCGACGTCTTCTGTTGACCACCTATTACAGGTTTTGGCGGGAACACTATTGGACTCACCGCCACTTGACGTCGATTTCCTAGCAACACGAGAAAAACAACTTGAAAAAAAAGGAGGACCAAAGAGAATATTGGATAGGATTGGATATCTTGAGTCTATTAGTGGCTATTGAAAATGGAAGGAGGCGATTATAGAAGGCCTGTCGGCTTCAGCTCTCGACGGACATCAGATTCGGATAGCGGTGATATGGATGGAAGCAACATCCCGACCATACATATGCGTTCCAATCGTTTGCCTGGTCTTGGTAGGAGACCGGAAGCTATCACACACTCTCATCCTCGAGCTTCACCAACCCCCACGAGACCCATAGTCTCGCCTCATCAAAATCTTCTACCTTCGGCTCCTGCAAGCCCACCAACCCCTGCACCATCACCCACGCCCCAACTCCATCGATTACCTACGTGGTCGACGGCAGGCGAGAATGAGGATACCTTTTTGAGGGATGCTAGACCGCATTTTAGTAGATTGGATTCGCAGGAGCGACAGCGATTTCTAGCCGAGATTTTAAATCTTTGTGATTCACAACAATTGAGTTTTGTACTGAGTTATGTTTCACCACGGCTCAAGAAAGATCCGTTCAAGTCTTTGCCGAACGAGCTGTGCCTTAGGGTATGAATTTCTGAATCTATCTGAACACGGCACGGCGCTTACTGATTGGGCTCTAGGTAATTTCGTTTATCGATGACCCAAAAACATTGGCCCGAGCTTCACAAGTCTCGAAGCATTGGCACGGACTCTTGAGTGATGATCTTACTTGGAAGAAACTTTGCGAAAAACATAGTTATAGACGTCTTAGTGGAGCAGCAGCTTACGGATCGGCTCACCACTCACATCATGACCCGTCACTCTTTTCTACTAATCCAATATCCCCGAAAGAAACTGGATTTTCCAATCCTATATCGTCTTCTGGATTCACATCCGAGATTTCACCTCAGTACACTCGATCAAAGAGAAGGAGGCCTAAAGCTACTTCTTACAAATCTCACTTCAAGCAAAGATATATGGTCGAGACTGCGTGGAGGACAGGTGGAAACGCGATCGCAAGACACATTACCCCAGACCAGGGTGTTGTTACTTCCCTTCACCTCACACCTGACTACATCGTCATCGCCTTGGATAACGCCAAGATTCACGTTTTTGATGCGGATGGAAAGATTTTGAGGACCTTGACTGGGCACGTGATGGGAGTCTGGGCCATGGTCCCATGGGGTAATACCTTGGTCAGCGGTGGCTGCGATAGGGATGTTAGGGTATGGGATATGGAGAAGGGGTAAGGATCCCTGCCACCCACCTGATTTGGGTTGTACTAATAGTATGTTTAGTGATTGCAAAGCGATATTACGAGGTCATACTTCAACGGTCAGGTGCTTGAAAATGAGCGACCACAAGACAGCTATCTCTGGATCTCGAGACACAACGTTGAGAATCTGGGATATTGAGAAAGGTGTTTGTTTGAATGTCCTTGTTGGACATCAAGCGAGCGTTCGTTGCTTGGAGATTCATGGGGATTTAGTTGTTAGTGGGAGTTACGATACTACTGCCAAGGTTTGGAGTATTTCGGAAGGAACGTGCCTTAGGACACTGTCGGGGCATTTTAGTCAAATTTATGCGATCGCATTTGATGGAAATCGTATTGCTACTGGATCACTTGATACTTCCGTCAGGATATGGGATCCACAGACTGGGTAATTTCTTTCATTTTCAATATTCGATTTCCAAAACTGATTTGGGTACCGCAGAAATTGCCTTGCTGTTCTCCAAGGGCATACGTCGCTTGTTGGGCAACTTCAGATGCGCGGAAACACTCTTGTAACTGGAGGGTCGGATGGGTCCGTCCGTGTATGGAGTTTGGAGAAATACGCTTGCGTGCATAGGCTCGCTGCTCACGACAATAGTGTTACGTCTTTACAGTTCGACGAGACGAGAATTGTCAGTGGAGGAAGCGATGGTAGAGTTAAGGTCTGGGATTTGAGGACCGGGCAATTGGTAAGAGAGCTTTCGAGCCCTGCCGAAGCTGTCTGGAGGGTTGCTTTTGAGGAAGAGAAGGCTGTTATTTTGGCCTCGAGGTCAAGTCGGACAATAATGGAGGTATGATTTGACGACTCTTTCTAGGAATGTAACCAAATACTAACTTGTTGGGATCAGGTGTTTTCTTTTTCACCCCCACCAGAAGCGTTGAGCGAATACTATCGGGCCTCGAGTGCTACCTCAGAAGAGTCATCTGGAGTATTTGAACACGAGAACGATGATGCCACTATGGACGACGATGGCGGCGCGTTCTGTGAAATGGAATCCTAATAAACAAAAAGACACTATTCGGGACTGGTAAAGTATAAATGGTTTTTTATTAACCTTTCGAGTTTTTTTATTTTTCCCTCTAATTTTTGTATGGAAAGACGGATGGGGCGTCAATTGTTTTTTGCTTTGGATTGTTTGAATACCGGGAATTTTTTTATCCTTTTTATTATTTTGGACAGTTATGTCTGGAGTGGGTGGATGGGAAACTGTGGGATCATTCATGGGTTTGTTGAAAGGGTGGCTTTCCTTTTTTTTATTGTTCGAATTCATGGGCGAGGTGTTCAAGTGATTGGTTCATGTTGCTTGAGGACCTTCTCTCAACAGTTGGTTGGTGCAGTTGGTTGGGAAAAATAAATTTGTTATTCCTTTTCTCCTTTTTATGTTATTTATTAACCCCCTAAACTTTGTCGCTTTGGGTAGCTTATTATTGCCTGGGGATTATCTTGTTTTTATGTTTCATTGCTTCGATCTGATACTCCGTTATACCGCTTTGGGCTTTTTTCTTTGTCAGCCGTCTTTTATGTTTCATTTGTTTCTGCTGGAGTAGGTGGATGAATATTGGAGGAATGGTTAAATGAGGGAAGAAAGATGTGGGATTTGAATTGCAGATTGTGACTGCTATACCAACAGCGATCAGCGACAGAAAGAGTCGGGAAATGCTTGTAGACATAAAGAAAAATTATACAAAATTTTTCAAGTTACTGATATATTGAAATAATTCGTAACAGAGACCTGTGCTTTTATGTGATGCCCGATTTGTACGTACTTTGCTTTTCACCCGGTTGGCCGGTTCCCTCTCCGGACAATGGCCGGCTGCATGAAGAGTTTATTCGGTTCCTGGCATTCCGTTATCACTATATGCATACCCGTGAGGATAGTAAAAAAATGGGGGGAGCCTCAAGTAAGTAAATGTTGTATCTCCTACTTCCTCTAGCTCATTGTACGACAGTTATAGACCCCCGCGTTTTCCCAGACCTTGGTAACTGGTGATGGAACCTCGTATGCCGTGGAACAATAACACTTATGCCACGCTAAATTCCGCCTCCCTGTTTTTTTTTAGAGTGGAAACGGTTTACTGGTGATTTGGAATTGAAAAGAGTAGGCATGCATTCCCTGAGAGGGGGCTGAGACGCATCTTGCTGTATGAGGAGTGCCGAGTGATAGCCCTATGAAGCACCGGCAAACCCGAACTGGCGGCTATGGTTTCTTCTAGGAATAAATCATCCTTCCCTAGGTCAGGCGACCGAAAATCTTAACAGAAAGGATGAGATCTTAAGATTTCACTTGGGTATCCGGTAAATTTGGTTTTTTCTTATGTAGTACTCTCTATCAGTGACTTGATCGATTGAAATAGGAAAGCTTATGAGCGAAGGTCGTCCCTATTATTTCACTCTATTGCCCAGACATGGGAATTCGAACCTATGACTATTTTCAGCTCCGTATTGCTTAGTCCGGAATCTAACTATACTATACCTACGATAGCCAAAATCACCATCAACACCAGAAAAATCAATTCAAGCATGAGCACCACCTTTACTCTTCCCAACACTAGTACAATCGCACGATTCAATCCTTACCGTTAGAATATCAATCACTGATTCTAAAACCTTAAGCCAAATACAATCGCTCTCGCTACTCACTCTCATTTATTGTAGACCTTTACGGCTACCACAGTACCGAAAAGCGGGGTGTTTTTGGTACCGTATTGTTAGAGAGTATAGGAATAAGTCGTGATGACTACTGTATTACCTTTGAGAAGCCTGTAGCACTACCGATTTACTCCCGCATTCATGAGAACGATGCGCGGGTACCGTACTAACTTCACACCCCCTCCTGGTGCTGCAATTATCTATTACATTTCTCCACACCCCCTGCCTATTGACATAACTAATCACTCCTATGACCGTCTTTTCCATATCTTCAACTATCTAGTCGTTCTCTAACACACCCATCAGGTCCTCCAGCGCCCTCTACGGAAGCATCTCTTTAGCTTTATGGAGCGCGGCAGTTAGTGAAGAAAGCTGATTTGAGAATGCTATGAGTTTGGGGGACTTGTGTATCGATGGTTCCATGCCTCGTGAAACGGGTGGTCCTGATTTTGGGGACACTCGAGCTGACTGTGTCGGCCTAGCCTTTAGCGATGTCTGTGCCCCTTTGGTTACTGTGCCATTAATCAATCGCCTCCTTGATCTGTCAGATCGCAATCTGCTACTCGCTGAAGTTTTGGGTAGTCGCTAGTATACTTTAGCAGATTTGCCATCTGGTGTAGGCTCGGGGCGGGTATTTAATTTTAATAATGCGGATCTCTCCTAGAATCGAGATAGGAGGGATTAGCTCCTTGGTTTGTTGTCTGTAGTTGATGGCCATTCAGTTTTTTCTTCGCCCCTCTTGATTATAACCCACTGCTAATTGGATCAAGTGGTTGAGATTGTGACTTCCCACGAGAATTAATCGCTACGGACTCTTTTTTGAACCGAGACAATAGATATTAGCCACTGAGCTCATTCGCTTGAGCTTGTGATAGCTCTACGCTTATCAATTTCTTATTAAGAAAAGTCCTTCTATTGCTTGCGACTGTTACAGACGCTTTGAATTGTGTCTCGTTATGAGCCCAGACGCATTTCGTGCGTGTCTGAGAATTAGATTTTGAGCGGGGCTTGAAGATTGTAGATTTTTTTTTCTCGAAATATAGGGAATATATATCACCTTGGTCCTTCCGTCCTTACCGGTGACATTCCTTTAGACAGCACCTAATTCTGGTTTGTCCCCTTCCCAATTATCACATTCTGCGTCTTGGCCTCCGTCCCCCCGAACGACAATCCTCAGAGACTCCGCGGCCTGGTACATCATCTCTTTCTCGCCCGGGAATTTAATTTGCACAAGCCGCTATCAATCAGTGGGTAGAGGTGGTCCCGCGGTAAAGCTGTTTTTACACGCAATGGATGTTTTTTAACAACGATATCTGATTTATCAAGAGCTTGGAATGGGTTGATATCAAATCCTTGAGTAGTCGCCTTGTTGAACGCTACCCGGGCTTCTAGTGCCAGAAGGGAGCGTACATAAGAGAGGTTTTTGTCATTTTCTTCGATCTCGGCTGCATTTGGTTTGGGGGGTGTGTGTGGAGGGGAAGTTGGTGTCTTAAGCTCTTGTGCTGGTGACGCTACGAATTTTAATTGTGCATCTGGGGAGTTAATGGTGTTCGATTTTATAATTTTGATACCCTCGTCATCTACGATGAGATTCACAGGCTCCATATTATCTATGATTTTAACGTCATCGTCTAGATTTTTAGATTCCACCCTTAGATTTCCGGATATAGTCGCGTTTTGATGCGTTTGTTTTAGATTTCAAGTAGTACTGTACTCGTACTTGGAGGAGCCGGAGGAGCCAAGTGATGGGCGAGACTGCTTGCGAAATGTGCATTTTGAGCGACCCATTGATGTGGTGTTTGGGATGTTGGATATTTAATGCGAGAGACTGGTGTTAAGTATGGCTGTAGTTGGTGACCCGAAATCCTGCACCATAACAACGTTCATGAAATTTGCAAAGATATGTTTTCTGCAGCAACCGTTATCTGTAACGTTGGCAAGGGTATCCCACACACCGTCAGTATTACTTCTCTCGTGGTTATTTTTGTGAGCGGGTTGTAGTGGTTGATGGTTTTGAGTTTTTGGTTGTAGAATACCCGGAATATGCAATTTCGTCTAAGGGGACATAATAACAAGCGGCTTAGAGGCATCAGCCTCGAGCGACCTAGGGCTCGAAACCCTGTATTACTTATGGGAAGGACGACGGTATTCAGTGTAAGTGAGCTTTAGGTCAGTGTGGTCCACGAGGCATGGCCGCTCGAGGCCTCGACTCGAGCCAGTACGAGGTTGGGAGCTCACGAGCACGAGGTGCCTCGAGGCATGTGTAGCTGCTCGCCTCGAGCCGCTCGAGCATTCGAGTTAAATCATAAGTTGATTGTTGTTTAGACGAGCCTGTACGTTCCAGGACCGTTACTAGGCATGATTGGTGGAAAGAAAATAGCTATAGTTTGGGAGATGTTTCTAGCGAAACAGCGTGACTTTATAATATCTTAGCTAGTGGCTCTTTTCTTTATTTTTTAGTACAAACTTTTTTGGTATATATCTCAAGTTTATCGAGCCACCTCGAGCCGACTCGAGGCAGCCCCCCCATGTGCTCGAGCTGCTCGAGGCAGGCCCCCAAATGTACGAGCGGCCTCGAGGCGCCTCGCGGACCACACTGCTTTAGGTTGATTCCTGTCCTACCTCCCAGAACCCTAGATTAAAGTAATCTTCTGCATAGCGATTAGTCACGAGAGAACTATACGTACATGTAGTAATGCATGTTCCCAAAGAATGCTTCTTTAGGCAAGCACAGCTGTTGCAAGGATGGCTACTACGTGCAGACACTTTGTTATAAGAAGAAAGCCGGAACTTCAAGCCCTAGGTTCTATGTCACTGATTACAAGCCAAACTTGGAAAGAATGCTACCAGTTTAGGGGCACTTATGAGGAGGACGTGAATGAGTCTATCAATTCCAATTCCTGGTTGGAGAATTATGTAATAGCACTAGTAGTCAAGTTATCTCTCATTCCCTTTACTCTTATATTTCCCCACGGGGATATGCTTTTGGTGTATTGTTATTGTGCACTTGTAAGAAGGGCATTATCACAGCGGAACCGAGTGACAGTTCAAGTTTGGGTAAATGTATCCCACATCTTCACGTGCGCCGGTTGTACTATTTACGTACACCTCTCTTATGTACTTGCATTTAATGGTACGTGTTAGTATCTCATTCTCATTTCAAAGTGTTTGTAGTACGGATGTGAGGCTGGAGGTATGAGGCCCGAAAAAATAAGGATGGTGATTAGATAATAGTCAAGTGAGTTCCGACTTGGTATCTGCACGATGACCCTCAGTGGTACTAACTAGGAAATACGATCGCGTGTCTGAGTAACGGTACGTTTGTCTAGACCAATGGTATTTTAAATGACCGAAGAAAGCTATTTTCATGCACCTTTTATTTTATGAATCTGGGAAAGCACTTTCTCACTTAAACCATCGCCAAGAATTAGTACTGTACAAACTTTTATCCCTGCACCGAATATGTAGCTTTGATCAGCCAATTAGTACTTATTCAAAGGCTTCGATGTTCATGTATGGTGATTGATGTCCTTTCCCAGGCGCTTAGGTCCGTTACTATCTCAACTTACCAGTCCTAAACGGAACCAAAACCGGGTTACGTCCTAAGACATATCTACACGCACATGAGGGCTCCCAGCAAACCATAAAAAATATTATCCCTGCAAATATCTACTTTCTTGTACCATGGGCGTCCTATCAGATAGATGTGTATGCATATTTTGAATCGAGTGGGATGTAGAGAGGGTTTATTGAATAAAAGGTCTTATTCGACTATCCCTGGTGAAACATCTCACCTGACCAAGCCCTGACCCAAAAGATCACCCCACCTTTGTCATTTGTCATCTTTCTAATACTAACACCCACTAGTCTTGAACTATACAACCAAACAGGTTGGTTAGCTTTTAGACACTGTTCTAGGAAAGCTGCCTATCGCAGAACCAAGCTTGGCTAAATTTCAATTACATAAAATACTCACATATGCACTCATCGATTTATACACTGCATACTATTCCATTTTATTTGAGAGAAACATAGAGATTGACGAGGGTGGGGAATGAACTAAGATCAGAGAGGTTGACGTTGGAGTCAACGTCAAAAGTGCCGAAATTGAGGAAGAAGAAGAGGGAGTGAGAGAAGAGTAGGGTGTTGAGTGAGAGAAAGGATAAGGGAATCAATGGATGAAGGAAGGGAGGGTTAAATGGACGGTACGGGATGGTGCAAAGGTTCTTAGAACTTCCTAAAGATGGTTCTATTTGTTTCTTTGACGAACTTAAGGAGTATATAGAGAATTTCCAAGACTTGCGCTTGGATATTCCGTCTTAGATAGAGACTGGTCGAGTTATAGCGTCAAGAGTGTAACTTCAAACTTCTGAAAGTTCCGTCTAAGTGCCTTAACCTACACCGGTTTACAACAAGTCAATCGCTTTTCCAATATTTCTGAGTCATTAATAACTCGTGAAAGCTGATTCGTGTTTAAATCTGACAAAGGGTTGTTTTTTGGACACCTGTATGCGAAATTTCTCAGTACTTACACTGCAGGAGGTCAAGATTAGTCCTTGAGATTAGAGTCTTGTGGGAGGAAGTCCTTAGAAAATTATAATCCCCGCAGCAGATAAGATAGATAGATAGATAGATAGATAGATACATCATACACACAGCAGATAAGAGGTAAGAGATCAGAACCGGTGAAAAAATAATCCGACCCCAAGGAGACCTATACCAACAAAGAAAATAGGGTCAAGATGCTGCTCCTCCAATCGCGGCTGTCGCTTTGATTTCAGAAAGTTATTTGAAGATCCAGGCGCGGATCTAGGCCTCTAGTTCAAATTTAGCAAATTTAGCGGGATAAATTACCCCCCTATCTTTGACTACATACATGTACTTGTAACATTGTGTCAAGAGCACTCCTTATTGCTACAGCTTCGATTCTTTAGCTACATGTAGTGCTGAATGACTAAATACATGTATTTGTATAATTGTAGAGTACGGCTCTTCAGCAACTCAGTTTATATATCGCGGTTACTTGACACGCAAGTCGAATTGTTCTGAAGTGAACTACAAAGATGGTTCGAAAACTTGATAGTAGTCTACCTATCTTCTATAGTAAATAGATACTTTACTCTGGATTTGAAGGGAATAAATATCCGAGCCTTACCTAGAGAGACAATGCGCTCGCCCACACGGGCTTAGTATTAATTTGCCTAAGTAATTGCCTCTTAGTGCTTAAAATATGAGCAATCCGAGAACAGGCTCCCTACAGCTGATTTGATCCGGGATCGATCCTAATGCACTGATATCTAAAGCACCGTACTGTCTAGTTGGCTATGTGAGAATCTCTTTTACAGAACTTAGTTAGCTTTTCTGGAATATGTATCTTCCCAGACTCCGTAACCCTGTCCTACTCTTAGTTTCTTCTGGCGCATAGGTTTCGAACGAGTGTGGAGAACATGTAGAGAAGCCTAGGGGTCCCCTAGAAATACAATAAAGGTGTAGTTTCATAGAGATCTAATGCCATTACTAAGAAGAGCGCCAGGAGAGTGTTGGCCATCGATCCGTGGAGGGTATGATAACCAAGCCCACTCGCCGTATACCTTCATCATATGTCACTCGGTTTACTCCACGCAATCCTGTCCCTAGCCCTTCAAGTCCGAATCATCACCAACCCTCCTAAATCGTACACTCATAATCACCCAATTTCCACTCTCTTAAAAAGAACTGACGAGAAATAGAATGTCATTAATTCTATATACCCCACGTTTTTTACTTTATTTACTCCCTCACCCACCACCCTCCATCATTTTGGATATCTGGCTTACGCGTTGGAAGACAAGATATCCGAATCACCCTGATCCAGAATCGCCATAGTCGAGCAACGGAAAAGTTTACCACAAGCAGTACCAAGCTCGATCTGTCCACCCCCAACAATCAGCGAAAAAATTCCCTCCGAAGCAAAATGTTCATGCTTCTTCTCAGGGAGACCGAAGGGGGTGATAGAGTATACCCCCATTACGGCCAAAGATAACAAGGAGAAGGAAGTAGGAAGTAGGGGTGGGGTAAGAACTTACGTTGTTACCGGCGAAATGGTGGACGTTGCATTTACCCAACATAGAGTAGTACTCGAGTTCAGATTTCCTCAATGGGGGAGTGTTTCCTATCCACATGCATCTATCGTTAGTCACCAAAGCCTCGGATCCTCCCCGAAACCAAAAACTGAAAGGTTTAAAGATGGGATGCACCAGCAATGATAACGAGCTTGGCCTTTCCGGAACGGAGGGTCTTGAGCGTAGACTTGTATCCGAGCACGTATTTGCCAGATTTCATCACAAGCGCAAGGCGCGAGTTGATGGAATCGGCGGTCTTCTTGGTCTTCTTGGTGGGGGCTGGGACATTGTTAGTTTGCTTGGTCTTAATTTGGTTGTATGTCTGGATGGGTGAGCATACCCATCTCTGCACTTTTGGTACTCCGGTTTAAGGTTGGTTTGGTGGTGGTGGGATAGGGTGTGGGGGTTGATTGCTGTAGTCGTCGTTGTTGGTCGTGGAATTTCGAGGAAAGTGAAAAGTTCCTTAAGGTCGAAAGGATTGTGGGTCAAGTGACGGTGGAGGGCTGCGACCCTAGGAATGGCTTGGCGTAGCAGGCTAGCCTGAAATGGGACGGAGCAAGTAATGATTTTAATCACCAATACTTCCATAAATATCACAAGCACATATATATTTCCGCGTGAGATCACTGGCTCTAAGGAAACTCCCGGGCCTTCATCACGATTCCCTCGAATAGTACGATCAATACCATAAAATCCCGTGAACCTCGCTCCATCTTTATTTATAAAGGCAACGGTGGCAAAGGAATCATCACCGTCTATTATACACGGATTCCAACTCGACATATCAAATTTATTTCGCCTTTCCTTTACTTTTTTTTGGTGCAATATTCGCCATCATTTCCTCCTGTGCGTATCGTTAGTCATCTTGTCCAATCCATTTTCAATAGTGATAATATACAACATACCTTCGTGATCAAATGATCAATCCTCTCCAGCAGCCCTAAAAGACTCTTCATATTTGCGCTCCACTCATTCAACACATCATCTGCATCTCTTGGCTGCGCAAATGAGATAACCCTCGCTGGTCTATCAATCTTCGCATACACCGTCTTCTGCGTGACCAACTGTGATAGATAGCTTTCGGCCTCATCTTCATCCAGATCGAGCAACACCTTCAACCTATCCATCTTAATCCTAGTGTAGTATTTAGCTACAACCCTGACGTTGTGTTCAATTACACGTTTGCGCAGATCTTCCCAGCGTTTCTCGGCCTTGGGGTCGCCGATGGCGAACACATCCGATGCACGGAGTTCGGGACCATAGTTTTCTGCGATGAGTGGCCAGCGCATTAATTCAGAGACCGTGAAGCATTTGAGTAGGTTGGCATGCTTCTGGACAAGGGTAATATTAGGATCGGTATGGACCCGGTGAAGAAGGTCGGACTGTTCGTTATCGTAGGGGGCGAGGATGACGTAGAAGATGATCCTCTCAAGAACCTGAATGTTCATCAGTAAAATACTCCACCATGTGAGTTCAGGAGAGCATACACTCTTCAACTTCGCCGGATCCTCAACCACGCTTGGCGTATCATACACCGCCTTGTAGTGTTTGCATACATCCAAATATTTATCCTCCTGCTTTGCCAGTTGGATCTGTTGGTCGTAGAACTTCAACTTCAGATCTGACACCTCAGGGGTTTTGAGATACTTTGTCGAGATCTTCCTAGCCAGGATCGCTGCCTGCGTGAAGTCCCCACGCTCGATACAGAGTTCAACCTGCTCCAGGATGAAATCCGTCTTTTCCCGTCTATCCATCGATCCAAAAGTCTCGACCTGGAGCTCGCAGAGCACATCCGTGGCGCCTGCAAGGTCTCCCCGCGACTTGCGAATGTGTGCTAAGTTACGGGTTATGCGGGCGCGCTCGACTTCAACGAAGATCTAACCCGGAATATATATTAGTTCCTGTCCGTGTCAGGTCCAGTGTATATGACTGACCTTTCCTTCGGTGACGTTCCGGAGAGTCTCGATGACAGTGAGCTTCGTGTCGATGTCGGGTATCTCATCGAGGAAACCCATGACAGTCTGCACCATCTTTGTGGTGGCTTGTTTGAGCTGGCCATGCTTTTTGGAGAGAATTTGGACATGCTCGTTCATGAACTTCCAGTCACCGGCATCTTTACATAAGGTTACGATAGTGATGAGGAGACGGGAGGTAGAGGGTAGATCATTGGACTAGAGTTGTAGTAGTAGTAAATAGCCATCAGTTCCTGCTGCCCAAAGCCTGAGGAAGGACGAGGGGGGTTTACCTGTCTGGTCTGCTTCTCCAACGCCAGCAGTTTTTCGATAACCGCAGGGAGGGCATCTTTGTTTGTCTATAATGCGTGTGTGAGCTCCAAGTTCAGATTCAGATTCCACGTCTAGCATCCACCAATCCATCGAGAATCCCACCTTTGCTGGGGCGAGAATATCCGGAAGCTGTTTATTCAGAATCTCGGAATCTAGTCCGTGGAAACGTCAGTAGCTGGGCCACGATAGTGCCGAGTGTGAATTCGAGATGGAGGGATCTCTCACAATCCTTGTCGGCTTTGAGTACTTCTTCCTCCGACATGTCTAGTTAATTCGCAGTGATTGATTACGCCCTGGAGAGGTATTACTCGGGGGATGATACGGCTGATGGAACGGAGATAGTGCTGTGGAGGGAGCAGATGGATGGATGGAGTGGATGGATGGATGCTTGATTGATTGATTGACCGACTGAATGGATTCACAGGGAAGCTTCATGATGGGACCGAAGTGGCTGGCGGGGTTAATACGGCACTGCCACAGTGCATTACCGCACTAGCCACATCGGCAAAATGACGTGCCTGAGCTGAGGCGGGTAACCCCTGTAAATTTCCCAACGGCCCGCTGGAGCTGAAACTTTGAGATCTACACAGCTCAGTCCGCCGTCTCTCTCCCGAACTCAGGAGTCTCCCCAGCCCACCACCCGCGAATCCCCTCCAACCATCTTGACCACCTCAATGGCTACCGCAGCTGCCTCCTTTCCCCCAACCCTCTCCGGTCCAGCTTCCTCCTCAACACCTTCTCAGGCTGCCCTTGAACGCCGTGCCTCCCAACCTCCACCCCCCAAAACTCGCCGTCGCTCAGCCTCGATCCATGGCCCATCAACCCCGTTCCAGCCCGTACCCTCCAAAATTGGCCCGCAGCGAACCTCAAAGGTCTCACAAAAACTAAAAATCCTCCCCTCGCCTGCAGACCACGATGAAGAGAGCGGACGCGATGTATACTCGCAAGTGACCCGCATCAAAGACTCGACAGCCCGGCGCGATGCCGAACGATTAGGAAAAGCCGAACGCGCCCATCTACCCAGAGTCACGGCCTATGCTACTGCAAACGCCTACAAAATGGATAGTCTGCTCAAGTTCCTGAAGAGCCGTAGCGCTACCCGTGGAACTAGTCCTAAGCAGTTTGACGAATGCATATATACCCCGTTTTCATACAATCTTGAACGACGTCAACAACCTTCGGTGCTTCCGCCTCACACCGAGGATTTGATTGATCTGCAGGATCCTAACAATGTTGCAGAGGACCGCAGCAGCAGCACGGATGTTGAGGATGATCGGGATGATCGGTCGCTGTTGAACTTTGTCATGGAGCAGAATCGATCGGTTGTTAGTTCAGAGGTGTTTCTGTATCAGTATGGCGTTGTGGTGATCTGGGGCATGACATTAAAGGAGGAACAGAGGTTTTTGAAGGACATTGCAAAGTTCGAGAGTGAGAAGCTGAGTGATGATGATGTCCAGGTGGAAAACTTTAACTTTTATGTCACGAGCTCGTATCAGCCGAGGATTTATAACGACTTTATCACGCTGAAGGATGGTGGGAATTATATGATTAAGCTGAGTATCAGTCATGCTATTGCGCAGTCCGTCAAGGTCGGTCCTCCGTGCTGGATTCGGTTTTGGGGGTGGGCGCTGATGTTCAATTGATGTCCAGATTTCGTTATTCGAAGACTTAGTCGATAACACCATTGAAGATACGAAATCAATACCGCAAGACGTAGCAACAACGGGAAAAGTCAACATGAGTAGACGGGATATCATGAAACACATCGGAGAACTATTTATTCTCCGGATAAACATCAATCTCCAGGGCAGCGTGCTAGACAGCCCAGAGCTGATGTGGGCTGTACGTTCTGCCCAATTCCCTTTTATCCCATGACAGATGCTGACAAATCACGACTCAGGAACCACAACTAGACCCCGTCTACCAAGCTGCGCGAAGCTATCTCGAAATCAACCAACGAGTTTCCCTACTAAATCAACGACTAGACGTCATTGGGGACTTGGTATACCCTCTAGCCAAATACTTCATTGAATGTACAGAAGCTAACGAATGTAACAGCTACGAATGTTAAAAGAACAAATGTCTCATTCCCAAGGCGAATATCTCGAATGGATCGTCATCGTGTTGATTGCAGCCGAGATTCTGGTTGCCGTAGTGAATGTGGTGGTCGATCTATTCGCCGGCGTGGATTAATACCTAGGGAGCTGTACTATATATATACGGATCGATGGATCACCCTCCTTCTCCATTTGTTTTGTTACTTAATAATGGTTATGCGTATTTGTTATTATGCGACGGATTGTATGAGTAGATATTGCTGGATGCTGGATGTAACTTATTTTTTTTCTTCGATCGTTCATATCAATGTTTGGCGTCTTGAAAGGGGGTGTGTTAGTAGGGCGAATTGGACAGTGTAACATTACCAGCACTCTATAGTGGCACAGCATAATGCAAGAGCACTGGTACTTCAAGGGTGTTTACACACAGATGAAACAGCACATGTCTACTGCAGATGCCGAAGAAGTAGAGCGAATGTAGTATTGATAGTAATCCTGATCACCGCCCATCACTCCTCCCGCTGCCAAGACCGCTCAGCCTCGGTTCCAGGAATCACATGAGATGGACTCGTGACAGCCGGAGAGACCCGCGAAGTCCGTCTTCAAAACCCGGCTTCCTTCTCCACATTTCCTCTTCACGGTACATACAGCATCTACTCTCACCAGCTCTTACTTTACTGCCCACCCAGTAAGCACCAGCCCTTCAAAATGGTCTTCAGAACAGCTCTTACAGAAGCTCTAGGCATCGCCGGTAAGCTCTTTTTACGTGTCACGCTAAACAAAACAACTAACTATTCTCCATAGTCCCTATTGTCCAAGGCGGAATGCAATGGGTAGGCTGTATGTAGCCCTATCTCATCCGCCCAGTGCGTCTACTAACACGCATAGATGCCGAACTCGCGTCTGCAGTCTCGAACGCCGGCGGCCTTGGTATCCTTACGGCGCTCACACAACCCTCGCCCGAAGACCTCCGTAAAGAGATCCGGAAATGCAAGACGATGACGTCGAAGCCGTTTGCGGTGAACTTGACGCTATTGCCAAGTATGGTACCGCCGGATTATGATGCGTATGCGCAGGTTGTGATTGATGAGGGTATTAAGATTGGTATGATTTCTCCCTCCTTTCTGTGGGGAGTGTTCTAGGTGCTGATTATTTTGTAGTTGAGACTGCTGGGAATTCACCAGGGAATATTATCAAGAAGCTGAAGACTGCGTCGATTTTGATTCTACATAAATGCACTACTATCCGACACGCACTGTCGGCTGAGAAGCTTGGGGTGGACTTTTTATCGATTGATGGGTTTGAGTGTGCAGGCCACGTTGGGGAGACGGATATTACGAATTTTGTGTTGTTAAGGCGCGCGGCGCAGACGCTGAAGACGCCGTTTATTGCGTCGGGTGGGTTTGGGGATGGTGAAGGACTGGCGGGCGCATTGGCGTTGGGCGCGTGTGGGATTAATATGGGGACTAGATTCATGTGTACTGTTGAGGCGCCAATCCATGTTAATATCAAGCGCGCGATTGTGGATGCGAACGAAGATCAGACGGAGTTGCTGTTGAGGAGGTGGAGGAATACGAGTCGGTTATACAAGAATAAGGTTGCGGTGGCGGCAAAGAAAATTGAGGTGGAGAGCACGACGGGGAAGTTTGAGGAGGTGGCGCCGTATGTGAGTGGAAAGAGGGGGAGGCAAGTATTTATTACGGGGGATGTAGATGAGGGGGTGGGTTATTCTTTTTTCTTGTTGGGCCTGTGTTTGCTGCGAGGTGAATACTGATTTGCGTGTGTGTTTAGGTGTGGACTGCAGGCCCAGTTATGGGACTTATTCACGACATTCCAACGTGCGCAGAACTGGTTAAGAGGGTAGAGAAGGAGGCTGAGGATTCGATCAAGAGGATAAGTTCGTTGATTGTGCCCCAATCCAAGCTCTAGACGAGTAAGGGACTTGATTTGATTCTAGAATACCAGTGTTTTCATAGTATAGGCTCTCTGTCTTGTAGAATAGTTATTATTACAGCTCTTTTATTGTGATATGCCGAGTGCTGCCGGGTGATTGCGGTGGCTACACGTTGCACCTGTCAGGCACCCCCCGCATGCCCGCCAAGCCTCAATCCTAACCCTACTATTCCCACCTTCAACATCCCCTCCTCCACTCCCTCCTCCACCTCACCCTCGCCCTCACCCTCAACCCTCACCCCAAACCCTCCTCCACCACGATGACAATCGCTGTCTCAGCCCCTGGGAAGGTTCTCCTTGCCGGTGGTTATCTCGTCCTCGACAAGAACTACTCTGGTCTCGTGTTTGGTCTCAGTGCTCGAATCCACTGCATCTCTACCCCCGACCCGTCAGCCTCTAAGCCTGGCACCATCACCGTCAAATCCCCCCAATTCTTAAACGCGATATGGACCTACGAAGCCGACAGACGGAAGGCCATAAAGCAGGTTCTGACAGAAGGGTACCCCTCTCCCTCCCTGTCACGCGACTAGCCAACTAATCCCCCCAATCCCCAGCTCTACCAAAAACCCCTTTGTAGAAACCACACTCCGCTACGTCTTATCCTATATCTCCACCTTACCCGACTCCAAACCGCCCCCCAGTACCATAATCACAATCCTTGCCGACAACGATTACTACTCGCAGCCCACCACGCCTTCACCCCGCTTCAATAAACTCTCTGTGCCGCTCTCCACAGCCCATAAAACTGGCTTGGGCTCATCCGCTGCTCTCGTAACATCACTAACTGGCTGTCTCCTCACCACCTTCTCCCCTCCGCCTCCCTCCGCCCCCGATATGCGCACGATCGAGAGACAGCAGTTAATCCACAACCTCTCGCAAGCCTCCCACTGCGCAGCTCAGGGCAAAGTTGGTTCTGGCTTCGATGTTGCCGCTGCTGTATTTGGGTCCTGTGTGTACCGTCGCTTTTCACCCGGTATACTAGAAGAAGTCCCAGACCCATCCTACGGCGCTTTTGCGCGCCGTCTTAAGGAGGTTGTCGAGGAACCTTGGGATCTGCAGGTGTCGAAAACCCGGGTTCCCCGCGGAATACGTATAGTTATGGGAGACGTGGACTGTGGTAGCTCGACCCCCGGGATGGTGAAGAATGTGCTGAAGTGGCGTACGGAAAACGTTGAGGCGGCGAAATTGGTGTGGGATGTGTTAGAAGCGCTGAATAGAGGCCTCATCGACCTATTAGAGGAACTGCGGATATTTGCAGAGGAGGACGAGGCCGAGTATGAAGGTGCTTTGAAGACGGTTAGGATTCGTGGCTGGCGCGAGGGTTCTGACGAGGGTTGTTTGGGCATGTTACGCAGGATTGGGTTGCAGATTGGGAAGATCCGGATGGTTATTAGAGCCATGGGAGAAGCAACGGGCGTCCCAGTTGAGCCTACGGAACAGACAAAATTACTGGACGCTGTTGAAGGGAATATTAGGGGTGTTTTGGGTGGTGTCGTGCCTGGTGCTGGTGGGTATGACGCGGTAGCATTTTTGGTTATAGATCACGAGGATACGTTAAGGGAGCTAAACGAGGCGCTGGCGAGCTGGGAGGGTGGCACTGGTGGGAAAGTTATGGCGCTGGAAACGAGGGAGGAGCAGGAAGGTGTCAGGAGGGAGCCTATAGAAGGTTATGCAGGGTGCGGGCTTTTCTAGTTGTGGTATTTAATCATCTATGTGCGTGTGTGTTGTGTGCTCTGCTTATTTTTGGACATTTGGCGCTGCGGGATATCGGTGGGATATATAGATAAATTGTTATAGGTGGAGGTGGAGGTGGAGGTAATGGATTGTGTTGGTGCTATGGTATACAATGCCCAATAGAGGCGATATTATTTTTAATAAAACTTGAGCCGGATTTTTCGTGGCTTGGTAGAAACTCGTTTTGTTTGAAGAGCCGCGAAGTGTTATCAGTACGTGAATAACGTTCCACTGCGCCTAAAATTATTGCCACTAGCAGCTGCGACAGTCCATCAGCTTGTAAGATACAGCAAAGTCTATGAATAAGTTTTTGAGACAGCTCACCCATTTACTTAACCTCAGCGAAAACTCTGGCTGATATACGTTATACAGCTTTCCGATTTATTACAAATACTCCACTGCATGCTTCAGTAGCGCCTGAAATAGATCCCGCATTGTCTGGATAACTTCTAGATACATAAGGCTGTTGGAGAAACTTTCTAATATGGGGGTTCCTCCGGGACGGATATTAGGGAGAGACATAGGCCCGAGTCCACGGGCACACGGGGAGTTTTAGAAGGATACTGCTGGGTATATAGACAGGGACATGCAGCCAGTCTGCAGAGGATTAAGCAACCGATCTTGCTCGTCTCTACTATTCCAGTCGAGTCTGTGGTCTAGTCATCGAGTGATATTACATGATTATCAAGCTGGCAGTCCGAGATATAGTGAAAGCGGTCTATCTAGAAATTATACTCTGAAATAGAGCACTCCCGCTCTGCATCCTTACTATTAGCCCCTTGGCTTGGCCTGAATTAATCGAATTTACCACTATTAACGGTAGGAAGAATATACCTATAGCTTTGCATCTGGTCAGAGGCAAAGAAATTGAAGGATACTATTTGCTAGGACGAAGGCAGCGATAGTAAGTCAACTCGTTGGCGGTATACGACACGTACATATAAGGGGGGAGTAGAGGGGAGATTTAGGCTACAAGACATGATCATCCCTCTCACGATTCTACGATCCAACAGTGTTGTCGTCCCGCAAAATGCAGTCATCCTGCGTCTAGCCAGGTTACATGTAACCCAGGCAATCCAGAGGCAATAAAATACTCGTTACGCTTGAGGTCCAGCATACTATAGAACCTATCTCTAAACAGACTTCTATCCCATTAGGGATTGTTTGGACTAGATTGACGTTCCTCGAAAGCATTCCTGTCCGATCTCTGTTCCAGCATGTTCCTGAACACCAAGCGGAACCACGACAAGTCCTGTGGTGTAGACGATCGCTTGTGGTGGTGATGATTGCCACCAGTTGCCGTGAAACGCGACGTGTCCCCGTTTTAGCCAACGCTAAAGCCCCCTCTAGAGACGAGTGACTATCTATGACCGCAGACAGCGAATTCCTGCTGTTCCCCTGAGCAGCAAGAATAGGAAAACCAAAAACTGCCCAACATAAATCAAGAGCTTCCCACATACACCCCGCAAAAGACCCCACTATGTACCCTCAGACTACATGTAGCAGACATAAAAATAAACCGAAAAACGACAAGGCTAAAAATAATACCAAAAATATTACATGAGAAAAAAACAATTCCACATCGTTAAGATGTAAAGCTAACAAATAAGTATGGGGAATTATAAACTAAGAAACAAAGTTGATCCCTCCCTGGCAAACCCTCCGAACCCCCAGGCCATAGAAAATAAACAAAACTGAAAGCAACCCCGCCCCCGTCACGGGCTACCGCCCCATCTCGGTACGTCCCGCCTGCAAGGCCGCCCGCTCAGAGGCAACAATTGCATTGTACTCCTTTAACTGCTTTTCTTTATCGATAAGGTCCCTCTTTAAGCTTTGCACCTCTGCTCTCAGTCCCCTCTGCTTCTTAATCGCCTGCACCCTCGCTTCCAAGTGACCCAGTAGCTCATCCATCTCCTCATCTGCAGGCTCTTTATCTTCCTCATCACGAAGCCCCAGCGGGGCAACGGGTGCCGGTATGAAATTATTCCTCGTCCTCAGCTCTGGTTCCACTGAAACCTGCTCTTTCAACTCTGATTGTTGACGTAATGGCCTCTCGGGACGAGTGTTTTCCCAGTCGTACAGCATCCTTTCCATTTCATCCGTGTAAAGGACCGGATAGATATCTTCCTGCATCTTCCGGTCACCACGGGAAGATTCGATTAGTCGGACTGCTCGTCGAAGCCAAGGCCAGATTATGGCGTGGTTGTCGCCCTCCTCATCTCCATCTTCATCTTCATCTTCCACTACCGTGCCTTCTGGCATTCTTGGGCGGCCGTAGACAGTTGGGATCCTATCCTGAGGAGGTACATTGACGATATTCGGGGCTGGGGTTCCCGTCACTGCTGCGATGCCCTGCATCTCATGATCCGAGTGAAGCTGTACTGGTCCAATACCAGAAACGACTAGTGGTTGAGCTTGCACCTCGACGTCTCTCCCTTTTGATTCCCTACGACCTATCATTGGGGATTCCCCAGTACCGTTCTCCCTCTGTCGACTGATTTGTCTGAATCCCATCATTTCTGGAACTTTCCCCACCACTACCTCATCCTCGTCAAGCTCATCGTCGGTTCCTTGGATGAGAGGGCTGTGGTCTCCAGAGTCGCTTCTTTTCCCCTCTGGGATATCTGACGGGTCCAACTCCATCCCCGAGCCCAGCGAGTCGTGCCCCAGGCTCTGGCGCTCACGATCGCGAGCTCTTTTACGAGCCTGGCGTAAGCGGGCCATTTCTCGCTTCCGCTGGAGTCGCTCTTGGTCGGTAAACATTGCTGGTCTTCCGCGCTGGCGTTTCTCTGCGCTCATTTACCAGTTATATTGACTGATGTTGTTCTGCTTTCGCGGGGAAGTATATATATATATATTGTTGGATGGATTGGGGAGGGTATCGAAAAACGAGCGCACAGCTACCAAGGAAAGCGTTAGAAATACCTGCATGGACAGTAACCGGGTATTGATTTCAGCAGGGACAGAGAAAAAGGAACTATCCACATACAGATTGGCTGCCCACCACTGGCGCACAGAAACCCGCGAAGTCACCGCGCAGAGCTGGAGGGTCTTGAGCAATACAAGAATAGATGGGGTGGGATTTTAGAAGCAGCAGAAGCAGCAGCAATAGAAATGAATGCGCAAGTAACGGACGAAGAAAGACGACACTCTATAAACAGACCGCAGGAGTCACGTTCGCCAAGGATGTTCGCATCAGTGAAGTGACGGAAATCCTTGCGCACGTCAGGCAGGCAGGCAGCAGGTATTGTATGTAGCGAAGTGGGAAAAATGCGTTCTTTTTTTTTTTCTACACCCACGTAACTACCTGCAAGGGAGCGTTTGGCTGAAACGTGCACTGGAAACAAAACGAGCCGCTTTGGGCGTGACAGATAAATTGAGACTCTCAGGATCGAAGGGTGATGATTGATCACCTTTCTTCGCCTCGTTACCGAAGTCACTGGGTTAGAGTATATATGCAAGTGCACGAGGGGGCTGAGCCGCGTGACACCATGCCGTAACGGGAAATGACACCTCCTTTTCCACCAGCACCCGTCGGCCTGGACGTGACTTCTCTACTGTACCTCTACCTGCGGTTATGGCGGGGAGTTTTATATCCCCCAACTTACAAAGAGGCCAAGGGTATCAGCAAGCAAACCCACATACAAACGAACAGACGAATCCTCTGGACTGATCCTCTTGACAGCTGCAAAGCTTCGGATGGCGACACACCCGTGGCGTCATATCCGTTCCAGCCTGCCTTGAAATTCCGGGGTTAAGGTTACTTGGCAGGATTCGGCTTCACCCGATAACTCTTTTAATTCGATGGGTTTTGCCCATATCTGTCTGTCTCAGAGTACTAAATTTGTCACGGCTCACGCTATATCCGAGTTCCGTGATACCACTCACGATTAGTGATGGGCTACCGGCTATAATTTTACAGGTTTCTAGACATACTGTATCAAACCTCACAATATAATGCGCCTCAAAGATTGTTGTACAGAAAATAAAGGTCGGGCCGGATATCTCATCCATGCCCTAGGCAACCGTGTAAGGCCTTTCCCAGCTCCGAGTTTCGGGGTCTTCTTCCGCTAGGGCCAGAGGCGTCGCTTACAGTTTAGTAATTCCATGCACCCAACCATGCAATGTTTCTATCAACTCATAAATATGATATAAGACCCCGCAGTAGCTTTCCAGAATGTAAGCATAGGCTCGGTACCACGGTAAGGATTTAATAAACGCAGGCTCTACATATATGTGCTTTTGGCCCTGTTTTCCGGCCCTGAATATGAGTTAATACTTACTCTATATCCTAAAGTATATGTATTGGAAGTTTACTTCGTTGTCTCCTAGACACCACAGGTTAGGGAACCTAGACGAAGCAATACCCTTTGTATCGTTTTACGAGATATATGAGACTGAGATAAAGGGACCTCACGCTCTAACCGGAACCCCAAATTCTGATATCACATAATATGTGCCAAGACACCTACCACGGCCTTTGGATCTGTGGGTTTGCACAAGTTCACTCATCAAGTCTTTGACAGGTATTCTAAATTCTTCACACCCAAATGATACCCTTCAAGGTGACCTGGACTATATTAGGTTAAATGTGGTTCAGTAAGGTTCAGTACCACTAAGTCACGAAACGATCGATTTTTGGGAACATCTATTCCAGTTTATACTATACTGCCTGACCTCAACGTCTGGTTTTAGTGTAAAATTTTATCTATTTAATCTCACATTATCCTCGGATAACTAGAATGACATCAGTGTGCTATATCACCCTGGCACTACAATTTTGTCTTATGGGATCCATCCAGCCTTACTACCAAGCTACGGAATCCAAAAACCGCGCACACAGTAGCCCCGTACCTAGTCCTATCTTCGAATGCGTATCAATTACAGAGCATGGACAAGCCTAGCGCTTTAGTATGGTCGGGTTCGATGATAAATACCCGATCGGATAATCCTAGTTCTCTTAGCAAACGATTCCCCAAAAGAACCATTACGATAGCTGCAGTACCAATGAATCAGAATAATTTTATTTGTATTAAAATACTAAACTCCAGCACCGGCTCTCCAAACACTCGCTTAAGCTCCCGTCTCATCATTGGAGCCCTGTGCACCATGTAAACCGGCGATATTGAATCGAATATCATATAACCGTGGGGTCTGGGGAGAAGTATTCGGAGAGTAAGCTATGACCCCATAAGAGATGTTGTCATCACTTAGCTTGCGGTTAGTATTCCAAATCATCTTATCTATGCCCGGGAATGCCATCACGTAAGGTCATGAAAAATCACTCGACTTCCTCGATGGTATCGTGTTGGAATGCTAGGGGCGAACGAGATCGATTGCTTGCTTCTCTAAAGGTTAGTAGCGCGCCCGCCTATATACGTGTATAATAGCCCCTCAAGTGCCCGTGTACCCTGGTCTGTGTCTCTCGCTAATTTCCGGTCCCCGAAGCCACGTCCAAAGAACCCTAATGTTAGGAAGCTTCTCCAGCACATCGATACTATTGAAATGAATGAAAGTGAGGCTTTATTACTTGAACTTGTATACAGTCGGGTAAGGCAGCTGTGGATGTATGAGGTGCATGAATAGCATTTTTTGGTAGCATACCAAAGAACGTGGATCCACTTGCCGAGTTTGAATAATATGATGATTATTGATATATCCTTCAAAGGGAGCTCTTCCGGGTGTTTGAATTTTTATCGTAGTATCTACAACTAGCCATTGAGGCCCATAGCTGTTGTTCTTTAGTTTGAGAGGAGAGGTTACTTTGCGTTGGGTGTAGGCCAAATGTCAGTCTACAATCTTGCCACTACCGGATTCAAAGTGTCAGTCGCCAGCATTCCCCCAGGCACCAGGACGTGCCCATTTGTGATGTTGGAACGCCACTGAATAATATGCTACCTGTTTAAAATACTCACCTAGCCCGTCTGGTTTTATCCCATCCAGCTTTTGCTTTACCACAGTTCAACTTCTCGAAGTGCTAGATTTTGAAGGTATGTAGTAGCAGAGTACGTGTATTCTGAATAACGGAATCAGCTACTCTACTAGTGGATTGATTCAACCTCTAGCTCTAGAGACACGATGTCCTCCTCCTTCCGTACGTGCGCCTTCAATGGTTGCCCCGTACCCGATATTACCTATCCACCGGAGCGACTAACTATCCGGTCACATGACTGCTATCTCCTCTTATTCGCTATGTCCGGCGCTGGGGGTGAGCCAATGCTGTACAGGAGCTCCCGGGATTGACTCGCGCTATATTGGATAAACACCTACATATTGATATCGGGGCCCTGATAGTTTGAGACACCAAGTAGTATTTCATTATTATTTTATCTATTCGATTCTGTACAAGCACTATAACAATCCGACCCTACTCCTCCGTCCCCTCGGCCCCGAGTTTCGACAGTGCGCCAAAATACACGGTCAACGCCTGTTTTACGAGCAGTGTTAGCAGGAGCCAATAATCGGTGCGCTGAGCTAGAAGTAAAAAATGGAAAATGGGAAGTAGGAAATACCTTGCTTCTCCGCTGAGCACAGTAATGTACAGCCTGGATCTTCTCCCCATCCGGTACCATTCTCGCGACCTGGTTCAAGTTCGACGTGCGCGGAATATACAAGGCGATGTTTTTCGATATCTTTGAAGCTTGGGAAAATATATACGACCTTCGCCGCAGGATCAGCAACGAAACCTCCCCCCCTAGTCTGCCGAATGCAGTGGCACACATACGCGGAATACGGCAGCATGGCATCCAGATCGAATACCTCATCATTCCGATACGTCGGCCCGCCCCACGGCGGCGACAAAAACACAGCATCGGCTCTCAATCCCGGCTCCTTGGCATCCTCCACCAACTTGAAAAAGTCGCCCACGATGAACTCGATCTTGTCAGACACGCCGTAGATGCGTGCGTTGTGTTTCGCACACAGGATTGCCGTGGGGTTGGTGTCGATCGCTATGACGCGTTTGCATGATGGCGAGAGCGCAAACTGGATCGTGTTGCCGCCGACGCCACAGAACGCGTCGATGACCGTCTCTATCGGGGGCTGGAGGATGTGTTCTGCAATCTTTCTGGGGGGGGGAGAAGGGAGGGAGTTAGTAAGGAGATGGTAGATGGCAGATGGTAGATGGGTGGGTGGTGAAGGTTACCTAGCGATTCTTTCGGGCGTTACTTCGTACCATGCGTCGCGGGTGAGCCAGACTCCTTCTTCATAGCGGGCAAAGAGCTTCTCTCGTTGTTTCCAGTAGCTTAATTAGAAGCCAGTCAGCCAATTTGAAAGCCAGAGAAAAAAAAAAAAAAAAAAAAAGCGAGATGGTGCAGGAGAACTAACCCTAGAATTGCACCTGTAGGCGGATTTTCCGCTGAAAACTCAGGCACGTCGTCTGGTCGTTGAGTTAGAGCACTGTCTGAGATATCGTCTTCGTTCTCCCTTGCAGTGGCGCCGTCGCCGTCGCCGTCGAATTGAGGTGACCGTGTCATATCTGCACCAGGCTGGAGGTGCGAGTTGGGAGCAGTTTACTGCATCACGTATCTGCAAGGAACGGGAATGGCGTTGAGTGGAGTGGCGAAGCAGCTAGTCAACACGCAGTGGTGTCAACTCTGTTTGAACGTCGCAGCGCGACTTCTACAGCACAGCAGTTACCTGCAGTTAATGCCGCTATGCGGGTCGCCAGCTGAGCTGCCAAGAGCTGGGCCGTTGGGGTGGAGCGGAAAATAAATAAACTACATGTATCTGCATGTCCGTGGGATCACCGGTAAATTAAATACAGTGGGCTTTCGTTACAAGAGTAGCTACATGTGGTCAGGGCATTGCTTGTAGAACGGAGATGTTTGCATTGGGAAACACTCCACGTGTAGGTGCTGTGGAATAAGAAGGGTCTTGGGACTTGGCCACGATCCAAGCACATGTAATATAACTCGACATGTGGACTGGACGGGGCTGCTCCTCCCTCGTTTCCATCTAAAGCAGAGTTTCGCCTGTATAATGATTCCGGAAACGAGTTGGGCGTGTTTGCATTTGCCAGTCACAGTTTCTCACTCGAAATTACTGGCTTGGGACGGCGCCAGAGGGTTTGACCCACATCCCATAGTATTTTGACCCAGCATTTGAAAATAAAGATCTGGTAGAGGAACAGAATTATTTTTTGTAATTTATTAATTTAGTTATATTATTAGTTTAGCATTTCTCCTTCCCCTCTCATACCAAACTATCTATCTATCTATCTATCTATCTATCTATCTCATACCAAACTCACTGCCTGCTGACCCAAGAATTCTCTAACCGTCCACGCAGCCATGCCCCTCCACCTCATATCCCGGCGCTTCCTCTTCGCCCCTCTCCTGCTCCGTCCCTTCGGCCTCAACACCGGGACCCCCCGCTTCGCAGCGCACAACTACCGCAGCACCTCCGAAATCGTCGATATCTACTACGACACATCCGCGCGCCAGCTCGCCAGCAGCAAAATCTCGCTCCGCACGCGCAACGGCATCTGGCAGCTGAAGCAGCGACTCCCGTTCCCTCCCGCGCCACAGAAAAGCGACCATCTGCACGAAGAGAGTAATAGCCTTAGCACGCGCGTGTGGAGAGAGCTCACAGACCGCAGAGATATCATGCTGTTTGTTGAGAACTTGCTCGGGAAGCAGGCGATGATGATGATGAATGACGACGGGCGCAAAGAGGGCGTTGTTGGAAACACACTGACGTTTAATTTTGGGATGGAGGTTGTTTCGGAGCTGGCGCTGACGAGGATTAGCTATGTGCTTGATAACCAGTGGATGGTGGATCTGGACCATGTGAAGGGGAGCGGGTATCAAGTTGGCAAGGTTGAAGCGGAGTTGGATGGAGGAGAGGGAGAGGGAGAGGGAGATGGAAAAGGGCTGATGGGGGTGGCCAGGCAGAGGGCTGAGCAAATAGAGAACATGATGGACAGGTACAAGTGGTTTTTCAGGGCGGTGCCAGACCCGGGGGAGGGGGTGAAAGGGAAGATGTGTGCTTGGTTCCAGAAGCCCGCGATAGCGAATGAAGGGGTGGAAAAGTAGGGGTAGCATCTAAATGAGGGTTATTTTTCCTGTGGCCTTGCAGTTGGTCTGCTCGACTATCTGAACGTGCCATGTCTATAAACCCCTGGGCAATGTGGCCATAGGTGATGTTATATTGGCCCTCACAGCTGTCACTCCAGCCAAGATACTCTATATTCTGGCAATCACTGGCAGTCACTCGCCTCATTGCAAACTTGCAAATCCGACCGCAGCCGGCCGTTTCCATGCCGATTTCCGCCCACCGTGGGTATTGGCTGCACCAAAAATGTTCCAATTCCCTTCCAATTCCCTTCGACAAGTGGGCTCTAGACGGTGAGATTTTCGGAAAGAGGCGGGCTACAGGAGCTTATGTGGGGTTCGGGGTTTTTGCTGCGCCGTTGATGTGGGCCCTGTGCAATAGCTCAGAGTCTGAACCCCACCACTCAGGAAAAAAACCCAACCCCAATTCCACAAAATCCCACCTCAACTCCAGAAACCCCACAACCCTTCCTCCCCACTTCACCTACCAATCTCTCTTCGCAAAATACAGACAAAAATGTCATACGATCTCGACGACGCCAGCATCGAGGAACTCCCTCTCCTCCAATCCAAACTCCGCTCCTCCCTCCGCCAGTTCCCCAACTTCCCCCAACCCGGTATCCTCTTCGAAGACATCCTCCCCATCTTCGCCTCTCCCTCGCTGCACGCAACCCTCCTCCGCGCCCTCGAACTCCACGTGCAAGCGACTCATCCCCCAACACTCACCCCGCCCTTTGCCGGCGTCGACGTTGTCGTCGGCCTCGAGGCGCGCGGATTCCTCTTCGGCCCGTCGCTGGCGCTGAAACTCGGCGCTGCGTTCGTCCCTGTGCGGAAGCAGGGGAAGCTGCCGGGCGAGTGCGTCAAGGTTGGCTACGAAAAGGAGTATGGAACCGATTTCTTCGAGATGCAGAGGGACGCGATTAAGCCCGGACAACGGGTCTTGATTGTGGACGATATCATCGCTACCGGCGGGTCTGCGAAGGCTGCTGGCGAGCTGGTTAGGCTGCTTGGGGGCGATCTGGTGGAATATGTTTTTATTTTGGAGCTGGATTTTTTGAAGGGGAGGGAGAAGCTTGGTGCTCCTGTGTACACTTTACTGACTGGGCAGGAGGAGGCTCTGAAGAATTGAACTGGAGGGGGGGAAGGGCTGGGGTAATTTTTTTTGAAAAGGTTTTTGTATAGAGTTTTGTATACCATATAGAGCTGCCTACAGAATATGTCGGGGTTGGTTGGTGTTTATCTGGCAACTTTCTTGGTTCTCGTCCATTTCCGTTTCCGCCGCCTAAAGCTCAAGGTTACATATTCACATGTTTCACATATTCAACAGTGTCTACAGCTACGGTGGGATTAAGGTGCGCGTTGTACGGGAGAGTAGATGTATTTACATTTAACGAGCTGGTCCTCCAGAATAATGCTTCCTCGATAGACATGCTGTCAAGCCATAGTGCTTCTCTACTGCAATGCCAGGGCCGTCGATTATCTTGGGAATAAAAGCAAACATTAAGATTTCCAGCATCCCCACCCACCGGACGAGTGTTAAACACACCATAGAGTTTGTTGAATAAAATGAATAGATGTGTGATATTCAGTCTTAAGTGAAGCGCAGAAGAGAAAAGAGAATAGAAGAACGGACATGGAGCCCCATATATATATACTCCCTATGGAGTCATATATAAACAGGTATATGGAGGGGATCTTTGGGCGCCGAATAGATCGGCCCCAGCAACCCCTATTAGCAGGTGAGACTATTGACCGAACTGACATCAGTACCTCGAAGCGCGACGCGCCAAAGAAACACTAGAAAGCCTATCCTATGGATATATACCATATATCCAGCAGAGTTGGCCAGCAGATATCCGAGTGACAACCCATGATGATTCAAGGCCTCTATGATCGTCCCGCCTCAATCTCCCCCCTTCCTTGCTCAATCACCCGAATCTCATCGCTCGGCATTTTCTTCCCCCCTCCCTCGGCAGGCCGACGTAATAAGTCCCCACCACACCCCCCATCCTCCTCCAAAGCACCGCAGTCAGCCGATAGCCTTAATCTACCCTCCTCCATGCTCTTATTGATCTTCTTTCTCCACGGCCTATAGGCCAGCACACTGACCAGCCCAGCAAGCACGAATAGCCCGGCGATACACCCCCCGATCACATCGTACATATCGCTGACCCTCCCCACGCCGTCCCAGAACGGGCCCTTGGGGTCTGCGATGTTGAGGATTAGCGAAAATAGCTGGATCGTGCCGATGACGACGGCGACTATTACGGTGACGATGGTCAGCACTATGGAGTAGTATAGGATCGCGATGTCGTCTTGCGCGAACGAAGAGGTGGTGTAGAGTGCGGACATTAGTGCGCCATCGGTGGTGTCGAGGAGACACATCCCGGCTTTTTCTGGATTAGAGTTTTTTTTTTTCCTTTAAGGGGGAGGGATGGAGGGAGGGGAGGGCTCTTTACCGGTGAAAAGGATGGGGAAAATGAGGATCAGCCAGATGTTTGTCCCTTTTGCTGCTTGGATGGATGCAATTCCGAGGAGAGCAATCTGTTTTTTTCGAAATAGTTAGATGCTAGCTTTTGATGGGTACAGTCCTCTGAGCATGAGCTTACCTCAGACGAAGTATCAAACCCCAATCCAACTACGCTCACCATCTAGTCAGCCACTCCCTAAATCCCTCTAACCAGATATATATATATATAAAGACTCGTGTAAACTTACAAAGCACACCCAGCGGATACATTTTCCACGGCCTATCAATCATCTTGAAAGCGCCTTTGAACACCTGCATTAAACACCCAGCTCCTTGAATCCCCCACTCATTGTCAACTTCCACAATCCCTCCCGCAGCAATCAATCTTTGCATCTCCTTAACCAGCTTATACAAGATCCACAGATTCATGAGTGCCAGAATGAGCAGAAAAGCCGCCGAAACCGAAGTGCCAATGATGCCTCCCACCCGCTCAAACGAGCCAAACCGGTCACTGAAGGAAGCCGCGGTAGCCGCAACAGCGATGGAGGTCAATACTACTATTCTGTTGTAAAGTAAACCAGGCATCCATTAGGTTTCAGGGTTAGGGTTATGTATATTGAGAGGGGCATGATAATATGAAGGTATATGGAATGACTGACGTAGAGTGACCCAGAGAGAAGAACATGCCGACGGTTACTGGGCGCTGTCCGTCTGCTATTAGACGCCGTGTCATAAGGTCAATTGCCTGTCAGTTTAGTGTTAGTTTTTTTTAGCATACTGCAGTATGGGGGGGAAGGGGAGAGGTCATGCTATGTCTTAACTGATATATGGTCTGCGTCTAAGGCATGTCTCAGGCCTAGAGTATATGCTAGAACTGCTGTTCCTAGTAATGGCCTTTAAAGTCCCCGATGTTAATATTTTCCCTTAATGCAGACCGCCATGGCTAATGCTGTGGGCCGTGGGGATTTGGGAGAACGAACCTATGGAAGTGCTATAGCACACGACCTCAACTTGCTGTCAGCAAATCAACCCGACCTCCCGTTGCTATCTATCCTGTCATCCTAATTGGGGGGAAGGGGGATGAAACAAAAGGGTTGATATATATCGTATTTGAGGCTACAAACCAGAGCGACACCTGCCCCCGCCCAACAAACCACATTTGCGACAGCAACCGCGACAATAATGCCAACGACGGACACCGGCAAGTTCCGGAGGTAAGGGACTTTATCTGCAGCTTTCGCTTTTGTTAAGCGAGATAGGTCTGGCGAAGCCATCTATTTAAACTTGTTAGTTCTTGCAACAGAACCGGGAAGGAAAAGGTGGGGGGAGGGTTTGAACGGTAAACACCTTCAGTGCCAGTAACACCACCACCAAATCAATGAGCAAATCCCCTTGAATCCTCAGTTGAAACAAAGAAACCCTAAAAGAAGATCTCAAGGGAGAAAGGAAACCTCGAGGAAAGAATGAAGAACGAAACGAAACGAAAACCGGTTGGGAGGAACCTCTCGCGAGAATCAGTGTGACGTTAATTCCAGATTTCATGTGCTTATGCGGGGAGCTTATCATCTATCGGTATTCTCCGTATCTATAGTATTGCTTTATCTTACTCTGTACCTACTTTTCTTGCAATTGTCGTTCCAAAAAAGCCTAGTTGCGGGATATAGGAGATTCAGAGGATGCTTTAAACGCTTAACTTGTCTAACTACATAGCCATCTTGAGTTGGGTGCGATAATAATAGGGTAAACATGCTAAAACACCTAAAGAAAAAAAAAAAAATCATCACTACATAGGTTGCCCTCTTTTATACTATTCTCAGAAAAAAGTCAATGTCGTAAATCCCGCTCTATAAGAAAAAAACAGTTTGTGGGAAAAGCGAAAGTAATCCAAAACCGCCCGCCTCGTTAGTATTCATCGTTTTTGTTTGGGGAATTCGATTCAACATTTAACGAGCAAATAAGCAAGCCCCGTAAGGTGAA